>CAWUHX010000100.1:0-647775 GCA_963922205.1 Romanomermis culicivorax | reverse complement strand
ACGACTCTTGAAGAGACACTCAAGGCAGCCTGTTACGCAGAATCCCAAATCTTTCGGGACGAGATCCGGTACACTGCTCCATCTAACGCCGTTTTCTCTTCAGAACCTAAACACGCCGAATATAATCCCGAAACGCCTAACAGAAGCGCAAACGGTCGTCAGAGCAACGCTCCAACGTCGTCATCCTCCGCCGATGAGGTTCGCCGCTTGAAACAGGAAATGGCCAGGCTCACGGCCCACATAGCAAAGCTCACGGCCCAGCAACGTGCACCCACGCCAATCCAACAGACGCCGCCTCCACAGCCGTCGACACCAAATCAGTCCGCCGGGCGACGCTCGTCGGGAGCACACCTTCAAACGTGCTCCTTCCACGGACTGTGTACACATAGCGACGCCGACTGCCGGGCCCAGCGTCCCACCGGTGCCGCTCCCGGTAACAACGCCGCTAACGGTGGTCGCTGTTATTTTTGCCGTACACGTGCCCACCCCACGGACCGATGTGATAGGCCATGCCCTCATTGTCGTCAAGTGCGAGTGCACCGATCAACTGCCTGTCCGCAGCGCAATCCGGCAAACACGGGTGAGAATGTCTACCAAGATACTGGTTATTCCTCCCAGGGGACAAATGTGTATCATCAAAGAAATGGTTATCACCCTCCCAACGGGATAGGAAACCAATATCGGCAGCCCATACGCCCGCAACAACGCCGTTGGGGCTACCGATGGCCCTCCTCATCCAGATCCTCTCGACCTGGATGATGAGGCACTTGCTGAACACCTGACAGATTCTTCACAACAATGTTATCCTGTCTGCGTAATCAGTATTGGATTTTCAGTGGTCCAAGCAGCCCAGGTACCCGTACCGATAAACGTATCGGACATACCGCTGCCACCACCACCACCAAAGTATGCGATGCCGGTCACCCTGGACCCCTCGACGACACCGCAGTTTGTTGGCCACGCTAACATCCTCGCATCGTATCACATTCCTAAAATTAAGACTGCCGAGCCAGCTCCAGCCGCCAATACGACGTCTTCGGCGCCACCGGCCCGCATCGTCCCTCCAGGACCACCGCCTTCGATCCCCACGGATTCGGCTACGGAAGTCCTCGACCAGGTCGAGCCCATGAATTTGTCAGGTATACTACCTTCTTCTTCAGGTGATCCTAGAGTAGGAACCAGGAATCTATCTCAGTCCACGACTCTATCGATTTCTTGTTCACAGCGCCATCGCCCGTCCAAGACGCGATGTTGGCCATCTGGTCAGTCGACCTGGCCAAGAAATACCCGCATTTGCCGTGGACTCTCCTCAACGAGCCATCGAATGTCGAAGCGCTCACGGCCGCCGACGTCGTGCTTGCAGCACCTGTCTCAATGCGCCTCTTACGACCCGACGTCGCCCGACGGGCACTCGAGTTCATTGCCAATGGGACTATCACCATCTCGCCCGTCGAGAAGTTCTTATTGGACGGGGAGCCGTCCTCGCCTTCAGTCGATGCCGTCCGCCGAGCAGTCGAACAGGCCAGTCGGATCCTCCTGCCTGCTGCCGCCGCTACATCACCGGCAGCAGCACCACCTGTTGTCGCGACATCGCCAACGAAAATGGACATTACTGCTTCCCTCGCCCCCGGCCAAGGAACCCGCAAATGATCCTACACCGCCGGCAACAGCCCAACATACATCGTCGGCAACAGCCCAGGTCAAATCGCCGGCACCAGCCCAAACGACATCTCCGACCGCCGCGACCAAGTCGCCCGTCGTCGAACACATGGCCGTCGACGAGACCTTATGTCCGGTTAACGAAGATGTCAGCATCGTTGAGGAATCCCCGTTCCCAACGGCAGTCGCCCCACGGTCGCCAAAAATCGGTATCCTCCGGGAAATCCACCCGTGCGGTGGATTGGTCCTCGATTTCCCCGGCCAGGAACCAATCTCGTCCGACAGCGACGAAGAAGAAATCTGACACTGCCCCTCAGGCCAGATTTGTGAAATTCAGTGAACACTTACAAATTACGTTTGTACAGTTGTTTTTGACAATAAAATTGACCTTGGTAGCATCACTGTTTCTAGGGGGTGAGTTTGTCAGCACCGGCGGCTCAGTATCAATTTTGCGGTCTCTCAAGAAGCGGACATCCACTTGAGTTACCCCAGCGTGTAGAGTGTAAACCACCGCAATCTTCATGGAGCCCGCGGCGCATGAATGTTACGGTGTATGTCCCTAGCTCAGACCCGATTACAGCCACAGCGTGGAAATGCACATTGCGCTCCCGCAAAGTCTGCACCAACACTGGTTTCTTCGGCTCTAGGGGCATCACTGCAGACGTCATTACCACTCAGCACTTAGCGCCTGCGGCATGCACGCTAGCACATCGCACTAAGATGTTTGGTTCACAAAAACTTGTCGGCATTCGCCCTGGCTTTTATAGCACAAACCAAACATTGGAAGTGATGTACGAATGGTGCTGCAGCGACGTCTGCAAGACAGTGACTAACCTCTTCATCGAGGAGGGACAAGTCGCTTCGTGGGACGGCACTACGGCCCTAAGCACCTTAGGCGATGTAGGTGGATGCAGTCCCACTGCAGGCCAGTGCACTACTCTAGACGGGGTCATTGTCTGGCCTGCACAAAATTTCACGGCGCAGTGTCATTATCACCCCAAGGGAAATTCACTGCGTCCATGTCAGGGAACCACGTCATCATCGATGATCTACAGGTTGCCCTCAAGATCCCGGGAAACTCCCGTGTCTTCCAACTGTGCCCAGAAACTACGTTCCACCACAGTCCGGACGGATCAGGGTCTTCTCCTTCGCATCCACGGGAGATACAATATGACCCAAAGCTTGTTCAGAGTAGCAACGGACAGCCGTCCCGATCCTGTCAATGCCAAACTGAACTATCTGGCTCAGCAGATCAAGGAGTCGGAAATTAACGGTTTCCGGTTCACGTGGCTTGAGCTCTGCTCTCACGCTCAACGCTATCTTGATCTGACTTGGCAGCTGCTTCGCTTCGACCCTACCCTGGGTGCCCGGGCATTCCTCCAGAGGAATGACCTGACGGCGGAATTCACAGGCGATGCGCTGACAATATGGCCGTGTCAGAAGGTCAACGCCACCTACGTTTATCACTCGTACCGGGTGGGGAACGTTTGCTACAAGTACTTACCTGTACAGGTTGGCGGCACCATCTACTTCGCCACTCCCGGTGGTCCGGATCTCATTAAATCTAGCCCAATTGTGCTGTGTCATCACCACTTTACAGGGATTTTCCGAAATCGCTCGGGCTGGTTTACTGAGTCTGGCGCGGTCCATGTGAGCCACATCCCACTGGAACTCTTCTGGAAGCAGCGTTTCAACATCACTCACTTTGAGGCACCGGCGCTCTTCCATGACCAGTTGGCGATGACCCCTTCAAACTTTGCCTTCTTTAAACAGTACGTTTACAAGACTGAGCAAATTGAAGCGGTATTAAACCGGCTGGTAAACTTTACCGCTGGTCTATCCCTGCAACCAGACGCCATCTACCAGGCCTTTGCAGGGGTAGGAACCGACATCAAGGCCTCTCTGGAAGGTGTCGGTTTGGCAGCAAACCATGTTATTACGGGTCAACAACACACCCTCGCCCAGGGCTTGCATGCTGTCCTGAGCGGGCCGGTCCAGTTGATCTTTAACATCCTAATTACCCTGACCATGCTGATCGGTGCTGGATACCTTGCCTATCTTGGTGTATCTTATTATCTCAGCTACCGTCTACGGAGCAAACAGGTCCGGTTTGTTAGCCGTTTCTCCCCGTTGGGTCTTTACCGTAAAGTCCAACGCTGGATCGGTTTTCACTACGTGCAAAACGATGTGCCCTCCCAGCTTGACCGAATCACACCGTGCTTCGTCGTGCTGCTGGACACCAAGGAAACTCCTGCGTTCCTTGACACGGGTTGCCCACGCACTATCATTAGCCCACGTCTTCATAAGGCCTTGGCTAAAGAAAGTCCGAAGGCGGTCATGGCGTTCCAGCAACATCACGACTTTAACCCATTGATGAGCATCAATGGTAAAGCCGTTCATACCATCCTTTCGGGACCATATGAAATCATGTTGCCCGGAAACCGCCAGCCGAACACACGGATCGATGTACATCTCCATGTGTGCAAGACTACGTCTCCCTTCTGGGCACCTGTCGACCTCATACTCGGACTGGACTTCTTAGAACAGTTCAAGAACATTATGTTTGACTACCAACGTAATGTTTGTCAGCTGGACGTGGTAGAATTACCCCTCCTGCTGACCACGCCGGAGATTGACCAGATCGACCCCTGGTGGGAGAACACCCGTGCTCTCTCGCGAAACTCACACAGGTCGGGATCACGATCGCGGTCCAGGGCTTCGTCCATCTCTCGGCCACACTCACGGGCCTCCTCAGTTGCATCATCACGTGGGTCAACTAGGGGATCCCGGGCCTCTTCTAGAAGGGCAAGTCGTCATCTGTCGACCTTGCACGGGTCAGGTTGCCCTCGACCTCCGCCTGGAACCTCTCCAGTTACGCTAGAGAAGGGCCGATACCGTGAGCCAAGTGATTCAGATGCTCCGACATCACCCGTGCCAAACGCGCCTCCGCTATCGGACACCGAGGTTGAATCACTAGGCGCTACTCAGAGTCCGAAGGATCACTCAGACCTCGTACTAACAGTGCAGGATGAGTCCACCCTTCTGAATGACCCGGAACCCTCCGTCGGATACGCTCTAGTAGGTCTTCTACGTCGTACGGGACTGCCGATTCCAAAGCGGTCCGGTAAGACCAAACACGCTAGTGGTGCCACCACACCTGATTCCGGTCATGTGGTCACGGCTTTTTACCCAAATGATATCCGGACGCCCCATATCAAAGTTCTCCTCAACAACTGGGTAGAAGCGAAGGCGCTGGTCGACACAGGAGCTGTCTTCTCACTCCTGGACCACAAGTTAGCGGCCCAGCTGCCCAACTTGTCACTATCACCAACCAGGGCACGCCCTATCGCAGCCAATGGGTCCCCGATCCCACTGCTAGGAGCAGCCTACATCACAGTTACAGTGGCTGATGTCTCTGAACGGATTCAGGTCCAAATACAGGAGAACTGTTCAGCTGAACTGGTCCTTGGAACCAACTTCCTTGGCCGGTTCAATTGTGTCAGCTTGAACTGGGAGAAATCCTTCCTCCAGTTCAAGGAAAGTAGAATCCCCTGTGACGGTCTCATCCACAGTCCACCTTCTGAGCGCGGCGCTTTGCCCCTGAAGGACTTGGTGATTCTAGAGCCTCGCTCCATGACACGATTCACTGTCCCTGTCCCACCAATCTATACGAACGTGCCTGAGGTGGCCTTCTTTCCGAAGCACCTCACCGGATCTCAAAGACACGTATATTTTGCTGGAAGCGTGAGTACCGTGACCAACGGTCACATACCACTTCAGGTAGTCAACCCGAGTACTCATTCCGTGGTTCTCTACCCGCACACGACCATCGGTCATGTGCAGATGCATAGTGAGCCCTCACGGGAATCACCGGTCGACTCAGACACCGTCCTCGATCGTCAGTGGGTCGAGGCCAATGCTGTAATCTCACCGGACATCTCCCCTCGGGACCGGGCAGCCTTACTCGATCTGCTGGTTGCATACGCCGACCTTTATGCTCTTGATGAAAAGGACACAGGTTCCACTGATCTCGTCCAGCACGAAATCAGCACGGGCGATGCCCGCTCAGTCCGCCGTTTTCCTTACCGGTCCTCACCTAAGGAGAAAGATCTCATCATGCAAGAGGTCAAGGCGCTCCAGGAGAAAGGTATTATTCGGCCCAGCACGTCTCCGTGGGCTACTAATACTGTCCTGGTGCGCAAGAAAAACGGTTCTCACCGTATGTGTGTTGACTTTCGTGGTCTTAACGAGGTCACGAAAAAGGATGTCTACCCTCTCCCGCGGATAGATGACATCCTCGACACACTCAAGGGTATGAAGTATTTCACTACCCTTGACCAGGCTAACGCTTATTGGTCAATCCCGATTGCCGAGGCGGATAAGGAAAAGACGGCTTTTAATACGCCTATTGGACTTTACGAATTCAACTATTTACCTTTCGGTTTATGCAACGCGCCAGGGACATTTCAACGCCTTATGGACCTCCTCCTTACTGGAATCCAATGGCGCACGGTTCTGACTTATCTCGACGACATTTTGGTGTTCGGGAACTCTCACACCCAAATGCTTGAGCGCCTGGCAGATGTGTTCGCCCGTCTTCGCCGGGGTGGAATGAAGCTCAGACTGAGCAAGTGCAAATTCTCGCACTCAGAGGTAGAATACCTAGGCTATCGCATCTCACAGAGCGGCCTAGAACCTGACCAAGCCAAGCTGGCCGCCGTCCAAAACCTACCCATTCCACAAAACGCCAAAGACATCAAGTCCTTCCTAGGCCTCGTGTCTTACTACAGGCGTTTCATCCCTGGTTGTGCCCGGCTCAGCGAGCCACTCACCAAGCTCTTACGGAAGGAAACTACTTTCCAGTGGTCAAAACCTCAGCAGGAGGCGTTCGATGAACTCCGCCGCCTGCTGACCAACCCTCCTATCCTGCGCCATCCGGACTTTTCGAAATCCTTTATCCTTCAAACTGATGCAAGTATTTCGGGGATAGGAGCGGTTCTTAGCCAGTTAGACGAACATGGATACGACCATCCTGTCGCGTACGCCAGTCGAGGGTTAACAGCGGCCGAGAAAAACTACTCCATTACAGAACTGGAGACTCTCGCTGTTGTCCATTTCGTCAAGCACTTTCGACCATACCTCTTCCAGCACGAGGTGGTCATTCAGACTGACCATACCGCGGTCAAAGCAGTGTTGGAGAAGCCTAACCCCTCTGCTCGGATCGCTCGGTGGGGACTCGCGCTCGCCGAATTCAAACTGACAATTCGGCCGCGAAAAGGTCAGTCTAATGGTAATGCTGACGCATTATCACGCCTGCCGGATCCTAACTCCCTCACCGGTCAGAGTATTGATGATACTCTCCTCTACAGACCTGAGGGGCACGTTATGATGATCACCGATGGTGCGCAGCACCTGGCGAGATCAAGGACCTTGACCGATGGTGTGCAGCACCTGGCGCGTTCAAGTAATTCAGCAACGATCACTGTTGGCGCGGAGCGCCCGGTACGATCAGAGTCTTATGCCGAGATATCCGTCGGTGCGCAGCACCCCGACCTTTTCACTGCTCAGCTGGAGGATCCGGAGTTAGCCGACATCATTCGCTCTCTTAAGCCCCTGGGCGACCAGAATGATGTGCGAGGCTACCATCTGTTGGATAACGTTCTTCAGAAATGGACAGGCGAGTCCAATAAGATCGTCATACCCAAATCCATGGTTACTACCATTATCCGGGCTCATCACGATGACATCTTAGCTGGACACCTCGGTGCTAAACGTACTGCGCGGCTCATTGCTCGCAGATACCACTGGCCCTCCCTCAGTCGGGATGTCAAGTCCTTCTGTCAGCGGTGTGATCTTTGCCAACGGAATAAGCCCGCTCGACAGAAAACCACTGCGACCCTGAAACCTATCACCATAACGGGACCGTTTCACCGGGTAGGTGTCGACTGCATGGGACCAATGACCACTAGCGAAGCTGGCAACCGTTTCATCGTAGTCTTTATCGACTACTTTACGAAATGGGTCGAAGCTTTTGCTACTCCGGACATCACTGTGCACACCATAGCCCGGCTGTTTGTAACGCAAATTGTCTGCCGGCACGGGGCACCGCAGATTCTTCAGTCAGATCGTGGCACTGATTTCACATCAAAACTGATGACTGAAATCACTGCGATCTGCGCTACGAAGAAAATCCACTCTACCGCCTATCACCCGATGACCAACGGCGAAGTGGAAAGAGCTAATCAGACGCTAGCCACACGGCTACGTATGTATGTTCATCAAGGACATACTGATTGGGATGAACACCTACCATACGCTGTGTTTGCCGTCAATATCAGCATGAATGAGTCAACAGGGTACTCGCCCTTTGAACTCATGTACGGTCGCACACCCATGCTCCCTGTTGATGCCGCGCTCTCATTCAACCCTCCGGCCCATATCATTAATGTTTCCTCATATGATATGGAGGTCAAACGTCATTTCACGAATGCGTTAACCTTGATCCAGAGTCGGATTGAGAAAGCACAGGAAGCCTATGCACGGTCGTACGACCGGAAGGCACATGATGTCTCGTACAAAGTAGGGGATCAGGTGCTCAAACTGCGCACCTCCAGCAAACGTGGACTCACTCCTAAATTGCTGCCCATCTACGATGGGCCCTACCTTGTCACAAGTGTGGCATATCCCAATGTCACACTTCGTCTCGAGATGGATCAGGAAGACACTGTACATGTCAACCAGCTTCGACTTTACGTGTCCCCTGAACAACCGAGTGAAGCAGAGGATACACCTCCCACTTCACAGGCAACAGATTCGGCACCCTTATTGTATCCTTCAATAAGCCGGGACTTTACACCGAATCTGATTGACCCCCATCTTGATGCAGAGGTTCCCGACCCGTAACTCAAGATGCACTCTCTTCATTGTCCCCGCTTACGGACGAGGACGTCCTTTTTCGAAGGACCGCCGTGCCCCTCACGAAGTATCCACTCTTGTCCATGCTGGATCTTAGCGGATAGAAGAGAGCGTTCAGCAACCTAAGCGTCACGCCTTAGGCGCATCCGCACGCGATAGCCTACACCTCACAGGGTGCATCCTCTGCGATAGCCCGACAGTCTGTACCTCACTGGGGCGCATCCTCTGCGATAGCCTACATCTTGCCCTGAAAATTTTTCTTTTCTGTGTTCTAGACTGTCGCACAGGATATTCAATGTCGGCAACTCCACACATCAACAACCTCCGGTCACCATACCGCCGAACGAATTACGATCAAAGAAGGCGCCACCCGCCGACAACCCAACGGACCTATTCGACCACTTCCGCCGTCACACCTTGGAATGACCTACGACCACGGACACGCCGTACAAAACCTCACTACTGACCACTGCAAGGACGAGGACGCCCTTTTTCGAAGGACCGCCGTGTCACGTGCCGCTCAATTCTCCAACGTCACGTGATCCTGATCATGCCGACATTTTGTTATTTTTCATGTTTCGTTTATTACTCGAACATGCTTTTGTTTATTTCATTTTTACACATGCATTTTACGTTCGTTTTTATATTTTTCATGCATTTCTATGTTTCGTTTTGTTGTATTTTTATTTCTTTACAAACGCGGGCTACAGTAGGCCCTTTAGCTAAAAACTTCCGCCAGTCGTGCTCCACGAGCACATGGCTATTTTTGGTGCGCTCACGCACCTCTTATCATCAAAAATTAGCGTCGTTTTTGTTACGCAAAACGACTAGCTAAGAAGTTTTAGCTAAAGACGTTCATATGCTTAGCATAGGCACTGCAGCCGGCCTCAGTGCTAAACGCATGTGAATGAAAAAATGTCTATGTGCTCATAGGCATCTTCTGCATCGCGTCTAGCTGCAGAAGTTAGCTTGAGCACCGAGAAACTCCGCCCAAGCTGCAGCTGTAGCCAAACATGTCCTTAAAAGGACATGTTTCTTTAGTTTTTCGCTCATTCTTGGGTTCACCAAGCTTTCGTCCGGTTGTCACCCGCGTCCGCCGCCCTGCTCAATTTGCATATTTTTATATACTTGACTGCGTCCGCCGCCTATTATTTTAAATAAATTTGCATACCCTTGCATTCCTTACTGCGTCCGCCGCTCACCGCCTACAGTACCCCGCTGCCCATCAGTGCCAGGTGTCCGACCGCCCCGGTTCGTGAATTTAACGTTGGAGTTTCGCCTCCCGCTCGCTCCCGCTCCCTCCCGCTCGCTCCCGCTCCCTCCCGCTCACCGCCGCTCGCCGCCGCTCGCCGCCTAGGACGTTTGAGGATCGCATCCCCCGCTCCCAGTGCCAGAAGACCGAAAGCATCCAGGGACTTGCCGCCCGTTGCGTCGTAATCGCTTGAGAAACAGGACTAGGTGAGTCTTCTCAGGGGATTATTGTTATTTGTGGGTTATTCGTTGGGAAATCCTTCCTAAGTCGGTTTCCCGAGGTTTCCACAGATAAGTAGGGCCCCCACCTCTCAGGTTCGGGCTAAAGGGGGGCTGTCTGGTTCAAAATCGGGTCCCATAATTTAGGTCACTTCACGGGTGACCCTGTCCCCACTCTCACTGAGTAGGACTCGGGGATTGTCGCACCTAGCCTGGCAGCGTTGTCTGTTACCCTACAGCAAGACCCCAAGGACAACACAAGAGAACCAACTATAGACCTCTCTATAGCCACCATTTGCCAGGTTAGGCCCCAACGCCAACTTGGGAAGCCTGGGGAAAATGCCAGTATCCATCAGGAGTCACAGCCTATTACTCACTGTAATAGGATCAATCTGATATGGTTCACCATCAATGTGACGTCTAAAACACGGTATTACCTGATGAGATACCCAAACCTCTCCAGCTCTCCCAAGATAAACCTGTCATACACGTGACATGGCGTAAAATGTGACAGAACAAAGTAAATACTATGTGTGCTGTGTTAAATCGAGTTTGGGACAAGTGATCATGCGAATGACCAGTGGTCAACCGAGTGACCAATGGTCACTCAAATCAACGAACATTTTTTTTGATGCAAAATTAGCCCATCAACTGGCAATTTGGATGTTATCTAATATTCACTCAAGATTGGTGCCTAGGGGTCATCCGAGTGACCAGACCAGCTGACTGACCACTGGTCAATCAACTCGGCAAACCTTTTCTTTGGTGGAGAATTGGCCTATAACTTCCGTTTTGTGGCTAGTGATCATCCAAGTGACCACACCTGGTGAGTGGCCAGTGGTCACTCAAATCAAAAGACGTTTTTTCTTATGGATAGCATTACAAACACACAGACTAATTTTGAATAAAAGCAGACTGCGGGTCATATGAGTGACCACTCCATCAGGTCAACCGATTACTCCGTCTCATTTTGAAGTTTATTGGTTTAATATTGGTTACTGTAAATATAAAAGGTCTCTTGAGTTTTTGATGGTGTTCAAACGAATAAGTGTGTAAACCTAAAAATTAAACCATTGTAGCTCATTTACTGTAGAAACTTCACAGTTCTAGTTTATTGTTGTCTTTTTCTGCTGTTTTTGCTTTTGTTTGCTGTCTATATCATCAAAATTCACTGAAAAATGATAGAAAATAAAATTTTAGCCAAAGCTGATTATTCCAGGACTTTGAAACAATTTAACGGATTTTTAAACTAACTACAATTCAGCAGTAACATTTTTCAAATCAAAATAATAATTGGTAATTTTTACTAAAGATATATTATTCACTAGCCATAGAATCAGATCTATTCCTTTAGCAGATTCATACTGTCATCAAAATGACCTTCACTAGGCTTTACAACAGATATTTTGATCTAATATTTTCAAAAAACTAAACAAATATGCTAAAACCCAGGACCAAGTCCTGGCGTTCGTCTTACACAGCGTCTAATAGATGATCTTCACTGACACATGATCCTTGCTTGTCGACAGTGTCTTTGCGGTCCACAGAAGATCCGCACATGGTCAGGTGCTATGCAAGATCCTTGCTAGATCGGAGGTCACTAAAATTGGACTGTTGTATGATCCATGCAATGTCTTCGTAACTATGCAAGATCATGTGCAAGATCTGCATTAATTTCGTTATCATAGGTGGCGCGACAGCGTCAACCTATAATATACTTGGCCGCCAAATTTCATGTCCCCCCCCCCCTTAGAGCCAAAACGGTGAGAGCTAGAACCTTCGGGTTTTTTGCATAATATCGGGCATAGGGGCAAACTATGGGGTGCCTTTCGTCATTTCGCCTCTATCTGCAAGTGGTGCTCGGTGGGGCCCCAAAAATAAGTAAAAAACGCACTTTTTAAGGCCCCCCAGTTCCACCATGCCCAGCAATCGGTGTGCCATATCCAACCTCCATACTTCGGCCTAAGCATCTTGGGGGTGTAATCTCAAATGCGAATTTTTCTTTTTTTGAAATATGGCCTCAATTCAATTATATGGTTGTCCAAAGTCCCGGAAAACGCCAAATTTCCCAATTTTGTTATATAATACTATGGGTTCAAAAAAATAATTTTTTGTAGCATAATGCACTACTAATTTTTTAGCAGTTTCAAATAAACCTGTAGCCTTATTGAGATTTTTGGGCTGCAAGGGTTTTCGACCATTGGGAATTTGATGGATGCGGTCACTTTACACAAAAAATTATCCCGGGTGTAAACAAGCGTATTTCCGTGATTTTTCAGTGGAGGGAGTTTTCGACCGCGGGGAATTCAATAGACGCCCTTACTTTACACGAAAAATTATCCCGGGTGTAAACAAGCGTATTTCCCTGATTTTTCAGTGGTGGAGTTTTCGACTGCGGGGAATTCAATAGACGTCCTCACTTTACACAAATAAATCATCCACGGTGTAAACAAGCGTACTGCCCTAATTTTTTTGTGGATGGGATTTTCGACCACGAGGAATTCAATGAATGTGATCACTTTACACCAAAAATTATCCAGTGTGTAAACAAACGTATTTTCGTGATTTTTTGCTGGAAGGGGTTTTCGACCACAGGGAATTTGATAAATGCGATCACTTTACACAAAAAGTTATCCCGGTTGTAAACAAACGTATTTTCGTGATTTCCTGGTGGGCGGGGTTTTCGATCACGGAGAATTTGATGAATGCAATCATTTTACAAAAACACTATCGCGGGTGTAAACAAGCGTCTTTTCGTGATTTTTATGGAAGGGGTTTTCGACTGCGGGGAATTCAATGGATGTGTCACTTTACACAAAAAAATTATAAGTATGTTTTCGTGAGTTGTATGTGGGAGGGGTTTTCGACCACTGGGAATTTAATGAAAGTGATCACTTTACACACTAATTCATATTGAGCGTAAACAAATGTATTTCTGCGATTTTCGAGGGAAGATGTTTCTGACCATGGGAAATTTAATGGATGGAGTCAGTTTACACATGTAAACAAATGTATTTCTGCGATTTTTTTGGTTGAAGGATTCTAAACCATGAGGAATTCAATAGATATGGTCACCTTTCAGTATCTTTACAACGTTTTTAAAGTAATATGCGGTTTACACATCCTTTACTTTTGCCGGAGGTGAGAATTCGTTGCTTGAAGTTTTTTTATTGCTTTTTTGAAGGGCAGATGACCAAATTTAAAACTTCAATGCGCTTCTATGAAAGTTTTCGGGCATGGTTGAGGCCCACTAAAAAGAGGTGAACTAGTTTATTAGAAAATGCCCCGATGGGGCAGAAAAAAGGAGAATATACTTGCTTCGACAGTTGCCATGGTAGAAAAAGAAGTGGACTAGATTTTTGAGAACTTGGGTCAAAGTTGGCAAAAATTCACTTCCTTTAGATTGGATTTTCATTCTTTCTCAAAAAAATTGTCTATGTCTGTGAAAAAGTATATTCTGCAGCTGAGTGCATCAACACACCTTCCAACCAACCATGTGCATCTCTGAAATTTTTATGAGGGTACAGGCGTGGACCTTGATGTTTTAGCATTTTGTGAGACAAAAAATTCAAAAAAAGGTTGACCAAAAAATTTTTTGCATAACAAATTTTCCAGTTCCAAAACCCTTGTGGAAGTTTGTACCCCCATGTCCCCTTTCACACATGTTTGCTTCCAACTGTGTTAAACATTTTTACTGAATTTGGTGTCAACAAAAGGAATCATGTGGGAAAGTGGCTTATAAAATCCCATTCAGCTTTTTTAGAAAAAGAGCTACAGCACAAAGTCTTCTAAGAACTAAATTGATTGTGCAAGATACGTTTCATTCACTCATTTTATATGAAATATCGCATAGAATTCACTCCGTAAGTTCTACCAATTGCAAGCTAGAAACAAATTTATTCTCTTCTATTTGACTATTGAAGAAAATAGCATCATTCACAGTTTTCGAGAGCATCATTCACAGATTTAAACTGAAATTTGCAGAAAAAGCGCTTTTTGCGGGATTGCATATGGGAAGCAATTTCACCCATCTTTGTCGCTCCAATCTTGCTTTCAAAAAAGTCGTACTGTTGCCGTGGGAGTGCGAGTAGAGTCCGGGAGAACCGGGTAGGTGATTTCGCGCACACTCCTGATATAGGCAGGCCTAAATCAGGTGCGTTTTTGTATGCTTTACTCTGTTCTCCCTTTTGCAGATCGGTGCCCAATCACTGTAACCAAATTCCAGTTGTACTAAAGGGGTCTGAGCTCAAGCTCATGGTAATCTCGAACAAAAAGGCCACTCAGTTTGATCTCAAGTTCGGTATAATTTTAATGTCATCCGGTTCATAATGAGCTCAATGTCGAGATTATCCCCAGCTCGAGCTGTTGGGTTGCACTAAAATTTTCGCAAAATTTTCTCATCTCTAAAGCAAATAAATATAAAAATTTCTGCAATTCCCAAACCCGAACTTAAACCTCAGTTTTAGTTAATCCTGAAGTGAGTATGATTTGTGCATTGGAAGAAAATAAATTGGACATTGTGAATAGCTCAAACTCAAGATCATCAATTTAATCCCGATGTTGAAATTATCTTCATGTTGGGTTAGTGCAACGAACCTCAGGTTCCTTTGTAGTTCTGAAAATGACTATAATATGCCTCCCTCACTATTTCTCAGCTAGTGTGAAAGGCAGGAGTTTTGAATTGGTCGGGAGTTAGAATGCTATCGGTTTACCATTTCTTTACACTTGAAGTCAGGTGCATATAATTTTCATATAGGAAAAGTTTACTGTAGTTGATGCCAGTTGAAGGACAAAATGCACGTGCTGCAGAATATACTTTTTCACAGACATAGACAATTTTTTTTGAGAAAGAATGAAAATCCAATGTAAAGGAAGTGAATTTTTCCCAACTTTGACCCAAGTTCTCAAAAATCTAGTCCACTTCTTTTTCTACCATGGCAACTGTCGAAGCAAGTATATTCTCCTTTTTTCTGCCCCATCGGGGCATTTTCTAATAAACTAGTGAAGATCTAGCCAGGATCTTGTACACGTTCTTTTGCATTACATTACATCAGAATAATTATATGACATGGATCTTATGCGGATCACTAGCCACAAAACGGAAGTTATAGGCTAATTCTCCACCAAAGAAAAGGTGTGCCGAGTTGATTGACCAGTGGTCAGTCAGCTGATCTGGTCACTCGGATGACCTCTGGGCACCAATCTTGAGTGAATATTAGATAACATTCAAATTGCCAGTTAATGGGCTGATTTTCCATCGAAAAAATGTTCGTTGATTTGAGTGACCATTGGTCAATCGGTTGACCACTGGTCATTCGCAGGATCACTGGTCCCAAACTCGATTAAACACAGCACAAGATAGTATTTACTTTGTTCTTTATTCTTTAAAATATAACGCAAGCATTATACTCGTAAAGTTAGTGTTCAGGTCACTCTGGTCAAAGGTTGACTAAATTTTCCTCATCGCGTCCGAAATCGCGATGCGTAACTGAATAGCCAGTTTGAATTTCGCGCGCAAACAACGCGATGCGCAAGTGGTTGCGTTTATTGTATGACGTCAACATGCTACTACGTTTACTGTAGGTACCTTTTATGTTGCTAACGCTATAGGGTGGGTGTGAACCAGACGCAGTAATACCTCTCGCTCCCTCCCTATTGCTTTGTTGAAGCGAACTTAATTTTTTTCTGCTACCTTTGTATACAGTAGATTGTCAACCTCGTGTGAAAGTTTTTAGTAGTTTTTAAACTAGCTTCATCAATGTAAATGAAATGAAAAATATTTATTGCTGTTACACAAAACAGAACGAAACAGAAATGCAGAGTGAAATACATAATATAATGTCATATAAAGAAAAAGATTAGTAAATCGACTCGCAAGAAATGTAAATATTTCAAGAAATGGGTAAATCATGCAGCAATAGGGTGCAAAGGTTACTTGAAAAGTAACAACTTACATGCACCCCTCCCCCAATTCGATTATCAAAGTTTAGAAGTTTAATTTTTTCTTTGAAAGTGTGCAAACTGGGAGAATTAACAATATCGAAAGGTAAAGAGTTCCAGACATTAATATAATGGTTAAAAAAATCAAACTGGCAAGCAGTGGTATGAACTGACTTTATCGTCAATCTTAGATCATGATTACAACGCGTATTGTTGTTTATACCAAAAAAGTCATCCGGATTTAGAATGGTTTTTTTGTGGATTATGTTGTACATTGCACAGAGGGCAGATTCTAATCTATGAATATCAAGCTTGCGTAGACCTAGCCTTTGAAGTCTGTCATCATAGGGCAAACCTGATTTATGACCAAAAATCTTTCTGGTAAATCTACATTGAACATTTTCGATGTAACCTACGTCCGCCCAAAAATGCGGATTCCATACTGAACTACAGTATTCTAATATTCGACGTACATAAGTAACGAAAGTCTTTGCTAGAGTATTTTTCTCACGGGAGACGAAAGACTTGAAAATTAAAGTAGACCTATTGTAGGCATTTTTTACGATGTATCTATAGTGTTCTTTAAACTTCATATTAAAAGATATAATTCCCAAATCATTAACACAAGTTGCGTTTGATGGGAGATGTTGGTAACAAAGTGTACATTGACATGATGGGTTTTTTGTACCCAAATACAAGACATAACTTTTTGTAGTAGATATAGGTAATTGCCAAGCAGTAGACCAATTTGAAGGAGTATCAAGGTCTTGTTGAAGAATCATAAAATTTGTAGGTACATTGAAAATTTTCAGATCATCTGCAAAAAGAAAAATTTCACTTTTGATATTGTCAATAATGTCATTTATGTACAAAAAAAACAAAGTTGGACCTAGTACACTACCTTGGGGCACACCTCTAGACACTTTGAGCTGAGATGATAGGGAGAGTTTCCAATTCTGACCTTTTGAAATCTATTCTTAAGAAAACTTGATATCCAGCTTAAAAGGGGACCAGAGAGACCATATTTAGAAAGTTTGAGAAGGAGCTTAGAATGGGAAACTGAGTTAAAGTCCCTGGCGAAGTCAATGTACACTATGTCTAAGGAGTGTCCTTTGTCCAATTGATTTAACCATGAGTTTTTACACTTGAGTAACTGTAGTTCGCATCTATGTTTTAGGAAACCAAACTGTTGATCTGCTAAAAGGTTATGCTGATGAAGGAAACTTAAAATTTTATTATTAATAATTTTTTCCATAATTTTGTATGGGACTGAACATAGGGAAACAGGACGATAATTTTCAACCAGGACTGGGTCACCTTTTTTGAAAATAGGAACAACAGTTTACAAAATTCCATAACTTGGGAAGGTGGCTCATCTGGAAAGAAACTTCGAAAATTGATGAAAGTGGTTGGGCCAAACATCTAGCAAGTTTTTTGATCAAAAAAGCACAAAGATTGTCGGGTCCCAGTGCTGTGGATAGCTTGGTGCTTTTTATGGCCGCTAAAACGATTGGAATGATATGAAAGATACTGATGATGGATCAACGTTCGATCGGTTTTTGAACTCAGGCAAAGTGTCATTATCCAGTGTAAAAACAGATGCAAAATAATCATTAAAAATTTCACATTTCACATTATTATCTATGATATTAGAATCCCGATGTACAATAGGGGATAGGTCTCTAGTAGAGCGCAGGCATGAGTTTACAAAGGTATAGAAGGCCTTTGAGTCGTTTTTTGCAATAATTTGATTTTCTTCAGCTAGTTGTTGTTTAAACACTTCTGATCGAATTTGTTTACATCAAAAATGGTAAGCTTGCTTTTTAGCAAGGTTTTTGCATCTTTGATATTTTTTTCCATAATCTAAGCTTTTTGGATAGCAAGTGTTGAATATTTTTGTTATATTTAAATCTGACAGATTTTCGCTTGATTAATGGAATATATTTATCAATCAGAGAGTTAGAACATCAAGAAGAACTTGATACATTTCTTCAGAATTAATACATAGAGAAAAAAGATCAAGAAACTAGTGATAACTCAGCTTCAATTGCCTCGTAACTTCCTTTGTTAAAATTTCTAAACTTTAGCATTTTGTGATTTGTATTAAAACATACTTTAAAACTTATGGTGTTGTGATCACTCTTTGAAAATGGTGGACAGACTCTAACATCATAGGTGGCGCGACAGCGTCAACCTATAATATACTTGGCCCCCAAATTTCATGCCCCCCTCTAGAGCCAAAACGGTAAGAGCTAGAACCTTCGGGTTTTTTGCATAATATCGGGCATAGGGGCAAACTATGGGGTGCCTCTTGTCATTTCGCCTCTATCTGAAAGTGCTGCTCGGTGGGGCCCCAAAAACAGGTAAAAAACGCACTTTTTAAGGCCCCCATTTCCACCATGCCCAGCAATCAGTGTGCCATATCCAACCTCCATACTTCTGCCTAAGCATCTTGGGGGTGTAATCTCAAATGCGAATTTTTTTTTTTTTTGAAATATGGCCTCAATTCAATTATATGGTTGTCCAAAGTCCCGGAAAACGCCACATTTCCCAATTTTGTTATATAATACTTATGGGTTCAAAAAAACTATTTTTTGCAGCATAATGCACTACCAATTTTTTTTTCAATTTCAAATATACCTGTAGCCTTATTGGGATTATTGGGCTGTAAGGGTTTTCGACTATTGGGAATTTGATGGACACGGTCACTATACACGAAAAATTATGCCGGGTGTAAACAAGCATATTTCCGTGATTTTTCGCGGGGAACGTCCTCACTCTACACAAAAAAATTATCCACAGTGTTAACAAGCGTACTGCCGTAATTTTGTTGTGGAGGAGATTTTTGATCACGAGGAGTTCAATGAATGTGATCACTTTACACCAAAAATTATCCCATGTGTAAACAAACGTATTTTCGTGATTTTTTTGCCGGAAGGGGTTTTCGACCACGCGGAATTTGATGAATGCGATCATTTTACATAAAAGAATTATCCTGGGTGTAAACAAGCGTATTTTTGTGATTTTCTATGGAAGGGGTTTTCGACTGCGGGGAATTCAATGGATGCGTCACTTTACACAAAAAATTATTCTGGATTTAGCCAAGCCTATTTTCGTGATTTTTTTGTGGAAGGGGTTTCCGACCATTGGGAATTTAATGAATGTGATCACTTTACGCAAAAAAATTTTCTTTGAGAGGGGTTTTCGATCACTGAGAATTTAATGAATGTGATCACTTTACACACTAATTCATATCGAGTGTAAGCAAAGGTATTTCTGCGATTTTTTGGGTTGAAGGATTTTAGACCATGAGGAATTCAATAGGTATGGTCACCTTTCAGTCTGTTTACAATGTTTTTAAGTGCTATGCAGTTTATACATCTTTTACTTTTGCAGGAAGTGAGAATTCGTAGCATGAAGATGGTCTTTTATTTTTTTTTGACGTGAAGATGACCGAATTTAAAACTTCAATGTGCTTCCATGAAGATTTTCGTGCATGATTGAGGCCCACTAAAAAGAGGTGAACTAGTTTATTAGAAAATGCCCCGATGGGGCAGAAAAAAGGAGAATATACTTGCTTCGACAGTTGCCATGCTAGAAAAAGAAGTGGACTAGATTTTCGAGAACTTGGGTCAAGGTTGGAAAAAATTCACTTTCTTTATATTGGATTTTCATTCTTTCTCAAACAAATTTTCTATGTCTGTGAAAAAGTATATTCTGTATCAACACACTTTCCAACCAATGTGCATCTCTGAAATTTTTAGGAGGGTACAGGCGTGGACCTTGGTGTTTTAGCATTTTGTGAGACAAAAAATTCAAAAAAAGCTGACCAACAAATTTTTTGCATATTTCCCAAATTTCCAGTTTCCAGTTCACAAATTTTCCAGTTCCAAAACCCTTGTGGAAGTTTATACCCTCATGTCCCCTCTCACACATGTTTGCTTCCAACTGTGTTAGACATTTTTACTGAATTTGGTGTCAACAAAAGGAATCAACTGAGGGAAAGTGGCAAATAAAATCCCACTCAGCTTTTTTAGAAAAAAGAGATACAGCACAAAGTTTTCTAAGGACTAAATCGATTGTGCAAGATATGTTTCATTCACTCATTTTATATAACATGTCATATAGAATTCACTCCGTAAGTTCTACTGATTACATGCTACAAACAAATTTATTCTCTTCTATTCAACTATTGAAAAAAATAGCATCATTCACAGTTCTTGGATTTAAACTGAAATTTGCAGAAAGAGCACTTTTTGCGAAATTGCAAATGGGAAGCAATTTCACCCATCTTTGTCGCTTTGATCTTGCTTTCAAAAAAGTCGTACTGCTGCCGTGGGAGTGCGAGTAGAGTCGGGGAGAACCAGATACAGGATTTGGCGCACACCCCTAATATATGCACGGCTAAATCCCATTTACAGATTGGTGCCCAATGACTGTAACCAAATCCCAGTTGCACTAAAGGGGTCTGAGCTCGAACTCAAGGTAATTGCGAACAAAAAAGCCACTCGGTTTAATTTCAAGTTCGGTATAATTTGAATGTCATCTGGATCATAATGAGCTCAACGTCGAGATTATCCCCTGCTCGAGCTGTCCGGTTGCACTAAAATTTTGGCATAATTTTCTTATCTCTTAAGCAAATAAATATAAAAATTTCTGCAATTCCCAAACCTGAACTTAAACCTCAGTTTTAGTTAATCCTGAAGTGAGTATGATTTGTGCATTGGAAGAAAATAATTTGGACATTGTGAATAGCTTAAACTCAGGATCATCAATTTAATTCTGATGTTGAGATTATCCTCATGTTGGGTTAGTGCAACGAACCTCAGGTTCCTTTATAGTTCTGAAAATGACTATAATATGCATTTTTCAGCTAGTGTGAAAGGCAGGAGTTTTGAATTGATCGGGAGTTAGAATCCTATTGGTCTACCATTTCTTTACACTTGAAGTCAGGTGCATATAATTTTCATATAGAAAAATTTTACTGTAGTTGATGCCAGTTGAAGGACAAAATGCACGATGCTGCAGAATATACTTTTTCACAGACATAGACAATTTTTTTGAGAAAGAATGAAAATCCAATATATAGGAAGTAAATATTTTCCAACTTTGACCCAAGTTCTCAAAAATCTGGTCCACTTCTTTTTCTACCATGGCAACTGTCGAAGCAAGTATATTCTCCTTTTTTCTTGTTTTCATGTGTTGGAGTTGTGACCAGTTGTGATAAGTCCGTTGATGAAAAAGCATCAAAATATCCTGTGTAAAGTTTTGAATCTGGAAATGAAAAGGTTTTCCAATCAAGTTTTGGAAGATTGAAATCACCAGGAATTATATTTTCATGACGTTAATTTGAAATCCAAGTGAGAAGGTTAAAAAGCTTTGAATCATAGTCAGGATTAGAATTTGGTGGATGGTAAACTAACAGTAACTTCAAAGTGGACTTATCTGAAATAAGATTTACCAAAAGTTTTTTTGGTAAAAACAAATCTGTACGTAGTGGGAGTACATGTAAATTTAAATGTTTTTCAGCGAAAATTGCTACACCACCTCTGATTCAACCTGCTTGATCACTACAGAAAACATTGTAAGCATTCAGATTACACAAAAGTCCGTCAGTTACACAACTGTTTAACTGTGTTTTTGTACAGAAAACAATATTGAAATCTTGGGTATCAAGTAATGTTTTAAGTTCACCAAGTTTGCACACAATATTTCTAGAGTTGAAGAGAATACAGTTAAGAAGTTTCAAATCTGAAATTGCTTTGGGGGCTGCTACCTAGGCATAAATGGATGGAACTAATTTTGACACAATACAATCGTGACAATAATCAATTTTCAAATTTTGTTCACCTTGACTGGTGCATTTCCTCATTTCCGATATGAGTTTGTGATGTCCCTTTTGCTGTAAATACAATAAATCGGACCTAGCAGACAAATTTAAAAAAATCATCAACCCGCTTTATTACCTGGTTTATCAATTTAATAAATTGAGCTTTAGTGGCAGATTTTGAACAGCAAATTTTTAGAAAGTGTGGTTTGCTGGGTATGTGGGGTCCATCACGGAAAACTTTGATGATATCAGAATCGTCCATGTTGTTATCTGATTTGTGGTTATAGGTTGATACTAGCTTTCGTACTTATGTCAAGTCATCCTTCGAATCAGGTAGGCCAAAAAGTACTGCATTATATTTTTTACTTTCCCTTTCGATCCCATTCTGAATTACAGTTTGGAAGTAGGGTTAAAAAGTTAAGTGTGGTTAAAAACCCCATCCAAAATATGCTGGTTTACACTTGGGATAATTTTTTGTATTAAATCACCACATCCATCAAATTCCAATGGTCGAAAACTTCTTCCTCTAAAAAGTCATGGGAGTACCTTCATTCACATTAATGATGATTTTTTTTGTGTAAAGTGACCACTTCCATTGAATTCCCCATGATCGAAAGCCTTTACACTTCAAGAAACCCATAAGGCTACTGGTTCAATTGGAACTGCAAAAAATTCGGGCACAAATGCTGCAAAAAATTATTTTTTTGAAGCCAGACAAAATTGCCAAATTTCATGGTTCTCGGGACTTAGGACAACCATTAATTGAGTTGAGGCCATATTTCAAAAAAATAAAAAATCACATTTGGATTGCACCCTCATGATGCTTAGGCCGAAGTATGGTAGTTGGATATGGCACACCCATTGCTGGGCATGGTGGAACTGGGGGACCTTAAAAAGTGCGTTTTTTGCATGTTTTTTGGGGCCCTACAGAGCACCACCTGCAGATAGAGGCGAAATGACAAAAGGCACCCCATAGTTTTCCCCTATGCCCAAAACTATGGAAAAAACCGGAAGGTTCTAGCTCTTACCATTTTTGTTCTAGAGAGGGGACATGAAATTTGGGGGCCAAGTATATTATAGGTTGATGCATGACCGGACATTAGAGCGGGGGACAATAGAGCGTGGACATTAGAGCACCGACATAAGAGCACAGGAACATTAGAGTGCAGACATTAGAGCGCAGAGAATTTAGAGTGCAGGGCAATAGGGTGCAGGACAATAGAGCACAGGGACATTGGAGGACAGGACAAAAGAGTGAAGGCAGATTAGAGCACAGGACAATAGAGCGCAGGGACATTAGAGTGCAGGACAATAGAGCGCAGGGACATTAGAGTGTGGACATTAGAGCCCAGGGACATTAGAGTGTGGACATTAGAGTGCAGGACAATAGAGTGCAGGGACAATAGAGCGTGTTGTAGTGACATTTCAGTCTCCCACAACTGTTTTAATGTCACTTTACAACTTCTTGCACCTTACAACCAAAGATGAGCATGTCTGAAGCATCTCACCGATGTTCAAACTGGATGATGCAATTAGTGTAGTCATTGCATCATGTGCTGGAATTAGGGTCAGTAATTCAGAATTAGCATTTTGTAATTTTATGGATTGTGTTTTTCCTGGCCAGGTAAACTCCTCGCTGCACAATTTTACCATTGTGGCCCGATTATTTCATATTGAGGAATCAGCAATTTCTCCATTTAGAATATTTATTTGTTGAGTAAAATTTTGCACGTTTGTGGAAAGAAAGGGAGATCATGCCCCGGCCAAGCACTAGGTAAGTCTTAGTATTAAGGTCTGAACCTCTGGGTTCAAAACTCCTGCCAAATCATTTAAATTCTGAATTGAATCTCAAATATTTTTGATGGATCAGCAATAGAGAGTCTCCCAAATAAGTACATATATAACAGTGGTGATCCCTTTTAGTACTTACCTTCTCTGTGTTGAGGCCTAGTTTCCTTTACTTGTCACGAACACTGGAGACTGGACCTCATTGGACATCTGCCTTAGGTTATTTTACCAGTTTTTATAAGATGCTAACCAACTCTCAAAAAATCCCTTGTACCCCATGGGCAAATAGTGTTTCACTAGTCGCTTCCACTGCACTTAGCAACTCGCTAGTCACCTCTGGGTCCTCAAGTAATGTAGTATCTGCACAACCAGTGCCAGTTGCACAGGCAGTTGCACCATCAACTCTCACTCTACCACAGGTGGCGTCTGGTCCTCAGGATTCTGTGGATCAGATGCAAATGTCAGACAATTTAGGGTCTAGTAATTACCCCCAGGTACCTCAAAATTTATCTACTCACTCACCCTATATAATAAATCTTCTAAATTCAATTCAAAATACACCCCTTAATTCTGTTTCCTTGGTACTGATGCTTCAGTCAGTTGCAGCTCCGGTTTTACAATCACCAACTGCCCCTATTGGGGTCACTGGTTCTCAAGCAAACATAGCCTAGCAAATTCAGCCATTGCTATCCAACCATGCTACTTCTAGCTCTCAAAAAACTTCTGTACAACCTGTCTCTTCTGATTCTGATTCTGTAAATGTTGATTATTCTGTAATGTCCTCTTCTCGCCCTCGTAAGAGTAGGAAATCTCAGCCTAGAAGCATCAGTGATGCCTGTATGGCCAAGATTGAAAATTTTCGAGTGGAAGCTTTGGTGCAGTTAACTGCCCTGGCGGAAGCTACTAAGTTCGTTACACGAAATATTCTCACTACTGCTACCATTATTCAAATTCCCAGTTTTGTTGAAGACAAAACCCAAGAAAGTGAGGAGAGGAATCTGCAACTCCTAAACAAACTTCAGGGGAAGCACGATAATCAAACTGCTAGCATGTCTGCCATTTTAACTAGTTCAATGGAACAGTTTAAGCTTTTCATTTCTGCAACCTCAGGTAATTCATCTGCTGTAAATCATGTATGTAATTTAAGTAATCCTCCTATTTCTGTACCTCAACCTCAACTTCTCGCATCTCATAGTCGACCTGTAACTAGTACTGTACCTGTAAGTTCTCACATACCTGCTGTAGCTCCTGTAATTAAGTTCAAAACTCCCAATTCTGAGTAATCTAATCCTCCTAGTCATTGCCATTATTCCATAATTGAAGAAGAGCATGTACCTACTTCTAAGATACCTCACAATTCCTCACATACTATTCCTCCTCCTGGTTTTTCAGATTATCCTCCTCTAAACTTTCCACATAATTATGGTTATCACACTGCCGATATTTGCTAATCATCACATCATGATGAGGAAAGCTGGATTGAGGGAATAGTTAAGAATATGAAACCTCTGTACACTAACGAAGCAACTCCTGATAAGCAATTGCTGCGCTTTTTCATTCATCTCGAAAGTGAGTTCGGTTTTGATCTAAGTAATTATGTCAAGATAAGCGCACTTCACAGACTAACTTGTGATGCTCCTAATGAAACTATCCAGGACATCAACGATTATGAAGAAGCTAAGCATATGTTAATGTTCTCTCTGGTTCCTACATGTGATAAGATGAGTCTCAAATGAGAGCTAGATTCGATGACACTGAGCTCAGGGGAAAACCCTGCTGCTTTTCTCAGCCGAGTCATGACTTATGTTCAACTTCTATTTCCTGATAAGGATCAGAAATTCCACCATCAGAAAGTCATCAAGACATTTTTGATGAAAATATCTGTTTTCTACCAAACTTCAATTGGTGATGAAGCGCAGGAATTTACTACTGTTCAACAACTTGCCACTGCTGTCTCTAAAGCTCATAAGATTCTGGAAGCTACGAAAGCTGAGATTGGTACTACAGAATGACCCATTCTTGTCAATCAAGCTGATCCACAGTCTCAAACTCAACCTCCTACTCCTTCTCCTCAAAGATGTCATGATAGAAGACGTTTTCCTTACTTACATTCTCCTAATTGTAACTTTGATAATTCCACTTCTAATAAACCTAGAGTATCTTTTAGTGAAGCTACTGTTCCTGTAGGTAAGATTACTGATCTTCTTCAGCAAATCCCTGATGGAGTTCATAATCGTAAGCAACCTGTTTTTACTCTTGAGTCTCAACCTTCTCACTCTCAATATCTGACTAATATAAGTCACAATTATTCTCCTCACCATGATTTTTCAGCCTCATGCAGCCAGGATCATTCACGTTCTGATAATTGTTCTGATTTTTGCCCTTGTTATGATAGGTCTCAGAGTAGGGATCCTAACTGACCTCTATTCATCCAGTCCACAGGTCATTGGTGTGAAGCTCAGAAAAGCAACACACACAACACTGCAGACTAAAAATGATTAAAGCGCATTAATCCTCAAACTCAATCTTCTTCTGGTCATCAAGTAGTTCCTTATACTGATAATACGTATCAACACCGTTACAATCCAAACTTTGGCAATGATGTTCGCATCAACCCTAATTGGAGAAACAACAGAAGCACCTACAGTAATAGAGAAAACACCTATTACCATGGCAGTGGTGGTTCGTATTTTAACACATATGCTAACTGCCATCCTCATGTTTGTAATCTTGTTACTTCTGCTCCTCATCATGATTCTACTTATTTTCCTATTGAGTATCACACTTACCCCAATGGGACTGCTCTCACAAACCCTTGGGCCGAGTTTTCTGCCAACAATAGGCGTTTTATTGAAACTACCTCTACTCCTCTTGCATTACTTGCTCCTCAATCTGAAACTGCAATTTCTAATACTCCTGAACCTACTCAAGAATCTGAATCAGTTTCTCACCTACCATCTGCGAATATGGTGCAAACTGATCCTAAACATGATAATTCTGCCAATGCAACTCTGTTCTCTCCTGGTATTATTAGTTGGAGTGCGGAAGTGTTGCAGTGTGTTTCCGCCGATTTTGTCATTTTTTGTCGTTCTGCGCATGAGGCCAGCAAGTACCAAGTGGAGCGAGCAATGCTGACCATCCACAGTCGTCTTACTATTGCGCATGTCGGTACATGTGCATTGGCTCTTTCTCTCAGTGTATGTTAAATTGTTTTCATCATGTATGCAGCACTGGTTATTTTACTTTCGTACTCGCTGCCTCCCTGCACACCTAGGTTCCTTTTCATTTTCTCATAGTGCGTGGGAGTGGTTATTGTCTTCTCGCACCATTACATTTTGTTAGTAAATGTTATTTTGTACAAAGGTAAATTTGGAGAAAAATCTCCTTCTTCATTTATTTTAATTTGGGAGACAAATTAAGGAAGCATCTTTCCTTAGTGTGTAGGGTAATTAGTGTCCGGTTTAAGTACATTTATTTAACCTAATGAGGTAAGCATGGGCATGGGAAATATGTACATTAAGGATGAACCATGGGATCCCACTCCTACCTGATACTCAAAGCCTGGGCTATACCTCAAAATACAACACTGGTGACCATTTGTATTGTAAACTTTCTTTCCTCGCCGTTGCGCTGCATCCGAATACGGTTCCCAACTTCAAAATTTGTCCATGCCGTAGTTGGGCCCAAGGTTACAAGAAAGGTTATTACACCCTCTGGAAAAAGATGCCGAAAGTAAGCCACACACCGCCAGATCACACATGCTTTCCCTCACGATCAAGCTCACCTAACGCAGCCATGGCTGCGTGGCCCACCCTGAATTCTGACCAAATATTGCCGCCACCACCAACAAATATTGCCCAATCATCAACCATACCCACGGTGAGCCTCCCACCCCCTAATCCACCTTTGTTTATTTTTAGTAACTCAGCGTTGGATGGGACCACACAAGCCCAGGTACCGTTCATTCCCCCAGCATCCGCAATGGCCAATTCACTCGTGCTGCCACCTTTGAGTCAAGATCCAATCATCCCCGTCATCATATGTGCTAGCGCGCCGGCTATATCTCAGATACCGCTGCCCAGCACTGCCCCGCAGGCCAACAATGACACAACTGTCGCCCAAACCGATTCCTCGGACTCTTTCATCAATATCGACTGCTGCAAGCCCCAGCTGCCACCTGCGCTTCAGTAACCAACCACCGCACTAGTCTAGCAATTGCAAACGCAAACCAAGTTCACAACTTCCAAATTGAAGCATGCGACGCCCTAGAACAACTCAGCATCGCCGCCATGTGGATAATCAACAATGTTCCAACAGTCCAAACAATTGATCAGCGCCATCTCCGACCAATTTCAAGCTCAGCAACTACGTGTTCAACACGAAATTCAGGAGCAAGTGCAATCCACAAATGCGTGCTTTGCCACCCTAGCAGAACAAATGCAGTAATTAATTTCAACGACCACCGCCGCGGCCGCAGCACGTAACCCGCCTACACCAAGACCACCGCCGGTCACCTCACAGTTTCACGACGAGGAAACACGCCATATTTATATACCAAACAAAACTCTCCATGAAACTGAACTGGCTCTGGCTTTCTGTCGGCCACCAGTGCATGTCAAACCTAAAGTGCTGTCCACCCACACTTTGTATAACAATGACTTCTCTCGTAACGCGTGCGACAAAGATGAAATATCCTGCTCTGCACCTCAAAGACGCCTGCCGCCCTCGGCCAACCCATTTGGTTTCTCAAACTACCCGCCCGACGACTATTATGACTACCCGCAACCTCCGTAGGATTCGCCCCATATGTCTTATCGCGAAGAAGACAGTCGAATCAAAACTATTGTTGACAATATGCACCCGCTCGCCATTGACGGAGCTGCGACAAACAAACGCCTCCTACGTTTCTTCATTTGCCTAGAGAACGAGTTCCGATACGACGCTTCAAACCACGTCAAGATGAGCGCACTCCCCCCGCTTACCCGGGATATGCCGAGCGACATGATTCAGGATATGACATGGTACGAAGACACAAAGAATTTCCTCATGTTCCAATTAGCCCCGGATCGCAACCAAATGACTCTCAAGCGCGAGCTCGCATCAATCACCCCTGAAGCTGAAGAGGAGCCCACCGCATTTTTAAGTAAGGTAATGACTTATGTACAGTTGTTATATCAAGATGAGGACCAAACTTTTTGGCACAAACAAGTAAATGAAACATTTTTGACAAAAATGCCTGTTTTCTATCAATTAACTATTGGCAAGCAAGCAAAAAATTTTACAAATGTTCAACATTTGGCCAAGGTTGTCGCCAGCGGGCAGCATCTTCAACGCAACTAAAGCTGTAATTGGAACCACGGAGCGACAGATACTTGTCAATCAAGCTGATCAGGAAATACCACAACCAAGATCACCGCAACCGTTCAATCGCCATTTCGACCGTCACTGTAGCACAGATCAATCACAAGACTGCTACTGCGACTGTACACTTTCAACTGATCGCCACCCGCAGAATACAGTGATGCCGCCCAACAAATTCGTCTCTTTTCAACCGCCAATGTTAGAAGAACCTCCACAGTCACAAACATGCAGGGAGATGCTCCTGGAGCAATTGATCCAACGATACGACCCCGATCATGAAGAGTGCAAATCACGGCAAGGTTCTGAAGAATACCCATCCAATACCCGGCAACAAAGCCCTCACCATCAATCTCAACCTCGAGATACTTACAGCAACCGCTTTGACCTACCCGCAAACTGCGATCGCCCTCCTCCCGCGCAACTGACAGGCTTTGGGTGCGACACTCACAAGTCCCGCACCCACAACACTGAAGATTGCATCCCGCTCAAACAACAAAATGCTCAACGAAACAACCACCAAGATTTCGGCTGTCAAACCCATCCCACTCAACTGCTGTCAACCGATTTCGGAATCAACTCTAATGATATTTGTGGCCAACACAATTGGAGACCATGCCGTGGAGCGCCGCCCCAAAGAGGTTCGAACCATTCCCACGGTGCAAGGAGCTATTTTATGAAGGTAACCCTTTAACCCGTCCAAATGATTTTGTTCAGAATACCTGCACCATCCAGGCAAATACAAATTTTCTGCTGCTGTGGGAACAACACATTCATTATAATGCTGCACCAGCTCCATATGTTACTACACCCACAGATTCCTCACGCGCCAGCTCCCAGTCTTTGAAACTCTCGCTCGCGCTGCCGACCTTGCCATCATCCTTAACCATTACCGCGACTGCCTTGGATACGCGAGCCCCCAACCAATCAACTTCCACTGCCAACATGGTAATCCCTTCCAAGGAAATAGCGTCTGCCGCACTGATTGTTAGCCCAGGAATTGTATGTTGGAACGCAACCAGTCACCCTTCCCCCGATCCATGTCACATCCGCTCGTCAGTCTGATAGATTGACAACCTAATGCTGTCTTCGAAGACGTTCATTCGCAAATAGGCTTCCAGGCTAGCTTTCCAAATCCCCATCAAGGTTGGTGCCGTCAAGGCACACGCGCTCATCGACACCCATGCCCAATGCTCCGTATTGTCCTCAGGTATGGTCAAATGCAGATTCAACAAGCAATCGCTCCAACTCCTGATATGTGGTAAAATCAAAGTGGCCGATGGCACCGTTGTCAATGCCCACGGTCCAGTAGTCGTCATGATGGAATCCATCTTCAGTGAACACATGATCAAGTGCATAATTCTCGACGACAACAGCAATGATCAATGTATCATCGGCACAGATTTTCTCCCCCACTCCGATATTCATGCAATACTCATTTTCAAGGATAACTATATCGAAATTCAAGATGTAAAGATTATGCTCAAAGTAATCACCTCAGTCTGCTCGCAAATGGAATTATTTTTGAATGTTGCAAAGGATAACCTTCTCAAAGAAATCCCCAAAGAGGAATGAGTAAGCTTTTATGATGATAAATCTGATACTTTCAGCCAACCCAAAGAAATCGAAGCCAAACAAGCGGTAAGACACCCACAACCTGGTCCACACCAACTGCCCCCTTGGTGGTTGGAGGTTACGCAACTTGTCAAGTCAATTTTCCTCGTCGCCCAAATATCAGTTTCAATTTTGCCACATTGTCAGCAATAGGTAACCAGTACCATCTTTCCTACAACAACAGCAACCATTCCTGACGTGATTGTTCAACCATTGCCCACTGACAGCGTGGCCTCAGAACTCCCAATTGAAACTGCAGTCGTCAATGTTACCAACAGTCAATGCCTGCTCCTATTTGTCAACAATTAGCCCAACAGCATCAAGCTTCACCCAAATCAATTACTCGCAGTTGCAAAACAGGTGCTTGGCTTTGCGATAACTCACGACAAATGTTAAGTAGCAACTGCCGCTGTAGACCACGATCTAACCAGTGAAAAGCGACCAGTGAAAATTGAATTTCCCTTTGAACAAGATGACTCCAAAAACTTACATTACCACCGCGCAAAAGTCAAAGGCCCTTCGCATGCAACAAAACCACGACCTCTTCAGCCTGCCTGGCCACAAACCAACTTTCACCAAGGAATTAACCCTCAGCATTGATACGGACACCGGGAAACCAGTTTCCTGCCATTATTACCCCGCCGCGATGGAACAACGACCAATTGTCCGTCGCCATATCCAAGAAATGCATGACAATGACTTCATCGAACAATCCCATTCACCCTGGGTCGCACCGCTTTTTCTCGTAAAGAAAAAAGATGGTTCATGGCGCCCCATCATCAACTACCGCAGAATAAATGACGTTATGCCCAGCGACAAGTTCCCAATCCTGCGCATTGACGATTAATTGGACGTCATGGGACAAGCAAAATTTTTCACCACACTTGATCTCAAAGCCGGATATTGGCAGGTGCCCATCAACAGCGATTCCCACGATAAAACAACCTTCATCTACCAGGAAGGTTTGTTTCAGTTCAAAGTTTTGCCATTTAGCTTGAAGAACATGCCCACCGAATTTCAACATTCAATGGAAAGAATCCTCTGCCCCTATATTTTGGAAATTTGCCTCACTTACATCGATGATATTATCGTTTTCTCGAATTCGTTTGAAGAACATTTGGAACATTTAAAAATCGTTTTGGACGCCTTATGCCCAGCCAACCTCATGCTCCGGCCCGACAAATGCGAATTCCTGCTGCGGCAAATCAAATTTTTGGGACATCTTCTTAATGCTGAGGGAATCGCTGCTGATCCAGAGAAAGTCAAGGCCATCACGGAAAACAAATTCCTGACGACCAAGAAAGGCATGCAAAGTTTTTTAGGTTTAGTTGAATGGTGCAAATGGTTTATCCCCAAATTGGTGACCTTGTTGAGTCCATTGTATGGACTCTTACCTGAAGACGCCCAATACATCACCATGGATGAACACCCTGCCGCTTTCGAAGGCATCAAGAAAGCTCTCACGTCATCGCCCTTCCTCCGCTACCCAGTGTACGATGGTAAAGCTCAATTCGTCATACAAACCAACGCAAGTATGACTGCAATTGGTGCAATTTTGTACCAGGAAAACGGCAACAATCAATGGGTCATTGCCTACAACAGCTGCATACTCACCAATGCGGAAACTGGATACAGTAAAACGGAATGGGAATGCCTCGCTATTGTCTACGGTTTCCGGATGTACTGCCACTACGTATATGGCCAAAAGGTCATCGTCTGCACCGATCACAAGCCCCTCGAATGGCTCAAGGACAAAAAGCACCACAATTCTCGCCTCCAAGGCTTGGCTATCAATCTTCAAGATTACGTTTACAAGGTCAAATACATCAAATGCAAAGACAACGCCTGTGCCGACTTCTTGTTCAGAAAAGATGACTGTGAGAAACCACCAATCCCAAACACTGAAGACTTAACCGCTGAAATTTTCTGGAAAAATTGTCGCCCTGATGGTGCATTATCGGACGCCGACTTAAGGGTACCCAATATACTCCCAGCAGCTGTCTCGCCACCCAAGGAAATCGACGCAGACGTCAATGCCATCACCCGCGCAATGACCAAAAAAGACCATCAGTCAACCCACACTCTCCAATCACATGCCGTTGGCCGCCCACCACCCGCCGCCTCCGGTCGATGCCATAACTATCGCCTCCCATGAAGAAGTCACACCGCCACAAGCTGCCAACCCAGCCATCACAACAATCATCGCCTCTCTTCAAAGCAACAACACTGCAAAGCGCTTACTGATTTTCTTCACTGAAGATGGACTCTTGTATCGACAAATCAAAGATATCAAGCAATTGGTCGTCCCCGCATCCATGGTTGATCAAACGCTTCATAAATTCCACCGCGCAAAGATTCTGAACCATCAAGGATCCAATTGTACATTAGCAGCCATCAAAGCCCACTTCTGGTGGCCCCGCATGGAGGAGAACGTCCTCGACTGGATCAAGTTATGCAAAATCTGCCAATTGACAACGTCGCGCACATTGCCGCCCCTGCCGCTATTACCGATCCAGCCCACGCACCCCTTTGAAATCATAGTCACCGATATTGTCAATATATCGTCGGTAGGTGAGAAACGTCCATAGGTTTTTGTTTTTCAGGATTATTTTACGAAATGGGTTTCCACACACCTCATCCCTGATCAAAAAGCCTCAACCATTGTCGAATGCTTCATGAAAAACGTCATCCTCATGTATGGTAGCCCCCTCATCCTTCTTTCTGATCAAGGTGGATGTTTCACATCAAAGCTGATGCAGGATATTTGCGACCTACTCAAGATCCAAAAAGTCAAAACAACAGCATACCACCCCCAGTGCAACGGTATGGTTGAGCGTTTCAACCAAACATTAATCGCTCAACTCAAGAAGTACACGGCCGACGACCCGGATAATTGGGAATGCTACTTACCATAGGCCGTGTTCACCCATAATGCCACGCGGCATATGGCCATGCGCCATTCGCCTTTCAGCCTGCTACAGGGCTATGAACTGTGCATAATTTTCGACTATGATTGCGCCCCCAGACTCACATTGCTGCTCAATTATGACGCGCACTCGCCCTTGTTTAGAGAACAACGTCAAACAACTCATCCAGACCACCGATTTGGAGTGTTGGTATGTCTCCTTGTATGCCAGACCTCCAAACGTCTTGCCGCCCCCGATCTGTCTTTCACCTGGAAATTTGGGGGCGGCCCTCGCCGCCCAGTCCACGCCTCCGTGGCTATAGGTTGGTCGGTTCTGACACCGAGTCAATCATGGCTGCGGATATGAAAAACTTCCAGTTTGCCATGCCAATGCCAGCCGATTTTATGGCATCCAGCTACCCGCAATACGTTCAACTTGCATTTCCAAACCGCACAATGTACATTTTCAAAACTTTCACCGCCACTCAGGAAGACTGAACCCCACTATTCTCCCTGGATGACGGTGACAACATCATCATCATTTCCTTCAATGGAGCCGACGACTGGGTGGGAATAAACGCCCTTCTAGGCACCCAGTTCCAAACCAATCGCCAAAAGAAAAACAAGGATCCCGTCATCAAAGCGATCCATTTGGACACGTACCACGTGATCCAAACATCGATATCTCCCCGCCACTCTATGAGCTGGCTCGGCAGATAGGTTTTATACCCAAAAAACGTACCTTGAAAGCTACCATTTCGGCCATGTGGGTGCTGGATGTTTGGAAACTCACGCTAAAGTTCCCAGCCGCCCTGTGATTTTTCAACAATCCGGTGACATTGTTCCTGCAATTGGATGTCCTCGCGTAGGTGGCCCTTGCCTTTTGCTGGATACTATTGTTTTTGGCCTTCGGCTGTTACAGCTTCATTCCCGAGGCGTACAACACTCCGGCGTTTTTCCCTCACGACTCATTGGATGCTGCTGAAATCGACCATCTGGCTGAGACGTTAATCGCTGCTTTTCACAATGTCCCGCTGATGTATGTTCTACCCTATCTCGCAAATCGCCTTGCCAGCGATTATGGGAGACGAGATTCTTTCCACACATCAATTTTTTATGTTTGATTGCATATCATTGGACCATGGTCGGTCTTTTTGTTTAGGCACCCAGCCCAACGGTTTTGGCCACATCAAAACATTGACCGGTACGATGCACCCCAAGCTTCTCACGGCCCCAAAGGTGCCAAAAAAGAAAAAGAGGAAGCAAAAAGACAAATGGAAAAAATCGCTGGAGGTATCAGATGATGAAGACTGGTCCCTCCAACCCAGATCGATGTTTGACGACCCAAAACGCCTTCAAGCAGTTGTTACCTCAGCCATGAAGAGCGAACTTATGCACGGAATTCTCAAATTGCTCAACTTCCCGGTGTTGCCCATGTACAAATTGGCTATCCCCAACCACCTCCAATTCAAAACCGACCCCGCCTTGCCATCGATTCCTCACGAGGTTGACGATGTGTGGATCAAACGCGTCGCCACCGACCAACTGCTCCGCAATTGGACATACCAGGGTACCCATTATCGTTATCTCCCTACCACCATTCTTAGTCTGTTACAGGTGGATAGAGACTGGTTCAGAAGCTTAATAACTTGCATGCCGATGGCTGTGCTCTTGGCTTCGCCTTGTTCCGCCGCTGAATACGTCTATGTTAACAATTTGTTAATATGCTGTGCTCAAAATTTCGATCTGGCCACACGTACCGCCTTTTACAACTGTATGCGGTACCGCGCAGATGGCAACCCTCAAGCGGGTCTCATGGATTGGATGAATCAAATACCAGAGAGAGAGCCGTCTTTCAGCAGTGAACCCGGTACCTATGTCTGTAACTGGTTCACCCTTCACCCGATTATCTGTGATGAGGACTTCCAAATGGAAACCGCCATCAAACAAATCGATATCGACAAATCGGACTACACTGCCAATCCCCATAGTCGTTTCCACTTCTCTTTGCCCTTGCTCAACATCATCGACTTTCAAAATCGATTTTCGTTCCCTGCGCATGGCCTCGGTGCACATGCTCACCACCGAGAAACTCCTCGATCGCCCCACTTTGGGGATAGAAGTAGAGCCCTCGGATGAAGAGCTTTTGGATACACCAATTTTTGACCTGAATATAGCGAAGCTGCCACTGTCAACTGACATGTCGGGCCTTCATGCACCCACCACCACAGCCGACTTTACGGTGACGACAACGCAAACCACAGATTTCTTGAAATTGATGCTCAACGACATATCAACCCTAGCTCCGGTGCGGATGGACGAATCTACTCCCGTCCAACCCACCCCAATGGATGCCGAAACAAATACCACAATGGATCAAACACTGACCAATATTCCAGAGTAAACCACTGCGGACCAATCCACTGCTATGGATGTCGCACCACAGGAGCCTGGTGCTGTGGCTGTCCCGCTGGCACCAGCTGTGGACCCTCACATTTATTTGGCCACTCCTGCAATCCTGCCTGGACCTTTGATTATCGGCTGCAGCCCTCACCACGTATCATTTTCTGTCACCGCCGCCTGGTATGTTGTTCCCCGAACATCATTGGATGGATTATCCGGATGCGCTCAAGGAGGAGATACAACATATTTTGCTGCTGCAGCCGATGCCAGCTTTAGTGGTCCCACAAGTAGCCTAACTGGCTCCACTTATTTCTCAAGTGGCCGTACAGCCGCCCGCTGCATTGCCGCTGCCCCCAGTACCTCAACCACCATCGCCTGCGACTCTATTGCCGCCAACGGCGCCCATGGATATTCAAACCCCACAGGCCCCCAGAACGTCCGCGGGGGCTTTAGATCATAATGGCCAACCTATCCAAAAACCTGGACGTTACGAACACTCAGCAAAATGAAAACAACATCATCAGGAAGAAGTTGATTACCGAAAATCCCACAAGACACATACAACAGATGAACCACGCACTCGACCAATGCTGCCGCCCAGTACTCTGCGTACTGAACGCGGCAAGACGCCCAGTGAACAAACAACTTGTTGCCGCAAACAACACGCCCAACAGAAAGCCCGAGAAACGGCCGGTCAAACCAGTTCTCAAATTGGTGTGACTTCGCAGCCGAAAGTCTCGACCACCAAGACAGCAGCATCAGCCAAACAAACACCGCCTGCCCGCCAATCAGATAGCCATCATTCTCGTCATGAGTCTCATCACCGTGATGATCCCCACGGTAAAGAAACCAAACAATCACCACGAAAAGATACTACAAGCCGTGACAGCCATCAACAGGATTGCAGTGAAGATGCACCGAGGCACTGCACTCAAAGCAAGCAAACGCATCAGGTGGACTCTGCCGTTTCTATGAACAAGTGTACCAGCATGGTTTCTGCTGCTCACCACTGAGATTGACCAACTATATCAGCCCATTGCAACATGATGTCGAAATTCAAAGATGTCAGGAAGCTTTGAAAAACCCACTGAAACCAGTGTTCAAGGTTCCGCTACCACCCACGCCTCCAATGGATGTGGAACCAGCCACATCATCTTTTGCATTGCGGCCCCCTACTGCCACGTCGCTGCCACCCACGGCCCCGATGTCGGCCATCCCAACTACCATACCACACACCACGTCTCTGCCGCCTACAGCCTCATCATCAGTTCAGACCACTGCACCAGCTCAACCTTCATTGGTTATTACTACACCACCCGTACTCGGAGATGCCCCACTGGCTGGTACCATGCAAAGCTTCAAACTACGCTTGCTGAGCGAAGCCACAAGATTGCCAAATTACATGAATTTCCAAACCACGGACTCACTGCACTGTATAATGCTGGCGTTGACGCGTTATCCACCTTGTATTGATCCGTCTGTTGAATTTTTCTCACCGCAGATTTTGCAGGAAATGGTCTTGATTAACTTCTTCGGCCGCCTTGGGGTTCGCATCACCATGGCCGTCCATATTGGCACCACCAATGCCTCCCTGGCGTTATATCAATATTTTCGCACTCACTACCATACCACGTACCAAGAACCGCCACCGCCCATGTCGCCTGACGTTGCCACACTCATCTTCTGATGGGTTGCCGGCCTCTGGGCCAAACAACTCAGTGTTGTCGATGCCATTCACACCGCTCATTTAGCACTCTTTTTGTACAAAGCGTGGGGCCTAGACAACCCATCGTGCCTATTGCAAGCTTACAACACTGCCATCAGTTTGATCGATAGATGGACGGCGTATCCGCAGTACTCGCCGTTTCCACAACCTCCGGAAATTGCCGACATTTAAAGAATCTATCTGGCAATACCATAGCCAAACCGACCATCCGGTACCCCTGCTGCCTCGGCACGATTTTTCCGCCTGGTGGAATTTGCTGCCACCAAGATTGTTGCTGCCAACAGGGCTACCTTCAGACCGACCCTCTTTAATCGCGACACAGCTCCCATCAGTAGGCCTGAATCCTCTTTCACCACTGTGCTCCCAAACCTTCACCTCATCTTCCCACCCTCACGATACCGCCAATTACGGCCATTATCCTCGCCACTCCCGTTCCGTTCATTTCGATGGCCATGACGATCCCCGCGACTCCCATGGCTATCACAACGACCACTATCCTAGAAACCCGCAACTGCCGAGACAACCACAATCAATCCAGATCCGCGTCAGACACCTGTCATCACCGCCGCCATTGATGCAACACTTTTTGTACAGTAACATTTGTTTTTTCTTGTTTTCATTAACCTCGTTTCTACTGGTCGTTTCCTCTAATCTCTTTCGTTGTGCTTTATTCTTTTTGTACTAGTTTTCACCAATGCATGTGCAGCTGATGCTAGGACCACACATTAAGACGGCTCGACTTGTTCTACTGCCACACGCCCCCACTTGCACCGTTTGTCCTTCTGTTGCCTCCGCCACCTTTGTGCCCATTTTGTTGCCACCGTCAACGTAGTGGCTGACCTCACCCTCCCATCTGCATGGCATTATATATTGGTGCACTCCAGTATAGCAGTGCGGACGGAGTGACAATGCGAGCTGTGGTGTTGCTGAAGTTACAGCCTCGCTAATTGCGACTCATGTTGGGAGGTCTCAATCTACGCGCCGCCGAAAATCGGCTCAAACAACTGCAATGACTCCATCAGCCCTGCTGTGTGACGCCCAAGAACCCATCAGCCACCCCAGCGACAGCCTGTAGTGGCGGACTCCCTTCCCCTTGCACATTTTGGTTATTTCTCGACGATTGCTTAGGGTGATCATTGAGGAATAACCAAAATAAACCAAAATAAATAAATTGTAGTGTGTTTCTGCCGATTTTGTCATTTTTTGTCCTTCCCCCATGAGGCCCGCAAGTACCAAGTGGAGCAAGCAATGCGGACCATCAACAGTTGTCTTACTGTAGTGCATGTCAGTACGTGTGCATTGGCTCTCTCTCTCAGTGTATATTAAATTGTTTTCATCACGTATGCAGCACTGGTTATTTTACTTTTGTACTCGCTGCCTCCCCCCACCCCTACATTCCTTCTCATTTTCTCATAGTGTGTGGGAGTGATTATTGTCTTCTCCCACTGTTACGTTTTTTTAGTAAATGTTATTTTGTACAAAGGTAAATTTGGAGAAAAATCTCCTTCTTCATTTATTTTAATTTGGGAGACAAATTAAGGAAGCATCTTTCCTTAGTTTGTAGGGTAATTAGTGTCGGGTTTAAGTACATTTATTTAACCTAATTGGGTAAGCGTGGGCGTGGGAAATACGTACATTAAGGACGAACCCTTGGATCCCACTCCTGCCTGATACTCAAAGCCCTGACTATACCCCAAAATACAACAGAAAACATCTTAGGAAATGATCCTTGGATCCCATATCCAGCAATATGCCACATAGGTAACTGCACTCCTTTTTCTGATAACTATGTAAAAAACTATCTGCCTACTAATGCCTTCCTCATTCCTATCAAAATTGGATGCATAACTGCAAACACTCTCATTGATACAGGTGCTCAGTGTTCTGTATCATCGTCTAGTCTTGTTAGAAGAGCCTTTGAGGAGATCAATACCCCTCTACCTCTCTGTGACCACATACCTGTCACAGATGGAACAAAGGTAAAGACCCACAATGGGGTTCTATTCACTATGGAATCTGATTTCGGTCAACATCTTGTCAAATGTGTCATTCTGGATGATGACACTGGTGACCAGTGCATTATTGGAACTGGTTTTCCAGCTCATCCTGATGTCCGAGCCATTCTGAACTTTAAGCAGGGATAGGTTGAGATAGCTAATAAACAACAACCTCTTACCGTAATTCCTAGACATCTGCGTAAATCACCTGAAATAATTTCCACTCTCGCTAGTCTTGAAGGACCTATTCTAGAAGAAATTCCGATTTCTGCCCAATCTTCAGACTATCCATCATCTGAAAGTGATGAGCCAGTTGAAGAGATTGAAGCTGAATCCTCTGATTAACCTGTTCAAACCCACACTTCCACAGTTGTTGATTCTAACAATCTAGTTGTTGCTGAACTTTATTGTTGCTGCTGCTACTGTTAAGATTCAACCTTACTCTCCACATTGGATTGGTGGTCATGTTTTCCCACAAACAGACGCATCCATACCTGATTTAATAGTTCAACCTGCACCTAACACCTCTAATGGCAAAGAATTTCCTGTAGAGACTTTGGTGATTGATATCTGTAATGGAACTTGTCCACTTCTGTTTGTTAATAATTCCAGAAACTGTCTAAAGCTTAGCGCTAACCAAATAGTCCCTGTTGTAAAGCACTCTCTGGAAAAGTCACATACCAGCTCAAAAGATACTTTTTCTCATGTTGCTGTAGCTGCATCAGAGCATGATCCTGCAGATCACCAATCTGCTGCATTTGATCACTCTCTACCTAATACTTCTGATTCTCAAAAACTTCACTTAGCTCTTCAAAAAATGACTCAAAATACCTCTGTCTCACCCACTCTGAAGGCTGAAACGATTAAAATACTCAAATGGTATTGAGATGTTTTCAGCTTACCTGGTGATCCTCCTACTTTTACTCATAAGCTCACGGTGAACATCGATACTGGCAATGCTCAACCTATTCCTAGACACTACTATCATGCTTCCATTGAAGAACATCCTGTAGTCAGGTCTAACATTCAGGAAATGCTCGATAAAGACTTTATTGAACCTTCACAGTCCCCTTGGGCTGCTCCTCTTTTTCTACTGAAGAAGAAGGACGGTTCTTGGCACCTGGTAGTTGACTGTCGAGGCCCTAGAATTGATGACTAGCTAGATGTAATGGGAAATGCAAAGTTTTTTACAACTTTGGATCTGAAAGCAGGCTACTGGCAACTACCTCTTGACTCTGAATCTCATGACAAAACTACTTTCATCTGCCAGGAAGGACTTTTTTGGTTCAAGGTTTTACCCATTGGCTTGAAAAATGCTCATGCAGAATTTCAACCTCTGATGGAAAGAATTCTTCAACCTTATATCTGGAAAATCTGTTTAGTTTACATAGATGATATTATTGTTTTCTAGAAAACTTTCGAAGAGCATCTCGAACACATTCAGATGTTCTTCAAGGTGCTCAGAGATGCTAATCTCACTCTTAGACTCATGGGTGTAGCGAGAGGGGAGGGTGGGGAGGCGGCCGCCCCCTCCATGGACAATCCAAATTTTTTTCATAAAATGAATATCATTTGCACTTAAGAGCCTATAGGTGCTTACTGCTTTGCTTACCTCAGCTGTCATTTGATTCATTTTAGCATTGGTGTAGATAGGTACTGTATTGATGTCCATAATTATTTTCAAAGAAAGTTTCGCAAACATAAATTTTTTGTGTACATTTAGCTTGAACATTTTTGTTTCCACTTACTTTGTGGCGTAAGAAGTGGACTGATGGAAAAAGAGAAAAATGCCTTATTGTGCCATAAAAGCTTTAGAAGAATGTAACCAAGAATTTTTCCCGAATATAAAAAAACTTTTAAAGGTAATGTGAAGTTCATATTTCACTAGTTTTGTTCGCGATCAAGCTCATGAATTCTTTTTCAGATTCTAGTTACTATACTGGTAACAACAGCCAACAACGAATGTGTTTTTTCCAACCTGTGATATGTAAAATCATACTTGTGGTCAACAATGTGTGAGCCGCGATTGAACAGGTTGATGATGCTTTTTGTGTATAATGATGCTGAATTATGCATTGAAAAAGTTATTGATGATTTCGTGATTAAAAATCGACGTAGGTTGGCTTTTGTGCTTTAAAAATTGTGTGCTGATTTGTTTAAACCAGTTAACATCTGTTGATGCTGAATTGTTAGTCCTTACGTAAATACATATTTGCAACTAGTGATTTTTATGTGTACTTAATAAAGTTAACTTCTGAGTGTACATACACTTTTTTTGGAAAAACCCGAACGTGTTAAAGTGCAGAAATAATCTCTCATGATGGCATTACACTTTTTACCATTTTTGATTTAAAAAAAATTTCGGCCCCCTCCTTAGAGAAATCCTGGCTACCCCCTGCTTAGAATTGATAAGTGTGAATTTATACCTCCCAAGGTTAAATTTCTTGGACACCTTCTGAATTCTGATGGCATCTCGACTGATCCAGATAAGGTAAAAGCTATTTGCAATTACCAATTTCCCGGTACCAAAAAGCAGATGCAAAGCTTTCTTTGCCTTGTACAATGGTGCAAGCGCTTTATTACTAAACTCGCTACCTTATCAGCACCTCTCTATGAGCTGCTCCGAAAGGATGCCATCTACACTGTTACTGATCTTGGAAGACAAGCATTTGATGGTATTAAAACTGCTCTCACATCTACTCTTTTACTGCATTACCCTGTTTACAATGGTAAAGCTCAGTTTATCATTCAAACAGACACCAGTACTACAGCAGTAGGTGCAGTTTTGTAACAAGAATCTGGTGGCAATAGGTGGATAATCGCTTATAAAAGCCATTCTTTACTGATGCTGAAACTTGCTACAGTACTACTGAATGTGAATGTCTCACAATTGTTTACAATTACAGACAACGTGTCATAGTGAGTACTGACCATAAACCTTTATAATGGTTAAAAGATGAAAAACATAGGAACACTAGACTGCAATGCTTTTCAATTAGCTTGCAAGACTATGACTATAAGGTAGAGTATGTCAAAGGAAAGCATAATGCCTGTGCGGATCTTCTGCCTTGCAAATATTTTCACGAACTGGCTCCTATCCCTCCAACTGAAGAACTTGCTTCTGAAATTTTTAGATCTGAATTTTGCTCTTCTGAACAACTTCAAACTTCTTCTAAGGAAATCTGTTCATCAATCACAGTGACAGACACTGTTTTACCTAGTGAGTTAGATCTTTGCATCATAGACCCAGTTACTCGCTCTATGGCTAAGACCTTTGACACTCCTCAGACTACTGTGTCCAATCTTCAAGCTTTCTTAAAAGATGATTTCGAGTTACCAGTAGTAAAATAACCTTCTATTGCTTCACTGGCTGAAATCACTCCACTTCAAAAGGAGGATACTGTTTCAAGTAAAATTATAACTGCCCTTAACTCTGATAATCCTATTAAATGTCCTACCTGTTTCTTCATTGAAGATGGTATACTCTACCATCAGTCTAAGGCACCGAGACAACTCGTTGTCCCTACAGTGGTGCAAAAGCTAGGAACCATCAAGGGTACAATTGTACCCTTGATGCCATAAAGCTTCACTTCTGGTGGCCCAGAATGGAAGATGCCATGCAAACTTGGATTAAAACTTGCAAAATCTGTCAGTTAAATACTGCTAAACTGCCTACTCCTGGACCTCTGATTCCTATTAAGCCAACATATCCATTTGAGATTGTTGTAACTGATAAAGATTGCTGTTTCACCTCGAAACTCATGCAAGAGGTTTGTGAGCTACTGAAGATCAGAAAAGTTCAAGCTACTGCCTATCACCCTCAATGCAAGGGGATGGTTGAGAGATTCAATCAAACATTAATTTATCATCTTAAATGGTATACTGTGGAAAACCCCCATAATTGGGAAGGATACCTACCCTATGCAGTCTTTGCTTATAATACTACTCCTCACACTGCTACCCGCCATTCTCGATTCAAATTGTTGAGAGGTCACGAGCCTCGAATCACTTTTGATTATGAATGCGTGAAACGTCTGACTTTACCTTTAAAGTATGATGCTTATCAGCACATTCTGACTCAGTCTCATCTGGACCTCTATAAGAATGTTAGCAAAAACCTGGATAAAGCAGCAACCTCTAGGAAGTCCTATTATGATAAGAAAGCCAAACATCGCAAGATCACCACAAATGATCTCATGTTACTAGTTAACTCTAAGAAAGGCAACTAAGTACAGCCCGACTACATTGGCCTGTGCATTGTTACCAACACCTCTACTCTTGAGCATAATGTCATTACTATTGATGCACTAGATTCTCCTGGTAGACCTCAAATCGTATCCATTTCTCGCCTAAAAAATTATATTCCAGGATCTGCTAGGGAAATCTTTTTAGCTGAAGCCAGTGGTCCATCTCAGCCATCTGCTCTCGCTAAATAATTGAGTTCAATTTGTCAGATATCTGCATTTGTTTTCTGTAAGAGTAACTAATTTCCATAAGATCAGTAAAATTCTAAAACTCACAAATTTTGGCATCTCATTTCTGCATTGTTATGTATTTATTTATGTGTTTAATCCCCCCAACAACCAAATTTTTTCCACTCTGACTACTTTCTCAAATGTAGTCTGAGTTTTCCATGTCTGTTGTCCACCTGTGTAGGAAAATCTCATGTATAACCTGGAGTTGTATACTATGCATGTTAAACATGACCTATATACATGTACCTTCATATATGCATTTCTGGTGTAAACTCCTGCATCTACTCTATGGACATAGGTAGAGGGACTTACCTGTAGCTATTGGTTCTGATTAGGGTTCTGATTCTATAGGTTCTGATTAGCTCCGTTTCAATTGAAACAGACCCTCAAATCTCTGAGAGCAGACCTTGGATGACCTTCAGGATTTCAATTCTTGCATAATGCTTGTTTTTGTTTGTTTCTGTTGCAAAGGCTTCATTTTGATTTCTTTTTTTAGCTTAGAAATTCTTTTATTTCCAAAGTTGTCCCTATTTTCGCATTTCAAAAATATTGAATTAGTTTTATGGCGCAGCCAGCCATTCCCACAGCTACAGAGCTGCCACCATCGCCACCCCCTTTAGTTCATCAGCCCCTGCCTATCTTCAGCAGTGCCATCAACGCCCAGGGGCCGTATGCCGCTTGGGCTGATACATGTGGACGTCAAAATGACATTTCATTTTTTGCGGATGGTAAGTTGCATGCATTTTCAACTGCTTTTTATGCGCATGTCCTTTTCTTTTCTTGATCTTTCTGGTTTGAGTTTCCCACTGTGCTTAGTTACCTACCGCCTAAGTGCCAAAAGACTCGCAGTGGTCAGTTTCTTCCGATCTGATCAATCATTATGCATTGGCCTAGCTCACGCATATTCTGATGCTGATCCTGGAGACTGCTTCTGAAGTTAATCTCAAGTTAACTTTGGTTGTGAAGGTCATGCTCAAGTTCATAATGGAGAGAAGCCATCTGCGTAAAATCAAACTTCAATTTAAAATATTAAAATTTTCAAAAATCAAAACTTTTCAAATTTCTCTACCTCAAACTTACAACTTTTCAAAATTTTCACATAAAACAACAACTGATTTTCCAAAACTCAAAACATTCTCAGCATCATATTTTCAAATAATTTTACTTCAAATTTTCAAAAAATTTCCTTTCGAATTTTCTACTATTTTGGTCAAAAAACTTTATTTTCTAACTTCCACATCTGTTGAAGTATCTCCCAGTACCTGCTCTCAGTCAACTTCTCTTAAGAAATGTGTATAACTTATTTTAAATATTTTTAGGGTTCAAAGTGAAGCGGCTCGTTCGAGTAAGAGAGCTGGAGCAGTGGTATATGTCACTGTTCCACCATCCTCCTAGTTCCATATCTTCACCAGAGTTCATACTCCCAGGCTATCTACATTCAGCATTGTCCACAGTGCAGATGCTCGATTTTCCTGGATACACTCTGATGGGCTTTGATACTGAATCAATTAGCACATCGGACTTGTTGAAGTTTTCACATTCTTCTTCTATACCTTTTAATTCTGATACCAAGACTGTACCAAGGTATGTGCAACTCACCTACCCAGATGGCAGGACTCTCGTTTTTGAAGCTCTCTTAGCCATGGGGGAAGATTGGACTGCCTTGTTTAAGCATTTCGATAACACCCACACAATTGACGCAACATTCGATGCTGACAATGACTGGCATGCTCTGTACACTCTCATAGGTCCTTCTTTCCGCATGGCAAGTCAAAATGCTGAACCCAAGGTCATCCTCAAGATACTGATGGTCGACATTTTCCAATGCTTGAAACAGATTGAGAAAACTCCTGATCTTTTTGAAAAAGCCCAGCTTATCGTCTTTTTCCCTGAATGCGACACTCTCAAAGCATGCATAGCCTGCATGTGGGCTTGGGATACTATTTCTTTTAATCATGACTTTTCTAAAAACCCCACCTATTATGCCACACAGTCTGAACATGAACTGTTCGGTGATAAGCTAATATATGGGTGACTAGAGGCTCTTCATCCCACTCTGATGTATCTAGCTTTAGGTCACTATAGTTTTCTTGATGAGATCTTTTTTGCAGCCCAAATCTTTCCTCACGACTTATTTGATCCTTTCGTTATCAACCATATTGCTAGGGTCCTTATTTGTCATGGGTTAGACAAAGACTCTCTGTTACCTACCAGGCTTGACATTCCTAACAACCCCAGGCTGTCAATATTCCTAAATACCCCATGCTGTAACAACCCCACACTCCTACCCCCAGTGATGCAGGATGAGGCATTGTCAGTACACTCCTATCTTTTCATAGACACTATCCAGCCCACTCAGGGTCAGCTGATGTGTCCGGCTACATTGACCAATGGTGCAGCACCTTCAGAAACTGTTCAACATTCAACATTTCCACCTCCTCTGCCAAAACTCTCTTGGATTCAACACAGGAACTTTCACAGTGCTCAAGCTAATGACTCCCAGTCATTACTCGAGCATCCTGGGATTCTCGATACTCCTCTGAACCTTCAAATTGCCGTAACCATGGCTATGCAATCAGGAACAACTTCTGACTTGTACTACGCTCTGGGTGCACCTATGTCTGTTCACCACTTACAGCAGGTCTGCTACAGCCTTGTTAATGAAACTATTTCCACTTCTAATCCTTTCCCTTACAAATCTGACCCCTTCCTTGACAGCATGGCCGCGGATCAGCCGAAGCAGGGCAAACAGTATAGTAAGGCTTATCAATATCCTTCTCAATCTTATTTTCAATATCTGACTCTGGAGAATGCCCACGCCTTGAATCTTCTGACTGTTAGTTTACCTCAACCAGCTCTGCTGACCTCTCCATGCTCCCTGGAGGAATACAATAAGTTCGAAATGATAATCTGTGATACCATCAGTGACATAGACGATGGCCTTAGGAAGTTCTTCATGCTCCAGTGTTGGCTAGATGTGAACAGCAACCCTAAGGATATTCTTACTCGATATAAGGCCACTTTGCCCTGAGTCGAACCAAAATTTGGGTGCAAATCGGTCACTCATATCACTAATCATTTCGCTCTATGACCAGATTTAGTCTCCTCAGCTATAATGGACATAGATGATTCGAATCTGTTACACCATGACTCTAGGTACATAAGTAATCCTCACTACTACTTTTCCTGGTTGTTAAAGCATGTACATCTATTACCAATTTACAATGTTTTGATGCCACTGTCTGCTACCTTGAATTTCAACCTTTACTGATCTAGCACTTCTGCTGATACACAACTCTCAATGCAAACTACCTCTGATGCCAAGGCCACACTCACATCAGATGCATCCACAATTGTTGCTGTCATGACTGACACTGATACTCAATCTCAATTTCTCATAGTCACTGTCGATACACCATCTCACCCTCTAACCAAGGCAGAGATGTGACTCTCTAGTTTAACTATTAGTTTGGACCAGACTGAAGAGCTACAGACTGAGTCAAAGCCCAGTCTGAAGCTCCTTCAATAGTTTCGGTCACTTCCACATCTGAATCTACTACCATTACAATAGATACACTGACTCAACCAAAGGTCCCGGCTACTGTAACTTCTACTCCTGCTACACCTTCTGCTCAATCTTCAACAACTCTCGCATTAGTAGCTACGCCTGGGGTTGACCTCGATTAGCGTATTACTGTTGACCAAGAATTGTTTCACCTAGCAGTTAATCTTCTGAAACATGATAACTTACCTACTCCTCCTCATATGGGTTTCTCACCTTCCCGACAAGAGCTAAGCCTCTTGCCAGACCATGAATTCCTATTTCTGTACAAGATGACTTTTGGACCTTTACCTGCTGCTCCTACCCCATCCTCGGATCAGCCAGCCGTGGTTCCAACAACAGTAGCCATACAACCAACTGTTTCTGTTACACCTTCAACTCAGAGTACCAGGCAACAACCTCAAGTTGTGGTTCAGCCTCAAACATCCATTTCTGCTCCACCTCAGAGCACAGCGGGGCAACCTCAAGTTGCTGCTCAGCCTCAACCCTACACTTCTGCAGCTCAGTCAAGCTCACCTGCTAAGCCTAAGCAATCTTATCATATTCCAAAGGTCGCTGCAGCCTCAGTAGTCGCGAAGCCTTCACTTTCCACTGCTACTCCAATTTCTGGTCCTATGCTCACACCTGAAGATCTAGCTGAAGATTCAGCTCAGATCCAAGCTGGTACCAAGACTGTCAATGACTTTCACATCCTTGACATCTCTGGCAAACCTGTAATGGATGTTCTTCACTATCTCTGTTCTCAACAATAGAAACAGAAGATAGATCCACAGGACAAAATCTGGTAAATCTCATAAACCTATGGTGAAGTCAGAGACAAAACCAGAATCTAAGAAACCTTCCACATCTCAATAGTATGAACCTCACCATTCAGGTGTCATGTCTCAGTGTTTCACACAGCCTCAGGCCTCTGCCAAACCCCTAGCTAAGTCACACCTTAGGCAACAAACCATTCCTAAGGTGCCTATAGTGCAGCTTCCATCTTTGTCCTCAATCTCTTTTCCACCAGGTTTCGGTGCACTGCAACAGCCTACTGCTGCTGTCATTCCCATTTGCCGGCCTTATGTTCAACGACCGTACCAACCGGCTGTTGTCCCTCAGTATCAGTATCCTGCTCAATTTCCACCTCCTTCACTGGCTTATGCCATACCACAGCCAAACCCTGGATATCAGGCACCACTGGCTGGGTATCATGTTCCTTTTCAGCAACATGTGGTCCAGTTGCAGCAACAACAACAGCTAATCGCTGCTGCTGCGGCTCAACCTCCACCACCTCTACCACCTGTTCAGCAACCTCCAGTAGTTCAGCAATCAACCTCATCTACTGCAGCAAGTGCAACTACTCAGCTACCCTCCTCTAGCCCAACTCATTCCATGACTGCTACTACATCCACAACTGCATCTACATCATAGTCTGTTCCTCCATCAGTGCAACAGCCCAATCTGGCTGTAACTCATTTCAAGCCTACAGCGGTGACTGACCCTGATATCTTTGACCTCTTATCTCGCCTTAATATTAATTTGCCATCTGGCCCCTCTCAAAAGGCAACTGACACAAATACGTCTCTTTACCAATTGTAAGGAGATACATATAAGATCTCTGTCGATAGGGCTATTGAGCACTCCATTCCTGATACCCTGTTGCATACCATCATTGACTGGCTACCCAATTGGGCAACCACGTATGGCGCTGCCACTAGCATCCAAATAGCTGAGCTCACTCTCTTCTTACATGAATGTCAATCCTTGAACAAAACATTGCATTACCTAACTGCCTATACCTCATCAGTCGAGATGATCGAAGCTATTCTTGAGAAACCTCAAGAGGTAGGCGTCCATGACCTTCATAGGCTAGGTGTGTTGGCCATGGTTCGTGCTAATGCTCATGCTGAATGTCAGGTCACATACCACGTCCTTGGTCAGTTTACTGTAGTGGCACTTTCTGATTTACCTCCAATGCCGCTACCTCGCAACTATACACCGTCTGACTATCCTCAAATCGTACCTGGTGCAATTATACTACCTGACTCTAGGCCACAATCTTCTCAATCATATCATCAATGTTCCGGCTCCCACACCGCTCGTCCTTAAATCAGTAGTCTATACTGATATTTTTTATTTCTTCTGTATTTCTTTTGTTTGTTTTCTTCAATTTCTCTGCTCAAAAAGTTTTAGTCTCCATGCTTTCATTTTGTACTTCAAAATTTTAAGAGTTTTGTACAGTTTTGGACCAAACCTGTAAAAAATTTTGTTTTGTGTGCATTTTTATTTGTGATGACCAAATTCAAACAACCAGTTTGCCGTTGCCATGTCTCCCCTAGTTAAGTAAGTGTCTTAGGTTCACTTTCTTGCCATTTTGGATATTGTCACATCTTGCCCTCATTCTCCCACAAATGAGTTTGGAAATTCTCCCACTGCAACTACTCAGCCGCACCTTGTAGTCTTGATTGCTTAAGGCGATCTGCTGCAAGGGGGAAGCGGTGTTGTAGTGACATTTCCAGTCTCCCACAACTGTTTTGATGTCACTTTACAACTTCTTGCACCTTACAACCAAAGATGAGCATGTCTCAAGCATCTCATCGATTTTCAAACTGGGTGATGTAATTACTGTAGTCATTGCCTCGTGTGCCAGAATTTCAGTCAGTGATTCAGAGTTAGCGTTTTGTAATTTTATCAACTGTGTTTTTCCTTGCTGAGTAAACTCCTCGCGGTACAATATTACCATCATCGCCCGATTATTTGAAATTGAGAAATCAGCAATTTCTCAATTTAGAATATTTATTTTTTGAATAAAATTTTGAGCGTTTGTCGAAAGGAAGGGAGATCATACCCCGGCCCAGCACTAGGTAAGTCTTAGTTTTAAGGTCTTAACCTCTTGGAACAAAACTCCTGCCAAATCATTTTCAATTCTAAATTAAATCTCAAATATTTTTGGTGGATCACCAATGGAGAGTCTCCCAAATAAGTACATATATTCATTATTAGAAAAAAATACATTCACAAAAGAATAAAGAAAAAAATATTATCACGAGCTTAAAGGCGATTAGTATCGCGCGGATATAAGCTCAAAAACGCAATGCATCGTTTTTTAAATACATGAACATTAACGGCAGATGTAACATGACTAGGTAACATATTCAACGTATCAATATATCTATTACAAAAATCTTTTTCAAGTAATGGTGTACGAAATTTTGTCTTATATAATTTATATGGATTGTTAATACAATAATTAAATTTACTGTATACAAAAAAATTATTTGAGTCCAAAATGCTGTTACAGATTATAGAATAAACATAGCATAAATCAGTTATAGTTCTCCTAAATTCAAGAGAATACAGACTGGCGGACTCCAATCTTTCTTGATAATTCCTAGAGTTAAAACCATATAATCGTTTTGTGAACCACCTCTGAACTTTCTCTACCCTTTGTATTTCACCCATTAGAGAAGGATTCCAAATAGGACTACCATACTCAACGATTGGGCGAACATAAGTTTTAAATGCCCTGATTTTCAATTCATTCATATTTGAGTTGAAACATTTAAAAATTAGATTTGATACCGTAGAAGCCTTCTTGATCATGTAATCACAGTGCGGAACAAAACTGAGTTTTTCATCAACATAAACACCAAGATCTTTTATTTCAGTGACAGCATCAAGATCACATTCACCAATTTTGTACTGATTTGATGGATTATTTTTCCCCAAATGTAAGACTGCACATTTAGGCAATGACATACTGAGTTGCCATTCCTCACACCAATTATAGAAACTGTTTAAATCTTCCTGGATTAATACTGTATTACATGCATCATTAAAAATTTTAGCATCATCTGCAAATAGATAGAGATCACTTTTAATTATATCACTCAGATCATTTATAAATATCAGGAACAATGTTGGACCTAACACACTTCCTTGAGGAACACCACTAATTATTGGAGTTGGAGCAGAAATGGTATTACTTAGTTTTACACATTGAGTTCTATTTGTAAGGAAGTCACAAATCCAATTTATTGTGAATTTATCAATTTTATATCCTTTTAATTTTTGTAAGAGCTTTGAATGTGAGACAGTATCAAATGCTTTCTTAAAATCAATGTATACAACATCAACAGGAACTTGATCATCCAACTTCTTAACCCACTTAGTTTTACATTCAAGAAGTTGTAAGACACATGATTTATTGTTTCTGAATCCAAACTGCCTACTACTGAATAAGGCATATCTGTCAAAATGACCTACAATATCCTTATTAATTATTCCTTCCATGATTTTGTATGGTACACAACAAAGTGACATGGGCCTGTAGTTTTCAACTTTGCCACGGTCCCCTTTTTTGAAGATTGGAACAGTGTATGATGTTTTCCATAAATCAGGTAATGTGCCAGTCTTATAAGAAACCTCAAAGATAATACTAAGAGGTTCGGCAAGAACAAGGTGTAACTTTTTCAGAAAGTAGGCACACAGACCATCAGGTCCAAGGGAAAATGTGGGTTTTAGATTTTTCAGTGTCAACAAAACTTTCATGAAATCAAATTTAACTGACTTGAGATATTCAAATCCTTTACCAGGAAAAGGAGGACTTTTTCCATCATCAACAGTAAAGACAGTTGCAAAATATTTATTGAAAATATCACATTTGTCCAAGTCACTACTAACTTCAATATTATGATAATGCAATGTAGGGATCATTTCATGCTTTACAGTTTTGCTGTTGACGAATTCATAGAACTTTTTTAAGGAGGGGGATTTCAATAGAGTTTCTTCTTTCTTAGCATAATGGATATTCATTTCGTTTTTGAGTTTCTTTGAAATTAACTTCAATCTGTTCTTGTTTTCAGTATTTCTGTTGTTGGCATATATAGTCCACAATTTACTTTTTCTCTTTTTTAGTCTTCTCAAAAATAAAGGTAGTTTTTCCCGTTTCACCTGTTCCTTTCTTCTTGGTACAAATTTATCAATAAAACCTGCTAAAACTCTTAGGAAGACTTGATAAAAATGATTGGGGGCAATGCAATTATTGAAAAGAATATTCCAATCCACCTTTGCTAGTATGATCTCGAGAGATTGATAGTCAGCATGGTTAAAATCGTAAGGTTGAACATTATATATATATCCTTTAACCTTGACTCGTGCTTTAATCTCTGAAGAATATCAAATTTAACCATATTGTGATCACTGGTAGAAAAGTATATAATATAACAAGCACGGGACAATAGAGCGCATGAACATTAGAGTGCAGGACAATAGAGCGCAGGATAATAGAGTGCAGGAAAATAGAGTGCAGGGACATTAGAAGGCAGGACAATAGAGTACAGGCAATAGAGTGAAGGGGCATTAGAGCGCATCTGTTGGTTCGAAAAACAATTAACCAATGTTCCGTGGTCTGATTGAACGCGAATTTTAAAATTGTTATTGAACATGAAAGAAGGGTACTATGCAAGCAGCTTTATTTCAGAAGTTGACAACGTTTTCAAAAGCTGACAAAAAACTGCATGGGATTCTGAATGCGAGTTAGAAATTCAAGATGAATTCGGAAATATCAAAATGACACAATTTTATTCAAAGGTTCAGGTTGGCAAGCAATAAATCAATAAAAATGTGTGTGCGATTATGGATTAAAGGTAAATTCCATATGATCGACTGAATAAAAAAATGCAAAAAAGTATGAGTAATGAGAAAGTAGACGAACAATGAGATATAAAAAGGGAAAGAGAAAAACACGAGAAAATGAATACGAAGGGAAATAATATAAATAAAAAAGAAAAAATAAATAAATGAAAAATAGGGAACAGGAAAAATTAAGAAAAGTGAAAAAAGAAAAAGGAAGAAAACGAACAAAAAATGGGAAAAAATACTGCATGGTAGAAAAACGCTTTGACCTGAACTTCTTTAGAGACACGAAAAAATTTGAAGGAAGCAATTTTGAGCTGATATGTAGCTATTTTTCACAATATTTCATTTCCAGTCTCTTTATTTTGCTCTGATCTGATTTTTCTGTGCTCTATCGTCCTGCCCTCTAATGTCCTTGTGCTCTATTGCGCCTATGCGTTATTGTGCTGCACCCTATTGTCCCAGTGGCCGACGCAGGAATTTGTTTCGTGGGAGACGCGGAAATTTTTTTTACAGTTTTTATATTTTTGTTCAATTAATTGCATTGATATATTTTTTCTTTAAATCTTTTTAAAAAACGAAACAATGCGGCAACTGGCAAGAAAATAGATGAAAGATTAAAGAAGAAAGAAGAAAAAATTGGCAAAAAGTAAATTTTGGCTGCAATATTTGATTAAGTTTTGCAGATTTCTAATAATTTGTGTTCAAAAATTATTTTGATAAGTTTTATTTTTGGAACATGAGTATACCAGGCGCAGTCCCTCCTACATACTCCCTGCATCCGCCACTGCATTGTCCTGCGCTCTAATGTCCGCGCTCTATTGTTTCTGCGCTCTATTGTCCCTGCGCTCTATTGTCCCTGTGCTCTATTGTCCCGCGCTCCAATGTCCTTGCGCTCTATCGTCCTGCGCTCTGATGTCCGCGCTCTAATGTCCGCGCTCTAATGTCCGCGCTCTATTGTCCCGCGCCTAATGTTTCGGTACCAGGTTGACGCTATCGCGCCATCTATGATAAGAGAGCTTCAAAAATTTACATTTTTACGGATTATGGAAAAATCGATTTTTTAGCAATCCATGGCGATTACAATAACGTGAAAAGTTTGTCAGAAAAACGATGGAACCCATATGATGTAAAACATGTATTGTGATACTGATGAAAATCTGGGACATAAAAGCATCAGCAAAAATGACCACGGCAAGCCCAATCCATAAGTGCAGTCGCCGAATTTCGCCGATTGTCGGCGACAAAAATCCTAGGATTTTTTCACTTCTGAAATGGGCTTTCTGCAAATTGCCTATTCATTTCATAGAGTCGCCGACTGTCGCCGACCGTTGCCGACAAAAATCTGAGGATTTTTCACTCCTGACGACTCAGAACACCGTAGTCTTGTACGAGTATAGTTGTTGTTAAGAAGCCATGACCAAACTGTTAAGAAGCCATGACCAAACGGTTTTCCCGATTAGTTATTTCACAAAGGTACAAAATTAAGGAAACAATTGAAATCTTCGAGTTTAAAGTCCTATTTACGAGTATAGTTGAACAAATTTTCCAGAAATCTATCCAGGAACATAATGACCTTGAACTACATGATAAATTTACTGTTAAAGTATCTATAATCAAAATTATGAAAATCGGTGACTTCGAGCTGATTTTCCACTTCGTTAGCTGATGGAAAATATCAGCTCATGGCTCAAGTTTGAACATCAGAGAATTAAACCTTAAACATGGAACAAGTGTGAAAGAAGTTTTTTTCAAGCCTAGCGTATGTGTGTGACAATCCAAAAATTTGTTCGGCGCATCGTGCAGTAAGGGAGAATGATTAAAATCAAGTCTATTATTCTTCATGTTAGCTGAGCAAAAAGATTGCAGCAGTCGAATATCCTTGCAAATTAAAGTTTCTTCATGCAGGTTTCTTGTTGTAATTTAGTTGATTTTAATTGTTTGGAAATAAACCATCCTTATAGTACTTATAGATGTACTTTATCTTTTATCTTAATCTTTTTAATTTTTTACCTTGCAAGTTATCTTTATCTTTATCTTTTTGATTTTTCCTGTCTTTATCTCTATTTTTTTAAAAAGATAAGTTCGTATTTCTATATTTATCTTTATATCGCTGAAATTTTTCATCTTTTCAAACACCACCATGTACAACGCGCATGAATAGGCGACGCACGCGATGTGTAACCTTTTTACACGCTGAAAAACTTGATGTCGCTGAACATAAGTATAGTACATAAGTACCGATTATTCTGAATGTCACGAAATCTCCGAAATTGGTAAATTTTATCTATTTATGTTCAAAGTGATTGACAACGCATAATTCAGAATGCAGCGGGGTTGTCTTCTCTCATCATCTTTTTCCGCCAATGAGTCGAGAAAATCAACGAAATGAAAGGTATCCCGTATTGGCAAGATAATGCTACGACGTCCAAAACCGTACTGACGTATTTATTTTGGGCCAGAGGTAAAATTCTGTAAGCTGAAGGAAAGAAACAGTAAGAGCAAGGGAGATTATTTTTCAAAAAAAAACTTCTAAATAACTGAGAACGTTTAAGATGTTTACTCCGATGGGGCACATTAGTGAAATATTCAGCCGATCAATATCAATGATTATCAATGATTTCTTACCATTTGATGGTCTTGTGTTAAAACTTGAATTCAAGGAATTCGTTGTTTCAGTCGACTATTTTGGAAATTAGATTTTGAGCCAAATTAGAATTCTGATGTCAGCAGAACTGTGATCGTTGGATAAACCAATTTTTTGTTTTTTTGAAGGCCATATATACATCTTGCTGATGTCAAACTTACTTTTTTACCCCTTGTCTATGAAATTCTGATAATTGGGAAAATAAACTACAGTTGCTTACTTGTTAAGGTTATGACCATAGAAACCCATATGCCCATAGCTTGATAGAAAATTCTGATTCGTCGTTTTTGGAAACATCCGGCTATGCTTTGCGTAGCGATTTGGAATTGCATTTTGCGCAACTTCAGTATACATTTCAAATAGAATAAACCAACTCCGTAAACGCAAAAGAAACAGTATATGGAATGTGGTGAATAAGCAGCTTTTATGGACGAACACACTGTAGCAGTCGAAAATTTAACTGTATTGAATTGGGTGCGACAACCCGCCAAACGATTAAAGCCAACAAAAATGACTGATATAACGTATGTGGCGCAGCAAAAGATTGCTGTAGTTCTCAACGTTAAATACTTCTCAACGTTTTTTCGTGTGCAAATGAGCATATACCTGAAAAGTTGAAAAAGTGAGGAAGTAGTGCATTTGAAAAAAATAGAATTACGACAATTGTATTTTCATAATTTTTGCTAGACCATTGCTTTGTTAAACGATTTTTAAAAGGCAGTATTTTTCTAACTTTTTTCATTTTGAACCATTAAAACATATTATGTTTTCTGTTCTTTTGTTGAAAAGTTGCATGAATGACGAGAGACGTGATTGGAATTTTGTAAAAGTTTGAATCTTTCGTTGCAAGTTAGGAATTGTAGAGGGTTGAAACATGGATTAAAATAGTTAAAGTTTCGCTCATTTTAACTTCAACCGAAAATTGTTTCATTTTGAAAAGCCATGTGATCCTCGGATTGATGGTTATTATCTAAAATGACATGCAACATGTTCTTTTTTCAAATAAATTTTGAAATTATAGAAAAGAGTACTCGTTAAGAATTCCTCCAAATGTGTGAATTGACGATTCGTTTTTCAGACATCCAGTTTTGCAAGTAATCTGAAGAAAAAATCAGTAAATAATATGTAGCCTTACTTTCAAATGTTTTCTTCAAAAGTGAATTTACAACATTATGATGTGTTTGGACAGATCTCGACAGACGATTGGGAAACACTTCCTAATCTCCAGTCTCGGGATAAAGGACATCCAAGAAGTTCACTTGAGTCCCAAAACGTTCAACTTCAAAATGCTAGGATGTCAAACTTCTCCCAGTCCACTACATCGAGATACATGGTTGTGATTTCCTGAGCAGCTCGGTGATTTTCATCATTCGAGGAATTCAGGTGTTAGTAAAGAGTCTGTATATTTTCAACCAGTTCGAAAGAACATCATTAAAAGCTCCATGGCCAACCAATTTTCAGCTGCTACTTGTCTTGGTTTTAATAGGCGCTCGCAGCAAAATTACGTAAGAGAGGCTACTCAAATATGCATAAATTTGAAAAAAGGCATAGATCACCTGAGGCTTGACTCTAAGCGAGCCTACATCACATTCAAGGCATTCAAGTTGACTGACACGAAGAGAGAGACTTTTGTAAATTGTGATGAAATTGTATCAAACATTCAGATTAAAAACATTGCATTCGTACGTTCTACTGTAGTGCGTCGATAACTCATGGAAGTTTCAATATATTCATTTAATGATTTTGATTGAGAAATTACAAAAAGTCAGCACTATCGTCAAAACTGTGAACATTGAAGTTTTAATTGTTGGATTTTCGTTCAAAATATTACTAACGGTTAGTAGAGTGTGCTCACAAGTTTGCAGTCCGATGTTGCATATGGCACACTAGAAAATCGTAAAAATATGGAATAACTTAGAAACAAGTTATCACTTGTTTTGCATCTATTATCAATAAGCATTTCTGGAAATACATGAATATATCAGACATGAACTTAAACATAAAAAATCGTTAGCACCCAAACTTGTCTATATTCAGAACTTCGTTTTCAACAACTTGAAAAACGGCCGCTTTTCCCTAAGAAAAGTGACGATCTTCATTGCAAGTTTTGCTCCGTACCAAGCCGTTAAGTTGGATTTCGAACTTATCAAACTGTGTAGTACTGAAAACTCCCGCAGTAAGAGTAGTAAGAGCTGCATGTGAACGGTACTTTGAATACTTCTTACACTCGACTCTTTTCCAATTCTCAGGCTTTTCATGAAAAACGGTGCATAATTTTTAGCTATTTTCAGCAGTAAAAATCTGGCACCGAGTCTTAATTAGGAATGTGAAACTTGAAAGTTTTGCAAGTTTTGCTCCGTACCAAACTGCTTTTCGACCAAATAACACGAGATTTACCACTATGACACATATGAGCACTGATGCGTTAAAATATAAAGTTCTCTAAAATCTCATACCTATGCACCGCTATGAGCGCAATGCTCGTAACCAACGTCAAAAAAAGAACGGTAGTCGCGTGGGACAAGATGGATTCGATCAACGGTCCGTACATGGATTCATAACCACAATCATATATTTTTTGCACGTTTAAAAGTATGAGGACGCAAAAATAGGCGAAATCGGCCCCCAACAAATTGGTCAAAAGGTAACGGTAAGCGCTGCCGTCGAACGTATGTTTTTTTGTAACGAAAATTAGCATAATTAGGCATAGAACGCACGGTACGACATACAAAACCATGTGCCACAAGATCAAGTAAGGGCGGCAGATTGTGGCATCGGCTGACGCTAATGTTTCGTTGGAAATGGTCCAGGAAGAGTTGTTCATGATAAGTTCTTCGATAATTTGAATGAGGAAAAGTAACTCTATCTGACGTTTAATGACAGCAGACACTCACGGCAGTCTTTCGATAATCAAAAATTGAGCTTTAATTAATAATATCGTCAAATTCACGCGGATGATAATGAAAAAGGAGTGGATTGTCACTACGCATGTGCGCTCCTCATCCAATAGAAGCAACAAAAATAGCTTTTCGTGAAGTGGAAAACCTGAAAAAAATTGCTTTCGGAAGTGCTCCTCACGCAAGTGTGTGAATTAATTGCATAACAAATCAATTAAATTGTGATTTATAACCATCCTACTATTTGCACTTTATTGAACACAACAACATATGCGTATGGACACAGTATGCATTCCATTCAATGATCGATCAACAGGAAGCATATTAAATAACACGAATCAACAGAAAACTAAAATATACACAATTCTCAAGAAAGGATTAAGCTTTCATCGTAAGTTCCTTTTCATTAAGATAAAACTGTCTGTGACAACTGAACTATTCGAATATTCACTGTTGCGTATGGCCGACTTATAATAAGCAAGTTTGAGACATCAGGAGAATTCAAAAGTATGTACTCGAAAATCTAGACAATTTTTTATCATTTGACTTCTTCAGTAAACGTTTGTTTTCCAGAGCCGCCTAGCGGAAAAATGGAAATTATGTTATCTTTTTTCGTATTTCTAAATTCTGCATCACAGTATGGCGCATTGACCTCAAGTTGTTGCAGTAAACCAGCATGAAACGATCATGTCTTGTATTAGTTAAAGCCATAATATCAAACCAGTAGGTCGATCGTCCCATAAGCCTGCAGCCAGACATTTTTTGGGGAGGGCATACATTTTTTCATTCAATGTACTGTAAAATTGACATTTCTATTCAACTTTTTCTCGAAAAAAACCCTAGGTCACTTTTGCTTTTTCAACCGTTGAAACATTTCGTGGGTCCATGGCCCCCAACCCCCCTGCCTGCAGGCCTGGTCCCATTAAGTCGACCATCCCAGTAAGCCGACCATCTCAGTAGGTCGACCATCGCAGTAGGTCGGTAAATGATATGAGCATAATTTTTTTAGATATATAAATTCCCGGTAAGTCGACTGTCCCAGTAAGTCGACCGTCCTATTAAGTCGACTGTCCCATGGAGTTGGCTATACTGATAAAATCGAAATGAAACTCGGGCCCGAAATCAACGATAGCTAATAATCCGATTGCGTGATCAGATTTCTTTCAGGGCTTAGACTTAGGCTTGGTCTTAGTCTCATTTTTAGACTTATGCTTAGGTTTCATCTTAGACTTAGGCTTAGGATTGGTTTCATTCTTAGGCTTTGGGCTTAGCTTAGGCTTGGGCTTAGGATTAGGCTTAGACTTAGGCTTAGAATTAGGCTTAGACTTAGGCTTATATGAAAAAGAGATACTAAATTGCAGTACAAGTCTACCTTCTGGAACGGGCGACATTTGAACGGTCGACCTACTGAGCTAGTCGACTTACTGAGATGGTCTACTCACTGGGATGATCGACGTTGTGCCGCACAATCAAAGCTACAGTAACACACGAAAACGTGCATGACGACTGGCGAATGGCAGCAATTTTGGACGGGCGCCGGTTACAACGTACCGAGCCTAACGGAACTTCTTATTCAAGCCGAACGAAACCTGATAAACTCTTCTTAATTCTTGAAAATAGATCATTTTGCGGCTCTTTCTTTGAAAAGACTCCGTAGAGTCCAACAATTTGAATATAAAGTAAAACCTTTTTAGATATAGTAAAATATTCTTTGGACGATTTCATACCACTCTTCAGCTTGACCCTCTCTTATATAAAAAACAAATAATTGGCCGTTTTGGATGTTTCTCCAAGGAATAGGATATTTTCTCTAGCAAATTTGAGCATCAAGGGGCTGAAACCATCTCATGACATTAGAAAATTATTACGCCAAAATGAAGGATTCAATACCAAGAAACAAATCCTTAATCGATTTTTCTTGAGAAACTTCTAAATCGTAAAAGGGGAAAGCAAGTGCTATTCCATACTCCTAGGATTTTCTGCTGAACAGGTTGCATAAGACCAAAAACTTGTAGGCATAATCAGCTTGAAAAATTTTAAGCCCTATTCAGAATTGAAAAATCATAGGATTTTTGTTGTCGACAGTCGGCTACTCTATGGAATGAATAGAAAATTTCCAGAAAGCCCAATTCGGAAGTAAAAAAGTTCTAGGACTTTTGTCACCGACAGTCGGCGACTGCACTTCTGAATTGAGCTTTACTGTAAAACGTTTTTACAAATAATTTAATAATTTTTGTCATTTTCTAATTTAGAGCATTTTATAAAAAGAAGCAATAGTTTAGATTCTTTCAGGCGCTTCATTTGAAATAGTTATGTGTGTATTTTTTCACGATGCCATTAGTGTTCAATTTGGTATTGATAAACTCCAGAAGTTTTAGCGGTCGGGCATATGACTACAACCTCAAGCATTTAACCTAAACTGGAAAATTCGAAAGTTGAAATTGAAGGAGAAGGCGGTCGTTCAATATTTTTGGAATCTGCCGGAGTTTTATCCTCAATAAATGACCAACACAATTAGAAAGCACAGATACCCCCAGGATACCTAAATTATAGAACAATTTTCGTAAAATCTTGAACATCCGTTGATGGAGTAAGAATCTGTCCAACGCAAGTTCCTCTTTCTTTCTCTGTACTTCATTCACAGTTTCGTATTCCATACATATGACTTGCAGCCAGTTTCCATGCACTTTTCGTTTTGCTTTCGCGTGTGACGTAACTGTTCTCTTTCCGACCTGTTCATCAAAATCTGTTATCAAATTGCTTGTACTTTGCATTGAAAGTAATATACTATAGAAAAAACGCGGAATTTTCTACCACATCTTGGAAGCCACAATCGTGGAAGCAATATCATCCTTATCCGTTATTTATTTCGATAGTACACAAAAACGAAACAAAGCGTATGGTAAATCGTGTCCCAAAACAGTGAAAAACGTGTCTCAAAAACAATGCTTACGCACAGGGAATCATCGAAAAATGTTACCCAAATAGGTAAAAAATGTGTCCCGAACCAAATTTTTTGTGAAAATTGTGGAAAAAAGAGCAAAACCATTAGATCGTTAGATTCTATGACTCTCAGGCGTTTTTTTAAATTCTTTGGGAGACATTGTGTCATCAATTTCAATAACAGCAATCATTGAGGTCGAATTTTACCCATTGAAGCTTTGGGCGTATTTTCTACATGGGAGTTAAATTTTATCTGTTGAAGCTTCCAGCATACTTTCTACATGGAAGTCGAATTTTATGTGTTGAAGCCTCGGGCGTATTTTCTACATGGAATCCAAATTTTACATGTTGAACCTTGGGACGTACTTTCGATATGGAAGTCGAATTTTATATGCTAAAGCTTCGGGTGTACTTTCTACACCCCCCCCCCCGTATTGCCCTACATGCTTAGGATCATATTTCATCCTCGACCATACTTTCTACACCCCTGTATCGCCCACACATTATACGAATTCAGATCATCAGCTATACCTTGTACACCCCCTGTATTGCCCGACACAGTTAGGGCAGCAAACTTTGATGCGTATGTTTTGTACAGGAGTATCTTTTGTGTACCCTCTGTATGGGGCCCATTTTCATTCAAACTGAAAAATGAATGAAAGAACATAACGAAAATTTTCAACTGCAAGAAGCTGCAAAGAGAAAGTATTTTGAGAACGCTGCAAGTGTACAATGGTGAGGATAGATGCTCCGACGAACAACCCTGTAAAAGAAAAAAACGAACTTCAATTGAAATGGAAACTCAAAAAAATGTCATATAATGTGATTCCAGCATCAGTCGCGCATTTTGAGAATCGCCCCTTGCTCAAAATATTTTTTCCGTATTATTGAAGCATAAGTGCTTATGCATTCAATATCAAGCAAAAACTTTGATCAGGCATAAATATTTTTCATTTTCAGTAAAAGGCAGCATCAAAATTCATTTCTTGCTTTGGAATGGTGAAGTTGCAAATGAATAACGGAATTCTGTCTATTATAAAACTAATACTTGCCATAATGTTGCATTGTGCCTACAATTCAGATGAAAATTTTGACTATATTCGAGGCCGGGTTCAAATCATTTTTTCAACAGATCCAAAACAATTGTTCACTTTTTCATATACGAACAAAATTGGAATCTTCTTTCAAATATCTTTCTAGAAGACTTCTGCAGTCAGCTTCACGTTATGAAAAAGCTCTTAACAAGTTCCTAAGAATGCTGATCTCGAATAGTTCAAGAGCTTCAGTTTTTCCGCATTTGGTTTTAAGGATCAGCATATTGTACTTGTTTGAAATAAACTTGAACTCGAACCTTGATTTACACATATTTGTGATTGTTTAGATTGAAATGATTGTATTTACAACATTACCAATTATGCAAAAACAAAGTCATGCTATCTTACAATTATAGATAGTCTTATGGCTTATCATTCAGATTTCGCTGAACAAATAGCAACTGTAATGGAAGAATTTTTCTCAATTTTTTTAAACGTATGGATGAAATTTTTTTTGAAGGCTAAAAGGTAGGACATGCATAGATGTACGAGCATGAAATATTTTTTCCAAGCTTCTAGTGGTGAATTTCACCGAAACTAGCTCAGAATAGAACGGTATAGTCTTTAGTATAGTAAGGGATCACATGAGTGCACAATGCCAAAAAATGTATTCATCCAAAATTGAACGAAATCTTGTATAATATCTGGGTCTGATTTTTTTGAAGTTAATGATTTGATACTCTAGTTAATTCTTGGAGTTTTGAAAAAATCGAACAATGTTGTTAATAGAAAATTTTTGATACTGGAATTGTAAATTTTGAACCCACCAAGTTGACCTCCAAGATTCCCTACAAAATCGTTCAATGGTGTAGTTTCTTGGGTATTGAACACACTAATTTCCAATACGTCGAAATATATATCCAATGAAATCATATTTCGCAATTGCTCTTCGCTAAACTGATCAATTTTTTCACCTCGAGCTTCCAGAACAGCAGCTACGCTTTTCAACACCCGATCAAAATTCAAACCGTAAGTAGCCAGAGATGTGGAAGTTTCAACAAGAAAATAATCTTGGCATGGTGTGTCGCACGTCTGGGCACATAATTTGGTCGCTTGTGCTGCAGTATGAAACGTGTTACTGTGCGGAATGGGAAAAACATAAAAAATTTTGGGAAATAAAACCCACTCAAAATTTATATCTTCCATAACATTGACTGACTAACTATATATCAGTGATGTTGCACTTCGAAACCGTGGTTATGTTGCACAATGGATGTAGTTGTTTAGTGACTGCGAAAAAAATACAGCCGCTGTGTTCATGCACAGCTTCAGTATTGCAGTAGAAGATGCAGTTCAATGTTGTATAGGATGCTGTGAATATTGTAAACAAGTAACATGGATAATTTGTCCTTTCACCTACTTATCTACCTGAAATCATGCTGGCCTGGACACCACTTTCAGCGCATTTAAACTTTCTCAATGGCAATTGACTTTCGGACCGAGTGTATTTTGACAGTCTCAACGAAATTTTGGCAGCCATGCCTATAAAATCTACATAGAATGAAAGTTATGGTGCATATCTTTAGTTCCTCACCAAGTGGAACGCTGACTGGTCTCGGAATCAGGAATTCATCGACGTAGGTAAATGAGACGGCTATGCCGGATTCCAAGAAAGCATTGATTGAAACATTGTCTAAATAATCGTTAAATTGGGGGCCGATTATCATTTGAACTCCAAAGTGAGAGCCTGAATGAAAATTTTACATTAGGAGCATGCCGAGTTTTGAAAATCATGTGGAAGCAAGTTGAATGAGTAACATGAAAAATTTGATGTGTGTAACTTGTCGGGACTGACTTGAACAAAGTTTACAAACACGCAGGGCACTGGATAGGACGTAAGACAAGAGTGTGCATTTTCACGAGTATAGGCACAGATTCACAACTAAGTTGGAATTCGCTTTTCATATTTCCGCATATCAGTAGATTTCTCTGCTCTGTACATCTTCTAGGGGGTCACAAGCCTTAGATTACCACGTAATACAATCAATAAAGGCCCAAACTCATGTGAAGATTATTTGGGAAGCTCAAAAAATCCCACTCGGCAGTTTGCCACTTTGGTTCACCTGCTATGACCAATTCAACCAACTGAGCCTCAGGAAAGAAGCGCTAACCCTGTGCAACAGTTCAGGTTGTGGAACCTGCTTTAGCCGATCGCAAAATCCCTCAGGCAGCATTGAATCTGAGGAACTGTCAAAGTTCACTAAATGTCAGGAAACACCGTTTCCTCATGTTTGGGATGTTCTTAATGTAGCGGTGATCTAACATCTAATCAAAATTGAAAGACTGGGCTGACGCCCCAGTGAGCGAGAGAGAGGAAAGGCTGATTGTTCATTTTCAAACATTGATTTTGTCCTGTGCCCACCGCCGTCGTCCGTAGTCATTTTTTGCTGTGCTGAACTCCAATAAATAGTGACGCAATATTCAATTATTATATTTCATGATCATTTGTTATTTCAATTACTCTCATGTTATAAGTGGAAGTGAGCACTGACTGGAAACCACCGAACTTTCCTTCGACAATCCCATCCCCTTCATTGGACGTCGGGTTTATTGGGAGTTACAAGTTTTACATAGCAGTCTGCGGAAGCAGCTAGGGGAGACAATGCAAGCTTTTGTTGAGTCGCCGGTTACTAGCAAACCTAACTTTGCTAGTAACTGCCAACTCAACACAAACTGAAAGTTGTGTTCTTTCTGCTAAGGTATTGTTGTACTGTACCGACCTTACTTATAGGAAACTCGAGTGACCTGCCCCTTCACAGTTATATTGCTGACGTCGTTTGACTTAAGCAGAGACTAAACATAACACTCATGGTGGTATGACCTGGATGCAGTCTGGGGAATTGTTTCTGTCTGCATGCCTTAACCAACTGAGCTAGCCGAACCATGAAAAAGTGGTGCTCGCATTGTGCAACATACTGAGTTATGATTGCACTCACAACAGTTTCTGTGGTGGTGCAGATTGGGTTCCACTATCCCAGGCAGCTGGAACGTCTTAAAAATAATGCTCGTTGAGGGGCTCGAACCCTCAACTTTCTGCGTACAAAGCAGATATGCTACTTAGTGCACTAGCTGAGCCACATGGATGGTTCGGATTGTGTGGTGGCAGCAGGCGTGGACGTAATGAACAGCTGAATGCATCTCTACAGCATGCATTCTCTGTCGAGGATTTGAGGCCTAGGTATGATCACCAATGCCATATGCCCCAACCCACATGGCCGGGATGTCAGAAAAATAATGCTTAAACATTTGAATAACGATTGATAACCCTTGAACCCTCCTGAACCCTAGGCTCTTTGTATACAAGGCAAACGTGCTACCCATTACTGTATCAGTTGAACCACGTGGATATTTCTGAAATGGCGGTTGTAGTGGTGGTATGTGTGGGTCAGACCTCATGATGTACAGCACGATGTACTAAAATAACATGTTCCGGGTTCAAGCGTCATACCGTCCAACTGTTAATGTTAGTGGAAGGCAATGAACTAACTTTGTCTCAACATTGCGATCAACTGACCCCTCTGAGAAATAAGCATGATGATCCGTTTCTTGTATATGTCGGCAACTACTTTTGTTTTAATGGCTGCTTTTGTTTACTTACAATGTTCCTCCACTGTCAAGTTTCTTAACAACTAAATGGCTGCAAGTGTTGAAGCAAATTTTCACGTTTCGCACTGCTGCCAGGAAAAGTAGGGCTCAGCCAAGGGGTTTCTAGTATACCACACTCTTAGCTAAACCAGTATTAGTATCATTTTTATCAATCACAGTAAACTCGTCTATTTAACAACAACAACAACAATAAAATTATGTACTCTTTTCCACCCTTTCATTTCGTTTATTCTATAATATTTTTGCAGATAACTATGTTTTTGTTCGTGTTGCCATAAAGGCGTTTTTGTGTATTATATTTGGTCTTCATATTTTTCAATTGGAAGTAAGGTCGTCTCGAGTAGGAGCCCGACCGACTCTCAGGCATGCGCCACCAAAACTTGCTCAATTTACCATTTACCTTTCCTACCAACTCTGGACTGGGCTTCACCTTCCCCCGCTTCACCAGCCACCTACATCTTCACTCACGTCATCTTGCAGGTTGAACGCTGGACTTTTCCCTAATCACAACAATTGTCTCCTATTGAGTCCAGTAGAAGAAGCAGCCGACGAGCGACCATCCTACTCTTGAATGCTCCTGCATAAATTTTTCTGTACCGCCTCACTTAACTCACTTAATTACCTGGCATCTGTTGATTGAACAAAATTTCCGGTTTCCAACATCGCCCGTAAATTGAAATTACTTCTTCATACTTTGTTACAGATGTCCCATAGTGTGAAGTTCTCAAAAACATGTCTTTATCATGTCCGTACGCCCTCAAAATGTCCGGTATACTGACTTTCATTTCTGGCCATCACGTAGTCCATCCATGCTCTTTCGTAAATTTCAATTTGACTTTTATCTAGTAAACTTAATGGAAAATCGTACGGAGTAGTGAACCAATTGAACATGTAGACCAAAACTTTTGTATCAATATTCGTACTGTCGACCATGCTTTGTTTAACCCGATTATAATTGCAAATAGTGACGTTTGGGAACGGGATAACACCATTTGGGAGTCGACTTTGAGAAGTTGTGATTTCATATTTAGTGATCAGTAAACACAAGCAGATAGAAATAGCCCAAAAAGTTTAGCCTGGGGTTTTCCTGTGGTAGTACCAGCTGGGTTAGGTTCCCGAAGTAGATACCGTTGCTCTTGCTTGCATCTGTGAATTTTTCGCAAGTTCCGACTATTTGAATAGTAAGTTTTCAAGGGAGGCGACACAAATTTGATAACAATCGATAGGTCTTGAGATGTATTCGAAAATATAATTGCTTCGTTTTTTGAGAGAGAGTTTGTACGGTTAAAACTTTCTTAAATTCCAATTTATTTTCTTTGCAGCCTTTGTATGTCTGCCACTTTCGACATTGGCAACGACACAATTACATGAAGGTTTTACTTGCCTAAAGCGAGAAATAACAATCAATGGTTGTTAACGTAGAGGCACTATAGTTTAATTGAATCTTTTTCTAACACCCAGTAGCTTAATATCTCTGGTATTATGACGTTATTGATCATTTTTTCAAAAGAAAAGGAGAAGTTTTTGATATTGAAGCATGAGTCTCATACTGATACTCGAAAGGAATTAGTTCTAAAATCATATACTACTGATAGTTCTAATGATCAAATCACATATACCAGTGTTACTAGGATAGTACTTTACTGTATCTGAAATGGTTTTTTTTCCAGAATCCAGGAATAAAATTTGATCAGCCAATTTTTTTCTACATTTGGATTACATAAACTTTGTTTGCTTTTTCAAATGCTTTTGAGAAGAGTCGAAAGCAACTACTCCACGAATATACACAGATTACAAAAAGTAATGTATTCCCGTTGGGCTCAAAATTTTATACCGAAGACTACAGGTTATATCATGGTTTTTTCTACTTGGGACTTTTCAAGGGGTTTTGTTTAACAGGTAATTTTCAGCAAAAATTGTTGGTGCATAAAGAATTGAAATATCAGAAAGATGAATTTGTGTGATATAATATTCTTCCATAATGGTGTGTTATATCTTATAAAGGCTTGAGTTTTTGCATTTTTTGTGAAATCAATGGGATTTTTTAAAATTTATTTTAACTTGACAAGATGTTTTTTTGTTGATATTCCACACATATTTTGTAGCCTAAAAATTTTAGGTTTTTTGTCCTATAATGGGGTTTTCCGAGATTTTTTGTAGGCAAAAGTTGGCAGCACTGATCTCACCTTAGTTGCTGATCAATATGTTAGTTTCGAAGGAAAATATTGGATCTTTGTAGACGAAAAATATGTCAAGATGGAAATTATATTTCATGGATTATTGCGAATGAAGAGCTCTGGAGCGACAGAAGTTTTTAAACAGAAGATAAATGAACCGAAATGTAATTGAGGTTGTTAATAAACACTCAAACCGAAATTTGCTTCTGGGTCGATGCATGTCATACCCGAATTAACTGATTCACTCAGGCGTTGGTCATTATCCTTGAATCAGTTGGCGTCACCTCGAAGTACACATGCCCTTGGGTCAACCACCGTATACAAAACAAAATATTGTTAGGACGCTATTCTGGTTTGGAGAATGATTCTACAGTTTGTTTTTCTTGAAATGCTTCTAGATAACGAAAGTGGAAGGCAAGTTGTACTTCAGATTTTCACGCTTTGCTGATAAACAATACATCAGATTGGACTAGAAATTTGTGAGCGTAATGACCTAACCCTTAGGGATTTTTCGAGACGATAGTATTGATTTGTGTCATTTTTCTATTTAGAAGCATTTTATAAAAAACAGACTATAGTTTGGTCTCTCTCAAAACACATTGATGCCTCTGGCAGATGTCAACATACAGTACTCGTTTCTCATTTAGTTTAACTGATTCACCAGAATTTATACTCGACACCGTAACTAGCCTTGTTTTGTGAGCATAGTGGAGGGCAAGATTCGGTCAGGAGACATGGGTAGGAATCTTTTCGCTGATGGCAATCCGCACTGTAGGCTTAGGAAATTTTAAGGTTTAGCTTCTGAGATTTGGGATTTGAAAAATAAATGTACAGCTTTGCTATTGGAGACTCTAAGAACTGTTCGACTATTTTCTATAATTCCAAAAGTCAGAACACTTTATCCTCGTCCCTTGGGTAGAAATGTATCACGCATAATGTTCGTATAAAATGCAGTGATCTGTGACATGAACTATGTTCTCAACCAATAAGATGAAACAAAAGATAGTAAATTTCAGACCACGTCATAATCAGATAATATTTTGCGAAACAAAATCTCATTTCGATTTTTTGAAAATTTGGTGATCAACATGAATGCAAAAAAACAACATTGCTTTCTTACTAACCAGACACTGGTCTTGTTGCACTGCAATCCAATCTTCATTTGCATCAAATTTACTGTGGCACTCTCGTTTATACCTCATGTGATTGAGATTCCAAGAATCCAGTAAACCCCTTTCCTATTTCTCAGTCAAGAAACCCTATCTATTGTCACCAGTAAATGACATGTTTGTTATATCTTGGTTTCGGTCGGGGCGGAGATGATGCGGCGTGAGCAGGATTGGGATTCCGAGGTTGCGTCCTTAATGTACGTGCGTCCCACGCCCACGTTTACCCGATTACTTAATTACTAGTACTTAAACCCCGACAATAATTATCCCAACAATTAAAGAAAACCTAGTTTCTTTAATTGTCTCCCTTCTTTCTCACTAACTAAAACTGAAAGGGCTTTCCTACCTATTTATTACTATACAATAACGTACGAGAACTTACGTGACAAACGCGACGGGCGAGGCGAAAAATAAAAGTAACAATAATAAATCTACTCCCACGCACGGGCGAGCAAAGACGAAAAAGGCGTGGTGGGAGGCGGCTAATACGTACTAGTGGTGGCCGGCGGGGCACACAACTAGTAAAGAAAATAAAACACACGTAAAAATATACGTTAACGAATAAGTGAAGAGAGAGACCAGCGCACGCGTACCGACGTGCGCTACAGTAAGATGGCCACTGGTGGTCCGCGTTGCTCTCTCCACTTGCCACCTGCGGGCCTGTGACGTAATTTGACAAACAATGAAAAATCGGCGGAAAACACACTACAACACCCCTCCCCCCTTGCAGTAGATCGCCCTAAGCGATCGTCAGGAAATACCGAAAAGAACATGCAAGGGGAAGGGCTCCGCCACTACAGGCCGTCGCCGGGGTTGCCGAAGAGTCTTCGGCGTCACACAGCGGGGCCGGCGGAGTTGTTGGGGTAGTTTGAGCCGATTTTTGGGGCAGCGACCATAAGCCCAGCGGCGGAGTGTACGGACAAAACGGGGCAAGTGGGGGCGTGTAGCGGGCCATTGGCGATCAACTTACTGTGTGCTTGCAGCGTCGGCTGCACGTGCGCTGGAAACTAGTACAAAAGTATAAAGCAAAACGAGATTAGAAATGAAACAACCGGATCAAAATGAGGTTAAGAAACACAAAAAAGGAAGAAAAACAATGTTACTGTACAAAAAGCTCGTGTTCAATGGCGGCGGCGATAACGGGTGTCGGATGCGGAGCGGTGATTTCGTTGCGGATCGCGGCGGTCGCGTTCGTTTCGTCGGTAGCTATCGTAGCCGTGGGGATCATACGGGTCGTCGTGACCATCAAAACGGACGTTACGGGAATAACGGGATCGACCGTAGTCAGAGGTATCCCGGCGGCGCGACGATGAGGTTGACGTTTGAGGTGGAAGCGGCGATAGCGGGTTCACACCGGGTGCTGGCAATTGAGTGGCGATTAACGACGGTTTGTCGGACGGCGTCCCTGTTGGCGGCAACGGTCGCGGTGGCAAAAGGTTCCACCGGGCAGAAAAGTCGTGCCGACGCAGCAGGGGCGCGGGGCGGTCCGTCTCGCTGTGGTATTGCAAATAAATTCTTCGAATGTCGGCGATTTCGGGCGGCTGTGGAAACGGTGCGTAGCTCGGATAAGCCATCCAGCTGTCGATAAGTCCGACAGCGGTGTTATAGGCTTGGAGCAGGCACGAAGGATTATCCAGGCCGCGGGCTTCGTATAGGAAAAGAGTCAAGTGGGCGGTGTGAACGGCGTCAACGACGCCGAGCTCCTCAGCCCAAAGACTGGCGACCCATTTTAATATCACTGTGGCAACGGCATGCGAAATCGGTGGTTGCTGTTCTACGTATGAGGGGCGGTAGTGGTCGCGGAAATATTGGTACAACGCCAGCGAAGCGTTCGTGGCGCGTATGTGCACGGGCATGGTGATGTGAATGCGAAGGCGCCCGAAAAAATTGATCAGCACCATCTCGTGCATCGTGCGTGGTGAGAAGAATTCAACGGCCGGGTCAATATGTGGCGGATAGCCCGGTGTGACAATCGTAACGGCGTGCGGCTGATCGGTAGTACGAAATCGCGTGTAATTCGGCAAGTGCGTAGCCTCGCTAGGCAACCGGGGTTTGATGGCTGGTGCGGAACTTGGTGGCAACGGAACTCCAAGGACCGGTTTAGTGGCGATGATCATTTGCGGCTGTTTGACCGCAGTAACCGGAGCCGACGTCGGGGCCGTAGGCGGCAGCGACGTGGTGTGGGTTACCGTGGTCGTTATGGCGGTTGTCGGAGCCGTAGGCGGCTGCGACGTTACCGTAGGCGTAGTCGAGGGTGTTGCGGGCTCCACGTCCATAGGAGGCGGCGGAAGTGGAGCTTTAAATTCATCTTTCGGCGGATTCTTTAGAGCTTCCAGGCGGCGCTGGATTTCGGCGTCTCGGTGCAATGGGCTAATATAGTCGGTTAATTTCGTAGGTGAACGGCGGAAACCGTGGCGATAGTGTTCCTCGTAGAAACCCGTCGTGTGCACCTTACGGGTTTGTTCGCTTTGCGTACGATGCGGCGGTGCGTCATCGCGGCGTTCGTGTTGGCGGCTTTCCCTGCCGGTTGCTGGAGTTTGTTTCGTTTCTTTACGGTGGCGGTCATCACGAGAATGAGACTCGTGGTGTGAACGGTGGCTGTCTGGTTTGTGAGCAGGCGGCGGTAACGTTGCCGACGCTGCTGTTTTGGAAGAATCGCGCTTGGGTTTCGGCGTTGATGTGGCGTGCGAAGAGCGTTCGGCTTCTTCGCGGGTTCTTTGTTTATCGCGTTGTTCACGGCGTCGAGTGGTGCGCTCGCTGGGCGTTCGGCCGCGCTCAGCACGCGAGGTGCTGGGTGGCGGCGTACGCCGTGTACTCGGCTCGTCCGATGTTTTTGTCTTGTGAGATTTGCGGTACGCCGATTCGTCCTGGAGCTGTTGTTTTCGTTTGATGGAATGTTCATACCGACCGGGTCTTCGGATGGGATTACCATAGCGATCTAAAGCCGGCACGGACGTGCTGGATGCCTGTGGGGTTTGGACATCCACAGGCGCCGTCGGCGGCTGTAGAATCGCTGGTTGCGGCGGTTGCGGGATCGTTTGCGGTTGCGATATGACCGGCGGCGGTAACGGGGCCGGTGGTTGCGCGACGGGTTGGGCCATCGCAGGAGCCATTTGAGCTACTTGCGGGGCCGGAGCGATCAACGTCGGTTGCGGCAACAAAATTTGTTGGATTTGTTCTTTCAACGCTTCGGGGAAGTCTTTCCACTGGTGTTCAGGAAATAACATACCGGGCGGTGGTGGCGGAAAATGATGCGCGGCCAGTGCTGCGGCCAAAGCGTCCCATTGCGGAGCTGAAATAATTTGTTGAGAAAAACGTACAGGAGCACTATACCTGGCTGCGGCAACAGTAGCAATAAGCGGAGGTCCGGGCAAAACGGCCAGCGTCGCCAAGTATATTCGTGGATCCACGGCGGGTGCCGTGGTGATTGTCGTAGCGGCTGGTTCCATAGAGGCGACATCCATAGACGTGGATTGATCCACCGTGCTTTCCTCGGGTATGTCCGTCAGCATTTGTTCTGATGTCAACGTCTCGGAGTCAATCGCGGCGGGTTGGACGGGTGTGGACTCGTCCATTGGAGCCGGAGCGATGTTGGAAATTTCATCGAGCATCAATTTCAGGAAATCGTTGATTTGCGTGGCGGTTGCGGTGATATCGGAAGGCGCGGGTACCATAGGAAGGGCCGACACGTCCGTTGACGGCGGCAGCTTCGCTATGTTGAGATCGAAGATTGGCGTTTCAAGTAGTTCATCGTCGGCGGGTTCAACTTCAACGTCGATAGGGCGGTCGAGGAGTTCCTCGGCGGTGAGCGTTTGCACCGAAGCCGTAGTCGGCATGGGGTACGCATACACCGGCGCGGGGAACGAAAGACGGTTTTGATGGTCGATGAGCGCGATGAACGTTGAATAAAAATGGAAACGGCTATGTGGATTGGCCGTATAATCGTTTTCATCGATTTCAACTTCTTCGACCGACGTTTCCATATGGAAGTCTTCGTTGAACACAATCGGGCGTAACGCAAAGCGATTGCAAATGTACGTGCTTGGGTCGGCCGAAAAACTGGGCTCGCGTTCCGGAATGCGGTTCATCCAATTCGTGAGAAGCGAATTGGGGTTGCCGTCGCTGCGGTACCACATGCATTCGTAAAAGGCGGCGCGGGTGTCTGGCGTCATTGATTGCGCGTGGCGGAGGAGGACGTCGTTGACCCAGGCGTATTCCGCGGCGGAGCATGGTGAAGCTAGGAGCGCGGCTAACGGCATAAAAGACGTTAGCTTTCGGAACCATTCTCCGTCAACCTGTAAAAAGTTAAGGATGGTTGAAGGGTGATAACGATAGTGGGTACCGCTATAAGTGCGCTCGCGTAGGGGTTGGTCGGCGGCTACGCGTTCGGTCCAAAGATCTTCAACTTCGTGGGGAAGCGGCGGCAAGTTGGGATCGTTGTAAGGCATACGATCGCGGACGGCCAACTTGTATATCGGTGAAAGCGGAAAGTTGAGCAGCTCGATGATTCGATGGATGATATTGCTTTTCATGGCCGACGTGACGGCTGCTTGGAGACGTTTGGGATCATCGAACACCGATTGCGGTTTTAGAGCCGGGTCTTCGTCGTCGGAGACGTCTGGTGACTTGTTCCATTCGTCCTTCTGTTTCTTTTTCTTCTTTTTCGGCACTTTCGGAACGGGGAGAAGCTTCGGGTGAGTTGTCCGCGTCAAGGTCTTGACGTCCCGGAAGCCGTTGGGAACCGTACCTAAACAGAAAGACCGACCGTGGTCGAACGATGTGCAATCATACATAAAAAATTTATAAGCCGAAAGAACTTCATCTCGCATGATTGCGGGCAAGGCCACTTGCGATGTAGTCGGGTAGATCCGGTTGGCGTAGTCGGGAGGCAGGACATCCGACAGCGCGACGTTGTGAAAGGTGGCAATGACGTACTCAGCGAGATGGTCGATTTCGGCGGCGTCCAACGAGTCGTGGGGAAACAACGCGGGCGCGTTGTAGACCTCGGGGGTGAAGCCGTAACGACCAAATGCCAAGAATAATAGTAGCGGATAATAGGCGTCGAGGGCCGCGTATGCCAGGACGTCGGATTGTAGGAACGACGTTGTTGGATTGTTGAAAAAGCGGAGAGCGTGGGGAAAGCGTAAAGTGAGCTTTGACACGTCTAGCGCCCACATTGCAGAAACTGTGGCTTTGAGCGTGCGTTTTTCCGGAAAGAAACCGATTCGGCGTGCCAACTCGTACAGTGACGGAGATATGTCGATATTGCGAATGACGCGGTACGCGTCGAAGTGGATTGCTTTCACGACGGGATCTTTGTTCTTCTTTTGCCGGTCGGTTCGAAATTGAGTGCCCAGAAGCGCGTAGATTCCCGCCCAGTCGTCGGCTCCATCGAAAGAAACTACGATGGTGTGGTCGCCGTCGACTAGGGCGAAAAGCGCGGTCCAGTCTTCTGGGGTGGCGGTGAACGTTTCGAAGACGAACATGGTGCCATTCGGAAACGCGAGTTGAACGTAGCGGGGGTAACTAGACGCCGTGGGGTCGGCTGGCATTTGAACTGTGCATTGAAATTGTTTGAAATCGGCGGCCGAGATGGATTCGGTGTCAAAGCCGACCAGCGTATAGCCACGGAAGTTTGGTGTGGGTTGGGCGGCCAAGGCCTGCCCCAAACTTCCGGGTGAAAGGAAAATCGGCGGCGGCAAGACGTTCGGGGGTGGCGCGTACATGGAAATGTACCACGACTCCAAATCGGCGACGCGAGTTAGGCGTTTGACGTTGTTTTCTAAACAAGAGCGAATGCGATACTCATCAGTGACACATGGGACGCCACGTCGAATGAACGACATGGGGTTTGAAGGATGATGTAAACATGAACGAAGAGGGAGGCGGTGTGGTGTTGTCAATTCGTTAGAAGTACACATGCTTTGAGGCGGCGTTGGCTTGGGCGGCGATGTCACCTTGATGGGCGCACTTGGACAACTGGATCGGGCTACGATAGCGAGATAACGAGAGTTGTGGTATGCGGAAATCAAGGCAGCGGCCGGTTGTGGGCTGAGAAGGCCACAACTTGACGATGACGGGATCGCGGCGGCTGACCATGGAACTCTGACCCAAGACTGCAGAGGGGGAGAAACTCATGGGGTCCCAAGCAAAAGCATGCAAGTATAAGCAGCAAAAGCATAAAATGAGAAAATACCGTCGCAGGCGAAACTTAGATCGTTCTGATGGGGCTGCTGTTCGGCCCAACGGACGTAACGTTCGTTTACGTTTATCGATTCGCGATATGGCGGAGGGTCGTCGGCCGTGGAGGATGATGCGGTCGACGGCGTCGTCATTTTGAAAAAATAAAATTTTTGGGAGCGGCTTGAAAATGTGACTATTGCTGATGGAAGCGAAAGATGGAAATGAAATAATAAGAGAATCAGCCGCTGAAAGGTGAAGAAAGTGTAAAGTAGGAAAATGCAAACACTATCATTACGTAAAGCAACACAAACACCACTATGTTAATGGAGAGTAAAATCAACCTTTCCCAATTAGTCTTATGAGAGTGATAGCGGCCAGGGTCGGGCGGAAGTAAACCGAATGGCCTCGCGCCAACAGAACCTAACATTATAGAAGAAACCCCCTCCTATTGCGGAAGTGTGGGAACCGGGGCAGGATGTAAATTGACATTGTAAAGTCGGTTGAATGCAAAAACGACGGATTGAGTGGAAACGTGTTGAAACTGCCGTGCATCCTTGCTCGTTATCGATGTCGCCATGATCTAAATTAAACAAACATAAAGATTTTTTACAACGCGGCGTGATAAGCGCCGTATCACAAAGGGAAAATTTCAACGCGAACTATTGCTGGCGAGAAGTGTGGGGCGTGCGGGGTCCACCTTCTTCGTTGTCAAATGTATTCTTTGCCGGTCGTGGGATGAACGGTTTTAGACGTGTGATGGAAACGGTCTGCGGGCGGCCGGGCGCGTCGAGTGCGTCAATGGTAACAACGTTTTCGGCTGCGCGGGAAGCGTCCGTGATGAGGAAAGGCCCAATGAAGTCGGGTTGAATCTTGTTGGCTTTTTGCGTGTTGGTCAAAAGAACTAAGTCGTTGACGGCGAAGTCGCGTCTTCGAGCTTTGCGGTCAAAATATTCTTTGCTGGCGGCGGCTGCGGCATCGAGGTTAGCTTTGATCTTTTCGTGCATCTTGAGTTGGGCTTGCGTTAGAATATGTTGATAAGCGTCGTAATTCAACGGCAAGGTGAGGCGGCGGGCGCAGTCGTAGTCGAAGGTGATGCGCGGTTCATATCCTCGTAATAAACTGAACGGCGAATGTCGTGTGGCTGTATGCGGCGTTGCATTGTAAGCGAACACGGCGTAGGGCAGGTAACGCTCCCAGTTGTCTGGATCGTCGGCGGTATACTTTTTGAGTTGAGCGATCAAGGTTTGATTGAAACGTTCGACCATTCCGTTGCACTGGGGGTGGTACGCCATTGTTTTGACTTTTCTAATTTTGAGAAGTTCACAGATATCTTGCATGAGTTTTGACGTAAAGCATCCACCTTGATCGGAAAGGAGTACCAGTGGGCTACCGTGCGTGAGGAAGACGTTGTTGATAAAACATTCCACTATTGTTGAGGCTTTCTGATCCGGTATTGGGTGCGCGGATACGAATTTCGTAAAATAGTCCTGAAAAACAATTACGTAGGGACGCTTCTCACCTACTGGCGAAATATTGACGATGTCGGTTGCCATGATTTCGAATGGGTGTTTGGGTTGAATTGGCAACAATGGCGGAGGCGGTGACGTGCGCGGCGTTGTTAACTGACAAATTTTACAGGTTTTGATCCAATCCCGAACGTCCTCTTCCATGCGGGGCCACCAAAAGTGAGCTTTAATGGCGGCTAGTGTCCGATTTGTCCCTTGATGATTCAAAATTTTGGCGCCGTGGAATTGGTGAAGAGTTTGGTCGACCATGGAGGCGGGTATGACTAATTGCCTGACTTCTTTAATTTGCCGGTATAGAAGTTGATCTTCGAGGAAGAAAATCGGCGGGTGTTTGGCGGCGTTATCTGCTTTGAGGGTGGCGAAGATTTTTGTTATGGCTGGATCTGCGGCCTGAGCTTTCAGAACTTCTTCGTGAGCGGCGATCGTAATGACTTCGGCCGGGGGCGTTTCATGGTCGGCATCTTTAGGCATTGAATTAGAGAGTGTGGGTGAACTGATGGTCTTTCTCGTCATTGCACGGGTGACGGCGTTGACGTCTGTGTCAATTTCTATGGGCAGCGAGGCCACTGCTGGGAGTATATCGGGTACCGTTAAGTCGGCGGCCGATAATGCACCAGCAGGGTGAAAATCTTTACGGAAAATCTTGGCGGTTAAATTTTCGGTGTTTGGGATCGGCGTTTTATCGCGGTCGTCTTTTCTAGACAAAAAATCGGCACAAGCGTTGTCTTTACCTTTAACGTATTCAACCTTGTTATCGTAGTCCTGGAGGCTAATCGCGAAGCGTTGTAGGCGTGAGTTTCGGTGTTTTTCATCTTTAAGCCATTCGAGCGGCTTGTGGTCGGTGCGGACAATAACTTTTTGGCCATACACGTAGTGGCGGTACATCCGGAAGCCGTAGACAATGGCGAGGCATTCACGCTCAGTTGTACTGTAGCGGGTTTCGGCATCGGTGAGTACGCGACTATTGTAGGCGATGACCCATTGATCGTTTTCGTTTTCTTGATACAAAATTGCTCCGATGGCGGTCGTACTGGCGTCGGTTTGAATAACGAATTGAGCTTTGCCATCGTAGACGGGATACCGGAGAAAGGGCGAAGACGTAAGGGCTGTCTTGATGCCTTTGAATGCGGCGTGGTGTTCCTCCGTGGCGATATATTGGGCGTCTTTTCGTAGGAGTCCATACAAAGGACTGGACAAGGTCGCCAAATTCGGAATGAATCGCTTGCACCATTGAACTAGACCTAAAAAACTTTGCATACCTTTTTTAGTCTTCGGAAATTCATATTCGGCGATCGCTTTGACTTTCTCGGGATCGGCGGCGATTCCGCGGGCGCTAAGAAGATGTCCCAGGAATTTGACTTGCGGCGGCAGGAACTCGCATTTGTCTGGTCGGAGCGTAAGGTTGGCGGCGCGGAGGGCGTCAAAAACGATTTGAAGGTGTTCCAAATGCTCTTCAAACGAGTTCGAAAAGATGATGATATCGTCAATATAAACGAGGCAAATTTTCCAAATATACGGGCGGAGGATTCGTTCCATTAAGCGTTGAAATTCAGCGGGCGCGTTCTTCAAGCCGAACGGCAAAACTTTGAATCGAAACAAACCTTCTTGGCAGATGAAGGTTGTTTTATCACGGGAGTCGACGTCGAGGGGTACTTGCCAATACCCGGCTTTGAGGTCGAGCGTGGTGAAGAATTTTGCGTGTCCCATTGCCTCCAAGTAGTCGTCGATGCGCGGGATTGGGAATTTGTCGCTCGGCGTAACATCGTTGATGCCGCGGTAGTCAACAACGGGTCTCCAAGAGCCGTCTTTTTTCTTTACCAAAAATAGCGGTGCGGCCCAGGGTGAGCGGGATGGTTCGATAAAATCGTTGTCAAGCATTTCTTGAATGTGGCGACGGACAATCGGTCTTTGCTCCATCGCGGCGCGGTAATAATGGCGGGAAACTGGTTTTGCGGTGCCGGTATCGATGCTGACGGTCAATTTGCTGGTAATAGTTGGTTTATCGCCGGGGAGACTGAAAACATCGCGGTGCTGTCGGAGCATCCTGAGGGCTCTCGCTTTTTGCGCGGTAGAAACGTACGTCTTTTCCGTCATTTTGTTCAGGGCGTATTCCAGCTTTTGTTGTGCGGTGTTGCCGGGGAATGACTTGTCCAATGCGGCCGGCTCGTGGTTGGTTAAGTCGCGGTCGGCGGCGGCGGTTGCTATCTGACAATCGGCGTGGGTTTCGGAATACTCCAGCGTGTGCTTTGCCATCGCAATGAGTTGATTTGGTCGGAGTTTGATACTGTTCGGCGTATTGTTGATGAAAAGGAGCGGACAATGGCCGTTGGTGATGTTGACCACTGCGGTTTCGACCGGAAGCTCTGCGGCAACGTTATCCGTGGCGAGTGGTTGTACAATTACGTCGGGCACTGTCGCCGATGTTGTGGGAAAAACGCTACTTTTGACCCATTGCTGGCAGTGCGGCGAAATTGAAACGGAAACTTGGGCGACGAGAAAAATCGGTTCGGCGAGCTCAGTAACCTCCAGCCGCCGAGGGGGCGGTTGGTGTGGACTAGGTTGAGCCTGCCGTACCGGTTGTTCAACTTCGATTTCTTCGGGTTGACTAAAAATATCAGATTTATCATCATAACAACTTACCCGTTCGTCCTCTGGTATTTCCTCTAAAACGTTATCGTTAGCGGCGTTGAGAAACAGTTCCGTTTGCGGACGGATCGAGGCGATTACCTTGAGCGGCAGTTTAACGTCTTGAATTTCGATATAATTGTCTTTGAAATTTAAAATGGCGTGGATATCGGGATGCGTGAGGAAGTCGGTTCCAATGATGAATTGATCATTTCCGTCGTCGTCAAGGATTACGCATTTGATCATGTGCTCTCCGAACGCGGATTCCATCGTGACAACTACCGGGCCGTGAGCGTTGACTACGGCGCCGTCGGCTACTTTAATTTTTCCACAAATCGGGAGTTGAAGCGATTGCTTGTCGAAAGCGCGTTTGACCAATCCTGATGAGAGGACGGAGCATTGGGCACCGGTATCGATGAGCGCGTGTGCTTTGACGGCTCCGATTTTGATGGGGATTTGAAAGGCTCTCGTAGAAGCGTACTTGCGAACAAACGATTTGGAAGATGGCGTGAGATTATCAATTTGACAAACGGACGAACGAATATGACAGGGATCTTGAAAAGCGCGGCCTGTTGCGTTCCAACAGACGATGCCGGGGCTGACAATGGGCGCGGCGGAAGCGATTTCTTTGGATGGAACAACCATATTGGCCGCGGACGTTGAATGATTGTTATTGCGTGTTTCAAACGCAGGTACGGGCGCGGTGTTTGGTGCCGGAAGGGCGGGTAGGGTAATTTGCATTTCTGAAGATTGAGAACTAGCGCGCGATGAATCCGTCGGCGTTGTGACGTATGGAGCCGGAACTGCGTTGTAATGAATATGTTGTTCCCACGGCGCCGGAAATTGATGGTTCGGGTAGACGGCGTAGGTATTCTGAACAAAATCATTTGGGCGTTGTATAGGATTACCTTCATAGAAATGGTTTCGCGCGCCGCGGGCGTAGTTCGCTCCACGTTGGGGCGGTCCTCCGCGGCGGGGTCGCCAATTGCGTTGTCCGCGGACGTTGTTTGAATTGTTTCGGAAATCTACTTGCCGTGGTTGGGCTGCGTAATTTGGGCGATTTGGTTCAAGTCGGGCTGATTGTTGAGCGTTTTGCCGCTTGAGCCAGACGCAATCTTCTGTGTTGTGTGTGCGGGATTTGTGAGCGTCGCACCACAGACCTGTAGATTGCGTCGTGCGTGCGCGGTCTCTGCTGGCGGATCGGTCGAAGCGGTTTGCGTACGGCTCTCTGTTTTGAGATGGATGGCGCGGGCTTTGTTGCCTATTGTTGAGTACCGTTTCTTCAGGGCGTTGTCGAGATTTTCTTTCTTCATAGTCGCGGTCGTATCGTTGAATCAATTGTTCCAGAAGTATCTCCGTGCGCGGCGGTTGCGGCGGCGGGGGTTCAATTGCTTGTGGTTGGAAAGAGACGAATTTAGTGGGTTGCATCGCCGGGTTCTGCGTCCTGCGGTCCATTGAGGGAGAGCACTCGCGGTAGCGATTTTGAGGACGGTCCATGCTGCAGCGGCGTTCAAAACGGCGGTCAAACGGTTGCGGCGACTTCGGTGGTGGTGCCTCTTGATTGGCTTGATTTACCAGAATGGGTCGTTCCGCGGTTCCGATTTCGGCTTTAGTTGCGTTGAGGACACTACGGGCTTTGGCTACGGCGTCGGCCAGTTGTTGAACATTTGTGAAACCCTTTGCTTGTTCACCAATTGTGAGTTGATAGAAAACAGGCATTTTGGTCAAAAAGGTATCAATTACTTGTTTGTGCCGGAAAGTTTGATCTTCATGCTGATACAATAGTTGTACATAAGTCATTACCTTACTCAAGAATGCGGCGGGTTCCTCTCCGGCTTCTGGCGTGATTGACGCGAGTTCACGTTTAAGAGTCATCGGATTGCAATCGGGCGCCAACTGGAACATGAGCAAATGTTTGGCGTCTTCGTACCGCATCATATCTTGGATCATATCGCTCGGCGTATCGCGGGTAAGTCGGCGAAGGGCACTCATCTTTACGTGGTTGGAGGCGTCGTAGCCGAATTCATTTTCCAGTCGTATGAAGAAGCGTAACAGGCGTTTATTTGTTGCGGCGCCGTCAATTATCAACGGATGCATATTGTCGACGATTGTTTTGATGCGGCTATCTTCTTCACGATGAGACGTGCGCGGCATGTCGTACCGAGGGTGCGGGTGTTCGTAATAATCCTCGGGTGGATAATCTGAAAAGCCAAATTGGTTTGCCGCGGGCGGTGGGCGTCTTTGAAGCGCGGAACGGTGTAAATCTTCATCGGCGCGCGTATTGCGGGCGAATTTGTTATTATATAAGGTATTTGTCGACGGTGCTTTGGGTTTGACTTGGTTTGGTAGCCTGCCAAAGACTGGAGCCGGTTCAGTTTCACGGAGAGTTTCGTTAGGGATATAAACATCTCTTGTTTCCTCGCCGTGAAACCGTGAGGACACTGGCGGCGGTCTTGGTGTAGGCGGATTACGCGCGTGTGTCGCGGCGGCGGTTGTGGAAATCAAGTGTTGCATTTGCTCGGCGAGCGCGGCGAAACGCGCGTTAGTGGCTTTTGTTTGTTCTTGAATTTCGCGTTGAACGCGTAATTGCTGGGCTTGGAATTGGTCGGAGACGGCACCGATAATTTGGTCGATGGTTTGTACCGTGGGGACGTTGTTGGTTATACGCGCGGCGGCGGTGTTGAGTTGTTCCAGCGCGTCGCGTGCTTCAATTCGAAAATTCTGGACTTCGTTTGCGTTTGCGATAGCGAGACTGCTGCGGTGATCGTTTACTGAAGCACGGGTGGCGGCTGGGGCTTGCGGCGGTTCAATATTGACAAAGGATTCGGAAGAGTCGGTTCTGGCGACAATTTGGTCATCATTACTTCGAGCCGGCGCGGGCGGCGGCGGCATTTGCGATGCGGGCGGCGCGTTGAGGCGATTTTCGGCGGCGGCAAGAAGGTTTTGGTTTACAAGCCGCGGAGTTTGGGAAATATTCGTCGCCGCAGTTGCGGGAATGAGCGGTGCTTGCGGCTGTGCCGTCCCGTCCAGCGCGGGAGTGCTAAAATTAGACAAGGGCGGATTATGGGGCGGGAGACTTACCGTGGGTACCGCTGTCGATTGCGTAATATTTGACGGTCGCGGCAACATCATCTGGTCAAAACTTAAAGCGCGGCGTGCGGCTGTGGCGGCGTTCGGAGAACTGGAGCGCGACGGAAATCGAGTGAAGTCCGGCGGTGTGTGACTTACCGTTGGCATCTTTTTTCGCAAGGTATAATAACCTCGTTTGTACCCTTTGGCGCAGCTACGGCGGGGTCGAATTTTGAATTCTTTAAATTCTTCGGATGCAACGCAACAGCGGGGAGCGGCAACGTACAATCCAAACGGTCACCAGTGTTATATCTTGGTCTTGGTCGGGGCGGAGATGATGCGGCGTGAGCAGGATTGGGATTCCGAGGTTGCGTCCTTAATGTACGTGCGTCCCACGCCCACGTTTACCCGATTACTTAATTACTAGTACTTAAACCCCGACAATAATTATCCCAACAATCAAAGAAAACCTAGTTTCTTTAATTGTCTCCCTTCTTTCTCACTAACTAAAACTGAAAGGGCTTTCCTACCTATTTATTACTATACAATAACGTACGAGAACTTACGTGACAAACGCGACGGGCGAGGCGAAAAATAAAAGTAACAATAATAAATCTACTCCCACGCACAGGCGAGCAAAGACGAAAAAGGCGTGGTGGGAGGCGGCTAATACGTACTAGTGGTGGCCGGCGGGGCACACAACTAGTAAAGAAAATAAAACACACGTAAAAATATACGTTAACGAATAAGTGAAGAGAGAGACCAGCGCACGCGTACCGACGTGCGCTACAGTAAGATGGCCACTGGTGGTCCGCGTTGCTCTCTCCACTTGCTACCTGCGGGCCTGTGACGTAATTTGACAAACAATGAAAAATCGGTGGAAAACACACTACAACATGTTTTCTATGCATTTCTTTCCTATTGTATTCCATTTCTTTTCTATCCGTCTAAACTAAAAATAACATAAAAAGTGATAAATCATCCAAAAGCATGCACAAAAAGTTTAACTTCTTTTTTCTTCAATTTTAATTGTGTGATGACATAAATTGTTGAACCTAAACCAATCGCCAACCATTGCCTGACCTGAAAACCCATACAGAAAAACTCTAAAAGTAAGATTACGAAATATTTCATATTTGAATTAGCCTGCTTTTTACTCATCTTTTTGTATAGACACCCGTCATTTTTTATATCTGTTGGTTGCCTTTCAACGTACATAAAAGTTTGGCAAGAATTGGATATTGTCCTTTCTTATTTTCATTTACATAATGTTTTCTCTACTGTTAGAATTAGACTCCTGAGATTCCTTCCAATTTTGAGTTATCCTATTCCTAGTTTGTTCTTACCAATTTTTTCATATAATCTGTCTCTTTTCCAGATTCTTTCCTTCATCGACGTCTTTCAGTTTGGACTTTGGTCAAGTCTTGCACTCCATGGTTGTTCAGATAAAGCCAAACAGTAAATCGGAAAAACGGAAGGTCACACTGAAATATGTCCAACCAACCCCACTATCCATAAATATTTAAAGTCTTACACTTGTGTGCCTTTTTTTGTACTTGGTCATTCCACGAATGTACCATGGTACAGCTTGGATTCTCAAACTCATATCACAATGTCACATATCATATGCTATAGAGCCCTGTGGTATTATACTATTCATGTGGTATTATAAAAACGGAAACTTTCATGTTGTGCATGGAATTTTGAAGCTTACTGCAGGCGTTCTTTATGGATAAAACCTTTGTGGTGCTTGTTCTGATTGGCATATGCCATCAATCTGACTGAACCTGCTAAAGTAGACTTTGTAGTTCATGTCCACTCTGCGCGAGATGTGACATGCCTTGGAAGCTCATCATAATTTTTCAGATGGAAACAAGTGTTAATATTGATCTGAAAGTTTCTGTGCTCATATTCTACAAATGAATAAAGAGAATACCTATGAATGGCGATTTGGCTCTTTTGCTTAGCCATGCTAAATAGTAGAATTCGTAAAACTCATGAACTCGTTATGAAATCAACTTCAGTCTTATGCATGCCATCATACACTCAATTCAGAAAGTTGGAATAAAATTTATTCACCATCACATCTATCAATGAACAGTAAGAGTGGATTAACATTTCTCGACATTTTGATGCTTCTAATGGAGCAAATCCACATCATCAGATAATAAATGAATTGTGCAACTGTTAGGAGAGATGCTCTGATGAACAATCCTGTGAAAAAGAAAAGCTTCAATTGACATAGGCAATGAAAAACCTCAGAAATGTGATTTTATAGAAACAACATAAGACAAAATCTAGGGCAAAGCTCAGCTTTTTTAGTCGGAGTTGTGGTGAGTGAAAATGAAAGCTACACCAAAAGAGGACACACACTGATGTGACAAAAAACGGAATATTTTCAACCTTTGTAGAGCTGTAGCACCATGAATTTGTCAGAGGGTCAATTTCTCTGACCTTTGCTCTATCATTATTCATTTTATTTCAAAAGTTCTTTGTCATTAAAGTGAGCTGACTTTTCATTAGGTAAACAAATGTCAAAACGGTTTGTGTTATTTTATTCTTGATACAAAAAAAATGGATGACGAAATTTTGCATTGTGCAAAAAGCATTTCGTGACGTTTTTTCGTTTTGTTTTTCAGTTGGTGACTAACGGTTTGGTTTTTCTATTGTGCATTTCCACTGAGCAGAGTCCGCGTTCTGTGTTTGAGAATTTGCACAATCAAAATTAGTAGTAGTTTTTGCTGGTGCTATTGTGCAGGGGTGCTGATCATTTTTTACTTCTGTTCGCGAATGTTTCCGTGTATTAATTTCATGTGTACAGTCACTGGTACCTGTTGTATTTTGGCATTCTACTTACATATTATTTTGTTTATTATTCGATTTTAATAATAATAATTTAATCATTCAAGTCAAATGTTACACGGAGGCTCTCAGTAGTCAATTCCCTTGTCACTATCTCAGATGGTCCAGTCAGGGTCAGAGTTAGAGCTGAATCAGGAGTCTTCTGAGAATGGCAGAAGGGTAGCCGAGGGCATACAAATCAACATTTTTCACATTGATAACTACATGGAGGATTATATTCAAAATTGAAGAAAAACACGCAGAAGTCGTAGCTTGGAATTATAAAGCTTCCATTGAGGAAATTAAAATCCATATCATTGACATCAGATTTAACTTTAGAAGATTTTAAATGAAGAATGGTGAACATGGATGAAAAGATCGACCAAGTGGCAAGGAAACTCGTAAACCAAGCAGATGATATTGATCTGGCTGCAGACACAGATGCAGTTGATCATAGTAATCAGATTTCGCAAATGTCTTCTGATACATCATATATTGGCAGAGTTAATCCACAAATTGACACAAATTATTTATTCATTACAAATACTCGGATTATGCCTACAATAGCCCAAATCGACAAAAAATGGATCTTGAAGTGAAAGCAAAAAAATAAAATCAATGAATGAAAAAAGGAACTATTCAGGATTTAGCCACTCTGGCCATCCTAGAATCAATGCACAGAATGGTGGAAAATTTACGAATGTCATAAATACTGAACAAACAAAAGATACATTATGAGAACAAGAATTTATAGATCAATTGATGCGTGAATAAGTGGAGTGAATATTACTAGAGAAAAAATTCAGAAAACTGGAACAACAGAACACAAAGAAAATCATAGAAGAAGTAGAAAAACAACTGTGAGAACTGGTGAAGAAATCAGAGAAGAAGAAAAACAAAGAGCATTTTGAAGAAAAAACAACTCATTAATTTGGTCTGAATTCATTAAAGACAATCCAGACATAAGTTTAGATAACTGGTATGAAGATCGCCTGTTACCACATTGAAATGTCCCTCAAAGAAGCATGAGTAAGGAACAACCACTGATGTCATGGCAAAATTTATGTGAAATTCAACAATTATTGTGATTGTTACCTCAAAATCAAAGCGAATATTTTCAACCACAAGAAGATCATGAAAGAGAATGAAAATTATCCTACATTGAATGAAGAACAAAGAATCAGATAAAATGGAAGATTCGGAAATTCTTAGTTTTTTGCATGTTTGGAAGGCACATTTAAGCCTAAAGACAATGAAGGAATTAAGATTGACGTTCTTTGGTGATGATGTGACTTTGAAACCTCGACCTATGTGGGCAAGAATGAAACATACGAAGAAGGGAAAGCGAGCGTGATATGAATGATTGTCCCAAAAATGGATACTCCTGCACTCAGGAGAGAGCTCCATGATATGGAAAAACAAAAAGGGAAAAATATAAAAGATTTCTTATGCAGAATAAAGACATATGTACATTTATCGAATTATGAAAAATCAGAAAGTGAAAGGAATCATATTGTAATCAAAATGTACTTCCGCAAAGTTCCAGTATATGTACAAACCCAAATGGAAGGAAGACTCCATGAGTTTAAGAATATTGCTACTTCAGTGGAATTTATAAACAAACTTAAAGCTGATTCAACAGCCTGGAAGGAGCTTAGCAAAGATCAAGAAGATGGAGAAGATGAAAGGTTAAATCGAATGTATGATAACAGGATACATATTCAAAACAATCAGCAATCATGGAATCAAAATCCACAAAGTCAGCATCAGGAACCCATTTAAATTCAACAACAAATGATACAATCTCAAAGTATACCGCATTCACGAAATTTTTTGACAGAAATTTCGGAAATTGGTATTGCTGTCCATATTGCACGTACCAAAAATCGAACAGCCACTCATTGGAAAATTGTTATATTCTCCATCCAGAATTACTTCAAGTGACCAATCGAGGCACATATTGGAATCAAAATGATAATATGTACCAAAATAATGGAGATTTTGATAATCGAGGTGGTTTTGTAAATCATGGTCGAGCAGGTTTTAATAATTTTGGCCAGCACCATGAAATAAATTAAATTATAATAATAGTAATAATCAATCAAATCAAAATATTGGTTTGGCTATTATTATTGCCAAAACCCAAATCAGCCTCCACTGCAAAACGTTCAACACAACAATCAACTTCAGAATAATCTGCCAAATAATTATGTAAATATAGTCAGTTTGCAAGAGGTTACACAAAAAGGTACCAAACAAGCAGAAATTATTGCTCTTGATGGTGTTCTAATTGAGAATTATGATATAAATTTGGCCAATGTAAGGAATTCGACAGCAGAAGCAAAACCAAGATTAGTGAGACGTGACAAAAAAATGTTTTTGGAAAATTCTTACAAATGTCAACCATTATTAATTGCAGTATGAATATGTGGAAAAGATTTCAAACCACTAATTGACACGGCGTGCAATCCAGTTTTATGTGAACTGATATAGCCTCAAGATTATTGAATACACCTAAGTCAAAATTCCCAATATTGAATTCGGTAGTCACAGCAGTTGGGAAAAGAGTAACAACATATGACCCTACATTTATTTATGCTGGAAGCAGTTTTGGAGAATTTATGGGACAATTTGCGCTCTTAGACAACTTAAATAAAGGTATCATTTTGGGTCTAGACTTTATTACCTATCCTTATATATAATCAGCGATAGATTTTGGAACAGGACACTTACAATTAGCAAATATCGAGAAGAACATTATCAGCGAAACATTATTTGATGACGCACAAATCCCAATTCCAATTAATCTGACGGTTTTGGATGAAGCTTGCATAAAAAAGGAAATGGAAGATGAAGAAATCCCTGACTTAGAAACGGACCATAAAGATAGTCAAGAATGCATAGTGAGAATTGCAGAAATGGACGAAGAGACGTTTATTTGGTCGAATCCATAAGAAAATGGGAGAAAGAATAACAACATCATGTTTATTCATTTTTAATTGGGATAGAACTGTATCGATGTGTTGAACTATGCATGATATGAATAGAATTTTGATTAAAAATAATTAATTTGGCCTTTCAGCGGAATAAAACCGAAATAGAAGAAAAAACCAAGATTTATTGGACTGCAACGAAATCTTCCTACAATCACAAGATATAGACTTAAAACTCAGAAATCAGTTCAATGAATATTAGAAGCCCCGAAAAAAGGCTTTCGAAATTGTTTCTAGTTCACATGGTATGTAGTGATGCAGACAAAAACGTCTGAATTTATTGTTAGAAAATTTTTCTAAACATGATCCATGGTGAAAACGATTAGTGCAACATGACTTGGATTTCGAATGCAAGATGGCATGTGCTCCCAGATTTTAGGTCTTGAGACCTCCAAGAAAAAATGAATCCATCTTTTAAGCAATTATACCTTTGGATTGATTGAATATAGGAGCCATTAAATGTCACTTGTTAATTAATTTATTCAAGTAACAAGCTACAGTACGCATACCTAATACACTACAAAACAAGCAAACACGTAGCACAAGAGTCTGAATTCGACTCAATGACAAACACCTTTAGTATGGCATTTTTCGTCAGTGTAAGCATCAACTTCGATTTTGCAACCGTCAGGGCCGTTTTTCCAAACCACGACGCTTCTAGAGAAGGAGTTTTCATTATTTCATCAAAAGTAAATGATGGAGAATTTGAACTGTCAGCGACATAATTTCAAAACGAATTAGAGCTACTGACAAAGTTTATCCGAAAAAACAAGTACTTATAATTTCAAAATGTATTTTGTACATATTTAGTGTGCTCCTACAATATTTTTTCCTTTCCAATACCACAGAGTTTGTAGATTGTTTTTTGCGATGAAACTGAAATTTACGTATCATGAGAATTTGTAAGTCTTGGTTTTACGCGAATTTTAGGTACAGAAAAATTTGAATTCTACTGAATCATTATTTTACTGAGATACAGGGAGATTGAAAATTTGGTCGTGGTCAAAAGTGTTCGAGTTTTGTTCTCCAGGTAGCCTATTAGCTGTAGTTTTTCAAACCTAAGTAAACAAACCAGTAATTTTATGCAAATATTTGCCCTATTTAAAAAAAGCAATTGTCAATATTTATCTATTGCTCTGTAAATTTACTATAAACATGCTTTATAATCAACGAAGATCGAGTAGACTAAACTGTAAATCTATGATTTTCGAGCTAAACTGTTCCAGTATCAAAAGTGAAAATGTGCAGTGTTCTAAATTCGATACTTCTTTCATCCATGCAGATGGACATGAGGTTTTGATAAACCTAATTTCTCTCGTCAGGTGTTTTTAATTTGAAACTCTTCTCTTCAGTGGCATTTTTCTTCAGCGGAATTTTTTACATTTTTAAATTTTTCCACTGGCTGCGTTATAGTATCAAATGAAAATAATTGGGTTACACTGTTCTTGATGTTTTCGACAATTAATTGCAAAAATCTGCTTATCAGCATTCTCCGGTTTAGAAAATCTTATCTCACCTGCCGCTTTTGACCACCATTCCTTTATCGTCGGTCATCTTGTAAGTGCCCAAAGACGTCACCAAATCACCCGTCCCGTAAGTTTCGTCGTTTTGCAACGTGCACTTCAGACCACACTTGACGATAGTCTCTTGCATGTATTTCACGATTTCTGTGTACCAATATGACAAGATGAAAATCTGAATTGGAATTCCTTAATTCTTTCCCCAGGTCATTCCTAAACTCTACCCTTGTGAATCATTTTTTCGATTGATAACCGGTAAGTCTTTTATCTTTATGTTGACCTGAGAATTACTAATTTATTTTTCTATTGTCCTTATACACATCAGTTGAAATATAACAGTTGACAATTGGCCTTCGTGGATTACAGTATCAATAATATAAAAATCATATTTTCCAAATATTAGTGACACTTGACCTAATTGAACATGGCGTATAACAAACTTTCGGTTATGCTTTAATTCCCAACAACAATAATTCTGTAATCAATTTTGCTTCCCTACAAAACAATAGCGTTTTGCGGGAAATTGTGGTTTTGGTTAAGTATTCTGAATGAGAAGTCACTTTCCTACAGTACTGAAAAATTTAATGTGACGCTCCATCAGCTGCAAATAATTTGTAGGAAAACTTCTACAGTAAGGTAAGCTACGTACAACACAAAGCCGTGTAGGTTATCCAAATTTACCAGCTTTTCCTCTGATCGTCGAACCATCCGGCTGTAAAACTTTCGACGTATCGCGGTAATACTTTTCCACCAATTCGCTGACGTTTTTCTTATTCCACATGGTCACATAGTCGCTCATGCATGCGGTTATGCACTTATCTAAAATTGTGAGAAATGATGTACACTTTGTAAGAGAGATGGACTCTAATCTTTACCAGCCATATCACAAGGTGTAATTTAAGGTTGTGGCGAGAAAAATAATACGAAATAAAATTTTTGAAGCTTTCAGCTGGTATTTACGCCACTTTTGTCCCGAAATCAGTTGTTTGTTTCATGTTTATGTATTTCCTGATAAAATTGTTTGTTTGTGGAAGTAAATTACAGGTGTGATAAGAAAAGACGGATATATTTTCCTTTATTTGAATGGCTAACATAATTTTATTTTATTGACATGCAGAACTCTTCTGAATAATTTAAAAGCTGAAATGGTGGGGTATTTTCATTGTTAGCGAAGTTACAGAAATTCCGACAACTGAAACTGTTTGGACAAATATTCTTCAGAACGTCGATTTATGCTGATAGCCTTCTTCTATCAAATACTACTCATATTATGTCTTTTTTAAAGTGTCTCTAATTAAAAACTTCTCAAAATCGGTGGTGTCAACAACATATAGTCTGTTTTTCTTGAAATGCTTCTAAATAATAAAAGTGGGAAGCAAGTAGTATTTCAGATTTTAACGATTTTCTAATGAACAATACACGATATAGGTCTGAAAATTTATGAGCATACTAAGCTCACCTTTAACAATTTTTCGAATGAAAAATTTTACGGTAAAAACTCTATGGAAACGATTTGACGACAGTATTGATTTGTGTCACTACTCTATTTGGAAGCATTTTATGAAAAACAGACTGTAGGTTACACGAATTTTTTGCAGTATATTTTTCACTGAAAAATTGTTAAAGGCTAGTCGAACAAACTCAAATCATGCGACATCTGGTTAGCAGGTAAACCGTAAAAATATGAAATAGTACTTACTTTCCAGAAGGATTCAAAGAAAAACATGCTTATGGGTTTTACGATTGCAGCTAAAATTGCAATGAATGACACACACGACTGCTCGGATAAAATAATTTATTACAAGAAAGGGTGGGTAGTAATTGGATCAGTCAGCACATGATGCAAATTGAATAATGAAATGATTGATTGTAGAAAATAATGAATAGCTGAAATGTATCATTATTTTTATTGCATCTCTGTTGACCAGATTCGGAGTCAATGTCCAGAAGAATCACCTGAGCACCATTATCGGAGAAGATAACGAAGTTTTCATGATTATATTATCGAGTTTTTGGCGCCGATCTTCATGGCAGCAGTCATTTTACACAAAATTCATTTTTCCTGAAGTTATGAACATGTAAAATGGCAAAAATTTGCATAAATCTTTGTCAAAAATTGTTGTGCTGCGTCTCCATGAATTGTTTTGTCAGTTTGTATAATTTTTTAAGTATTTGTTCGTTTTTTCGATGATAGAGCAGATGTTGCGCTACAGCTTTATAGTCGATTGTGTCCCGTTACTCCGAGAGTCCCTTTAGTCCAAATAATGTTTAAATCCGTTTACTCCAAGTAATGTAATTTTCTAACAAAAGAGGGTGTCCCGTTAATCCAAAATGCTATATGAATCTTCTAAAGTTTCCCTTAGATACTTTAACAATCTAACATAACAACTTAAACAAATACTTAAGCAAAACACAGAAAACGAAAAAATACAAAGAAAAGTATGAGACAGAGAACAGCATGAACATGAATCAAAACATAAACAAAGACACAGAAAGCCAAGGAAAAATAATAGTTACAAATAGAAAAGGATAAGATGTAAAGGAAATAAAGAAAACCGAAAAAAATTAAACGAAACGAAAGGCAGTTTGGCGCCGAAACAGCCGGCGCCATCGTCAACGCCCAAATGAGCCAGTGCTAAACTGGCTGGCGCATGGACGGCGGCTCCGAGGTTGGGACGTTGAAATGGCGGCACCAAAACGTGCGTTTTCGCACTTTGGATGGCCTTTACATTAGTCTGTTCTAAGGGAAACCGTTGTGCAATGATGAAAATTGAGAACCAAAAATATATGCTCGGCTCAGTAATTTGATTATATAATTTTTCAAAAAAATGAAGCACTCTGATTTTTTGATGCTACATGAGTGCGGGAGATGGCGTGTCCCCAATAGAGCGAAACCCACAACAGCGAAACTCAAAATAGCGAGACTCAAAACAGCATTTCTCATTACAGCGAAGTCTCAATACAGCGATTTCATTACGGCGAAGTCTCAACTCTCAATACGGCGATTCTTAAAAGAGCGAATCTCAATACAGCGAATACTAAACTAAAGTAAATACTAAAGTAAACGCGCACGAGCTTTTTATGATGAATATGCAAATTAGGTAAATTAAAATCGTTTTTGCGAGTTGAGATAGTCTATTTTTGGTTACATTTGGCGATCTAAATTTCACATGCTTTTGTGCTGCAGTTGTGGTTGGTATACACGAACGGACCATTCCAAAATCACAAAAAAATTTCTGTAAGAAATACATTTTTTCGAAACGTTTGAAAAAAACAAAAGCAAAAAATTATCATAAGGATTCTCCATTAAAGTTGTTTTGTAGGCAGCTTAATTGCATCGAAGAAAACTTAAATTGATGAAATAAAGAAAATAAAATGAAATAAACAAATAAGATGAAATGAATAAAATAATTAATCAGTAAAAGAAAACAAAAAACGAATGATAAAGACATGAGAAGTAAAATAATGTATTAAAAAGTAGGTAAAAAATAGAACAAAAGTATACAACCTGAAAAAATTATACAAAAAGTAGCACAAAATAAGGATATTCAAAGAAATAAATCGATAAAAGAAAAAAGACACAAGAAGCATGCATGTGGAAATGTGAATAATTAACGAACCAGAATAAAAAGCTGTAATGTCGTGAAAACACATGCTATAATGCCATGTCAGAAATCTGGTGATTGGCACCAGTGTGACCACCAGCATCCACCAGATCGAAAAGGAGGACCAAATGGGCCATATGCTTAAACGTCTACCCCACCCAATCTCAATTTTTTCATTCTGAAGATAACTGTTTTGAAAATTCGTTATTTTGAGAATCTGCTCTGATACTTCGCTGTTTTGAGAATCGCTGTATTAAGACTTCGCTGAATTGAGAATCGCTGTTTTGAGACTTCGCTGTTTTGAGAATCGCTGTTTTGAGACTTCGCTGTTTTGAGAGTCGCTGTATTGAGACTTCGCTGAATTAAGATTCGCTGTTTCGAGACATCGCTGTTTCGAGAATCGCTGTATTGAGTCTCGCTGTTGTGTTTCGCTGAATAGGGGTGAAACCGCAACCTTTGGTTATCACTTTACAGTTCATTCACGTCTCTTTGCTTTGCACTGAGCTGTAAGCCGTTCAAAAGATTACGACAATGTTCAGAAACATACTCAAAAAATGATTTTTTCAGGTTTCAGGGTAAATATAGTGTGTTACTTTTGAACGGCTTGCAGCTCAGTGCAAAGCAAAGAGACGTGGATGAACTATAAGGTGATAACCAAGAGTTGCATGCACCAGTGGTGGATGTTTTGTGCAATAAAAACGTACACAAAATTATTTAAAAAAGTCAAATCATCTGCATTTTGTCATAATTTTGTGATAAATTTTTAATTGTCAAAAAATTATATTTAAAATTAGCTATATATCTAATGAGAATAATTATTCATATAGTTACCGTGTAACGTTCATTACACATCATTTGAATTACAAATAAAAACTTTAGCTATGAGTGAAAAAAATTTTTTCGGTAAAAAACTGTAACAACTTTTGAACACCTGCTTTCCCTGTTGTCTGAATAAAAATGTCTCTCGGAGGAAGGTTTGGAATGCCAATGTATGAATTATTCAGACGAGCTGTTGTACCACAGCGTTGAATTTGCAAATTGAAATACTTTTAAATGATTAGCTGCAAAATGATCATTTCAATATTATTGCAATACTTGTCTTCCGGATTTATTATTTGGAAGCATTGTAAGAAAAATGGCCTGTAAGTCATATTCGATGCAAAAAAATGGTTCATTAATTAAACGAAAGAACGCAGAAGTTTGAGGAATTAATCAGTAAAATTTGGCACATTTCGGCGTACAGTAATCCATATATGTGCGGGACGAACACCAATCTTTGTAAACTCTAAGAGCGCTCATATGGCCTCTAACGAGAAAAAAAAATTAGGAAAATCAAAGCACCGTTTAGTGAGCTATACTACTTCAAAGTTTATCACCTCATGATGCATAACATTGTAATTTTTGGTCAAAATGAATTTTATTTCATAATGCCTAAAACAAATCAGTGTCTATTAACTTATTTTGAAGAACATTTGTTTCTCTCCGATTGACACGCATACAAATTTTGATATTGTGCTATGAAATTTATGAGTTCATTTTAATTTACTGTGGCAATAATTTTTTATATACCTTTACCATTCGCCCTATAAAATATGACTGAATAATCATCTTTGTAGCGTAAATGGGGCCATAAAATCGATTATAATATAGAGCTCACAAGTGTCTTTCATCAATTGCTGCAATGGTTCTAATAAAACATATATCACGTCTATTTTTTGTTTCATACAAAAAAATTGTGTTTAGAAAAGATAAAAGGTATAGCTACTGAAATACGTCAAAGTAGCAATTTCGTAATACAAGCAAAAATAAACAATTACAGTATGTATGTTAAGGCTTGATCAAATGTCAAAACAATCCGTCTTCAGCAATATAGTTTCTATCAGCTTGTAAATCATTAGCACAATCACTGGTTGCTTCAATTTCTACAATATAAGTAAACCAAGATCTTGCAGCTACATATATAATGGTCATAGAAGAAGTGCTAATTACTGTTCACGAAGCCATGAGATTTATCTCACACAGTGGATAAGAAGATCAGTTCGATAGGAAAGGAATCCATGGCACATATCAACCATAATTGGAAAGGTGTCACAGGCACGCTTGTCCACACTCAAGAATCTTTTCTGCAAGACAGCACAGCTGTATCGACCGTGGTTGCAACGTTGAAACATATCCAGCATGCACTGATCAGATCAGGGATTGAGCACAGACATTAGATTCTATCCACCGAATTTTGAAAACAACTGGCACCAAAATCAAATGATGGGATTTCAGTGACCCACTTAGGAAAAGAGTCATGTGATTGAATGGCTGGGTTCATCAAACAAAAGCGGTACATTGACGATAACCACGAGTGTACAGCAGCAGACGAATTTGCCGTTTGTATGTCAGCTTGATTGTACAAAACGAAAAACTTGAGTTTATGGTTTATAGAAATAGAACTACAGCCAAATAAGAAAATATTTTAGGCCTATCCGCACACTCCAACTTTTTCTTTGATGGCACCAGAAATATACAAGCATGGAAAGCCTACAGGATTAATGCAGGTGTCCTTATTCCTGTGGCATGATGGAAAGGCAAATAAGAAAAGTAGAAATCGTATAACAAACTCATTTCACATCAAGGTTATGTTGTTGCTATTGCGGAGTGGGTTAACTTTTGGAATCCATCTTAAGATGGAATCAATGTTGGGCCATGTACAGTTGGAATACAACAGACAGGTCAAATGCTCAATAGTGATGACACTGCAAGTAAACTACTATTTCCATGCCTTGTTGATGCTTGTGTGAAATCATACGCTCGCCAAATGGATCTTCATCATCATCTGGACTTAGGACAACACATGCTCACGCCAAACCGAACCAGTCTTCGTGATGCGGCAACACAGGGTTGACTAATCTTCTTTAAGTTTTACACGAATTTTGGGGCATTTACACGGGGAAAACGACGCGATTGAAAACCTGTCAGTTCAGTGGGTTAAGCCCTGGAACAATGGCGTCCGTGCAAAGAATTCACAAAGGAACATAAATTTCTACTTTGAAAATTTGACGATTCATTCATAATAGACAAAAGGATACCAGAGAAGTGGCCAAAGAAATAAGAAATCTTCCACAGTTCTAGTTGCCTAACTATCTTTCTTGGCAGCAAATACAAATTTTTTGGTACGATGAAGCAAGGAAACATGAAACATAATATATTATATTGTAGAAATTGACGTAACTGATGATTGTGCTGCTAATTTCCGTCCTGACCCGTACATTGATTACGAAGCTGATGACCTAAAAACTGCATGGCCGATTGCTCTGAGATTTGATGAAGCTGGAACACAGATGATAAAATTATTTAGTTTTGTTTGTATTACAAAATTGTTTTGATATATTTTTCTTTTTTTATGAGAAACAAAAAATATCAGTGCTTCCTGTCCGATTAGAACCACTGCACCAACCAATGATCAAGACAGGTTCAGCAAGAATCTGCCGATGGGTCAATCAGAATCTGCCGATGGGTCAATCAGGATCTACTTTGGGTCCACACCACCCTATATTCGTGTATGCTTCTACCAATATTTATTTCGACCAAAATTATTACAGTGTTATGCATGATAAGGTGATGTACTTTGAAGCACTATAGCTCAATAAATGGTTCTTTTGTTTTTATTATTTTTGGCTCATAGAAGGCCATATCATTTCTCTTTATGCTGACAAAGTTAGGAGTTCGGCTAAAACCGATTTCGGTTACTGTAGGCCAGAATGTGCAAAATTTTAACACGCAAATCTTTAAATTTTTTGCGTTCTGTTCACAAAAAAGTTAAAAAACAAATTTTTGTCAAAAACATGACACATAAATGTAGCGCAACATCTGTTCTATCATTTAAAGAAAAATAATCCATAGAACATACGTCAAGATGCAACGTCAACCATTTTGGCAGTTTTATGCATATTTTCGCAACTTTACATGCCCATAACTCTCCGTGAAAAATGACTTTTGTGTAAACTTTTGTGTTTACATTTTTATCAAGATGTAAAGCCCAATTCAGAAGTGAAAAATCGTAAGATTTTTGTCACCGACAATCGGCAAGAATCAGCGACAGTCGCCGACAATCTCTAGGATTCAATCGGCGGGAATCAGCAATTTCACTTCTGAATTGAGCATAAGACTTTTTTGATGTTCGACTTTTTTTCCATGTACATCGTATTTTTCAAAGATGATCTTGAAAAAATCAATATATAAAAAAATATAAAAAAATCAAGATGGGCGAAAAGTCAAAAAACGAAAATTTTTGTTCCTGAGTAGGTAGGGAATGGCCATAGAACAGCTGACTAGGTCCCAAATTTTGAGTTTTATCCAGCATTATTGGTGGAATATTTCTGGTGGAAAACAAGCATTTTCGGCGTTTTTCTGAAAAATCTCGAAAAACTAAAATTTTTATGAAAAAGCAATACGTCCATCCGATTCCTCGTGCTAAACAACCTCTCCCTCCTCTGCCACCCACCGTAGAAACGAAGGGCGCCCGCCGCCAGCAAGCCGTGACTTCCGAAATCCACTCTGAAGGGTTTCCGTATACTTGAACATAAAAGGCGGAGAAACACCATTGATTGGCTTGTTTCAGAAATTTTCATCCTTTGATGTGCCGTCCATCTTACTTTTTTCAAGATAGGATAGGATCTTGACTTTTTTCACAATAGGATCTTGATTTTTTTCAAGATTCCATCTTGATTTTTTCAAGATTATCTCGAAAAAATGCGATACACTTGAAAAGAAAGTCGAAAATCGAAAAACTCTTACATCTTGATATTTTTACGATGCATCTTAAAAAATATCGTTCATCATGCTCGAAGGTAATGATTTTTTTAAATGGTAACAGATTTTTTCGAATGGTAACGAGTTTTTTCTCAAGTGGCCTTTCTCGTATTCTGTAGTATGCATGCCACATGTATTATTATGTAGAAACATTGCAATTTAATTTCCAGGTTTCATCAGTTATCAATGTCCAAATTTTTCTATCACATTAGGTCGATTAATGAGTGTCACTGATAAAACTCCGCTAAGTCAGGGTCAGACCCCTTGGTCACGTACCCACGAAGTTTAATCAAATGTAAGAATCCTTGAGTGCACTAAAAGGAAAAATCTGAAAGTCATTTTTCAATATAATTATGAAAATCTTTGTCTTAAAATTACACTCATCCACTCAAATTTGTAATAATGTAACCAAAACCGTTTCGTTGGAATGTCGCATTACATGGAAGGTACGTGTAAATTACATCATCCACTCAAATTTGTAATAATGTAACTAAAACTTCTATGCATTGCTGGCCGTTTCGATTGGAATGTCGCATTACATGGAAGTATAGGAAAAAGTAAACCACATTTTGTTGGTGATAACTTTTGTATGAAGTTATGGCACCTCGATTCGATGCTAAACTACTTCTATTCAATGAATATAATTTTTCGAAATTTATAATAATTTCGGTAGTAGTAATTTAGAAAAAATCATAATAGAACTTTTTTTACATTTGGAAATTGACACACAAAAATTATTCTACAATTGAATGAAAACGGAAACAAAAATCACTTTTTCATCAAGGTTGCGTAAAACGCTGCCGTCGCCGACTGAGGCGGAAACGGCAATAGCGGCGGCGGTGGTGGTGGCGGAAAATAATGAGGCGGTCCTACGAAAGGCGGACCTGCCAAGGGAGTTGGAGGAGGATAACCGTACCAGACGTTATTGCCCGCTAGTTGCTGTGGCAGAGGAGGCGGCAAATAACCATAGCTGTAACTGTAGTTCGGCGGGCGGCTACTGTAGACGCCGTTGTAATAGTTGCTGTTATAGTTATTGTATGGTGGACGATAGTATTGGCTCAGGTAATAATCGGCCAGCCATGGCGAATCGTTATTTGCATATGCATCTATGGAATTATTTTCGGTTTGATGCAAAAAACTACCAAACTTATTACAATATTTTCCGATTAAGAAGAGGCATATCGTATCAAGATATATAGCAGTAAATTTTTTGAATTTATTGAAATTTTTAGAAAATCATAATTTGTCAGAAAAATTTCTGTGAAAAGAGTTAACACTAATATCTGGGCTGTATTTGGTACGCTGAACTGTTCTACCTATTTTCTGTAGTGCGTTCTGAACATATGTAGCAAAATGAATGCGATATCACAAATCGGAACTTTCGTTGTTAACCACCATAATTTTTATCTTTCCGTTTGTTGCATCCGCAATGAGAGCACTCTGTAGTCAACAAGTTGGATGAATATAGTCTGCTTTTTAAGAACTGCTTCTAAATAATAACAGTGAAAAGCCAGTAATATTCCATTATTTTGCAACTTTCTGTTAAACCATTTGTCACATCTGACTGCAAATTTGAGAGCAGATTCAACTAATCTTCAGTAATTTTTTGAGAGAAAATCTTACGGTAAAATCTTAGATTTTTACGATTTCAATGATAGTTCTGATTTTGCTCAATTTGGAAGATTTTATGAAAACAGATTATAAAATGGTCTCCATGAGAACTCAATCTGATGGTTTCGCTTGTATTTACTATTACAGTCTATTCTTATACAAGGTATACTTGATTATTGCACTGAAGAAACAGTCAGGACCGTTCTTAGGGGGGAGGGCGGGGGGGGGGCAGCTGGGCGGCCGCCGAAAGTAAGGAAATTTCGATTTAGATTGTTATGATGCAGTTGTTTTTATTGCAAGAGAAGCCCGAATTATTGCATGATAAGCTAAATTTGCATTTTAAAAGTTCAAAACCTCAAAATTTCCCCTGTGTTTCGCACCGGAAGCATTAGTATCTTTATCTGGCTTTAGCCAAGTGCACATAGGAACTCTTGAATCATCACTCAATTAATATTTTCAGTGCACATGTAGATCTATTTCGTATTTTTTAGTGCATCTGTAGAACTTTTTCGAATCTTAATGCATCTGTAGATCTAATTCAATTAAAATTTAACGTTTTTTGAAGAGTAATTAGGATTTCAACTTTTCTGCTGATATTATTATGTTTGCCAACTTGATGACTGTTATAAAGTTATCATTAATGAATGTTAAGAAACGCTTTTGGAAGCTTACTTTTAGTTAATATGTCCAGACACTGAGAGCTAGTAATGCAATGAAATTTATTGTTGTGATCGAAAAACAGCTAAAGCATAATATGCCTATGAGAGATGCTTTGTATGACATTAATTATTTTGTTCATGATGAAATTAAAATGAATTTCAAGAAATTCTATTTCATTTGGTTTTGAAAACTTTCCATGTTATACTCCGTTCATTTTGAAATGATCGATGCAGCGATGTCGCACCCAAACTTTTAATCAAAATTATAGAAGACCTATTTACTCTTTTCAATAAATTTTTCCTTTATGAGACAGATACTTTGATGATCCCTCTTTTCATTAACTTCAAGATTATCAAAATTGTTTACTGATCTCCTGTAAGGCTGCGTCGCAACTTCAACCCATGCATCGACCATCTCATAATGATGGGAGTATAGTTACAATGCACTGAAAAAATGTGTTAAAAAATAAGAATAATAATATTGTAATTATAGCTGCATAACAAAAGGGGACAAAGAACATTAGAAAAATAAATGAAAAAAGCCGATAGTGAGCGGTATACAAATGAATCATGCATATAGATATAAAATACATTTCATATCAGATAATTTCAAATTTAACCGTGCATGGCTAGTGAATTTATATTTGTCCGAAATCAATTTTTTAATAAAACTTTGAATACGCGATTATTACTGACGAAAACAACGAGAGTTTTTTTTTCAAGTGTTAACTATTATCCTAATAAGAGATAAATTTTCCAGTATCACTTTTAGGTTCACTTTGTTCCTGATCTGGTGGTCGACGGCATGATGGCGGAGAAGTCTCCCAACTTCAAATCGAGTTTTTAAAAAACATATTTTAATGACTTTCCTTTTTTAAAAGTATATTGTTTTAGAATAACATTCTCTCAGGATAACAATAATCCAAAAAGTTTATGACACGTTTTGAGAAATATTTTTCTACTTTGTCATCTATTAGGTAACGACAGATTTAGTTGAAATTCAGACGACCATTTAGCCACTAGTTTCAGATTACGCTATATTTTTAGATACATAAAATTCATGTAGAGTAAAAATAAAACAGGTACTGAAGCCCTCCTTGAGGTCTACATAATGAGTACACTACTCAAAACGCTAATACAATAAGTATTAATCATTCTAACTTTTACACAAACAGTAGCTATATAGGCTTTTTGAGCAGAAACGTGTTTTAAAAAATCTTTTCTGTTTGGGAGAAAATTTTGGAGCTTTACAGTCCACACAATGTGCGTCGGAACACACAAATTCCACAATTGTAATTATGCTTCAATTTAAGTAATTGTTTCAACAATAGTTGAAGCATAATTACTTAAAGAAAAATAGACAGCTACTGCGACGAAAAAATGTGGCAACTGAAATTAAATTGTCGAGTACTGAAGAAAATTCATTTTCGGAAAAAAATGTTGAGCACGCATCGTAGAATCTTTTTGTTAATTGCCTGATTTCTGAGTTTTACTTGAATTTTTCAATCGAAAACTGATTTGATTTCTGTTGTTTCAACCAAAGTTTACTCAATTTCTAGTTGACATTTTTGGTTTTTTGTTTGTTGGCTGCGATTGAGAATATCATTTCTCCGTGTGGTACAAACGTTTTTGTCATTCTATGTTGCAATAATCGAATTTTGCTCCAAAAAACTAGAATATTCTGGAAAAAACCTGCGAAAATGAGAATTTCATTTGGAAAAACCGCTGTGTACGTTGTGCCTGGCGTTCTATTATTATTGTGCAGACATTGCGTTACATTCAAGTTACAATGCTGTATAATGTCCTTTATGATGCATGAGCATACACAGAGTTGGGAGACCTGTTGTAGTCGTTCAAGCGTCGTAATATTATTGAAAAAATGAGGGTCGCTAAACCTGTTAGCACAGGGCTGCTAAAATCCTAAGAACCGCCCTGGAAACAGTCATATTTTGTTCGGTTAGCCAAACTTGAGGAATTACCTATAACTTCGTAGGCCTGATTCACAATCGAAATTAAAATCCTGATTCACAATCGACCTGATTCTTGACCTGATGATTCACCCGATCCACAATGGAATATAAATTACATGACAAATATTAGCAGTGTCTTCTAAATAGTTTATACACAAAACTTTTACGATAGATTAAAGAAACTGTTGAAAGTGTAACTGAATATTCTAACAGATTTACGTAGTATATGGTTCGGCAGAAACAGCAAAAATATAAAAAAAGTACTTGCTCTCCAAAAACAGGATGTTGTTATATTAGGGTCCTGCATGGGTGACTCGTGGCCCAGCCCAGTCCGGATCGGCCTATGAGCGGGCGGGGCTTGGGCTAAAGGAAAAAATCAGTATGCTGGGCCGGGCCTGGAGGTACAGGCCCATAAAAGCCCACGAAAGATGAATATTTCTGGTCAGATACATATTTACTGTAGGTCATGTTACATGATTAGATTTTGATTCGTTTTCATCATCTGCTCTGCATTATGCCTACGATAAGACACTCAACAGGTGATCCCAATCTGAATTTTCAATTTCAGTGCAACCTATTCCCAGGTTTTGTTGTTTTTCCTATTAATGGCAAGGCTGTGTTTGTCGATTTGGTAGATTTGCAAGCAAGATAAAATGTTGTTTCTCAAATTCGAAATTTAATGTACAGAAGTTCTTATCCTGTTACTCAATACCCCAATTTAATTACTTTTTCTGCTTCTGTTTATTTTTCAAATGCATATTTTTCAAGTGCCAAAATGAAGATGCCTTGTTTTTAGGTGAGGCGCAATTTTTTGTACCAGTCTTTCTTCATTCTTCAATGGTAGCACCTCGAATGATAATGGACCAGCATCTCAAATTTGCAGCTTATCATCGAGATCATTTGACAAAATGCAGCACCATATTCTTATGTGCCCATTAACTTTGCCCAATGTCACGTGATTTACATCATGCCAATACTTTATGTTTTTCACCACCTTTTGTTTAACAGTTACTTAAGGCCCTGCCATACTTCACCGCGCAGCGCCATACGGCGCCGCTTTTTTACTTTTGGATTTTGCTCTTCTCAAAAAATGTGTATTGGTTTAGTTGAAACCTGAGGGGGCGCCGCAAAAAATACAAAAACCTATTCGTACTTCAAAGGCGGTACCGCGCGGCGCCGGCCGGTGCCGCGCGGTGAAGTATGACAGGGCCTTTACTCTTATTTTTCGTTTCGTTCATTATATTTTACATGCATTTTGTGTGCATTTTTGTGTTTCGTTTCTGTTTTATTTTGTGTTTTCATTTCCGTTGCATTTTGTTATTTTTCCATTGCACATGTAGATAATGGTATGTAACCTGTTAGTTAGAATTTCCGCCAAGATAAGCTCTGCGAGCTCATGGCCGTAATTGGAGCATTACGTGCACCTCTTGGGGTGTAGCCAATTGCGCCTTTTTCATATGCGCTTTTGCCAATTGCGCCGATCCAAATGCCCCATATGTCATATGCGCCATTGTCATATGCGCTTTTAGCAAATGCGCCATGTGTTAAATCCGCCATTTGCAAATGTGCATTGTTCATTTGCGCCATAATTCTAATTGGACACTGAAAAGATAGTATCAAATGAGAAATGTAATCATTATTGAAGACCACCCAAACTAGGCAAAAACAGCATTGTAAATTATCCTACAATCATACAGTACCACACAGCTAGTCACATAGACACAGAGTTTTAAATTATCAGAAAGAAATTATGTTGCATTTGGAACTTCAGAATTTTTTACACTTAAGCTATAGTTTGATCAGGGTGAAATTAGTGCTATTGATTTTATGAACGGCATAGCTCATAATTTGGCTGATCCTTTGGCGTATTGAAGACTGTAACTATACATATATGTCTTGCTATTTTGACTTTCGAACTCAAGTGGTAAGATCTGGAGCAAATGTTTACTTTTGCTGCTTCTGAACAAATTCGAATTATGAAGGTGCTGGTCACAGGATTATGTGATCATAGAATCATAATCAGATCATAGAATCATTTACAGTAGATGAACTCTGATATAGATTAACTACATAAGTCTGAGAAAAATAAACATACTGCAAAAATTTCGGATTGGAAAAATTCTGTATGAAAAATGCTTCGTAAACAATTTCTGGAGACAATAGTCATCTTTGTTACTTTTTTTATTACTGGTTTATTCATTGCCCTTTCTATGATGAATGAAAACACCAAGGCCCATTTGCAAAGTTGGCGCATTATACACATGGCGCAAATGCATAGGGCGCATATAAAAATGGTGCACTTGAAAATTGGTGCAATTGGCTAGGGCGCAAATGGAAAAGCGCAATTGACATTGGCACATATGGCTACAAACCGCAACTCTTATCAGTAAAAACTAGCAACGTTTTGCAACTTGCAACCCAAAATGACTAGTTTGGAGATTCTCTCTAAAAGACTTTAGCATGGAGAGTGAAACTCGTCCCCAATGCTTAACGTATTTGAACTGGAAAATGTCTATGTGACCATAGGCATCTTCTGCAGCGATTTCTGCTGCAGAAGTTAGCTTGGGTGTTGTTAGCTCCACCCAGGGCATACCGTAGGTCTACGAGGTCCTTTAAAAGGGCCTGTTTCGTTGGTTTTGTACTCATTTTTGGGCCTACAGCATTTTCTTCGCGTTTAGCTCTGCATCTTGCATCCGTCGACTTTATATTATTATTTTATATTGTATTGCGTCCACTGCCTACAGTTACAAATAAATTTGCATATGTTCAACATGTCCACTGTATTTGCGGCCTGCACTCTATATAGGAGTATATACGTCGCCCCTCTAGCCCAGTACCTGTGAACCCATGAACCCGTCGCCCCGACCTGAATCGTAGTTGAGAAAAGGACTAAGTAAAGGCCCTGTCATACTTCACCGCGCGGCCCCGCGCGGTGGCTTGTCATACTTCGCCGCACCGTACCGCGAGGCGCCGTACAGCGCCGCTTTTTTACTTTTGGATTTTGCTCTTCTCAAAAAATGTGTATTGATTTAGTTGAAACTTAATGGGGCGCCGCGTGGCGCCGCAAAAATTACAAAAACCTATTCATACTTCAAGGGCGGTACCACGTGGCGCCGGCCGGCGCCGCTTTTTAGTATGAATAGAACAACTGGCGCCGCGCGGTGCCGCGCAGTACCACGCGGTGAAGTATGACAGGGCCTTAAGTCTTCTCAGGGGATTATTGTTGTTGAGGGTATATTTCAGGGAACCCTTTCCTTAGTCGGTTTTCCCTTGAGAATCCCCTCAGTTAGGGTAGCCCTTGTACCTCTTGGTTTAGGAGCAAAAAGGGGATTTAGGTTTACAATCGGGTCCCCTATGGTAGGCCATTCCACAAATGGCCTTGTCCTTCATTCTCACTGAATGGCACCAGGAATTGCCATCCCTGACCCGGCAGCGTTGTCCATTTCTCTACAGCAGAACCCAAAGGACAGCACCATAGTACCCTATAGGCCCTCCTATAGCCAGTACTAGCTGGGTTAGGTTCCCAAAACGAATATCAAACGGAGCCACTCAACAGGGTCACAGCATGTCACTCACAGTGACATGGCCATATTTTTATCAATATGGCATGGGTTTTCCCATCAATGTAATTGGCCATAAGTCTACTTAATGTGACATGGCACCGATTTCGTTTAATGTGACAATATGTATGTTATTAATTAAAATTTGCTTGAAGGTACAATTATTTCTTCGTCTCTTTTTTGAACGTAACTGGAGCAAAAAAACCCTATAAAAAAACCAAAAAAACGCAAAAACCTTTACTTCTATTACGTTTTTATTCAATGATCGACAGTAATAGTGGGTATTATTCTGTACAGTGTTTACAACCATTGCAGTCACTCCGAAAAATTTTTCAATTTCCTGCATTCAAAATTCAAAATTACCAACTTTCATTGCTATTGTAGCCTTTCATTGCTCTTGTGGTCAGAACATAAAAAATATCCATGCTACTTTAGAATACGAGTAAATTTATCAGTTTGTTCCACATTATGTTAGCAAAACTTCTGTTGAAAGCTCATATGTTCAAAAAGTACTCCACTGTTCTGTTGAAAAAGCTTTGATAATATTTCCCCGTCTGTCGAAAAATTTGAAATTGACATTATTTTGGATTGGTGGAAATGGAATCAAATAAATTAAAATATTGATAGTTTAATGAATAATTTCATAGATTCCATCTTCAACTACAGCTAGTGAGTGCAGTTTCAGCACTGGTAGATATGTCCCAGATTTACACCAAAGAAATAATACTGAAAAACTTGATGAATTTTTACGGAATAATGTTGACTTTTGTTTTGCTTTTAATTGATTGCTATGATTCTAAGGTTTACTCTCGAATCAGGGACGGCTTTTTAGTATTGTCTATTTTTCTGATTTGCTCGACAAATGAATACAATAAGGGAACTCAGAAAAAACACGGATCTGATCGCAAAACTTCAGGTTTGCGTATTACCTATTCTGTTTTTGCATGGTCAGATTTTTCTAAAGATGAAATTCTGCAATATCTATGACTGAATGATGAGGCAAGTACTGAATACCTTGACCGTAACGCAGTTGAATGGCGATTATTTATGCCATTTCTGAGCTTCTTCAAATCACATGGTGTAGCCGTTCTCTGACACAACTTTCAATAGAAACATAGTTCTAAAATTACCGGGGTAAACTTGAGGCGCCAAAGGTTGTGGCGGCGGGACATTATTCCATGCCGAATAAGATCTTTCTGGTGCCAAAGGAGCGGAACTTCTCTGTTGGTTGATGGCATTGGAGTAGAAGTTACCATTGTTGTTACCTTGCTCCGTTTTTTGATTTTGGTATCTGTTAGTGTTGGCCATGAACGACTGTGACTGTGGATGTGATTGCGGTAAATCCGATTGTTCTCCACAAAGCTAAAAATACCAGTCACTGGAAAGTTTCACAAAAACTAAGCAATGACAAATTTTTATCACCAGAAAAAAATTATTCATTAGAAAAACCAAAGCACAACTTTCATTTCGAGCTTTTAGTAGATCTTTCTTCAAAGCATACAAGAGAGGAATCGATATTTCGATCATTGCTTGTAATTTGGAAATGTTATTACGAATCAATTCGAAATTATTTTCAGTCAGAGACCCAGTCAACTTGGCTTTAAAAATCTGAAGTAAAAATATTTCGGGTAGAAAGTAAGGAGTGAGAACTTAAATTCCAAAAAATACAAGGAATTTCAAGTTAAGAATTTCCAAATATGTTACTGTTCTCAAAAAAAACTTTACACGTAGTAAGCTGGAAAGAAGTTTTTTTGGAAAAAATTCGAATATCCATACTTCGTACAGTCCCAATGGCGCATTTATGCAAATTCCGTCGCCAATAACCGAGGAGCGAGGAATATAACAGCATCGACTTTGACATTGGGTATTTCCGCGACAAAGCGCACCGTTCGGCTCCAACTTTAGCATTTGACTCTAGAAAGATGAACCGAGAAAATTTCGTAATGTGGAAACGATATAAAACATCATTACCGTCGAAAAATGGAGAAAATAGCAAGAGAAATATAGTGAAACTTTTAGGAACGACATCTTTGAAGACGCGAAACTATTTTCAATACATGAGACTGAAAACACACTTGAATAAATAGAAAAAATTGGACAGTTTTTTATGTTTGACCAATAAAAAACTCTGGGTTTAGTTCTTGTGGCAGGCTGACATTTTAAAAGCTATGTGAAAGCGATGAAATCGAAATCTGATTTTATATCTGATAGGCCAAAAAAATATCCGGACATTGTATCCGAGATACACTCCATAGGACATTTGCTCCAAATGAGCCTCGGCGTCGCAACTAAAAACTGTAAAAATGATCTGATGAACTAACGCAAAAATTTAATGTTATTTTTTATAATTCACAAACATTTTAGAAACAATTGATGGAAAAATCGATCATGAGGCACATACAATTAGTTGCTGAATAAAGGCATCGATATTCGGTGTCAGTATTCCGCTATAGCAATTTAAGCTTATGTGTAAAATTTCTGTACCAAAAATGAAAACTGAGTGGACTAAGTACTGAACGTCTGATTTCTTAACTATGTTCATTAATTCTGATGAACAGCACTATTTACAGGATGTCAATCGGTTTTCTAAAATGAAATTCCCTGTTTTTTCCGGGTCACTTTTCAATAGTTTTCCAGGGCTTTCCGGGGCTAAATTACAAATTTCAAAGCCAAATATGAATACCCGAGCAATGCGCCTATGTTTCCAACCAGCTGGATAATTCCACCAACAAAGTATAAAACCAAAACTAAATTTATTTTACATAACCAGATCAAAACTATAGAAATCAAATCAGTTTCAGACTGGCAAGTGGAATTCAGAAATCAGGCAACCAACTTGAATTGAGATTTTCCGACTAGCAAGAACTTCTCAGTTTTCAGTATTGACCAGGGGCTGTAAACAACGGAATACGAGAAGGGCCTCTTGAAAAAATTTGTTACCACTTGAAAAAAATCGTCACCTTCGAACATGATGCATATCAATTTTTCAAGATGCACCGCAAAAATTTCAAGATGCTCAGCAAAAACTTCAAGATGCATCGCACAATGTAATAGTTTTTCGATATTTGACTTTGTTTTCACGGGCATCGCAATTTTTTCAAGCGCTACGCATTTTTTTCAAGATAATCTTGAAAAAAATCAAGACGGCATTTTGAAAAAAATTAAGATCTTATTTTGAAACAAATTCAAGATCCCATGTTGAAAAAAACCAAACAAATCACAAGCGTTGCTCCGCCTCCTACGGAAACTCTTCAAATCGATTTCTGGGGTCACGGCTAGATGGCGGAGGACGCCCTCGGTTTTTAAGAGAGGTGGCAGAGAGGGAGAGTTTATTTTGCACGGGGAATCCGACAGACATATTGGTTTTTCATAAAAGTTTATATTTTTCGAGATTTTACAGAAAAACGTCAGAAAAGCGTGTTTTTGATCCAAAATGCAGTAATTTCAGAAAAAGATACAAATTTTCATTTCTTTGTCGAGTTCCTGAGCAGCTAGAGAATGGTCTTAGAACAGCAGACATAGTCCAAAATTTAGGTTATTTTCCAGTGAGACACAGTTGTCCGCAAGTGAAACCAGCCGTTCACATGCGAGACGCAGCCATCTGCAGGTGAGATACAGCTGCCTGCGAGTGAGACTCAGCTGTCCGCGAGCGAGACGCAGCCACACGTGGGCGGAACGCAACTGTCTGTAAACAAAATACAGCCGTTTGTAGGTTAGACGCTGCTGCCTGCAAGCGAGACACAGCCGTTCGCGAGTGAGACACAGCCATCCGCAAACAATACGCAGCCATCCACAAGTGAGACGCAATTGCCTGCAAGTGAGACACAGCGAGACACATCCATCCAATGGTGAGATGCTGCAGTCCGCAAGTGAAACGCTGCCTTCCACAAGTAAGACACAGTTATTCAAAACCGAAATGCAGCCTTCCACAAGGGCGATGCAGCTGCTGCAAGTGGACCATAGTCGTCTACAGGCATTATGACTGTCTCAGAACTCACTCAAATTATCGACTTCTAACTAGTCGGAGAAAAATGAAGGAAAGAAAAATATAATAGATAGTGCAACCAAAACAAATGAAAGTAGATTTTGACCATATGTCGGGGATGGACGTAATCTATCTCCAGGTTGGGAAGAAATAGCCAAAGTCGATGCAATTCGTGTCCATGCCGATTTGCATAGACACTGTGCATAAAAGGGCCGGTGTATTTTTATAAAGTAAAAATCGGCTGCCAGACCGGCCATTTATTGTAATATTACTTATTATATATTGTGGAGAGATCACCCAATTACAACGCCCCCGGTTCGGACAATTGTTATCGACCTTGCAGCGGAGGGAATGCATGTTAGACCCTGGATCTCGGGAGAACCATCCAGCATGCAAGTCTACATTTGCAACTCAATTCTCGACCTGATTTCTCGGTTTGTCCCGGATTTGAAGTTACTTGAGCTCAGAGTGTTATCGATCTTCTGCAGTTCTTCAGAACGAAAGCAGGTGATCTTTTGTTGAACTTGAGACTGACCGAACTGTTGCAGACTTATTCTACCTAAGATTTCGGCCTGATTAAGTGAAGTAGTGAGTGACTGATCAGGTCTATTTTGATTCTAATCTATTTATTATATTTCACTAACTCAACCCAAGTCTCATTTCAACAAGTGGTGGCTTTTGACACTCAAAGTAATGGAAAATTAGAGACAAACCCAAGGAGTCAAAAAACCAATCGGTTTTTATAGAGAATTGGGAGGCTATAAAATGAACAAAGACAACCTAGGTGGCCTCAATAGTTCAGGGTTGCCCAGAACACCACCCGGAAAGAAGGTTCGTGATTCGGAAAAACTCATTGTCTTGACTTCAGCTGAAAGTTCGGCTGAAGAAGATAATGGCTCAGATCACAGGCCTTTATTGATGGAAAATGAGGGCGAGATACCTATGGCCTCGACAGCTGTTGAAAGGGAGGACAATGATGCAATATTATCGACAAATCAAGATCATGTATTTAAGATACCATCGTCGACAAACCTCCTGAGAAGAGACGACTTATTACAACCCCCTATTAGTGGACTGAGGTGTATTTCTAAAATGTACATCAATTTTACGGGGCCCATGTATTTTTCCCATTTATGAGCCAGACAAGAGAGTATAATATGATTTTACCAGGGGAGATAGAACATCCCCAACGCGCCTTGCCGTACTTTGTACAGCGGCAAGATAAAAGAAAAAACCAAATAGGCAATAAAAAATGCAAATTTTTAACTTAATGAAACTTGATCAAATGCTTTCGCAACTTATATTTTTTGAATCAGCTTAAAATGTACATTCAGAATATATGTGATGTCTCAGGGATAGTAACAATAATTTTCAGAGTTTTTGTTTTCTTACATATTATATTTAACATTCATTTGTGTTCTTTTAGGTCGATTTAAAATATTTTATTGATTGATAATGAGTGTAGAAAATCAAAAGGATTTTTGCGAACAGATGTTGGCTTATAATACATTTGAGTTTAAAATTCGCGACTTTTCTGAAAGTGAAAGCTCATTTAAAGCTGAAGTACGCCTAAAATTGAATACCATTGAAGAGATGTCTACATGAAAATCAGTCTTCACTTGGTTCCAGGATATCTTTAAAAAATAATAGAGGAGGAATGATAGCCACTCAATCAACCTCACGTGCAAGGCGCAGAATTGGATTGACACATGGCGCTATATGAATGCCTGTAGGTCGACCAACGAAAAATTCAACTATGGCTATTTTTGAAGAAATGCCTTTGAAAATTGATACATACTATTAATAATAATGTGCCTAACACGAAATCTCACGGTCAAGGACATTAGACTTATTAATATTATGTATCAATTTTCGACAGTGTTTCTTCACAAATGCCGCACATGAATTTATCGATGGTTTAGCACCATGTGCCACTCCAGTTTTGAGTCTTGCAAGTGATGTCAATTGAGTGGCAATAATTCTTTTTCTATTATTTTTTAAAGGTATGTTTTTACTTCAAAATAATAACACTTTATTGTAAAATAGTAAAATGTTCACATTTATTGTTTTGTCTATATCAGATGATACATATTACTAGCTGGTAAGGCGGTGGTGTACTATTATAAAATTTAAAAGGCAAAAGGCTACAGCTTTTTTGAAAAATAGTTAAGCTATAACTTTTTTTGTGTTTGTCAAATCCCTAAGACATCATATATATTCTGAATGTACGTTTTAAGCTGATTCCAAAAATATAAGTTGCAAAAACATTTGATCAATTTTCATTAAGTTAAAAATTTGAATTTTTTATTGCCTACTTGTTTTTTTCCTTTTATCTTGCCACTGTACAAAGTATGGCAAGGCGCCTCAGTGATGTTCTCTTTGCTTTTATAAACAAATAAGGGCAATAGAATTCGCCTACCTTGTGCCTGTAGGTAAAATCATATTATACTCTATTGTCTGGCTCATAATTGGGAAAAATACATGGGCCCCGTAAAATTGATGTACATTTTAGAAATACACCGACCAGCACGCCCTATGCTGAAGATGAACATTCCGGTTATGGATCAACATCAGCGCCGACCAATGAACAAGCCCGCCCAATTATTCGACACATATCATCGATTGTATTGGGATAATGAGTGGGAAGAACACTGGAAAAATCCTCGCAAGAGCTCATTAGAGGAAAATGTGGACCAAATCATAAACAGGTTAGAAGTTTATGATAGTATATTTGCCAACATTGCTAATAATAGTTCACAGAAAGCCAGTAAGGCAAATGAACCCAGGCAAAGCAAAGGTGGTGCATTAAAGTTTGAGCAAACCCAGGAAGAGTTGGTGTGGCAAAATGATGGTATCACTCTTCAGAATGACTGTCGATGGAAAGACCAAAAGTCAAGTCTAGGTCCTAAAGAGCAGTATATGTCTCATTTGCCTACTAGCTCAAGAGTGGAGCAGAGAGTGAGCAGTTGTAGTTTTGATGAAGGCGTAAAAAACCCGAGTCTGATAAATACAACTGTATCACAACAAAGTAGTTGTATTAGGGATGAAAACCCAAATGTCAGGCAGCAGGTTATGCCTTCAATGATTCTGATTGATCCTGCTTTATGAGTCAATCCGGCTCAAGTAGGCTCAGCTGTCTATGACATTTAAAGGGCTATCAAACCGAAATTACTGCAATCAGATATGCCAAGTAGACATTTTCTTGCTTTCCTAGTGGAGCTAGAAAGTGAGTTCCAAAAGAATACTCCCAATGAGGTGAAATGGAAGCATTAACCCGATTGTCAAGGGATTTGCAGAAAGAATTGGCCGAAGAGTCAATGACATATAGGGAAGCCCAAGATGAAATTTTGAATTATTGTGTTCCAGATTGCAACCTGGATATGCTCAAAAGAGATTTGCTGGATATCAAACAGGAACGAGATGAAGCGACAACCAAATTTTTAAAAGGGTCAGAGCACATGTGAATCTCGTGTACCAGAGTGAAAGTAAAGAGTTTAAAAATAAAGTGATCATTGAAACCTTTTTCTATAGAAGTTCTTTAATTTATTAATCAGAACCGCAGAAAGACATAGCAAAATTCAAAAATTGGTATGATCTTTGGCAAGCAGTCTATGAGATAGAGCTAAAGTACAGAAATTCAATCAGAACATTTGGGCCGAGAGAACAGCCCATGATGATAAATACAGCACAAACGGAAATTGCTGAGGAGCAGCAAGCAGATGTGAATGTAATCCAAAGGCCTTATGAAAGTGCCCAAAAATGGAATAAAGACTTTAGAAGACCAAACACAGAAAGGCAAAGTCTGATGCTATCTTCGCAAAATATATTGATAGATATAGTGGATGAGGAAGTACTTGAATTACCTCCACAGCAGGCGATAATGCCTGGGCAACAGCCTGTTGAGGAGCCAAAAGAGGACTCTCTCATGGTGGCTTTATCTAAGGAGTTTATTAAAATGGCACAATGTTATGAAGAAATTAGGAACTCTGTCAAAGCCCAAGAGGAAACCATAACTGCTTTAACTCAGGAAGTTAATAAAGTGAAAACGAAAATTCAACAAGAGGTTCAGCAGGGAAAATGGTGTACTTACCACAAAAATAACACCCACAACAGGATTGATTGTAGGACCTTGAATTTTTATAAGGGCCTACTAAATCGTCGAAAGGTGGAAATAGTGGAAGAGGTTTTGGAAGAGGTAATCCTAGAGAAAGTTTTGGAAATTTCTGAGGTAGAGGAAGTTTGAGAGGTAATTTCAGAGGAAATCATGGAGGAAATAGAGGAGGTTTTGGTAATGAAGGCGAAAGGGGAGCTTTCAAGTTTCATTTCCTGAGGACGAGGCAGAAAGTTCGCAAGAATATGCCGAATTTGGGGAATATGTAAAGTTGAAGAAGCTCAGGGAGCAGATGAGGTTGTTACAGGCTACCACCCAGCTGATGTTACCAGGCCCCAATCTAATGGACCAAGAACCAGTACTCCTAAATCAGTGAAATACTCTATTGACTCTGCAGAAGGTAGTTAGTCAGTCCCAAGCCTCTGGGCAGACAAACCAACCGTCAACTAGTAGTGTTAATAGTGTACAGCAAGAGCCAATGATCGAGATGAAGTTGTGCGGTTTACATAACTGTGCCATGGAGAAAGAGGAAAATGTGCCAGAAATAGAATGCAGTGCTGAGTATGGTAGAAAGGCGACTGCTGAGGAACTGGATATGTCCCCTAGGTACCCTAGAACACAGCCATTTCACATTAGAGTAACTGTGTGTTCCACTACTGCAGAGGCACTGATTGATACTGGAGCTGAGTGTTCAGTCATGTCGGGTGATTTCTTGAAAAAATCACTTGGACTGGAGTATATGGTGTACCCTAAGATCCTGAAAGTCACTGTTGACAATGGTAAAGTAGTGAGTGCACATGGGTATGTTCAATTTGAAATGGAATGTGATTATGGCTGTTTTCCGGTTAAGGCTATCATAATACCAGGGTCTGCTGAGGATTTGATACTGGGAACAGACTTCCTAGCACATCCCGAAGTCAATACAGTAATAGATTTCGGAAAAGGTTCAATGATGATGATGAGTGTAAAAAAGAGTATTGATTTGTTAACATCTGATAAGAAAGCGATTCCAATAGTTGGCACCCATAATCAGATGATAGCAGAATCAATAGAAAAAAACCCATGGAAGAAGATCAAGGTTCAGCAATCCAGCAGCTGGAAGATCTTGTCCCTGTGGTGTCATGTAATAGAACTTACATCCCACATGGAACAGACCAAATAGTGAAAGCTAAATTGTGGAACAAATCCTCGGCAAATAGGATAAATGGAATCATCGTAGAAGGAGATGATTCAGAAACGAGATTCAGAGTAGATGATACTATAGTTGATGGTTCAAGGGAAGACTTTGTATTTATAATCTCCAACAATACAGGTTCTGGTTGCCTGATAGAACCTAATCATGTTCTTGGCCACTGTAACTCTGTAGTTAGGGGAGAGTCAAGTGTATCAATTTCACAGGCTGGAAATTGTGGAGAAAATAGCCTAGAGGGTATTTTAGATGCCAAGGAATCAAAATTCGATGGAGTTGTGAAATGGCTTGGTAGTCAGATGATAGGTTGACCCAGTATCTGTTGTTGGTTAAGACTCTTTCAAGCATAGAGTATGAGGTACCCCAAAAAGGTGCTGGAATATATGTTTGGATGAATCGATTCAGATTTATGCCCATTCAGTTAAGATTGTGGAAGGATGCAGACATGTGTGCTCTGATCCCTGGTAGTCCTGATACAATAACTATGGACAGCAAGAGCCATAGCTCAAATCCGTACTATTATGTTAACTTCTATCATATCGAGCTGGCACAGAGAAAGCCTTCATTAAAGTATGGGTTGACCTGGCAAAGGAAAATCGACAAGGTTGGGGATGTCTATGGTTGTATGGCCGAAAGTAGGGAGTACACTTTATCCTTCCCTACAAAGATCTTGGACTATAGACCCTTGGCCTCAGATTTACCAGGAACTCAGCATACATATAGTTATAGCACTGGTGAAGGTGCTATCACAAAACTAGCTGGCAAGATTAGTCCCACCAAGACTGATAGTTGGAAAGGTGAAGACAAACAGCAAGCTGGAGTAAGTGTAGTTGAAATTCGGATATTTTCAGGCCAAGAAGTCCAAACGTCCGAAAGCAAAATTTTCAGCAATGTAGTTGGACTGCCTACTGAAGATGATTTGCAGTACAGGAGGCTTAACAAGGATGTGACTGAACTGTCGGAAGAAGAGCAGCAGCAAGAGCAATCAGTTCTGGCAATGGAACTGATGCAAGCTCAAACTGCTCAGACCCAGTCCGAACTTGCGAACCAATGTCGATTGGAAGAGATACCGAGGATGGAGGAAGAAGCAAGGCAGAAGATCAGACTCCAATGCCAACAAATGGAATGAGAGCTCAAAGAAAATATGGTGCGGATGAATGCCAAAATGGAGCAATTGAAGTGTGAAATAGGATTCTGAAAGGAGGAGGATGCAAGGCCTGTGGTAGAACAGAAAGCAATGGAGCGACCACCACCAATGAAAGTGGATGACGATATTACCACCAATAAACTTGTTATTGAGGAAAGCGTAGTGGAAACACCCCATTCGGAAATGGTGGATAGTGAGGAAGTGATATCTTTTTCGGCTGATGGGGCAGTTTCAGGATTATACTCAGGCGGAGGCGGAGGACGCCCTCGGTTTTTAAGAGAGGTGGCAGAGAGGGAGAGTTTATTTTGCACGGGGAATCCGACAGACATATTGGTTTTTCATAAAAGTTTATATTTTTCGAGATTTTACAGAAAAACGTCAGAAAAGCGTGTTTTTGATCCAAAATGCAGTAATTTCAGAAAAAGATACAAATTTTCATTTCTTTGTCGAGTTCCTGAGCAGCTAGAGAATGGTCTTAGAACAGCAGACATAGTCCAAAATTTAGGTTATTTTCCAGTGAGACACAGTTGTCCGCAAGTGAAACCAGCCGTTCACATGCGAGACGCAGCCATCTGCAGGTGAGATACAGCTGCCTGCGAGTGAGACTCAGCTGTCCGCGAGCGAGACGCAGCCACACGTGGGCGGAACGCAACTGTCTGTAAACAAAATACAGCCGTTTGTAGGTTAGACGCTGCTGCCTGCAAGCGAGACACAGCCGTTCGCGAGTGAGACACAGCCATCCGCAAACAATACGCAGCCATCCACAAGTGAGACGCAATTGCCTGCAAGTGAGACACAGCGAGACACATCCATCCAATGGTGAGATGCTGCAGTCCGCAAGTGAAACGCTGCCTTCCACAAGTAAGACACAGTTATTCAAAACCGAAATGCAGCCTTCCACAAGGGCGATGCAGCTGCTGCAAGTGGACCATAGTCGTCTACAGGCATTATGACTGTCTCAGAACTCACTCAAATTATCGACTTCTAACTAGTCGGAGAAAAATGAAGGAAAGAAAAATATAATAGATAGTGCAACCAAAACAAATGAAAGTAGATTTTGACCATATGTCGGGGATGGACGTAATCTATCTCCAGGTTGGGAAGAAATAGCCAAAGTCGATGCAATTCGTGTCCATGCCGATTTGCATAGACACTGTGCATAAAAGGGCCGGTGTATTTTTATAAAGTAAAAATCGGCTGCCAGACCGGCCATTTATTGTAATATTACTTATTATATATTGTGGAGAGATCACCCAATTACAACGCCCCCGGTTCGGACAATTGTTATCGACCTTGCAGCGGAGGGAATGCATGTTAGACCCTGGATCTCGGGAGAACCATCCAGCATGCAAGTCTACATTTGCAACTCAATTCTCGGCCTGATTTCTCGGTTTGTCCCGTATTTGAAGTAACTTGAGCTCAGAGTTTTATCGATCTTCTGCAGTTCCTCGGAACAAAAGCAGGTAATCTTTTGTTGAACTTGAGACTGACCAAACTGTTGCAGACTTATTCTATCTGAGGTTTCGGCCTGATTAGGTGAATTAGCGAGTGACTGATTAGGTCAATTTTGATTCTAATCTATTTATTATTTTTCTCTAACTCAACCCAAGTCTCATTTCAACACATATTTGACTTTGCTTACAACGTGTCTCAAGTAGTATGCAATTTACACATATTTGTTACTTTTACCAAAAAAGAGGATTTGACGCTTTAAGATTTGTTCAAATTGTTTCCCTGACGTGAAGATGGCCAAATTTAAAACTCCATGTACGGTCAAGGCCCACTAAAAAGAGTTGAACTACTGTCTTTTTTCATAAAATGCTTCCCAATAGAAAACTGACAAAAATCAGTACCCTCGTCTAAATCGTCTACGTAGAGTTCATACTATAAAATTTTTCGCTCGAAAAATTGTTAAAGAATAGGTAAGAATGCTCACAAATTTCCAGTCCTAAATGATATACTGTTCATTAACTAATCGTGAAAATCTGAAATACTATACTTGCTTTCCACTTTCATTATTTGGATGCATTTCAAGAAAAACAGACTAGTTTATTGGAAAATGCTCTGATGGGGTAGAAAAAGGAGAATATACTTACTTGGATAGTTGCCAAGCTAGAAAAAAGGGTGGACTAGATTTTAATTTTGTAATATTGGATTTTCTTTCTCATTAAAAAAATTTCCATGTCTGTGAGGAAGTATATTCTGCAGCTGAGCGCATCAACACACATTCCAACTATGCATGCGCAGCTCCAAAACTTTGAGGAGGATACTGGAGGAAGACCCTGGTTTTTTGGCGTTTTAGGCAAAAATCGAAGAAAGTTGATCAAAGTTTTTTTTCACACGAAAAATTTTTCTTCCAATTTTCCCCCTCGCTCATCTTCCAACTGCATTGAACTTGTTTACTATATTTAGTATCCATAAAACAAGAATCAACTGTGGGAAGTTGACACATAAAATCCAACTCAGTTTTTTAGAGTGAAAGCTACAGCACAAAGTTTTCTTAGAACCAAATCAATTGTGTGAACCGATTCCAAACATTAAAATTGTGCAGATGAGGAAAAATCTGCAATTGTGCTAAAGTAATATAGGCAACGGGTGTGCGCGGGATTGAAAACCTTGCTTGCTTCCCGCCCGCATAGCGAATCTTGCTCTCGTCCCGCTGCTGACCTGGTCTTCCCGTACCGCGGAATACTAGTTGCATATTCAGTCTTTTTATATAACATATTTTATAGAATTTACTTTGTAGCTTTTACTCGGGTAATCAAAATCAGGTTATCACAGGTGTTTGTTGAAACTATTCAAAGACTAGCATCATCCACAATGTTTGGATTTAAACTGAATTTTTAAGAAAAAATATCGGATGGGAAGAAATTTCACCCATTCCATTCGCTTCCGCCTCACTTTCGGAAAAGTCGTATTTATTTGCATTTCCGCGACCGGATGCAGGTGGGAACGGGATTCCATGCACAACCTTCAATGCAATTTAATCCCGACGTTGCGAAGTTGCAGAATATCTTTTATATATAGCTATAAGTATATATATAGCTTATATATACTATAAGTAGTTTATATAAGTTTCACAGGCATGGAAAATTTTTTTAATGAGAAAGGATGAAAATCCAATATTTAAAAACTGGATTTTTTGAAATCTCACCCAAGTTCTCAGAAATCTTTTATACCCTTTTTTCTGGCTTGGCAACTATCCAAGCAAGTATATTCTTTTTTCTACCCCATAGGGGCATTTTCCAATAACCTATAGTCTGTTTTTTAGAAAATGCTTCCAAATAGAAAAGTGACACGAATCAGTAATGTCGTCAAAATCTTTTATATATAGCTCTTACCGTAAAATTTTTCACTCGAAAAATTGTTAAAGGTGAAGTCAGTATGCTAGGAAATTTCCAATCCTATATGATATATTGTTTGTCAGAAAATCGTGAAAATCTGAAATACTACTTGCTTTCCACTTCTATTATTTAAAAGTATTTCAAGAAAAACAGACTATAGTGTTCTCTAAATCTAGTGGCTGAATGCAGCAGTATTTCACCTATAGCCTGTTTTTATTGAAATGCTTTCAAATAATGAAAGTGGAGAGCAAGTAGTATTTCACATTCTCACGATTTTCCGATAAACAATATGTCATAGGACTGGAAATTTGTAGGCATACCGAACCAACCATTGACAATTTTTCGAGTGGGAAGTTTTGCTGCAGGAGCTCTATGTAAGCGATTTTGACGACAATACTGATTTGTGTAAGTTTTCAATTTGGAAGCATTTTATGAGAAACATGCTATAAATCTGTTATCAACTGCATTTCGGCAGCAATAATCCGAAATGTGAACACAGTATTAATGACAGACAACTGGATCAAAGGTTTGAGTGTATGTAGTGGTGTAGCAGAAAATTGGAAATTTAATGAAATATTCGGACAATAGTAAAACATACTCTCTTTCGTAATGCTGCTGCAATTGATGTTATTATTCTTATTATTAAACACATTTTTGTAGTGCATTGCGACTCACATGAAAAATTCTCAAAATCAAAGAAAACGAAATTTCCTGAAATTCGTTCTAATTTCGTCATGTAAGAAGAAATAGATGTTATAAAAAGCATCTCTCACAAGGGTATCTGGTTTAGTATTTCTTCCATCTCAACAATAAATCTCACTGCATTATTAGCTATCTGGAAATCGTCATCTATGACAATGTTTAACAATCACCAAGTTGGCGAACATAATATCATCAGAAAATCTGAAATCCTTCATCTCTTTTCATTAAACATTAAATATTAATAGTTACAGACGAAAAAGAATTACAGATGCACTAAAACCATTAAATGTTGATTGATTGATTAATGGTTGCTAATCAGCGCGAAGGCCCGAAAAATGTGAATTTTCAACTTCTGAGACGCAAATTTGGCTAATCATTCAATAATTCAGGATAATCTTTCAATAAAAAACTACGTCATAACAATCCTAATCTAAATTCGCTGACTTTTCCAAGTTTTCCAGTTCAATTTTGTTTCCCCTGAACTTTCCAGATTTGTTGGACAACCCGTGTTGAGGTATTCTCATGTGAGCGATTCCCAGGTGAGTGATTCTCAAGTGAGCGAAATTCCAATTGAGCGGTCCCCATGTGAGCGTATTCCCAAAAGAACTAATTCTCGATTCTTTTTATTCATTTGGTTTTCGGAAAGATGTGCAAAGGGAAAAAGATCATGAATAGTTCACTTTATTTTTCGAAAAGGGAGCAGGAAATATATGAACAACACGCGATTCTCAAAACATCACCCATGATAAAATTGAAGTAATCAAATAATAAGAATGCTCAAAAATTAAGCGCCACACCAAACTATGCAGCTAATTTCTTTAGAAATATGAAATATCCATCGTGACGGAATAATTGATGACGTGCGTAAAAAGAATAATAAATTTGTTTCGAATAGAAGGCTCAAAGAAGTAAGCATATGCGAATAAATATACATACATTTTGCTGGTCGATGAACCCGAATTCAGTGCTGTGAAAAGTAAGGATTCATTCAGCTACGCAAACAGCTTGTACACTTTTCTCGGTAAAAGTTGTAAGTTCTTCAAATTATAATCCGTTTCAATGCATAAGAATTAATTTTCGCTTGAGTCCAACCACGGTTTACTTTATTCATACTAGATATGATAGTGAATAATCTATGATTCAACCAAAACTCCGGGTCATCCGTGAGCAAAATGTGAATTACACATTCCAGGGCAAGGTAACAAAAAACTAATTTCTCACTTATTTTAATTTTGACCGCATTAAAACGCGAAACTCGGTTAAAAACTTTTGACTAATTAATTGCGAAATTTCGTCGTCTTCCAAAATTTTACGTATGGCGCACATTTCGGACAGTTTATCCGTTTGACATTCTTCTTCGAGTGAAAAATTACGACCATTCTTTGTCGTTGTCGAACGATAATTGCCGCCGCTAGCCGCCGCCGTCAGTAATATCGAAGCACTCACGGCTGATCCGGCGCTACTACCGGCGCCGTTGCCGCCCGCCGTTCGACGACGATCCAGAAAACTATTATTTTCAATATCATCGTTCCGTGGATTAGAAACGCTTGATAAATTTTCCAAAGATGAATAAGTAGCAGAATTATAGTCGAATTTAGGGCCACCTATTGATTGAGAATCCAAGAAATCTGACTCCACTCTGAAAATAGAAAACGGAAGTGAAATACATTAATTTTGATTCTCAAAACACCATAACTTTATATCAATTACTATACAGTATACATGAGAGCATTTTTTGCATCCTTGGTCCAAAAACTGGTTAGAATATATTTCGAACTAAGTATACTTCGAAAGTAATACTAAATGATGAAGTCAATACAGTGTTTAAAGTGTCAAGAGGATAACGCTTTCAGTTATGTTTTATCTAGCTCTTTGGTGAAACCTGAAAATTAATCTTCTTTTATCATTCCTAAATTTTTATTGGTGCAGGCAGTTTTTCCAGCGTAGCCTAAAACGGACTTGATTTCAATCATGTTTTGTTGGGAAATCATAATTTGCTGAAATATAAAAACTCGCAACTCTTTCTCTAAAGTCTAAAAAAATCATACGGTGAATCTTAATTTTATAACTTGATCGGTTTTAAATAAATTATAACTATAGCTCAGAGCTCAATAAATATATTATTGAAAACATCCCGACAAGTCAAGGTAGCAACATTTTGGGTTTATTCGCCTTCAGGTCGCACCTCCTCTTAATTGTCCTAGTTGTCTCATTTCCTAAGGGTAGCTCTTCGTCTTTTCTCAAATATCATTGATTGCAATAACATGTTCTACTATTGGAAAAAATGTGACATGCATACCTCATTGGTCAATAATTTTTCACCACAGTAATAATCTTTTGGACATAGAATAATGGGGTATTTAATAAGAACGTATAATTTGAAAGGAAACATTCACCACAAAATCTTCAAGTCTCCGAAAACTACTTTCGACCATGTTGGCATATTTAATTGATAAATAAAAAATCACCATAGAATGAATCGCTAAATTGAGATAGTTACTCTACGAGGAAAAAATATTTTAAAATATGGTAATAAATATAGATTAAATATGTGATAACAAATTTTTCAAACGAAAATTATGGAAGTATTTCATAAATCAATCACCTGAGTAAAGCCCGAAAAAATTTATTAAACCATACAAGTCATACATGTAACGGGGCCCCGAGGTCTGGGGGGGGGGTTGGGCGACTTTTTTGGGGCCGGGGGTCAGAAATTACCAAAACTTGGGGGGGGGGGTGGGGTCTCTCAAAGCGAAAAAATTCGCTGTTTTCCAGGAAAAAAGTGTGAAAAATTGTTCAAAAAATAGTAATTTTTTCTAAAAAGACCGAAAAAATGTATTCATGGCGCGAAGCGCCAAGAAAATTCACATTTTTTACCATTTTTTCCATCAAAAAATTGACATTTTTCAGAATTTTTCCGACCAAAAGTATGGGGGTCCCTACGGCCACCATATGGCTAGCCATTGGATTGGAAAATCCTGGGGGTGAGAGGGCGGTCGCATAATGGCTGGCCATATGGTCGACGATTTCTGGGAGGGGGGTTCCCATAGCACTTCCCCCCAATTACATGTATGATTTGAGCTCGGTTAGGGTATATGACATTGACAAACAATTTATTTGGGCTTGGATAATCCAAAATGGTTTTTCGTTGCATCCCAACTAAGAAGAATTATTTTGATATTTGATCAGACATACAAAAGATAAAGTGGGGGAGAGTCTTCCCATTAAAGCTGCGGCTCGGCTTGTGCTACTCTCACAGCTCAAATCCAAATTTTTCGATCTATACCCTTCACTCGCTGCCGTGTCTCTGACCACTATCACATTCACATAAGATCTTTAAGGAACTCACTCACAACTTTCAACTGAGCAAGAAATGTTCAGTTAATTTTTATTCCATTGGAATCATCATGTCAAAATATGCCGAAATAATATTTTTATTTGCGCCAAAAATTTCGGATGCTACGCGCTGGATCAAAAGTGGTAACTTTACTTATTCTTTTATACCAATCACAGTCGTTAAGTTCACTTTTTTCATAGTAGCTTTACTTAATGTTCATATTCTGTCACACATTTTGATTATCAATCTTTCTCATCTTTATTTACATTTTTTTAAAAACAACTCAGAAAAATTAAAATATTTAAAACTTTCAGTGCACATATGGTAATTAATGACAAAATTATTTTTCTGCTCGGTATATCCAAAATACTATAATCCAATTAAAAAACAGGCCTAACCGGGTTATCCTACTAACAGAGATTTTCGACCTTCATGTTCACCAGAGGTCCCCAAGGACGAAAATTTAGGTAGGGGTAAAATCATAAATTGAGAGGGTAGTACACTTGAAATATACTGTGACCTTTTTTTGCTCTCAACTTCTTTGTGGAGGGGGGTGGTGTACTACTCTCGTCACAAAACAATTCTCACTTACAACTTACAAAAATGATTAATGCCCCTACTTTACCCTTTTTACGGTCAAACACCATTTACTATTTCAACCCCCTTTTTCCAGCTCCCAATCATGCAACTTGAATGTACTAATTATACGAAGAGAATAAATAGTCACACTTGAACTCGGGCACAACATGCTTTTGGGAACATTATTTGAACCAGGATCTTCAAACCTCATTCAATCACTGATAACAGTTGCAACAGTGCTTCCAATTGAAAGTGCTCATGCAGAATGTGGCTTTAGTATTATTAATCCCATTAGATTATGAACAACGAGTTTGAAACCAGGTACCACTCCTGATCCGCATCAACGAACCTTGGATGTCTCAACTTATAGCAGGAAAGTATGCCACAGCTTGGGTAACCATATGCGCGCAGAAGACCCAACGCAGAAGCGGGGAAAATGAAATTAGAGCATGAAGAGGAAGAATTTTAAGAACATAATGTTTTTCTTCCCAAGGGGCGATTTTTTGATAAATCACATATACATAAGTCATTATTTGATCTCCCAATTATATATAAAATGATTTCCTACAGGATTATATTAATGTGCTGATATCCTTTCCTAAAAATTGTTATATGGCACAGAAGTTGCATACTTTCCCATTATCATCTGCTCAGTAAATGTGTCAAAAAGACCAGTGAGTAATTCCTCTCAAGCACACATTGTGCAATTTTTCTCGAATTGCTATAACCTACTGAGGAGAGGATGAGGTCTACCAAAATTTTTTGCTATAGTGAGCTATTTTTATGGGGGTAGTAAATGAATTTCCAAATCTAAGACCGGGGTAACACCCCCCATACCCCCCATGGGGTGCTCTGATGTTCACGCAATTTCAACTTGAAACAAAAAAGCTTTTTTCACCGCGCTATGCGGACAAAGACGTGCGGGAAAGCATCGCTTATTTACAAAATTGACTGGTACCTGCTAGCTGCCATTCTCCCTCTGCCTCTGGAATAAAAACGATTAGTTTCTCTTTCATCTGTCAATCTAGACGTCGCTTGTTGATCGGGGCGACTCGACGGCGAAAATATCTCCTCGACGTCTCGAAAATCGCAATCGTGAAACAATTCGTCCAATTCTTCCGATGCTTGTTGTTGCGAAAGTTGGTCACTGTTTTGTCGCGGCTGATGTTTGTCCAAAATTCGTAGATTCTCCGCCCGGTATTGACACCCGTTTTTTGGCGGTTGAGCATGAACGTCGAAAACAACTCTACTATGGAGTGGGAAAACATCCCTTAAATCATAACTTTTGTCCGTTAAAGCGGTATCGCGGTGGAAATACGCCTTTCCTGTTTTATCGTAACGGACAAAACCAAAATGATCATTTATGAAAGCCACGTGTCCTTCGACGTTGGCTCGTAAAGGTTCTGGACACTACAAAATGAGGAGACTGATACTACTTTTCCGAAATGCGCGCAGATTTTGTAATATACAGACTGCCCCATAGGGAGGGGTATGAGGAGGTATTACCTCTGCTTAAAGTCCCAAAAATTGATCACCGGTTGCATAATTTTGAAACAAAATGAAGTGTTTAGTGGTCATTTTGCTACACTACCCTCGCAAATTTTCAACTTTACAAATATCTAAAAAATCCGACCTTGGGCATCTCCAGTATCATATTATATTATTCAAACGAGGAGTACATAAAATTCGGAGTCGTATCGAATTCATGCCTGAAAAACTATTTCCAAAATATACTTGTATGTAATGGAGTCTTGAGGTCTGGTGAGCGGGTCAAGCGACTTTTTTTGGGTGGAGGGACATAGATTACCCGAAATTTTGGGGTGTCTATAGAGGAAGAACGATTTTTCCACCGAAAACTCCGAAAAATGGTTCAAAAATAGTAATTTTTGTCTAAAAAACCGTAAAAAAGTACTAAGGGCGCAAAGCGTCGATTGACATTTTTCAGTATCTATCCGATCAAAAGTATGGGGGTCCCTAATGACTAATATATGGCAAGCCATACAATTGGCATATCCCGTCGAGAAATTACCCAATGCCACAGGGCCGACGATTTCTGAGGTAGGTTCCTATGGCACTCCCCCCAATTACATGTATGGCCTAGAAACTAAAAACTTCGTCGGTTTGCATTGATGATGGTAAGTTTCTTGCATTATTTCAACTTTATTTGGAATTTTTAGATATCAAAAAACATCAGCGTTTTCATTTCATTTTCGGAATTCATTCTAAGAAAATCCAACCTATACCAACTTTAACTCAGTCAGATTTTCACATACTGCGAGCCAGAACACTGCCAAGAGTCACAAAATAAATCTGTCAGGCTAAGTAGGATTTACAATTTTTCCGATTCGATATTTTAACATGTTCGATCAGTCAGAAGGTGTATGCATACAGCATGTACAAGTGGGATATTGATGGAGAATCGGGTACTTCTGGCTCCGTAGCAGGCTCCGCCGGGCGCCTTGCTGCGTCCCTACGCCTAAGCTTAAGAAATAAATAAAGTAAGCGCCCGTCCACTTAATCCCCTTCCGATAACCCACCATACAGCAAAAGTGTATAAACGCTATAAGATGGTATAGAACCTATATATAGAATGGTATAGAACCAGGTAAAGGAATACGCACTTGGATAAAGCATCTTTATGAGCATTCTTTAGCGAATAAACCATACAGTTCAATGTTTCTTACTTTGACTGATCACAGGCATTTCGAAAATTTTCCCGAGAAAGACTATTTTTACAAATTTTTTGGAGTTGGGGGTGAAGGTCCCAACATTTGGGTACACAGTTTCAACAATTTGGGGGTGGAGGTGGGTGTCTCCTCCGATCTCCTCTCCCAATTACAGGTATGGAGTGCTGCGAGAATTTGAATAACTTTATAGAATCGTTCAGGAACTTTATATTTTAATCCAATTTTCGGCTACGTGTGCAAAAATAACTTTAAAAAAACAACAAAAAGCAACTAACATCCCAAGAATCCTAGGCAAAATTCCCTGACTTTTCCTGGTTTACCCCGAGGCTCAGTTACATGTATGCATTTTAGTCAGCTTAATCTCATTCTTCTCTATCGGAAAAATTATCGACTCAATTATGTTAACAAAGTTCTTATATATAAAGAAATATATGCTTACGCCATTTCCGTCTACTAATGTCATTTTATACGTGACGTATTTGCATCCTTTTTCAGGTATATCGGCCTTCTTCGGAAAAAACGATACACGATCCCCCACTTTATACGTTTGCAGCAAAACTCGACCTTTGTGATCGGATAAACGAGGTACGAAAAGCGGACTGTATTTCGTCACGTCGCAAGTCACCGTGCCCGAATTGCCTTGTAATACCGTAACTCTGCCGTAGCGGCGAATACTTTCGATATCGGCATCGGAATTATTTTGATTATAAAAGGGCATATTCTATGCTTTAAAACATTAATTGGATGAATAAATTCATAATCTAAATATATTTAAAGATAAAATTGCAAAAAATGAGATTGTGGCAAATGACGGTTTTTCCGCCAAACGAAGTCTGGTAAGCGTCACTGTTTTTAGCACAAGGTTCATACATGCACGTGGGGGGGTTGAGAGTTTTGACCCCCAGCAATGATTGAGAAGATGATGAAGCAAAATGGGCCAGAGAGAAGAAAAAGTCGTCATAAAAAGGGGAATAATGTTGTAGTTTAACCATTTTTCTAAGCAAAGCATAACTTTATTCCAAAAAAGTAAAATTAAAACTTAAAAAGTGCAGTCCAAGCAAATAATTTCACATATCTGACTAATATAGGTTGAAGAATATGCTGCTTGTATGTTAGAAAACCTTTCTAAGACTTTTCTTTTCGTTATCAAGAATGAAAAAATTGTATTCCTCCCCTGTCCTGGCTGACCCCCAGCAGAATTTCTATGCTGAGCATGTATGACGATGCCTCTACTTAAATGGCCAAATAGGGCCAAAAAAATTTAGCCAATGGTTAAAATTTGTACCCAAAGCACGGGAAAGTATTCAATTTTTTTACCAATTGTCTAAAGCGTCTAGAAAAATTTTAGTCAAGTCAACAATTTTTACCCAAAATAAATTATTTGGCTGAAAAAACACTGATATGGCTATTCATGAATGAGACCAGAGCTTTATTGTGTCCGAAAATTTTTTCCCATCTACAGAGAGTATGACAAAAACTTAATGCTATTGACACAAAATTTTGTATCCATTAAAAAACGCACTAAACAAAGGGGATGAAATGTCGGAAAGCAAATAATAACATTATAAGAATGGATTTTTTATAGAACAGACTACCCATCTTATGAAAAATTTAAATAAACAAGAAAAAATAAAACAAGTTCATCTGCGCTGTCCGTCTGCTTTACATGAAATCAATGAAAAGGACATAAGCGTGCAGAGATTCATTCAAGGAAACAGGGGAATCAATCATAGAACAATATGTTGTATTTAACCATAAATGTCTTAATTTCGGCGCAATGCCGAAGTTGAAAATAAAAGCAGCATCAACGTTGAACATAAAATTCGTTTTTTTGTACTGTTGTTACACATCTTTGATTTGGGGCAGCTTGCACCAACTCAGAAGTCGAGAGGTTCAGTGGTACCTAATCGTAAGCTAAGCCCAATGGTGTTCGCTTGCACCAACGACTTTTAGAAAGGTCGATCTTCTAGTGGTTCATCTGTGTTGACAACGTTGATAACATGTGAAAAATGTAATAATGACGGAGATTTTATCACGTGAAGAATTTTGAAGTTATACGTTTTATCTCCATGAATGAAAAAGGAATCAATTTTGCATAAGACGTTACGAAAATCAGTACATTATATTTTACAGACAATTTAGCTCAGAAAATTTCTATTATCCGTAAACTAAAATGCACGGTAGTTTTGCTTCAAAACCCCCAAAAAATTTTTTCTTACACTATTTGATAGAAATACCTATTGTTAGGCTGTTAGTACTTGAATTAAAAATTTTTTATTTAATTTGGTACATGAAAACACTACTTCAAAGGTACCTTGTGGCTACTAGTAATCTGCATAGAAGTACCCCTGAACTCTAGATTTGGGTACAAGCGAAACATCCTAGAGCAGACTACCCCATGGGGAGGAGTATGAGGGGGTATTACGCTACCTAAAGTCCTCAAAATTAATCACTGGTTGCCTAATTTTGAGACAAAATGACGTGTTTAGTGGACATTTATTTACACTACCCTCACAAACCTTCAACTTTAAATCTACTTGGAAAATCTGACCTTGGGGACGTATGCAGATGAACCTATTGTATATTAATAATGATCCATTGACCATTTTTCTAGTGGTTACTTTATGCAATGTATTGCTTTATTGACATAATATTGTCAAGAATCAGAAGTGTCCGGCATCTCGATTCTCATGTGAACAACATGTACTTTCGAAACATGGGACACAAATGAAAAAAAAAACTTTCAGCAATATAATGAAATGAAGTGTTTACTCCTGAACCCATTAAATACTCTAGGGGTATTTTGTGCAAGCGAATACTACCGAACGACTCATGATTGTCTGAGATCCTAGTAGGGTGCAAAAATACACTGTTGGTGCAAGCAAAACTTAATGGATGGAGATGTTACCACTTGAAATGTGTGCTCAGTTCCACGGTTTCCTAGCTTCGTTGAACACTGTGTATGCTTGGCGAGAAAATGTTCTTGACTAGCCAGTTGACTAGCAGATTGAGGACTACATTAAGCTCATTATTTGTGACTTTTCCTTAACCGCAAATCACTTGGAGAAAATCAAATTCTCTTGGTAAACACTTAGTTATAAGATGTCGAAATTCAATTTAACGCCTGACCTACAAAGTGCACGTGACCAGTACTAAGGGCACTTGTGCACTTTATGCCCAATCGCATTTTTTCAAGTTTTTTACGCGTATATAGGTTATTTAGTTTACACACACCTGGCTTAGGCTTAGCCTTGGGCTTAGGCTCAGACTATATACATATGTGTAAAAAGCTAGGAAAATAATCAATAGGCCATAAAATCCATATAAGCACCCTAGTTTGATCACAGATATGGTTGGCAAGACTTTGGCTATTGGTTTTCTAAAGAAGCCAAAAATTCGGAAAAGCCTATCACTAATTCTCAAACCAAGATTTTTCCTGGTTATTTTCGCAGAATCTTACAGCGATCCTTGAAAAATTTCGACTTTCGTAAACATAGCTTCATGTATTTGGAAAATAATTAAAATATTTCGGGCCTAGAAAATGATAGAAATTCTTGCGGGTTGAAGAATTCGCATTCTTGTTTGTTTGGCTAATTGTTGATTTGTGTTTCGACAAATGGGAAGAAGATCGCGATCGATCATCGGTACATAGTTGCAGAAGAAAAAGTTGAATGTTCCAACGTTCTTGTAAGCCATAAAAACTTAATTTTTTCGGCGCTACGCGCCGAACAAGTTATGTATCAATAAATTGAGTTTTAAAAGCCTAAAATTAACGCGTTTTGGAGGAAATACAAGAAAAGTAACTTTGATAGGTTTTCTAATAAAATTGAGCGAATATATCAATTTTAAACGAAAATTTACCTGTGTAACCAAAATTTTCGTTCAAGTTGCACATTGCAACCTAGCCTGTGCAAAAAAACATGCAATTACTGATGAATGAAAAGAAATTATCAACTTCATCTTTTTATTCAGTCGGATTGGGAACTGAAACTTTTATTTGTGGTGTTTGATTCAAACAGAAAAATTGACATTATTGGCACGGTTTCACCTCTATTCAGCGAAACACACAACAGCGAAACTAAAAGTAGCGAGACTCAATAGTATCGATTCTCAAAACAGCGAAGTCTCAATACAGCGATGTCTCAAAACAGCGATTCTCAAACCAGGGAAGTCTCAGAACTGATTCTCAAAATAGCCAATTTTCAAAAAAGTTATCTTTAGGATCGAATGGAAAAATGGAGATTGGGCGTGGTAGACCTTTTGACGCATGGCCTATTTGGTAATCCATTATGATCTGGTGGATGCTGGTTGTCACACATATTGGCAGGAATCGCCAGATTTCTCCCATTATGGCTTTATAGCATATGTTTTCATGACATTACAGCTTTTTATTCTGATTTGTTTATTATTAACATATATGCATCTACATCCATGTTTTTTGTTTCTTTTTTCCTTTATTGATTTATTCCCTCTTTATATTCTTTTTAATTTGAGCCACTTATTTTTCTGTTTGTCTAATTTTTTTAGTTGAATTTTACTTTTACCTACTTTTTATTACACTATTTTGCTATTCATTTCTTTATCATTTGTTTTTTATGGTTATTTTACTTACTTCATTTTATTTGCTTATTTTTTTTGTCTTATTTATTTCATTAATTTATTTTTTTCGCAATTAAGCTCCATACAAAACAATTTTAATCGGGAATCCTTATGAGAATTTTTTTTCTTTCAAGCATTTTGCAAAAATGTTTTTCTGACAGATATACTTTTGTGATTTTGGAATGGTCTGTTCGTGAATACCTACCGCAACTGCAGCACAGAAGCATGTGAAACTTAGATGGCTAGATGCAACTAAAAATAGACTCTCAACTACGGCAAAAACGGTTTTGATATACCTAGTTTGCATATTTATATCTTTAAAATCATGTGTGCGCTTACTCTAACGCATAAAACTTTTTACTATTCGCTGTATTGAGATTCACTCTTTTGAGAATCTTTGTTTTGAAAATCGCTGTATCGAGACTTCGTTTGAGTGAGAATCGCTGTTGTGGATTTTGCTGTATTGGACGCACGCCTCGAAAAAAATTCTTCTCCCTTTAGACGGCTTAAACTTCTTTGGTTAGTGTAAAATGTTCGTTTGGGAAAAAATTAGTTACCATCAAACTATAGTCCGTTGGTTATTTGATAATTCGATAATACAGATAATAAATGTTTGACGAGGGGTAGACAAGGGTCATCCGGAAAATGCAGTGACTTTTGAATGATTTCCATGAGTATGCCTTATTCAGCATTGTGCAGCTCCCCAAACGGTTTAAAAATATAGAAGAAAATTTCACCAATACAATGTGAATGAATTAGCTATAAAATAAGGAAATTAAATTCTGCGGCATAAGATGGGAAAGTGCTTGGGAGTGCTCATAGACAAAGTTTTGCGATTTCTACGGCACATTTTTGAAACTTTAAACTGCTTTAGAAAGCGTAACACGCAAAAATTTATTGTAACTATCATATCCAAAAATACATTATCTGTAAAATCTGTAAAATGAAAACTCATTTATCGAATAAGATCACTCCAATCCTGAAATATAGCTCGGCTAGGAAGATAACTAAAAAATGCCAAAAAATAAATTTTCCAACCTTGGCATACTGTAGCAGCGTGAATTTCCTTTTTTAAGCAAAACCAAGGATATCATGAAATTCAGTGCACGAAACTACCCAGCAGCGTTTTTTTCTGTACGAGAGAAACAATTTTGGCTAAGTACAAAGATTTTTTTGATAATCTTTGTAACGAAGAGATTTTATCGACATTATCTGGCCAAAAAATGCTTCTCCAGGCTCTAGTATCAGAAAACACCGAAAAATTTTCTGACGCATCGCACCGGATTTTATTTTACGATTCTTTGCATTGGTCTATCCACTAATTTTCTATAGATCGTGCTTTCTGGGAAAAAAAATTTTCAGAAAAGGGAAATTAATTTTGGCGGTTCTGTATGAAAAAGACCGATTTTGAGGCATTTTAGAAGGTCAAAATCTATTTTTCCAATCATCTTGCAACTATACTTTTGAACAGGAGGACGAGTTTGAATTCAGAAACATCATGGAACTAATTTTCATAAATTTCAGGTTCAACTCGAAGTTTTTCAGATTCATGAGTATATTTGCTTAATCTGTAAATGATTATGAAAGACATGAACTCGAGTGTTGTCAGGAAGAAGATTTGTGGTTTTTCAAGTGTACAAAAAAATTAAGTACAAAGATTTTTTGGCCAACCTTGTATAGGTACAAGTAAGCCTGTACAAAAAAATCTGCAGCGAAGGTTGAACAATGCACATAGGAGGTAGTTAGTGGTAAACCCCATTACCTGAGACCCTGGCCCAAAATCGTCAAACACCCCCCGGGGCGGATGCGTATATACTTGGAATTCCAAGTTCCAAGTCTTGGAAAATCAGTGATTTTTCCAAATTTCGGTTCGTATGGTTTTTTAACTCTCCAAGTCTTCCAATTTCCAAGTTCCAAGTCTTGGAAAATCGGCAGTTTTCCAAGTTTCAGTTCGTATGCTCAAAAAATTTCCAAGTTCCAAGACTTGGAATTTCCAAGTGATTCTACCCAGTAAAACTGCATATTTCCAAGTGTCAGTTCGTATGCTCTGAAAATTTTCGACTGGAATTCCACGACTTGGAAAATATTGATATTTTCTCCCGGTAAAATTTCAGTTGGAAATTTGTTTCCAAGTGTGCCAGTTGCATCCTTGGCTGTTTAGGTCTTTGTTTTATTATCATGGGTGACACGTTTGATGAAGAGCTTCAGCAACAAACAAGGCGATATTAATTTCGAATTAATTTTTACTTGGCCCCACAACCATTAAAAGAATGGTATCGATTAAGTCCAGTTCACAGTCCTTAACTGATTGATAGGATTTCACCTGATTTCGACCTTACTAGTAAATGAAATGTTGATTTATCCATCGATCAAAGAATCTTGATTGGACAGCAATGTTTGACGTCGAGTTCGTTTTACTATGTCATTGGTGATGCTCATGGTAAAGATTTAACATTGCTCGGAACTTCATTAAAAAATAGTTTTCCAGAAAAATTTCCAAACATAATGTCTCTTCGTTCCTCTATCGCTTTCAAAAACGCAATTTTTTGTGCCCATTTTGTCATTTGCTTTGGCAAATTTTTAACAAGGCATTTTTCCAAAAAAACAAGGTCGATTGATTTCGATAGAATTAATAATAACGACTCATCCTAAGACCGAATAAACAGGAAATGAAATGACCTGTTACCTACACACCTTATAAATTTCAATATTTGGTGCACTAAAAATAGTCTTATGCAAATTCCAAGTCCTTGGAAAGAGCATACGAACCGATACTTGGAGCCTTGGAAAATTACTAGAAGACTTGAAATTCCAAGTCCTTGGGAACCTGAACTTGGAACTCGAAATTCTAAGTGCATACGAATCGGTTCCTGAACTTTTCCCAAGGTTTGGTTAAACCACTTTTTTGTCGCCAAATCGTTTTTTTGCGAAAAAAATTAGGGATTTTAAGGTTGGCTAAATCTGTTGTAGTGTGTTTTCCGCCGATTTTTTACCATTTTGTCAAAGCCCGTTAGAGGCCCGCAGGTGGCAAGTGGAGAGAGCAACGCGGACCACCAGTAGCCATCCTACTGTAGCGCACGTCGGTACGCGTGCGCTGGTCTCTCTTTATATAGTATCTTTTAGTGTTAAACTTTTATATGTTTGTTTACTAGTTGTGCGCCCCGTTGGCCACCACTAGTCCATACTTGCCGCCTCCCACCACGCCTTTTTCGTCTTTCTCTCGCCCATGCGTGGGAGTTGATTTAGTGTTTTATTTTTCTCGCCCGCATTCGTTTGGTTCACGTAAGTTTTGTGTTTTATTGCGTGACATTAAAAGGTAGAAAAACTCTCGCCTTTCAATCTTGCGCAATCAGGGAGACAATTAAAGAAAGCGGATCTTTCTTTAATTGTTGGGACAATTATTGTTGGGGTTTAAGTACCAGTAATTAGATTATCGGTGTGGGAAGCACGTACATTAAGGACGCAACCTCGGAATCCCAATCCTGCTCACGCCGCATCATCACCGCCCCGACCAAAACCAAAATACAACACTGGTGACTGTTTGGATTGTACGTTGCCGCTCCCCCCCCCCCCATTGCGTTGCATCCGAAAAAATCCAAAGAGTCCAAAATTCGACCCCGCCGTAGTTGGGCCAAGGGGTACAAAAGAGGTTATTATACCCTACGAAAAAAGATGCCAACGGTAAGCCACACACTGCCGGAATTCACCCGCTTTCCGTCGCGATCTAGTTCTCCGAACGCCGCCACAGCAGCATGCCGCGCCCTCAGTTTTGATCAAATGCTGTTGCCGCGACCGCCAAATATTACGCAATCGACAGCGGTACCCACGGTAAGCCTCCCGCCCCATAACCCGCCCTTGTCTAATTTCAGTACTCCCCCGCTGGACGGGACGGCACAACCGCAAGTACCGCTCATTCCCACAACCGCGGCGACGATCAATTCTCAACCCCCGCGGTCCCTAAATCAAAGCCTCCTTACCGCCGCCAAAAATTGCCTTAACGCACAGCCCGCACCACAATTGCCGCCACCAAGTGCCCCGGCCCGAAGTAACAATGAACAAGCTGTCGCCAGAACCGATTCCTCCGAATCTTTTCTCAATATCGAACCACCGCAAGCCCCAGCCGCCACCCGCGCTTCAGTAAACAATCACCGCAGCAGTCTAGCCATCGCAAACGCCAATGAAGTTCAAAATTTTCGAATTGAAGCACGCGACGCACTGGACCAACTCAATACCGCCGCCGCGCGCATAACCAACAATGTTCCTACAGTACAAACCATCGATCAAATTATCGGCGCCGTCTCCGACCAATTCCAAGCCCAGCAATTACGCGTCCAACACGAAATCCAGGAACAAACCAAAGCCACTAACTGGTGTTTCGCCGCACTCGCCGAGCAAATGCAACAATTGATTTCCACAACCACCGCCGCAACTAATGGGCGCAATCCGCCTACACCAAGACCGCCGCGGGTGTCCTCATGGTTTCACGGCGAAGAAACAAGAGATATTTATATCCCAAACGAAACTCTCCGTGAAACTGAACCGGCTCCAGTCTTTGGCAGGCTACCAAATCAAGTCAAACCTAAAGCACCGTCGACAGATACCCTGTACAATAACAAATTCGCCCGCACTACGCGCGCCGACGAAGATTTACACCGTTCTGCGCTTCAAAGACGCCCACCGCCCGCGGCAAACCATTTTGGTTTCTCAGATTACCTACCAGAAGATTATTATGACCACCCGCAGCCTTGGTACGACATGCGGCGCACGTCTCATCGTGAGGAAGATAGCCGCATCAAAACAATTGTTGACAACATGCACCTGTTGATCATCGACGGCGCTGCAACAAATAAACGCCTGTTACGCTTCTTCATCCACCTGGAAAATGAGTTCGGCTACGACGCCTCAAACCACGTAAAGATGAGTGCCCTACGCCGACTCACCCGCGATACGCCGAGCGACATGATCCAAGATATGACGCGGTATGAAGACACCAAACACTTACTCATGTTCCAGTTGGCCCCCGACTGCAACCCGATGACTCTCAAACGCGAACTCGCGTCAATCACCCCAGAAGTTGGAGAAGAACCCGCCACGTTTTTGAGTAAGGTAATGACTTATGTACAATTATTGTATCAGCATGAAGATCAAACCTTTCGGCATAAACAAGTAATTGACACCTTTTTGACCAAAATGCCTGTTTTCTATCAACTAACAATCGGCGAACAAGCAAAAGGCTTCACGAATGTCCAACAATTGGCCGACGCCGTAGCTAAAGCCCATAGTGTCCTCAATGCAACCAAAGCCGAAATTGGAACCGCGGAACGACCCATCCTTGTAAATCAAGCCGATCAAGACGCACTACCACCGAAGTCGCCGCAACCATTTGATCGCCGTTTTGAACGCCGCTGCAGTATGGACCGCCCCCAACACCGCTACCGCGAGCGCTCTCTATCTACGGATTGCAGGCCTCAAAATTCGGCACCACAACCCACTAAATTCGTCTCCTTTCAACCACAGGCGATTGAGCCGCAGCCGCCGCGCACGGGGATGCTACTGGAACAATTAATTCAGCAATACGACCGCGACTATGAAGAACGAAAATCCCGACAATGCCCTGAAGAAATGATACCCAACAACAGGCAACAAAGTCCGCGCCATCAATCTCAAAGCAGAGAGCCGTACGCCAATCGCTTCGACCGATCTGCCAGCCGAGACCGCGCATGCACGACGCAACCTACAGGTTTGTGGTGCGACGCCCACAAATCCCGCACCCACAACACCGAAGACTGCGTCTGGCTCAAGCGGCAAAATGCTCAACAGTCGACCCGACTTGAATCAAACCGCCCAAATTATGCCGCCCACCCACGGCAAGTTGATTTCCGAAACAATTCAAACGACGTCCGTGGACAACGCGATTGGCGACCCTGCAGCGGAGGACCGCCCCAACGAGGCACAAACTACGCCTGCGGCGCGCGAAACCATTTTTACGAAGGTAACTCTATACAGCGCCCACATGATTTTGTTCAGAATACCTACGCCATTTACCCGAACCATCAATTTCCGACACCGTGGGAACAACATATCCATTACAACGCTGTACCGGCCCCATACGTCACGATGCCGACAGATTCATCGCGCGCTAGTTCTCAATCTTCAGAGTTAAAAATAACCCTACCCGCACTTTTGGCACCGAATACCGCGTCAACACCCGCGCTCGAAACACGCGTTAACAATCAATCGACGTCAACGGCCAATATGGTTATCCCATCAAAAGAAATCGCTTCCGCTGCGCCCATCGTTAGCCCCAGCATAGTCTGTTGGAACGCAACGGGCCGCGCTTTTCAGGACCCCTGCCACATTCGCTCGTCCGTCTGTCAAATTGATAACCTTACGCCGTCTTCCAAATCCTTTGTCCGCAAGTACGCTTCCACGAGAGCCTTTCAAATTCCAATTAAAATTGGAGCCGTTAAAGCACACGCGCTCATCGACACAGGTGCCCAATGCTCCGTCTTGTCATCAGGTCTAGTCAAACGCGCTTTCGACAAACAATCGCTTCAACTCCCGATTTGCGGAAAAATCAAAGTAGCCGTCATCAATGCTCACGGCCCGGTAGTCGTTACGATGGAATCCGCGTTCGGAGAGCACATGATCAAATGCGTAATCCTCGACGACGACGGAAACGACTAATGCATCATCGGAACCGACTTCCTCGCACACCCAGATATCCACGCCGTTTTGAATTTTAAAGACAATTACATAGAAATCCAAGACGTTAAACTGCCGCTCAAAGTAATCGCCTCGGTCCGACCGCGAATGGAATTGTTTCTAAACGCCGCCAACGACAATGTCTTAGAAGAAATACCAGAGGACGAACGAGTGAGTTTCTATGATGATAAATCTGATATTTTTAGCCAACCCGAAGAAATCGAAGTTGAACAACCGATTCGGCAGGCTCAACCTAGTCCACACCAACCGCCCTCTCGGCGGCCGGAGGTTACCGAGCTCGCCGAACTGATCTTTCTCGTCGCCCAAGCTTCTGTCTCGATTTTGCCACACTGCCAACAATGGGTCAAAAGTAGCGTTTTTCCCACAACATCGGCGACCGTGCCCGACGTGATCGTACAACCCCTCGCCACCGATAACGTAGCCGCAGAACTCCCAGTCGAAACCGCAGTGGTCAACATCACCAACGGTCATTGTCTGCTCCTCTTCATTAACAATACGCCAAACAGTATCAAACTCCGACCAAATCAGCTCATTGCGATGGCAAAGCATACGCTGGAGTATTCCAAAACCCACGCTGACTGTCAGATAGCAACCGCCGCCGCTGACCCCGATTTAACTGACCACGAACCGGCCGCACTAGATAAATCGTTTCCTGGCCACACCGCACAACAAAAGCTGGAGTACGCCCTAAACAAAATGACCGAAAAAACTTACGTCTCTGCCGCGGAAAAAGTAAAAGCCCTCAAAATGCTTCGACAACATCGCGATGTTTTCAGCCTCCCCCGCGATAAACCAACTATCACCAGCGAACTAACCGTCAGTATCGACACCAGCACCGAAAAACCCATTTCCCGCCATTATTACCGTGCCGCAATGGAACAAAGACCGATTGTACGCCACCATATTCAAGAAATGCTCGACAACAATTTCATCGAACCATCCCGCTCGCCCTGGGCCGCACCGCTGTTCTTGGTAAAAAAGAAAGATGGCTCATGGAGACCCGATGTCGACTACTGCGGAATAAATGATGTTACGCCAGGCGACAAATTTCCGATCCCACGCATTGACGATTATTTGGACGCAATGGGACATGCGAAATTCTTCACCACCCTCGACCTCAAAACAGGGTACTGGCAGGTACCCCTCGATGCCGATTCCCGCAATAAAACAACCTTCATCTGCCAAGAAGGTTTGTTTCGATTCAAAGTTTTGCCGTTCGGTTTGAAGAATGCGCCCGCCGAATTTCAACGTTTAATGGAAAGAATTCTCCGCCTGTATATTTGGAAGATTTGCCTCGTTTATATTGATGATATCATTTTCTCGAATTTGTTTGAAAAACATTTAGAACATTTACAAATTATTTTCAACCCCCTCCGCGCAGCCAATCTCACGCTTCGGCCAGACAAATGCGAATTCCTGCCGCCGCAAGTCAAGTTTTTAGGCCACCTACTTAGCGCCCGTGGAATCGCAGCCGATCCGGAGAAAGTCAAAGCTATCGCCGACTATGAATTTCCGAAGACCAAAAAAGGTATGCAAAGTTTTTTAGGTCTAGTCCAATGGTGCAAGCGATTTATCCCGAACTTGGCAACATTGTCCAGTCCTTTGTACGGACTTCTACGTAAAGACGCCCAATATTTCGCCACGGACGAACACCACGCCGCATTCGAAGGTATCAAAACCGCCCTTACGTCTTCGCCCTTTCTCCGCTACCCAGTTTAGGATGGCAAAGCCCAATTCGTTATCCAAACTGACGCCAGTACGACCGCCATTGGAGCAATTTTGTATCAAGAAAATGGAAATGATCAATGGGTCATCGCCTACAATAGCTGCGTACTTACCGATGCCGAAACCCGCTACAGTACAACTGAGCGCGAATGCCTCGCCATTGTCTACGACTTCCGGATGTACCGCCACTATGTGTACGGCCAAAAAGTTATTGTCCGAACTGATCACAAGCGGCTCGAATGGCTCAAAGACGAAAAACACCGAAACTCACGCCTCTAACGCTTCGCCATCAGCCTCCAAGATTACGATTATAAAGTTGAATACGTTAAAGGTAAAGACAACGCCTGTGCTGATTTTTTGTCCAGAAAGGACGACCGCGACAAATCACTAATCCAGAACGCTGAAAATTTGACCGCCACAATTTTCCATGAGAATTTCCACCCTGCTGGTGCAACTACGGACACCGACTTAACGGTACCGGAAATACGCCCAGCAGCAGCCTCACCGCACGCGGAAGTCGAAGCCGAAATCAACGTCGTCACCCGGGCAATGACGAAAAAGACCATCAGTCAACCCGCACTCTCTAATTCAATGCCTACAGCTATCGACCACGAACCGCCCCCGGCCGAGGTCATTACGATCGCTGCCCATGAGGAAGTTTTAAAAGCTCAAGCCGCAGATCCAGCCATAACAAAAATTATCGCCACCCTCAGAACAGACAACGCCGCCAAACACCCACCGATTTTCTTCCTCGAAGATCAAATTTTGTATCGTCAACTTGAAGAGGTCAAACAATTAGTCGTACCCACCTCCATGGTCGACCAAACTCTACACCAATTCCACGGCACGAAAATTTTGAATCATCAAGAAACGAACCGCACGCTAGCAGCAATTAAAGCTCACTTTTGGTGGCCCCGCATGGAAGAAAACGTCCGCGAGTGGATCAAGTCCTGCAAGATTTGCCAATTGACGACGCCGCGCACGTCACCGCCTCCACCACTGCTGCCGATCCAACCCAAACACCCATTTGAAATTGTGGCAACCGACATCGTCAACATTTCGCCTGTAGGTGAGAAACGCCCATACATTATTGTTTTTCAGGATTACTTTACAAAATTCGTGTCCGCGCATCCGATACCAGATCAAAAAGCTTCGACAATAGTGGAATGTTTCATCAACAACGTTGTCCTCACACACGGCAGCCCGCTTGTCCTCCTCTCCGACCAAGGTGGATGTTTTACATCAAAACTTATGAAAGATATATGCAAACTTCTTAAAATCCGAAAGGTCAAAACAACGGCATACCACCCCCAGTGCAACGGAATGGTCGAACGTTTTAATCAAACATTGATCGCCCAGCTGAAAAAGTACACCGCTGACGATCCAGACAACTGGGAACCCTACTTGCCCTACGCCGTGTTCGCCTACAACGCCACGCCGCACACATCTACACGTCATTCACCTTTCAGTTTACTACGAGGATATGAGCCACGCATCACCTTCGACTATGACTGCGCCCGCCGACTCACTCTGCCCTTGAATTATGATGCCTACCAGCATATCCTTACGCAGGCGCAATTGAAAATGCACGAGAAAATCAAAGCTAACCTCGATGCCGCAGCCGTCGCCAGCAAAGAATACTTTGATCGCAAGGCCTGAAAACGCGAATTCGTCGTCAACGACCTAGTTCTTTTAACTAACACGCGCAAAGCCAACAAAATTCAACCCGACTTCATCGGACCTTTTCTCATCACGGACGCTTCCCACGCAGCCGAAAACGTGGTCACCATCAACTCACTCGATGCGCCCGGCCGCCCGCAAACCGTCTCCATAATGCATCTAAAACCGTTTGTCCCACGACCCGCAAAGGACGCGTTCAATAACGAAGAAGGTGGACCACATATGCCCCACACTTCTCGCCGGCAATAGTTAGCTTTGAAATTTTTTCTTTTGTGATACGGCGCTCATCACGCCGCGTTGTAAATAATCTTTACGTTTGTTTAATTTAGATCAAGGCGACTTCGCTGACGAGCAAGGATGCACGGCAGTTTCGAAACACTTCCCTTCAACCCATCTTTTACAAACCGACTCGACCGACTTTACACCGTCCACCTACATCTTGTCCGGTCCCCACATATTATAATAGGAGGGGGTCTCTTCTTTAATGTCAGGTTCTGTTCAGCGCGAGGCCATTCGGTTTATTCCCGCCCGACCCTGGCCGCTATCACTCTCATAAGACTAATTGGGAAAGGTTGATTATAGTCCCCATTAACATAGTGGTGTTTGTGTTGCTTTTCGTAACGGTAGTATTTGCATTTTCTTACTTTACATTTTCTTCACCTTTCAGCGGCTTATTCTCTTACTATTTCATTCCCACTTTTCGCTTCCATCAGCAATAGTCGCATTTTCCAGCCGCTCCTTAAAATTCATCTTTTCAAAATGACGACGCCATCGACGGGATCCACCTCCACGGCTGACGAGCCCCCACCATATCGTGAATCAATCAACGTCAACGAACAATATGTACGATGGGCCGAGCAGCAGCCTCACCAAAACGATCTCAGCTTCACCTGCGACGGTATTTTTCTCAGGTTATCTGCTTTTGCTGCTTATTCTTGCATGCTCTTTTGCTTGGGACCCCATGGGTAACCCCCCACTCCGTACTTTTGGGCCAGAGTCCCAAGGTCAGCCGCCGCGATCCCCGCCATCGTCAAGTTGTGGCCTCCTCAGTCCGCAACTGGCTGCTGCTTTGATTTCCGCATACGACAACTTTCGTTATCTCGCTATCGTAGCCCAATCCAGTTGTCCAAATGCGCCCATCAAAGTGACATCGATGCCCAAGCCAAGGCCTTCTCAGAGCATGTACCCTCCTAACGAATCGAAAGCAACACCGCGCCTCCCTCCTGCTTCACGTCTAAATCATCCTTTAATTCCCATTTCGCCCTTTCGATTTGGTGCCCCATGTGTCACATGCTGAATATCGCGCTCGCTCTTGTTTAGAAAACAACGTCAAACGCCTGACTCGCGTCGCCGATTTGGAATCGTGGTACATATCCATGTATGCACGACCCCCGAATGTCTTGCCGCCACCGATATTTCTTTCACCCGGAAGTTTGGGGCAGGCCTTGGCCGCCCAACCCAAACCAAACTTCCATGGCTATACGCTGGTCGGCTTCGACGCCGAAACGATCATGGCCGCCGATATAAAGAATTTCCAGTTTACCATGCCCATGCCAGCTGACACCACGGCGTCTAGCTACCCTCGATACGTTCAACTCGCATTCCCGAACAGCACGATGTTTGTCTTCGAAACGTTCACCGCTACCCCGTAGGACTGGACCGCGCTATTCTCCCTAGTCGACGGCGAACACACCATCCTAGTTTCCTTCGATGGAGCCGACGACTGGGCGGGAATATATGCTCTTCTGGGTACTCAATTCCGGACCCATCGACAAAAGAAAAATAAAGACCCCGTCGTCAAAGCCATTCATTTCGACGCATACCGCGTTATTTGCAACATCGACATATCTCCGCCGCTGTACGAGCTGGGGCGACGAATTGGCTTCTTCCCCGAAAAACGTACGCTAAAAGCAACCGTTTCCGCCATGTGGGCACTGGACGTTTCAAAGCTCACGCTACGCTTCCCGGCAGTCTTGCGTTTCTTCAACAACCCGACGACGTCGTTCCTGCAATCCGATGTCCTCGCCTACGCGGCTCTCGACGCTTACTATCCGCTGCTACTGTTTTTGACCTTTGGTCGCTACGGCTTCATTCCCGAGGTTTACAGCGCCCCCGCGTTGTTTTCCCATGACTCGCTGGATGCGGCCATAATTGACCACCTCGCCGAATACGTTATCGCCACCTTTCACAACGTCGCGTTGTCGGATGCCTTGCCCCCCGACTACGCCAACCGAATATACCCGACGACATCGCAAGTCGCCCTACCCGCGATTATGTGAGACGAAGTTCTTTCGGCTTACAAATTTTTCATGTATGATTGCACAGCGTCCGACCACAGTCGGTCTTTTTGTTTAGGAACAGTACCCAATGGTTTCCGGGACCTCAAAGCTTTGACGCGAACAACTCACCCGAAGCTTCTCCCCGTTCCGAAAGTGCCAAAGAAAAAGAAAAAGAAACAAAAAGATGAATGGAACAAATCACCAAACTTTTCTGATGACGAAGATCCAGCTCTCAAACCACGATCCGTGTTTGACGATCCCAAACGCCTTCAAGCAGCCATCACGTCGGCCATGAAGAGCAATCTCACCGACCGGCTCATCGACTTGCTCAACTTTCCGGTTTCCCCGGTGTACAAGTTGGCCATCCGCGATCGGATGCCATACAACGACCCCGCATTACCACCGCTTCATCACGAGGTTGAGGACCTCTGGACAGAACGCGTTGCCGCCGATCAACCCCTCCGCGAGCGCACCTATCACGATACTCATTATTGTTATCACCCCTCCACCATTCTTAATTTTTTACAGGTGGACGGAGATTGGTTCCGACGGCTGACCTCTTTCATGCCGTTGGCCGCACTTCTCGCATCGCCGTGTTCCGCTGCCGAATATGCCTCCGTCAACGATGTACTACTTCGCCACGCTCAATCGATGAAACCAGAAATACGCGCGGCATTCTACGAGTGTATGTGGTATCGCAGCGACGCAACCCCAACTCGCTTCTTACGAATTGGATGAACCGCATCCCGGAAGGCGAACCGAGGTTCTCTAGCGACCCCGGCGCGTACATCTGCAATCGGTTTGCCTTACGCCCGATTGTGTTCAATGAAGACTTCCACATGGAAACGTCCGTCGAAGAAATCGAAATCGATGAACACGACTACACAGCCAATCCGCACAGCCGGTTCCATTTTTACTCGTCGTTCATTGCGCTCATCGATTTTCAAAACCGTTTTTCGTTCCCCGCGCCGGTGTACGCGTACCCCATGCCGACTACGGCTTCGGTGCAAACGCTCACCGCCGAGGAACTCCTCGAACGCCCCACCGATGTCGAAGTCGAACCCGCCGATGACAAGCTACTCGATACGCCAATTTTCGATCTCAACATACCGAAGCTGCCGCCATCAACTGACGCGTCGGCCCTTCCTATAACCGCCGCGCCCTCCGACATAACTGCAACCGCCACCCAAATCAACGACTTCTTGAAACTGACGCACGAAGAAATTTCCAATATTGCCCCGGCTCTGATGGACAAATCTACTCCCGTCCAACACACCGCGATTGATTCCGAAACGATGACATCAGAACAAATGTTGACCGATATACCCGAAGAAAGCACGGTGGATCAATCCAGGTCCATGGATGTCGCCCTTATAGAACCCGCCGATACGACACCGACCGCGGCACCCGCCGTAGACCCACGAGTATATTTGGCGACACCGGCAGTTTTGCGGGGACCCCCGATAATTGCTACTGTTGCCGCAGCTAGGTATAGTGCTCCTGTACGTTTTTTGCAACAGATTATTTCAGCTACTCAATGGGACGCCTTGGCCACAGCACTCGCCGCGTACCATTTTCCGCCACCGCCGCCCAGTATGTTGTTCCCTGAGCATCAGTGGAAAGATTTCCCAGCAGCGCTAAAGGACGAGATACAACGAATTTTGCTGCCTCCACCGACATTGATCGCCCCGGTCCCGCAAGTCGCTCAAACGGCTCCGGTGATAGCCCAACTTGTCGTGCAAGCACCAACTCCTCTACCGCCGCCGGCCACATTACAACTGCAACCGATTCCGCAACCGCCGCAACCCGCGCCTCTAGTGCCGCCGACGGCGCCTGTGGATGTTCAAACCCCACAGGCACCCAGCACGTCCGTGTTGGCTCTAGATCGCTATGGTAACCCTATCCGAAGACCCGGCCGGTATGAACACTCAGCAAAGCGAAAACAACACCTGCAGGAAGAATCGGCATACCGCAAATCCCACAAAACGCAAACAATGGACGAACCGAGCACTCGGCGAACGCCGCCACCCAGCACCCCGCGTGCTAAGCGCGGCAGAACGCCCAGCGAACGTACAACTCGACGCCGCGAACAGCGCGATAAACAGAGAGCCCGCGAAGAGGCTGAAAGATCTTCGCACGCCACGTCAACGCCGAAACCCAAAGTCGCGTCCTCTAAAACAGCAGCGCCGGCAACTAAACTGCCGCCTGCTCATCAACCCAATAGCCACCGTTCACGTCACGAGTCACACTCTCGTGATGATCGCCACTGTAGAGAAACAAAACAAACTCAACCAACCAGCCGGGATAGTCGTCAACACGAACGCGGCGATGATGTACCACTGCACCGCACACAAAGCGAACAAACGCGCAAGGTATATTCGACCGGCTTCTACGAAGAGGCACACCGCCGCGAGTTCCGCCAGTCACCGCCCAAGTTGACGGACTTTATTAGCCCGTTGCATGGGGATGCTGAGATCCAACGCCGTCTTGAAGCCTTGAAAAACCCGCCGAAAGATGAGTTCAAAGTCCCGCTTCCACCGCCTCCTATGGACGTGGATGCCGCCACGTCGACTACCACCACGATTCCGCCAACAGTCACATCGCAACCGCCTACGGTTCAGACAACTGCCGCGACGACTACGGTAACCCACACCACATCGCTGCGGCCTACGGCCCCGACGTCGGCTTCGGTTACCACGTTCAAACAGCTGCCAGTGATCATCGCCACTAGGCCGGTTCTTGGAGCTCCTCCGCCACCACCCGCACCAACTATCAAACCAGGGTTGCCCAGCGAAGCCACGCGATTACCGAATTACACGTTTCCGAACCACCGATACGCCCCATTGCGTTACGCTAGTAACACCGGGCTACCCACCGAATATCGACCCCGCCGTCGAGTTTTTCTCGCCGCGCACGCTACACGAAATGGTATTGATCAACTTCTTCGGCTGCCTCGGCATTCGCATCATCATGCCCGTGCACATCTGTGCTACGAACGCTTCGCTCGCGCTGTACCAATATTTTCGAGATCATTACTGCCCGGCTTATCAAGAACAACAACCGCCAATCTCGCACGACGTGGCCACTCTGATATTGAAATGGGTCGCTGGTCTTTGGGCTGAGGAGCTCGGCGTCATTGACGCCGTTCACACCGCCCACTTGACCCTTTTCCTATACGAAGCCCGCGGTTTGGATAACCCCTCATGCCTGCTACAAGCTTATAACACCGCTGTCGGACTCATAGACAGTTGGATGGCTTACCCGCGCTACGCCCCGTTCCCACAACCGCCGGAAATCGCCGACATTCAACAAATCTATCTGCAGTATCACAGCCAGACGGATCGCCCCGCACCCCTGCTGCGTCGGCACGACTTTTCTGCCCGGTGGAATTTATTGCCACCGCGACTGTTGCCGCCAACAGGGTTGCCGTCCGATTGCCCGTCACTAATAGCCTCTCAACTGCCAGCCCGAGGCGTCAACCCGCTCTCGCCGCTTCAACTCCAAACGTCCACCTCGTCGTCGCGCCGCCACGATACCACCGATTACGGTTGATCCCGCTACTCCCGTAATATCTGTTTTGATGGCCACGATGACCCTCGCGATTCACACGGATACCACAACGATCGATACCGACGAAATGAACGCGACCGCCGCGGTTCTCTTCGAAATTACCGCTCCGCATCCGATACTCGCCACCGACGCCGCCATTAGGAAAAAGCTTTTGTACAGTAATTTTGTTTTCTTTGTTCTTGTTTGTTTTTCTTAACCTCATTTCCACCAGTTGTTTAATTTCTAATCTCACTCGTGCTTTATATTTTTGTACTAGTGTTTCCAGCGCACGTGCAGCCGACGCTGCAACCACACAGTAAGTTGACCGCTGGTGGCCCGCTACACACCCCCACTTGCACCACGTTTACCCTTGCCTCCGCCGCCGGACGCCCTATTGTCGTCGCCCCAAAAATCAGCTCAAACTACCCCAACAACTCCGCCGGCCCCGCTGTGTGACGCCGAAGAATTCTTCGGCAACCCCGGCGACGGCCTGTAGTGGCGGAGCCCTTCCCCTTGCATGTTTTTCGGTATTTCTTGACGATCGCTTAGGGCGATCTACTGCAAGGGGGGAGGGGTGTTGTAGTGTGTTTTCCGCCGATTTTTTACCGTTTTGTCAAAGCGCGTTAGAGGCCCGCAGGTGGCAAGTGGAGAGAGCAACGCAGACCACCAGTAGCCATCTTACTGTAGCGCACGTCAGTACGCGTGCGCTGGTCTCTCTTTATATAGTATCTTTTAGTGTTAAACTTTTATATGTTTGTTTACTAGTTGTGCGCCCCATTGGCCACCACTAGTCCATACTTGCCGCCTCCCACCACGCCTTTTTCGTCTTTCTCTCGCCCATGCGTGGGAGTTGATTTAGTGTTTTATTTTTCTCGCCCGCATTCGTTTGGTTCACGTAAGTTTTGTGTTTTATTGCGTGACATTAAAAGGTAGAAAAACTCTCGCCTTTCAATCTTGCGCAATCAGGGAGACAATTAAAGAAAGCGGATCTTTCTTTAATTGTTGGGACAATTATTGTTGGGGTTTAAGTACCAGTAATTAGATTATCGGGTAAACGTGGGTGTGGGAAGCACGTACATTAAGGACGCAACCTCGGAATCCCAATCCTGCTCACGCCCCATCATCACCGCCCCGACCAAAACCAAAATACAACAAATCTAGCTCGAGAGCGACCATAAGCCTATAACTTTATTTACTAGTTGGCATTCAATAGTTGTTACCACCTGGCATGTCTCATCTCGTAGATTTATTAGTTTATCTTTGACATTGCGTCTTTGTATTTGATGAAAATTAAGATTTTTTCGATTTTTTTCACAAAATTTTTCTGCGGTCTTTACATAGCTTCGAACTTTGTGAACATGACTTTTTTTGTGGATAATCCAGCTTTTTGATTGGTTTTCTGATTTTACAAAGCAAGTGGCAATGGCTTGCTTTCATTATATATGATTTTTTGCGTTTTGTCCGAGTGCGAAAAATTATTGAATTGAATGCAAAATGGGGCCACTTATCAAGGAAATAAATGTCGTAAATGTCGAAACAATTCATTTTCCAGTGTTATAGCATCAAAACTCCGAAAATTTTTTGGCGAATTTCGGTTTTCCCCAAATTTATGAAATTCTTATCGTCTTACCCAAAAATTCAAAATTGCAGAAGCATGAATATGCTCTCTGTGTGCACTCCGCCCCACACATGTCAATAGAGTATTTTTAAACCAAACCAGCATGTTTTTCCCCAAAATGTTTATTTTAGGAAAAAAATTTTGGAAAAAGAAAAATTTGTTAACCAAATGGGATAAAGTTTATTTAACTTATTCTAAATATACCTGTAAGAGGTCCGACCAGTTGGACGGAGAGTAAACCATAAATTTTGGGGTTGGCGTACCATCATTTCTAAAATTTTTAGGGAGATGGGTCGAAAAAAACCTCAAAAAAAGTCTAAAAAATTTCGAAAATTTTCCCAAAAAAGGCCAAAAAAAGCCAATTTTTTCCTTATTTTACCGAGTTTGGCGGGGGTTGGGTATATAGCGTTGACCAAGTTGGGGTTGGGTGTCCCCCTCAACCTCCCCTCCAATTACAGGTATGACCCGAAATGCCTAAATGTAGCATTTTAAACTTGAATACACTTTAATGGGGCAAAATGGTCACTCTCATCCACTCCGCGGCATACACAAAATAGCAAACAAAACTTCAGCCGCGATTCATCAAATTTCAATGTGTTTCAGTGCTTTTATAAATTCAATTTATAAATTACTAATTTATTAGAAAATGCTCCGATAAGGCAGAAAAAAGAATATACTTGCTTGGATAGTTGCCAAGCTAGAAAAATGAGTCAACTAGATTTTTGAGAACTTCAGTTAAAGTTTGAAAAATCCACATTTGTAGTATTGGATTTTTATTCTTTCTCATTAAAAAATTTTTCATATCTGTGGAAAAGTATATTCTGCAGCTTCGTGCATTTTGTCCTCCCATAACATTGTATCGACCACATAAAAATTTTTCTCGATGAAAATTATATGCAAACTAATGGTTGACTCCCCTCAAATGTGGAGAATTGCTAAACCAATATCAATTATAGCATTGTAAGCCCGGACTGATCCGAATATATGCCTCTAACTAGCTGAAAAATAGTGAGTGATTGGCATATTATATTCATTTTGTTTTTTTTTCAACTTATGCCTGCGATTGAAAAGGCGTCATTAAGCGCTATAAAAAACCTATGATTAGTTGCACTAACCCAATCTGCGAATAATCTGGACGTCTGGATTAAACTACTGATTATACTGAGTATACATACTGATAGAGATGTATCGGGTACCCGGACCCGAAATGAGACCCGGAATTACCTGACCATTTTGTTGGACCCACACCAAATATTCTCAAAATTTTGTACCCAGACCGGGACCCGATATTCTTAAAATTTTGGACCCGGACCCGATGAAATTGTCACAATTCTGATTCGGGTTTGATGTATAAAATAGTCATTCAGCTGAAAGCAAATACCCACGTTAAAGAATGTGACGACACATCAGTTAACTAATGAAATATGAAAATTAACAAATTAACACCTAATTGTTTAGATCATCTCGAGACTGACTCAGATTTAAAATCTACAGCACCCAAGTTATATTTTATAAATAGTTTTTCGGCTGTTTTCCTTGTAGTCGTCATCTTTTCAATCTTGATTTTCATTTATAATACTAATCTAAGGATCAAAAACTAAATTATAGAGATGCTTACTCACTAATATTTCACTCGAATCGGTTTATTGTGTCTCAACCAAACCATACGATTTCATATTATGTTGTTTCCCTCACATTCATTCTAAGACGCAGTTGTGAAAAGTTCGAATATGAATATGATAAGTTGAAAATGAGTCATACCCGAGAATAGAGTAATTGTGTGGTTTTACACGATGCGCTTGAAATTTTTTTCCAATGTACTTTTCACGTTTTACACTTTTCAAAGTGTTCAAAAGTAGGCAGAAAAAAGCCGAAAAACTCATTTGGACGTCTTTCTGGACACCTTCCCATAGGATGCTGCAGAATGTTTTCATCTTTTTTGTAGGGACTAATGTCTGACATATTATGCTGAAATTTCAATAGGATTTGTGTGCCGTTTTTTGAGTTGTTGGGATTGGCACACATTGCACTGCCACTCAAATATATTTTCGAATCCGAATGAATTCCCAATTAATAAAGTAATGAGAAAACAGGATTTGCCATCACCTATATAATGAATAAGAAAAAAATGTGACTTGAAAGCAGGCTTTTTTTTAGTCATTTTAGGAGCCTGGGCCCCTAAAAGTTCGGAAATGGCTCCTAAAATTTTAGGTCTAGGAGCCATTTTGGCTCCTGAAATTTTGACATATTCATTTATATTATAGTGAATTGTAGCTGTTTTCATTCAATTTTAGATTTGAAGTAAGTGTTTTACAGGCTCTAAAATCATAAAACTTCGAAAATTTTCCGGCGCTACGCGCCGGATCTTATTATATAATAATTTAATTAGTCTATTCACTGTTTCTCTACAAATCAAACTTTCTGGAAAAAAATTCTCGACGAAGGGAAAGAACATGGGGGTTTGACATGGAAAAGATGAATTTTGGTGCATTTGGTGCAAAAGAATTCTGGTGATCAAAATCTCAATTTTTCCATTTTTGTTACTATTATTTTAAATATGGAGCCGAGTTTGAATTTATGATTATTATGGAATGGAGGTGATTTTCATAAATTTCAAGTTTAATTTGAGCTTGTCAAACTTATGAAAGTATGAACATATTTTTTAGTTTGTAAAATGATATAATACATGTTTTCGAACCTTGTATGTTTATCGAATAAGTTATCCTTAAATTGATTTTCCAGCATTTAGAGTGTCAAAATCTGAAAAAAATCGTTGCATAGCGCCGGAAAGATATAGGAAACAACAGAACAATGAGAACAGAAGCTGCAATTTCAAAACCCTATACTTTTGAGTCGGAAGGAAATGAACTCAAGTGCAATCTTGGATGAAGACTTGTGCAAAATTAAACGAAATATCGCGTTTTTGCATAAAAAATTTTCTTTGCACAAAGATTTCTCGGCCGATGTTTGTACGTGTGGAAATATGCCTGTAACTGAAAATGCTGGGTGGAAATCAAATTTTGAACAGTGATTTTTTAAAACTCGTATCAACTGATTGAATATCTACATAATTTAATTATATAGTACGTTCTACAGTGTGTTACAAGCACGCTTTTCAATATTCTTCAATTAAAAATTTTTGGCTCCTAAAATTTTAGTTTGGCCCCTAAAAATTTAGGCCTAGGAGCCATTTGGCTCCTGGTTTTCAAACCAAAAAAAAGCCTGCTTGAAAGATAGATAAATTTCTATTCATCTAGCTCTGATATTTGCTGAACAACATGCTTCAAAGAAAAGTCAAAAAATTTAATTTTTTTTACATAATCCTGCGTTATAACATATAAAAAAATTTTTCTCTTTTCGGCATGTTATGCATGGTCCTGTGTTATAAGATACAAAATTTTTTTTCATTTTTCGACAAGTTACAACCTATTGACATGTTATAACATAGTCACATGTTATAATATATACAAATTATTTCTCATTTTTCGACATGTTATGGCATATGTGTTACAACAAGTCAAAAATGAAAAAAAAACGTTTTTGTACATTATAACATAGGTCTACATTTAAAATACTTTCCATAACCTCGCATGAGACACAACATAAAGAAACTGGTCTATAGTTTTCTACCTTTGCTGTGTCTTTCTTTTGAAAATAGGTACAACATTTGATGTTTTCCAGATATCTGGTAATTGTCTAGTTCTAAATGAAATTTCAAAAATTGTTCTCTAAGGTTCTGCCAAAACTAGATATAAATTATTCAGGGCAAAAAGGCACACAGACCATCAGGACCAAGAGACAGCGTAGGCTTCAAATATTTTAAAGTCAATAGGACTCTTAAGAAATCAAATTTGATTGATAAATCTTTATTAAACTGCTTTCAAGAATATTCAGGGATTGTTTCATTGTATAAGATAAATACAGATCAAAAATATTGGTTGAATATTTCACTTTTCATTTTATCATCACAGTTATATCAGACTCACCAGAAACAATAACAAGGATAGTGTGTCTCCTCAACTGAGTTTAATTATTGATGAATCTATAAAAATCCTTGATTGAATTCGATTTAAGCGAACATTCTTCGTCTCTAGCATAATATTTGATCATTGAAGTTTTGAAGGCATCAGAATTGTGTTTGAGTCTATTTTTGTCAGCATTGCTACGATTTTTAACATAATTTTTCCACAAGTTTTTCTTTGTTGATTTCATTTTCAAAAGATACTTTGGGAAATTAGAGGTTTTTGAGAATTTTTTCTTTTAGGGGACAAATTCCAGTTTTAATTTCTTCATTAGTTCTAAAAAAACAAGATAGAAGTCATTGACAGTAATGCACTGTTCAAAAAATCTGTCCAATCGACTTTTGCCAAATAAATTTGGAGAGATTTGGCAAGCTTTAAATTAAACTCTTTGCCCAAAACCTTTCCGTAGTTTTCAGTATGTTCCTAGAAGAAAAAAAAATTTTGTGCCATTGGCACAAATTTTTTTGGCCTCTTGCGCCCATTGGCACAAATGTCCGAGCACAAAAAACGCTGTGCTGGCGTTCTGTGGTAAGCAAAAAATTGAAAACCACCTAAACCACGGCAAAAACCCCAAACCGCTAAACAGTCAAACCGCCGCAAAAACAGCCAGAGAGATCCATACCAGACGTCCGACCAGTTGGGGGGGGGGTAAATCCGAAATTTTGGGGGGGGGGGGTAGGAAAAAGTCGAAATTTTTCCCCAAAAAGGCCAAAAAACATACACTTTTTGGCAAATTTTTTTAATTTTTTCCCAACTGGGCATACCTGTACTTGGGGGGGGTTGGGGGGGGGACCCCCCCCAACTCGGCCAACCCAGTACCCAAAATCATTTACCCCCCCCCCCCCAGTTGGGAAAAAATAAAAAAAATTTGCCAAAAAGTGTATGTTTTTTGGCCTTTTTTGGGAAAAATTTCGACTTTTTCCTACCCCCCCTAGCCGCATCTGGCATGCAACACACGAGAGATTATATCGTTTTACAACAGTAAAAACTGATGCCGTGACGTCAATTATGGAGATGTTGTAACTTTATGATCCCATACAAGTTGAGGCTAATCCCTAGCACATTTGCTTTGTCAGTAAATTTTCAAGCTCCTCAGAAAGCTGAAATTTTTTTATGAAGTGTGGTATATTTGATCAAAAACCTATTAGAAACAGCAGAAATAAAGCACAGAAATAAAACAGCTGTCAAAAGTATATGATGAGACCATACCTGTAAGACCTCCGACCAGTTGGGGGGGGGGGTAAAATCCGAAATTTTGGGGGGGGGGGTAGGAAAAAGTCGAAATTTTTCCCAAAAAAGGCCAAAAAACATACAGTTTTTGGCAATTTTTTTAATTTTTTCCCAACTGGGGGGGGGGGGGGTTGGGGGGGGGGGAAATGATTTTGGGTATAGGGTTGGCCGAGTTGGGGGGGGGGTCCCCCCCCCCCAACCCCCCCCCCCAAGTACAGGTATGGATGAGACCTTCATCACTTTTTTGAAAGTTCAATGGAATTTTTTGCGAAGCGTAAAAAACTGTCAATGAAAATATTTTGAAAATGGTACAGTAGAACATCAGATTTTGGATACTGTTGTACGTGCCGTGCCGATCAATTTCGCCCAACGTCACATGATTTACATCATGTTCATACTTTGTGTTTTTCGCCACTTTTTGTTTAACAGTTACTTACTTTTATTTCGTTTCATTCATTATGTTTTACATGCATTCTTGTGTGTCATTTTGTGTTTCATTTCTGTTACATTTCGTTGTTTTTCCGTTGCACATGTAGACTATGGTATGTAACCCGTTAATCAGAATTTTCACCAGATAAGCTCTAAGAGCTCATGGCCATAATTGGAGCAATACGTGCACCTCATAGCAGTAAAAACTAGCAATGTATTTGCAACGCAAAACAACTAGTTTGAAAATTCTCATTAAGAGACGTTCATATGTTAAGCATAGAGAGTGAAACTCACCCCAATGCTTAATGTATTTGAACTGGAAAATGTCTATGTGACCATAGGTATCTTCTGCACCAACTTCCGCTGCAGAAGTTAGCTTGGGCGTCGATTAGCTCCGCCCAAGGCATACTGTAGGTCTATGACATCCTTAAAAGGGCCTGTTTCGTTAGTTTTGTACTCATTTTTGGGCCTTCCAAGTTTCCCTTGCGTTTTTAGCTCTGTGTCTGCATCCATCGAATTTTATATATATTTTATTATATTGTACTGCATCCGCCACCCTACAGTTACCAATAAATTTGCATACATTTATTATGTCCACTGCATCCACTGCCCAAATCCTATTCAGGAATATATCAGTCACCCCTTGCGTCTAGTTACCTCCTGCCACTCCATCCTTGGATCGTTTGCATCACCCGTCAACCTATTCCCACCACCCACAGCGCCGACCTAACCGAATTGCCATCACCCTCCATTCCCGCCATCCAAGACCAGTGAACCCCTGAATCAAGAGGGACCTGTTGCCCTCATACCGTATTGTATTTGAGAACAGGACTAGGTAAGTCTTCTCAGGGGATTATTGTTATCGAGGGTGTATTTTGGGGAACCCTTTCCTAAGTCAGTTTTCCCTTGAGATTCCCCACAGTTAGAGAAGCCCTTGTACCTTTTGGGTTAGGGGCCAAAAAGGGGATTTAGGTTTAAAATTGGGTCCCATACAGTAGGTCAGTTCACAAGTGATCTTGTCCCCCATTCTCACTGAATGGGCCCAGGGATTGCCACCCCTGACCTGGCGGCATTGTCCATTGCTCTACAGCAGAACCCCAGGATAGTACCAAGGTACTCTATGGTCCCTCCTATAGCCAGTACCAGCCGGGTCAGGTCCCTGAAACCAATGAAAGGGAGCCACCCAAGGGGGTCACAGCATGTCACTCACAGTGACATGGCCATATTTTCTATCAATATGGCATGGGTTTTTCCCATCAATGCGATTGGCCACAAGTTCAGCTAATGTGACATGGCTCCACTTTTGTTTAATGTAACACTGTGCATGCGCTCAACTTCTCAATGCATCATATTTGAAATGACCCCAAAAGCATCAGCAGATCACAAGAAAATTGGCCCTTCACTGTGGTCAGCACCAAGGTCATATATTGGTCTATAAACCACCTTCCATGTCAGCACCAAGTTACTGTGGGTTTTCAAAGCTGCCCCTTGAGTTATAGGTGGTTGTTGGTACATGACCCTACCAGCTACAGCTCTTGTCAAGGGGTTGAAGTTTGTGTGGGACTGATGCCTGGAAAACATCAGTCAAGATGCTAACTCAACCTGAGATGCCTTTAGTCCATGATACTGATCAGGTTGTCTGCCCGGGTAGCAGCACTGTTGATCAGCACGTGGCTACCTCAAAGCTTTAACTGCAGGTTTGAACGAGTTAGACTTCGCCTCAGCTGGGTTAGTTGCTTCACTCATGTGAATGTTAGGCATTTGCAGTCAGTACTGCCTGTGTCTGACGTCCACAAGGGTCTAGCAACCTTCTTGTAAATTTCTCATCTAAATTCATCGCATTTCTTTCATCCTTCCTGAGATTTCCTCTATGATCTTCTTAAGTGTCCCTGCCATAGTGGTTCCCCAGGAGCCGGGGCATAGCCTTCATTTGGGCCTAGAGTGTAAATATCTCCCTGTAGTACTTCTTTCACTCAAACGCCTTTGTTAACCGGCCTAATGATGTCCGCACTAGAGTCGCCCATAACTCCGTGTCTGCCTCCCTTGGTTGTCCATATAGCATAATAATCTGCAAGTCCGCCTCAGCGAAGGTGTTGGTGTATGCCTCAACACAACACTGAGTCCGCCTCAGCCGTTTACACTCACTGACCAAAGTCACCATGACACCTTGTACCCCTGTCCCTAGATGCTTTGACTCCACCTCGAACCAACTGGAGGAAGCTGGGCGAGTCCCACCTCCCTTTATTTTGACACAGCTGGGCCAAGGACCCTCATGTTATCCCTTTACTGACTGAGTGTGTCAGAATAGCAACTTGGCACAATGTGCTCTTGCCTCCACTGGTGACCTAGCAAGCGTCATTGCAACATAGTGATCAGCATCCCAGCTACCAGCTGTACATAATACTCCTGGAGAGTGCCCTTTCTGTTCAAAACACGAGCTCCTGTTTTGGGCATGGTTGTAAAGTATTTGTGAATGTCGTCCTCTACAGAACCTCCTATGCAGTCCATCTCACTGCACAGAGATTGCAATCGCTCCTGGTGAGTGAGGCTGGTTACGTAATAGGCCAGGCCATTTGCATAACCAGGTGTGTAAATTAATTTTGTCCCTATTTATCTCCACCTTAAGTTTACTTTAAGTTGCCCATCTTTACTTATCTATTAAGCCACTTTATGCACTACTCCTGGTGAGTAGGACTTTGCTGGCTATAATTCCACCCCTGCCCCAAGGTTTTGTAAACTAGTATCTACAGTTTAACCTCCATATAAAATCCCTTTTGAGTGGGTTTTTCCACCCCTATAAGTCACCTCCTTTTCGGCTGGGAATCTGCCATCTTACTTACAATTCTCATATTCTCATTAATATTGCCAGGCCCAGGCCCCATTTCTTAAATTCACTTGGACAGAATCAGTTCCCCAAACAGTAGGCTACACCTATGAGTACATGGGTGACCAGATAAATCCCCTCCTGTGTCAACCTGACCTCCATCTGTGAGTTTTGAGTGCTGCAACCTTCTTCTTTTCCAGCCCCATTACCATATGGCCGCTAGTCTCCCCTATCAAAGAGAACAAGCCATTTAACGCCTCAAAAGGCTGTCACAAAAATGGTCAAGGAATTCAGGCACTCCTTGGCCGGGAGTTCTGAAAAGTAATACTTACTTTTTCTTGCAAGATAGAGACACCCAGACGTTCTTGCCATCTCAGTACAAAGTATACACGACCAGCAAGCCTCTCTCTATTCAATTTGATGAAATAGCTTCACAAGCCAGTAAATCAGTCCTAGCCACCGTATGGGAGGACAAGTTTTCAAACATGAAGTTGGAAGTTGATCTCCCATCACAGATCAAGAACAAGGTACAGGCGGCATTTGAGAATGCCCTTGCACCTCTTAAAAAAAAGTTGGAGACTATGAGTGGTCGGAGGCACCCTCCTATGTCCAGCTTCATGGCCCCTCCTACCTTTTCGGGTGGTTTTAATGAATCTATAACCCATTCTATATCCCACTTGACCTGTTTCTTTAGATTTCAGAATATAAGCAAAACGGATCTTGCATATAAAATCGTGTTTTTGGAGTTCTGCCTCACAGGTCCTGCTCTTGCCTCCTACTGTGACTTCAGCAGTGGTACACCACAGCCTACCCGCTATGAAGAATTTAAAACTTTTCTATGGAATGACTTTCTGGTAGGGTCTGACTCAGATCTCCATCAGCAGGTGATCCAAGATCACCTGTAGAAGCTGACTGAGTCAGTGATAGTTTGTCTTGAGCACCTCAAGAGATTATCCAGGGTGGCTTATCCAGATCTCAGGACTGACGTCAGAGATTCTATTATAAAACCTATTTTCCTGAATGGGCTGAGACCAGTCCTCTGAGATAGTATCAAGTTCAGGGAGTTTACAACTCTCGAAGAGACTCTTAAAGCAGCCTATTACGCAGGATCCCAGATTTTTGGGGATGAGATTCGGTATACCGCACCATCTAATGCTGTATCATCTTCAGAACAAAAACCAGCTGGATTCAATCCGGTCATGCAGATCCAGAAGAGAAATGCTCAACCGTCATTGTCTACCCAGTCCGACGAAATCGGGCAATTACAACAGAAAATAGTGAAGCTCATGGCCCATATTGTGAAGCTAATGGCCCAGCAACAATTGGTGGCTCCACGAAATCTGACCCTGCCTACACAGCCATCTGCACAAGTCCCAAATGTCAGCAGCCACTCATCGGGGGCACATCAAGTGTTCAAATGAGTGTTCAAGCACTGTTGGCACTCGCCTATCAACTGCCTTCAGGGGCTGGGACCAGTTCCTCAATGGGTGAGGCCAACGCTGTCCGAGAAATGCTGTGTCCAGTCAAGGACAACATCAGCATCATTGAGGCACCACCATTCAGCATCATCGAGGCGTCACCCAGCTCAGCGAGCCACTAACCAAGCTCTTATGGAAGGAAATTACTTTCCTGTGGTCAAAACCTCAGCAGGAGGCATTCAACAAACTCCAATGATTGCTGACAAACCCTCCTATTCTGTGCCATCCGGACTTTACAATATCCTTCATCCTCCAAACAGATGCATGTATTTCTGGAATGGGAGCAGTTACGAGCCAGTTGGATGATAATGGACATGATCATCCTGTTGCGTATGCCACTCGAGGGTTAATAGCGGCAGAAAAAAACTACTCTATTACGGAGTTGGAAACTCTCCCTGTTGTCCATTTCATTAAGCACTTTCAATCATACCTCTTCCAATATGAGGTGGCCATGCAGACAGACCATACAGCAGTCAAAGCAGTGTTGGAGGAGCCTAATCCCTCTGCTTGGATTGCTCGATGGGGACTCATGCTCGCTGAATTCAAACTGACAATTTGGCCCCGAAAAGGTCAGTCTAACAGTAATGCTGATGCATTATCACTCCCCCTGGATCCTATTTCTCTCACCAGTCAGAGTATTGATGATACCCCCCTTTACAGACCTGAGGGACATGTAATGATGATCACCGATGGTGTGCAGCACCTGGCGAGCTCAGAGACTTATGCTGAGATATCAACTGGTGTACAGGACTGCGACCTTCTCACAGCTCAATTTGAGGACCCAGATTTAGACTCCATTCTTAAATCACTAGAACCCTATGGTGATCGGAATGATGTTGATGGCTATCATCTGTTGGATAACATCCTTCAGAAATGGACAGGTGAGTCCAACAAGATTGTCATACCTAGATCCATGGTTACTACCATTATCCAGGCTCATCACAAGGACATCTTGGCCATTCACTTTGGTGCTAAACATACGGCCTGGCTCATAGCTCCTAGGTACCACTGGCCATCTCTCAGTCAGGACGTCAAGTCCTTTTGTCAGCAGTATGATCTTTGCCAATGGAATAAGCCCACCCAACAAAAGACCCGAGCAGCCCTGAAACCTATCACCATTACGGGAATGTTTCATCGGGTAGGAGGGGACTGCATGGGATCCAGTACTACTAAGGAGGCTGGCAACTGTTTCATTGTAGTCTTCATCGACTACTTTACAAAATGGGTCGAGGCTTTTGCTACTCTGGATATCACTGAGCAAACGATAGCATGACTTTTTGTCACAAAAATTGTCTGTTGGCATGGGGCGCCACAGATTCTTCAGTCTGATTGTAGCACTGATTTCACATCAAAACTGAGGGCCGAAACCACTGCCATCTGTTCAACAATGAAAATCCACTCCATGGCTTATCATTCGATGACAAATGGGGAAGTGGAACAAGCTAATCAAATGCTAGCTACACGGCTAGGTATGTATGTCCATCAAGGTCATACAGATTGGGATGAACACCTGCCATATTCTGTGTTTGCCATAAACATTAGCATGAATGAGTCCACAGGGTATTCACCCTTTGAACTCTTGTACCCTCGCATGCCCATGCTAGCTGTTGATGCCCTGCTCTCATTCAACCCTCTGGCCCATATCATTGATGTAGCCATCTATAATATGGAGGTCAAACGCCATTTCACCAATGCATTGACCTTGATCCAGAGTTGGATTGAGAAATCACAGGCAGCTTATGCTCAGTCTTTTGACCGCATGGCAGGGAATATCTCATACAAAGTAGGGGATCAAGTGCTCAAACTGCGCACTTCCAGCAAACATGGTCTCATGCCTAAATTGCTGCCCATTCACGATGGGCCCTACCTTGTCATGAATATGACATATCTTAATGTCACCATTCGTCTTGAGACAGATCAAGAAGATACTGTGTATGTTAATCAGCTTTGATGCTGCATGTCACCTGACCTGCCGAGTGAAGCAGAGGAGTTACCTTAAACTTCACAGGTCATTGATTCCACACCCTTGTTGTTTCCCTCAACAAGCTGGGACTTTATGCCCAATCTAATTGACCCACATCTTGATGCAGAGGTCTCCGACCCCTAATCAAGACGCTCTTCTATTCTTTGTATCCACTTATGGAGGAGGACGTCCTTTTTTGAAGGACCACCATGCCCCTCACAGAATACCCATTTTTTGATCGATGCTGTATCATTAGAAGAAAGAAGAGAATGAGCAGTGACCAAAGCATCTAAACAACGGTACAGGCACAAGATCACAGGTGCATTTTTGTGATAGCCTGCATCTCACCCTAATGTTTTTCTTTTCCTCTCATTATAGACCTCACAGGCCATTTGACACTAACAACTCCAAGCATCACCAACCTCACAGGCCATTTGATGTCAGCAACTCCATGCATCACTGACTTCCAGTCGCCATATATCGCAATGAGCCAGAGTACGCCGAAAATCCAATGGACCCTTGACCACCAGCCATCGCACCCTTGAACAATCAACCACTGTGGACATGCTGCATACTCCATACCACAACAAGGACGAGGAAGCCCTTTTTCAAAAGACCACGGTGTCATGTGCCAATCAATTTTCCTCAAATGTCACGTGATTTCCATCAGGCTGATTTTTCCACTTTTTATTTGACAGTTACTTACTTTTATTTGGTTTCATTCACTATGTTTCACATGCAATTCTGTGTGTCATTTTTGTTGTATTTTGTTGTTTTTCATTTTGCATGTAGGCTACAGTGTGACCCTTTAATCAAAACTTCCCCCAAATGAGCTCTACAAGCTCATAGCCATAATTGGGGCATCACCTGCACCTCTTATCAGTAAAACTAGCAACGTTTTTGTGATGCAAAACAACTAGTTAAGAAGTTTTCATTAAAGACCTTCATATGTTTAGCATGGGAATGAAACTCATTGCCAATGCTAAATGTATTTGAACTGGAAAATGTCTATGTGACCATAGGCATCTTCTGCACCGTTTCTCTCTGCAGAAGTTAGCTTGGTTGTCGTAAACTCGACCCATACCATACTGTATGCCCACGAGGCCTTTAAAAGGGCCTATTTTGATATTTTTACACTAACTTTTAGGTTCTCCCACTTTCATTCATTTTGTCATAGCTTCACGTTTGCTGCTGGAAAATTTACATATTATTTTATTATATTGTATTGTCTCTGCCACCCTAGATTACTCCAATAGATTTGAATATTTTTACCATTCACTGCATCCCCTGCCCCAATTTGTATAGAAAACACCTGTTGCCCACATCGTGCTAGGTCACCACCCACATACCCATCTGTTGAATACAAAGAGAGCATGGCCCAGACCTCCAAAGCTAACCCATTGAAGAATCAAGTGGATCGCCTCCCAGTTTGTTGATTGAAATTAGAAGCCACCAGGGACCTCTCGCCCTTTCATCAAATCCTTTTGAGGAACAGGACCAGGTGAGTCTTCTCAGGGGATTATTAATGTTGAGGGTCTATTTTGGGGAACTTTTTCCTGAGTCAGTTTCTCCTTAAGTTTCCCCTTAGTTGAAAGGGCCCTTGTTCCCCTTGGGTCAGGGCTAGAAAGGGGATTTGGTTTACAATGGGCTCCCCCAAATCAGGTCATTCCTAGAATGATCTTGTCCATCTGTCATACTGAATGGAACCAGAGATTGCCACCTCTGACCTAGGGGCATTGTCCATTGCTCTACAGCAGCACCCCAGGACAGCGCCAGAGTACCCTATCGGCCTTCCTATAGCCAGAGTACTAGCCGGGTCAAGTTCCTAAAATGAAAATCAGCTGACCACCCAATGGGGTCACAGCATGTCACTCACATAGACATGGCCATATTTTTCTATCAATATGGCATGGACTTTCCCATCAATGTGACAGATTACGTTATAACATAATGTGACATGGCTCCATTTTTCATCTAATGTGACAAGAAAAGAAAGAAGAGAAAACAAAAGTAATGAAAGGAAAACAAAGGAAAAATATGAAACTATAGTCTGTTTATTTTAAAATGCTTGCAACCCAAAAATGCTGAAAGTAAGTAGGCATGCAGAATTTTGAGCTGAGACAATATCGTTGTTGACTGTATGTTGGGAAACCATAACAGAATTTTTGTTTGACTTTGAGCATTTAGCAACCCTCGCTTACCCCAACTTTAATTGAGATGCATGAGAAATGATAATCAAGCCCCTTTCTGTTGAAAGCATGCAGAACGAAATTAGAGAAGCACTTAAGTAGAGAAGGTTCACAACCCTAAAAGAAATGTCCGAGGAAGCAGCTTACATCAAACAGCAAATTCTCAGAAACAAAATAAAATCCAACAACCTACCATTCATACCTCCCAAACTGGAACCCATCTTTTCGCTAACAAACAGCACTGACCAACAAGGGCTTTTACATAAGTTGAAACAACAAGTAAAGGACTTACAACTACAAATAAAGCAAAACTCGCAACCCCGCCACAGAGTAACAACAACAGCTTTAGACAGCTCACATGTTTTCAATCTGGACAAGTTGATCATTTAGCTCAAAATTGTAACTCATCAGCAACAAAAAAATCATGCCAAATCTGTTTTCCGAATAATCATACTAACTGGGACTGCAAGAGCCGATGTATTCATTGTTACCAAACATTCCACAGATCTGATCACTGCATATCTAAAATTTATTCTAACATCCAGTGTTTTGTCTGTAAACAAAGAGGCCACACAAGCAGGTATTGCCCCAACCCACAGGATCATAATATACAAAACTGCATTGAAGACAGGCTACCCCAACCACAAATGAACATCAATGACCCAGCCTTCTATCCCACCTTGCCCACTATACGTAGCAGCCCCCAGCATACTTTAGGAACCATCATGCTGTCCTACCATCAATGCAACGATGAGGAGTATGTCCTCGACCTCACCATACCCGATTGGTGTAACATGTCACAACCCTCGCCTCCCAAAACTGATGCCATTCCAAAATTATTGCCCCCCCCCCCCTACTGCCGGACTACAAAATACCCCGCAAATGCCTGTGCTCATCATCCACTCAGATGACCACTTTCCAACCACCACACAAAAAAGGCGGCAACATCCTCTTGCTACTCCATGGTCTCATGAATGAACCCTATAAATTCCAACCGTGAAAAGCTCTCCTTCCCACCCCAAAAAGTAAGGAAAATTCTAACCAATCATGCAACCAAAATTCTCAAATTCTCATAACTGTTCAGGCAACAACCTAACCAACCCCACAAGAGAACCACACCACACACCAAGGCAAGGCCCATATGATCGATCCAACAACCAACAGACAACATATCATCCCCAATGAAACTTATTGTTGGTTTCTTTATTATATTTTCCTTTGTATAATAATTCCTTCATACTGTCATGCCCAATTTCAGCTGTGCGGAACTTCATTGAGTGGTCATTTGGTCAACATACCAAAAACTGTATCATGCATGCCCCCTTCTACAATCGACAAACCCGTACAAACATTTGGAAAAATTTATATTCCCTCCACCAAACCCCACATAACAGATGCATACAAATGCAGTATTCGCAAAAGGAAAATTTGTACCAACACTGCATTTTTTGGGTCAAAAGGCATCATCTTCGACCAAATCAAAATGGAAAACCTAACCCCACATGTTTGCAAGGCAATGGTCATAGACAAAGCGCATAATAGTCAAAAACTGCACAAAACAAAACTGGGATTTTGGTCCACCAACAACTCATTGAGCGTAGAATATGCATGGTGTTGTACTGACCATTGTATGCCCGTTACTAATGTCATTCAAGAAACTGGTCAGGTTGGGTCATGGAACAGAAAATCAATGACAGGTACATTAGGTGACCTGGGTTCATGCAAGCCAACATCGGGTCACTGTGTAACAGCAGATGGAGCCATTATCTGGAATGAGACCACATTTGAAAACCTATGCCCCTTCAAATACAAAAACACCTACCCTATAAAACTAACCAAAACACACTTGATCATTGAGGAATTGCAAGGAGCATTCTCCATCAAAATGCCTTCTTTTCGAACCCAAATGTTCCCAAAACCAAAGATAGTGTCATGACCGAACAAGGTATTATTGTACAATTAGACAAAAAGACACCACACTGCAATGCCTTTTTAACCCCACAAATTAATGAAACCCAAACCACATTATACGACTTTGATTATTTTGAACCTATTGATGCAAAACTAAATTATCTAGCAGACAAAATTCAAGAGTTCGAAATTCAGAATTTTGAAAACATATGGAAGGAGCTATGCAGGCAAGCTCAACATCATCTTGACTCAGTGTGGAAAATCTTACATCTTGATGCAACACTTGGCGCATGGGCATTTTTACAAAGGACAGACATAATTGCTGAATTCACAGGGGATGCCCTCACAATCTGGCCCTGTAAACATGTAAATCTATCGAAAGTCTTTTGCAATCACAAAATCAATGGGACCTGCTACAAACTTCTACCTATCCTTGTAGGGACTGACATTATGTTTTCAAAACCTTGGAGGAAATGATTTGACCCCTTTCTCCCAAACTGTCAACTGTCATCACATGCATGTTGCCTGCTACAAACAAAATACCACATGGGTCAGTAAAACAGGATACCCACATGTCACCGACCTCCCCATAGACATAGTATGGAATCAAAATTTCTCCCTTTTCCACTTCAATACACCACCAATCTTCCACAACCAACTTGCAACAATATTCACAAACTTACTCTTCTTGAAACAATACATATACAAAACCCACACCCTTGAAAGAATTGTTTACAACCTCATTAATTACACCACCCAAATGTCACTTAATTTTGATACAGTGTACACCATGATCTCAGGCAGTGGTCAAGCAATCAGTAACACACTTTATGGTGCAGGTCGAGGCATAGAACACATCATCAAATGCACCATACAAAGCCTCACGGATGGGTTAAATAATTTACTAAAAGGCCCTTTGCAAATACTCATCAATCTAGCAGTTATTATTGTTGTCCTAGCCGGTAACTTTGACTCCTTCCTTGTTTTTCGAAAATATCTTCATTGCCCTAAACACCACATGGCCAGTGAACATGCATACGAACTACCTTTACACAGTATGTGGTTACCCAACACCAACCCTCCCTCCTTCGGTCATGCCCTTTTAGAACTAGCAAATTGTTGTGGAGCCCAAACTCAACAAAAATATATCATTGTTGACTTGGATACACCAAGGACTCCTGCAATCAATCTTATAAACCAGATACACCAATCCATTTCAAAGAATCCCGACGCAGTCATCCTCGAGAAGCATACCCCCCATATTCCAATTACATTGAATGGGACACTATTCACCAAAGGCATGATTGACACTGGTGCTGTTTATTCCCTGATTGATTCCCATATTGCTGAAGCCCTACAGCTGGACATGAAACCCTCACTAGTCCAAGCAAAAGCAGCAAACAATCTTCCTATCTACTTCATAGGAACAACCTTTGTGACAGTAACGGTCCAATTCATACAAGAAACAATCATGGTACACGTTCAGAAAGATTGCACAGCAGATGTACTCCTGGGGAAAAATTTCCTGAGCCGAATTTTGGAATATACCATAAACAACCAAAAGTCTCAAATAAAATTTGGTGATGTCATACTCACTTGCCAAGGCCTAGAATACAGCCCCCTATCCACATGTGGCAGAACCTATTTGGATGAAAAATTGGAATTACCACTTCGCACTGTTACGGAATTCACCTTACCCCTACCCAAAACTTGCCTCTATATTGAACATATCCAATTTACCCCCAAAGCCAGACAAAATTCTAAAGTTCATTTTGCTGCTTGCATTTCAGAGAATCAAAACAATCATATCTGCATTTCAGTTTTAAACATTCAGGACACCCCTCAAACTCTCTGTCCTGGTACATGCATCCACGCTGTTTCATGTTTCTTACCAAAAGAAAACTCCTCTACCCAATTACCCCTTTCTACTCCGAACATGCCGAACTGCTTTGATACTTTCACATGGTTAAAAGAGAATGTTAATTTAACCCCAAGCAACCTGACTGAAATGGAGAAAAATCAACTACTACGATTCTTATCCAAATACCCCAGCCTATACGCCAACTCCAGAATGGACGTGGGTCGCACAACACTTGTTTCCCACAACATTGACACAAATGGTTCCAAACCCATTTGCAGACATCTTTTCCAGACATCTCCAAAAAAAAGCAAATCATTAAAGCAAAAGTTGAACAACTCGAGGCAGCTGGCATAATTAGCCAGAGCAATTCTCCATGGTGTACCAATACAGTTCTTGTCCCCAAAAAAGATGGTGGACATCGCCTATGCGTCAATTTTCAAGGCTTAAATAAAGTAAATAAAAAAGACACATATCCATTACCCCGCATCAATGAAATCCTAGACACCCTGCGTGGAATGAAATACTTCACATCACTGGACCAGTCCAATGCATATTACTCCATCCCCATCACAGAAAATGACAGAGAGAAAACAGCCTTTAACTGCTCAGCAGGGCAATACCAATTTAATTTCCTCCCATTTGGCCTCACAAACGCCCCTGCTACATTCCAACGGCTAATGGATGTTATCCTTTCCAGATTACAATGGAACACATGCCTTGTCTACCTCAATGACGTATTAGTTTTTGCAGAATCACATACCCAAATGCTAGAACACTTTGACACCATCCTCAGCCATTTTGCCAAAGCTGGATTAAAACTTAATATACAGAAATGCAAATTTTGTCAACCCCAAGTCCAATATTTAGGCCACATTATCTCACAACAGGGTTTTTCTCCAGACCCCAACAAGGTACAATCCATTCTTGACATCCCTACACCAAAAACCTCAAAAGAAGTTAAATCATTTCTAGGCTTGCCCTCCTACTATCGAAGATTCATTCCCAGTTGCTCCCAAATCTCCACTCTACTTACAGCATTGCTCAAAAAGAATTCCGAATTTTCCTGGAGTCCTGAACAACAGACTGCCTTCGATAAACTCAAAGCTTTGCTAATTCATGCACCAGCCCTGCAGCACCCTGATTTTAGCAAACCATTCATTCTGCAAACTGATGCATCAAAACTTGTAATTGGCGCAATTCTAAGCCAGCTGGATGACAAAGGTCTTGACCGCCCCATAGCCTTCGGGAGTCATGCATTAAAACCCGCAGAACACAATTATCCCATTACAGAATTAGAAACCCTTGCCGTAGTAGAATTCATTAAACATTTTCGGCCGTATCTATTCCAGCAACACGTTATTGTTCACATAGATCATACTGCAGTTCAGGCGGTCCTTCAAAAAGAAAACCCCTATCCTCGAATTGCCTCTTGGGGGCTAGCTCTCTCAGGTATTCAACTCCACATTCGGCCTAAGAAAGGCACTGCTAACCAAAATGCTGACACTATTTCCCATTTCCCATCTGACACAGCCAAACCCTCTTTTGACATTGAGCAGCTTGAAACCCAACCTGAGATATCCACTACCACCACCATCTTTGAAGCTGAAGCCTCTGAGCAGGAAGAGGAACAGAAAAACTTCACAGAACTCTAATGCAATGATCCAACCATCAAGGCAATACTCACCAAAATTACCTGAAAACACCCACAACCATGATCAAATTTGCAGTCTATCACAACATCCTATTTCGTATAATTGACAAGCAACCAAAATTATATATCCCGAAATCACAAATCCATGATATCATTGCATCTCACCATGACAGCAAGTTTACAGGCCATTTTGCCTCACGTAAAACATTACACCTCCTCCGACAAAAATATTTTTGGCCAAAAATGAGTATGGATGTAAAACACTACTGCTCACCAATGCCAAACTCACAAGGCCCTGCAGCACAAAGTACATGCTAGTCTTGTCCCTATTCGCCCATGTGACAGAGTCAGTATTGATTGCATGAGGCTGTTACCCCTAACTGTGGAGGGGAATCGGTTCATTGTTGTATTTATCAACTATTTCACCAAGTATGTCGAGGCTTTTCCAACCCTGACATCACAGCAGCCACCATTGCCCAGCTATTCGTGAACAAAATTGTTTGCCATCATGGCTCCCCAAAAATCATCCACTGTGATCGTGGAGCTGATTTTGTTTCTGATCTTTTCGCCCGAATCACCGAATTATGCAATACCCAAAAAGTTCCCACAGCTCCGTACCACCCCATTGCCAATGAGGAAGTGGAATGCTGTAACCAAACCCTAGCTGCCTGCATACCCATGTACATCAATTCCAAGCATACTGATTGGGACACTTATTTACCATTTGCCGTTTTTGCCATCAACATTCACAAAAATGATAGCACCTCATACCCCCCATTTGAATTACTCCATGGCTGACAACCAAATTTGCCATCAGACGCAGCCTTCAATTTCCTCCCCACCTCTTATATGGTCGACCTTGATGACTACGCCCTCGGAGTCAAATCTCATTTCACAGAAGCTCTCTCCACAGTCCAGAAAAACTTACAAAAAGCACAGAACCAATATACAGCTCAGTACAAAAAAACGCACACGACATCCAATACAAGTTAGGCGATCTCGTTTTTTACAAAAATCACTCTTGCAAACAAGGGTTAACATCAAAATTTTTGCCCCGTCACAATGGTCCTTATACAGTCACGAGATTCCTGTACCCTAATGTCACACTGCAACATCCCCTCAAAAATGCTACCTTTACCTTTCATGTAAAGACAACCCCTTTCTACCCCCGAGCAACTCCTACCAACACTACCCCAATCGCCTCTCTCCCTTGAAATCCCTTGAAGGTGGACGTTCAACTTTGGAAGGAGAGGAATGTAATATAGGTGCTAATGCATCAGCATAAATTCACAATGTAGGATATGTGTATTCCATTACTTTATATAAATTTATTCCATGATTTACTGTCTCAAGGATGTCTGAGTTTCCCTGTATTGACATTCCTGTAAATTCACTTGAAATGTTCTGTTTTTAACATCTCACACCCAGAAGCTGTTATTGACCCCATTAAAGACGTTACATAATTAATTTGCACATTGGCACCTGGCCCTCATAACTCACATGAAGATACACATTCCCATAGGTACAGTAATCCTCCCAAAATCGTAAAGACACCTGTCCCATAATAAAATGCAGAAAACCCAACCCAGACACTGGTCTCAAGTGGAACAGTAGCCCCGTCACATTATAGAAGCACATACACACGTAATTATTAAGAAGGAAGCACGTAGGCGTGGCTAAGCCTACCATAAGTTCGAAGCACATAGACAGAGAAGCTAAGCATAACACAGAAAGGCGTGGTAAAGCATACTATAGTTAGGAAGCATAAAAGGGGTGGTTAGGTAAGCATGCAGTACAGGGAAGTGTACGAAGCAAGAAGCGAGGATTGGTTGGAAGAAGATTTCCGAAGCGGACCCCCAGGGATCAAGGGTGTGGTCAACAGGAAACAGTATAAAAGACGAAGGAAGCATGAAATAGTCAGTTGATTTGTATTTCGTTTTAAATCCGTGTGTGAAAACTTAGAGTATTTGTGTTACCCTCAACGCCTATTGTAAGCAGTCAGTGATATTGTGTTCTCATCCCATTATCATTATTGTCGCACCGTAACCCTCTGTATCGTTTATTGTGTATCGCCTCGAGGACATCGGGAATCGAGTGATTTGAAGCAAGTAAAAGTATAGTGAAAATCGGGCGTTATAGATATGATCCCAATGGAATCCATCCAGAAACACGACTCAAAACAATAGATGAAGACGAGCTTAAAAGTGGGTTCAACAGATTGTTTGCCACTATAACCTGTTTTTTATAAAATGCTTCCAAATAGAAAAGTGACATAAATCAGTACTGCCGCCAAAATCATTTACATAAAGTTCTGTTTGTAAAATTTTTCACTCGAAAAATTGCTTAAGGTTAGATCAGTACGCTCACAAATTTCCAGTCCTGCATGACATTTTGTTTATCAGAAAATCGCAAAAATCTGAAATACTACTTGCTTTCCACTTTTATTATTTGGAAGCATTTTAAGAAAAACAGACTATAGGTCGACTGTCTCAATAAGTCAACCATCCCAGTAAGTCGACTGTTCAATAAGTCTATCATCCCAGTATGTCGACCGTTCCAGAAGGTGGACTGCTGCAATCATTTTTTTCACAAAAGCCTGAGCCTAAGCTTGACCATAAGCCTATAAGCCCTGAAAGCAATCCTATCTCGTAAATTTGGATCGTTAAACTGTCGTAGAATTTGGGCTTGTTCGGTTCTAATCGATTTTATCGGTATAGTCGACTTCTTGGGACAGTCGACTTACTGGGACAATCGACCTACTGACAAATTGTATGTCCAAAAAAGGATCCTTATACAATTGGTCGACCTACTGAGACGGTCGACTCACTAGGATAGCCGAATAACTGAGATCGTCGACCTACTGAGATGATGCTGTTTAACACGGGAAAATCAGTAAGCACTGTTGTTAACTATAGTCCACTTTTTATAAAATGCTTCCAAGCAGTAAAGTGACACAAATCAGTATTGTCGTCAAAATCATTTACATGAGCTCTTATTGTAAAATTTTTTGTCAGAATTGTCAAAGGTTAGGTCAGTATCCTCACAAGTTTCCTATCCTATATGACACATTGTTCACCAGAAATCGTAAAAATCCGGAATGCTACTTGCTTTCCACTTTGATTATTTAAAAGCATTTCAGTAAGCAGACTGTAGAATAATCTTTTCATTCGCTATCAGGCGAACAGAGATAAAGTGATGTTACATTAGCCCGACTGATCGCCGAAATTAGGTGTGGGCAATTTGCACATAGTTTTACCCGAATAAAGTTGACGAAAATTGTTGTTTCTGCAATTTTTGGCTCCTCGTCATCAATCACGTGACTGTTTGAATATTTTTTAAATCGAAGTATTTAAAGTAAAATAAATCGGATTGTATACTGACCCTTGAGAAATGGTTGTATGAAACTCAAATCTGAACGGTTATAGTCTATGTATCTATTTTGAAATGGTCGATGCAGCGAATGGATGAAAGCAAGTCGGAAAAAACAGTAGGCTCATTACTCTCAACGAGAAAAACTATCTCACTTATCAACGACAGGCAGATCGACTGAAATTTTTTTCCAATAACCTATTCAAATGCATACCGTATTACCCGAATTAACTACCCTGGACGCTTATTGTTTCATGTTGGTCCTGGGAGGGGCGCTTAAATGAGTGAGGACGCTTATATTTTCAAATCAATTTTGCTATGTCAACTTCCAGATGTTATCATCAATGAAAAGTTGCATAACACAACTTCATCATAATCAGAGAAAAACAAATTTTTATCATCATCTGAAACTGTATTCGAATCTTCATCGTTCGAATCGGATGACACTTCTAGCAGCTTTAACCCATCTTCACAGCCTTATACTTCAACTTTTAAGTGGCCTAAAATTAGAATCAGAATCAACAACTTCAGAATTCGGCATTGCAAATTCCAAAAATTCAAAAATATGCTGATCTTAATAAATTGGCAAAAACAAAGTTACAGTATAAACATAACCTGAGGAAGATGTTATTACATAGCTAACCTACGAATCTAATACATACCTCCTCAGATCAGTATACTTAGTACACAAGATAAAAAAACTACTACAATTTAGAGGGCGCTTGAGTGGGGACGCTAAAATTTTCAAGTGATACTTACCGAGGGCACTTAAATGAAGGGGACGCTTAAATGAGAGGAGGCGGTTAATTCGAGTAATACGGTATTTGTGTCGATGCAATTCTTTCTAAATCAAAAGCTGATAAGCATGATTTTGGCATCCCAATAGGTTCGTATTTTTTCTATATTATAGAGTTTTTCATTGCGTGAAAATTACTCATAAAATTCCATATTTTTTTATTCCCGCTGCGTCTGGCATTTCAAAATGAGTAGGCTACAGTTTTTCGTGTGATATCCGTTCCGAGTGATACTGATAGATTGGTGTGAGGTTCGCTTTTTCCACCCACCTCCCCTAGAACAGCCTATGCTCATTTATGATCTATGCTCATTTATCTTAGGAAAGACTTCAAAGAAATTTAATTTCTGGTAAGAACTCCTTTGTTACAACAAGCAAGCAGGCTAGAATTTTCCATCGATCGTTGCGTTTTGGAGTGAAAAAACTCCTTCTGCTCGCCTGCGTCGCCGGTGAGCCTAAACACTATGTGGTGAGGTATGAACTCCACCAATCCATTTTTATGCTGATACGTGCTAATGACGAGTCATCATGGATTACTGTATATATAAGCAAACGATGATCACTTCAATATCCAGATTCTTTTTTTCTGTATGTCTATTGTGCATTGGAATAAAATTGTGGCGGTTCTGTCCTTGCGATTTCAGAATAACTGAATTTGCATCTATTTCATTTACTATACTCAACAACTTGTTCAAACTTCGATATTTTGAGACAAATGAATTAATTTAAAAATCTTATCCAAAATCGACCAAACTATTATACGTTCAAAAATGAACAGCTTTTCCAACACCATTGTTTCCGGTCATCCGTAACGCAGGATGCTCGATGTTATTCACGGCTGCAGTATATCGTGGCGCATGAAACAATGATTCAAAAATCGTACGTGCTTCTTTTCAAAAGTGATAATCACTTATTATCTTCGATGATTATAGCCTTACGTGCGTCGAAAGACGAATTATGTCTGTTCTTCATTTGCATATTGCATCTCTTCGTGCTCGACAAAGTACGATGACGCTGCTGGTGGTCATTGTTCTTCCGCTGCGCCCTATAGAACGTGTCCGAAAAAGTTTTCCTAAAACCGCTACTCATAAAACAATACAACGGGAAAGTGACCAGACCATTGAATAAGGACAAAGTTTCGAAAACGTCGCCCAAGTTACGGTAGACAAAAACATTGAAATTGCTCTTAAAACCGGCAAAAATGGTCGAAAAAGCGCACGGTAATTCGCAAATTAAGGTCGAAGATAGGATCAAAATCAGCAACTTGGTTGTCCTTTGGGTTATTTTATTCCGATTATTGGTCGTGGCTGCTGCCCCATTTTCATATTTTTCCAAATGATGAGAAGTGCGTCGAAATTTGTTCGCCCTTTTCCGCTCATTTTTGTACATAAAATGGACAATTTTGGTCAAAAAATTGGCCAACAAGAGCGAAGGCAAAAACTTGAACACAAGTCCGACAGTCCAAAAATTGTACTTGAACAAAAAACAATCGTAGGCCATTGTGAACGGGTGGACAGCCAATTCGTGGAATATGGTACCGTTGGGGCACAGACCTAAGGCCGATTGGGGTACGGGTTTGGAATCGATATCGTTGCTGACGAAAATGGGCGAAGCGAGCAACAAAATTGACCCCAATAAGGCACAAATGGTCAATTTTATATTCTTTTGCAAATCTGAAAGCTAATTCATAATGATGGGACAAATTTGAAAAAAATTACTTTTTATGACAGGTTGCCTAACTTTCTGTCCAAATTTTTTATTCTGACTCCATTCCTTCCTTGATTCTTCGAATTTTCGGATGATTTCGCCGTTTTCTTGAATTTTTATTAATTTCTGCCAACTACTTTATATTTTGGATTGTTTTTAGCATAATTTTTTATATATATTTTTGTTTTCCGTTACTCTGATTCTTGCGTTTTTTCTAATCTTCTTTGTCGTTTTATGTTTACTAGATTTGTTTCGTTCCCTTGTTTGTTCTCAAAACAGAAAATTCTTTCTTTTCATTTTTTGAAGCATATTTTAAATTGCAACGTTTTTCCGATGGTTTACTTTTGCTTTTTGGTTTCCTTATCGTTCCACATTACCTTTCGCTTTTGATATTTTTAGACGTAACAATATCGATTTTTGATTCTACAACCCATCGCTCATTTTTCTCTGCTCCCGTTTATTCACATTTCCTGGTCACTGTCGACTTTTGAGGGCTTATTTTTCATTTTCTACCATGATCCGCTCCTCCTTCATTTTTATATATTTATAATTTATTTATATCTGTTTCTCTGTTTACTATTCACCTCTTTCTATTTTTTCTACTTTTCTTCTGTCTTTATTTCCGTTGCTTGCTTATTCCATAATTGCGCTCAATTTTTCTTACTTACGTTTTCTACTTCAGCAATACATATTGATGTCCTCGTTCCCTCGTCTTTTTTTGATTGTCAAATGATTCCTCCTTCTGCTCTTTTGTCTTTGCTTTCTGTTATTTATTGATTTTATTCTTTTTTCGTTCATTTCGAGACGCTTTCATCCATTCAATCCTTTTGACTAGCATGTTTCTTTTCGCTCATTTTCCACCATTCTTTATCTCCTCGTTTTATTAATCTTTCATTTTCCAGTCTTTAACCTGTACCCGCATTTTTGTAGTACGTGCATTCTGTTCCTCAAAATGCAGACAAAATCATGCTCACCGTGAAAGGGCGTTCCCATATTCTCCGTGCTTTTCAACAAAAGAAAACGATAAACGGCCAACAAAACCGACAACCACATACTGGCCGCTTTACTCAAAACGCTCAAATTGACGTGGATAATTGTAAAAATGGCCCACGCAAAGGAAAATTCGTCGGCCGGACAATCGTAGTGAATCAATTGAGAAGCGCGGATCAAATAAATTTGATACGAAACCATTAAGGTGAAGTCGCATCCTAAAAGCAGGACGCTATTAACTACTGCTGAAAATTGGAAATTGGATAACAACTGAAAATTCTATAGACTTTCTGCTTCGGAAGTAAGGGGAAAGTTACTGAAGAAAATCCAATTTTCAGTTTACCTACAGTAATCATCTCTCTCTTTATCATCTCTTATCATTTCACTGACGTCAAAAATAGGATTTTAAAAGATACCAACAGAAGTAATTTCCGTTGAGCATTTTTTAATCGATTCAAATATATTATGTACAATAAGAAAATCAGAGATTCATAAAATAACCGCGATTTGATGATGAAAAAAACGAAAAAGAATAAAACAGAAAAAATTACATTTGACGTCAACGTTCCTCTTATGCACAAAACAGGATGCCTTGAAGAGTTATTCTGACCAAATACTGAAAAAATAATTTTAGAATAGAAGTTATTCATTTCAGAATCGCCTCTTTCGTTGTATCGGTTTCATAACTCACCGGAAATCATCGTCAAAAGACAATTCGGTATCGATCGCATGGCCGGTCTGGTCAGGATTAGCATAGTCATCGCGTTCATGAATATGCCGATAAAACACAAAAATAAACACAATCGTTTGTGGGTCGTTCGAAAATTTTCGTAAAAGTCGTCGAAAAATATTTTTTCCGGCGGACATTGATCCGGAAAAGATGACGAACAATTTTCGTATTCGCCAGTAAAAATAGGCGTTTTTTCGCAATAGGACATAGTATAAATAGATTCGTCTTTTAGAATGATTATGCAAATTAAGTTTAAAGATTTGACTTCATTTTGAACTGAAAGATGCAAAAAATGACAGCTCATACTCTCTGGGATTTTACATAGGTTTAAAAGAGAATGTTTCACGTTTACTGTATAGCTAAAGTTTACCACAGGTATCAGTCATTTACCAAAAACTGCTCCCTGTGAATTGTAATGTAAATAGGTATCAAATGTTCAAGCAGACAATAGTTGAGTATTCTACAGCATTACTCGTAGGGGATTTGTTTCATACGCACTATACCGTGAATTCTATATTAAGCATCAAGCTCAGATAATTACAGTGCATGAGTTTCACATGCATAGAGTTTTAGGCAGAAAATTACACGACATAAAACGACACGAGGCAAGTAATTTTCTACCTAATTTGAAACGTAGAATACCAAACAGAACAGTCTCGCTTCCTCAACCGAATGTTTCTATATATTTTTGTTTTGTTTTTTTTAATTTGGCACATCGCTGCAATAATTGCAACAATGGGATAGGTAGCACTTTTGGAGATGAAAAAGTTATTGACGCAATGTAGCATCATTAATCGTAAGCATCGTCGAGGAAACAGGATTATGCAAATGAGCCGAAAAAACAATTCTCCAACAGGGTTTTCCCGGATAACCGAAAGGTTGCGATCAATACAATTCGATTTTGATGAAAAATTTTCGACGTTTTTAGCTCATTTCATTTGGATTATTTGAGTCTTTCAAATGCAGTGGGATATAAACTGTACGACGTTATGTACTCTGTAAAATGATGATGCGAAAATCGCGTTGATCTTGCATCAACATATTTTGATAGCATGAAACCTCCAAACTTTTCACAGCGATAGGTTTTTGGAAATATTAACATTCATTAACATTTATTTCATTCAAGATAATATTTTTCGACATCTTCATCTCTAACTACCAATTCCATTATCATGTAAAATGGACATTTTCGTGCAAATGTGATGACAATGACTGGATCTAGGTCAACAACAAGAAATGATATCAGATGGAATTTCGCGATCATTAACAATGAGATCAACGATATCTGATCTTAGAATGCACAAGATCCTTCGAGAAAAGATGATCGACTGTTCCTTGCTTTTTTTAAAAGTGACGTCGTCAGATTTACGAGTGACGCTATACTCCATTCGTGTTGACATGATCAATTCAGCGAGGTCACAGCTAAACTTTTATCCAAAATTATGAAAGGCTCTTCGACTCTCTTCAATAAATTCTTCTTTCATACTCCTTGATCATCACTCTTTTCAATGATTTCAAGATTATGGAACGTGATTTTCTGATCTCCAGTTAGGCTGCGTTGGTCAAAACTGCGACTGCTGCATCGATCATTTCAAATTAAATGGAGTATAATGAATTTAGGACAAAAGTAAAGTCCGATGACAGTTATTTGAGCGCTAATTTCCAAAATCCAATACTTGCAGCTGATTTTACCTTTTGATCAAAAATCGTAGTCCGAAAGAAAGTAGGAATGCGCATAGTCCGTACAATACTCCACCTGGTCCGTAGAAATTTGAAAAATTGTGGTTTCCAGCTCAGCTTCGTCAAAATCTTCTGAGTATCCGCCGAAATACCTCCACAGAATAAGTTCAAGATTTTTTTCCAAATATTAAATCATTAGATCTTATTGATCTTGAATACCAAAATCGTGAGAATGCAAGGCGGCAACTAATGAAATTTCACCGTATGTGCGGTGGAGCGGAGTAATGCTCGAATGCATAAATAACTGGAAAGTTGAAAATCTGTAGAAAGAAAACTTTCGGAATACATTTCTCTCAAGGGCTCGATTTTGAAGTGCTACTCTTCTTTTTTATGAATTTGTCACTTTTTTCATGAATTTGCCACAATGATATAACTTATCTGGCGAAAAAGCGAATACTATTTCAGATTTTTACGATTTTCTGCTTTTCACACAGAAAGTTTTTGAGCATATTCAACTAAACATTAAAAACTTTTAGTGAAAAATTCTACTTGAATGGCTATGTTTAAATGATTTAGAGATAAACACAAAATGATTGAGAAAGCAGCTGACTATTCATGGATTTTATTGGATGACGTGAAAATAATTTGTTCAATTGCTTCACAGATCAAACTTCTCAGACAAATATATCAACAGGAAGAATTCTCGAGAAGGTCGAAAATTTGAAGTTGATAACTCTATTCGTATTATAAATACACGACAGTAAAAATGATGTGTTCTGGAGCGAACATCGCTGTACCGATCAGAGAGGCATTTTTCGCATTTTGAATCAAATCTTTTTTTCAGTGCCCAAAATGTCATGAAAATGTTGTGCTATCAAAATGTCTGGTATGCTTCAGAAGGGCATCCAAAAGTCAATTTTTTCTATAAACGATCTTCAGTATTTATAAACTGGCTGCAGAAAAAACAAAATCTTGCAAATTCCTGTTCGCTGTGAACCCCCAAGTCCATGTATGGAAAGTGCTTTGGAAATTCTCTTCTTGACCAAGGCCCAGTTTCCCTTCGCAGAACGGTAAAAGACTGCAGAAAGTGACGTGAGCATCTAATTTATCCCGAATTTCCAAAATAATAAGAAAAGCGTGGCAGGAAAGACGAGACAAGAATCAATTAGCCGTCGAAAAAAACACTTTCCAAAAGCATATCTAGTTCCTGAGAAAATGTACACCCATTTGGTAAAAAAGACGGTTCGAAATTGTCGTTTCGCCAAGTAATTTGAGTGTTTTTCGAATCAGGAAGACACAAAAACCGCGTTTGGCCACGAGACAACGTTTTTCGGAGAATAACTATTGGCCGATGTCTTGTTGGCAAGATCACTTTTAGGTGAAAAGAGCTTTTGCGGATAGCTTCCATAGAATTGAAGACTGCAATAGCTCAATTATTTGATGAATTCGTGTTAGTGGAAAAAGCCATCCTCTACCCCAAGAGCTTCGATAGCACAACGAATAGGTGCGTGTGACGTCATTCCCTCAGGACCATGGTCAGGGGTAGCTTACACAGGTCAGAGGTTCAGTGATTCAGAGCTACCAGTCAATTTGTCGTAGGCGCAGTAGTGTTTGCCAGTACGAACGACTTTTAGAATGGTCAATTTTCCAGTAGTACTATGATTCACAGGTTCTATGCATTGCTGTTTAAAAAGGAATTGCATAGTTCAAAAACAAATAACACATGAATTTCGCATTAAATGATATCGGCAAGTTTTTGTGTCAAAACTATGGGCTATCAATGATAAAATTTTCTAAAATAATGAATAAGGTACGGAAAATGTGATTTTATCATTAGACTGGAGTACACACTGTGAGGTTGTTCGTGCTTGAGGCGTATGGTTATGGGTACATAGAAATAATACTCCAGATTAATTTTTGATCACTTAAAACTACTCATCGAACTACTGAATCTGCAAGGCCATCATATTTAGTGTTCTACAATATAACATATCTTATGACATGCTTTCTACACTAGAAAAGAGATGTCTTAAGACACGTCCCAAGACGCTGCTCTGATATGGGCCACTGAACCAGTAGATTTCGATGCAATGGAAACTTTTCTATTGACGAAAAGTCAAACTTCTAATACCTTTTCTTTTTTTCCCGTTTTAATCATCACGCGATGCTTTGTATAAAATGATCGAAGGATATATAAGAATAAAATAAGATATTTCAAATTTCAAAAATTTTATGAACACACTTCTACCAACGCACTCAGAATAAACATGAAAAATGGACACTTGATTTTTTACCTTTCTTGAAAATTCTGCGATATTCAATCAAAAAGATGGATCAATAAACAGTTATAATTTTCTGACTGAATTTAATTAGATTTAACAGGTCTCATGTAGAAATAATTTCACAATTTTGGAAAAAATAATAATATTTGCTCATATAACCCATTTTTTGTTGCTTCTAAATTAAAAAATATCAAAAATTTGTACTATCTTGAAAGTCTTTTGTACAAAGCTCTGGAATTTAGCACTCGGAATTTGTTCAGGGTTAATTACGTAGGAGGTTCGTAAATCCAGCTCACTCATACGTCGTACACGCATTTGAAAGAAAGCAGACTCTAATGCATTTAATTTTTTGTACTGAATTACAATAATAAGAAAACTGGGTTTCCGCTAGATCAGGTAAAGCACGTATTTAGGGTCGTTTTTTTTACTACGACGGTTGTGCGGAAAAGAGAAGAAACGACATTCAAGTCAAAAAAGGCGGCTCGTGCCCTATCCAGAGAGGAAATTTGAGTGAACTTGGGGAATAAAAAAGCTTCATGGGAAAAGACGCCCAGACGGATATTTGAGCTTCGTTGCTCGAAAAAAACTTTTGGCAAAGAAAACCAAAACCACCGAGACATCTCTTATGGAAGATAATCCGAACATTGGCATGGCGATCATTAATTCTGCTGAAAATGAAGAGAGAAAATTAGCATATTTGCACAACAAAGTATACGAGAGAAACAAAAGAGGGAATCGATCACCGGAACAGAAAAGGATTAGTGCTTTGCAGGTTCGCCATCACCGTAAAAAGCATCGGCCCGGCAAGAATTTGAATTAATGACGTTTTAATTTGGAATCGGAAAAAATAAGACCGATTAGCCAGCCATTCGTGACTTGACGCTTAAAAGATATGTTAAGGAATCTGATCAGAAAAAGCTTCGTGTTCTATTTGTGCAAACAACAGAAAAAAGTGAATGTACAGATTATGAGTGGTAATTTTATTCCTGGTATAGCTAATCATACGATGAGAACTTATAGTAGTGAATTGAGCAAAGTTTGAGAAAAACAATTGTGAACGAGCTGAAGACGAAAAATCCGCTTTTGTGACAATTTCCCCAATTTTGAACCATGCCGTCTGCAGGAAACCGTTCAAATTTTTTCATAACATTTTGGGTCGGTTTTCAATCAATCAATCGCTCGACATCGACCGTATCTATTTTCTATTTTTATCCAATGCATGTAAATCGGAAAAAGCTTTTAAAATAGAATTATTTTCTCAAAAAATATTATAAGTTAATTGAGTTGGCTCACAAATTTTCAGATATAAAATAGTGCTTGATTTCTACTGTCATTAATTGAAAGCATTTCAAGAAAAACAGACTTAGACTATAGTGACAGATTTCAGCTCGATTTTTTCCTCTATGTCGAAAGACTTGGAAAGCAAGTTTTGGCTGACTATTTTTTGATATGGTTCTCACCTGTAGAGCCGTAAATTCTATGCAAATGCTCTTATTAAGAAAAATTATAGAAAGTATTCGAGAGACATCTCAATATGACTTCATTACTGCATATGTTTGAAGCAAATATTCTCAATGAATTCACATATGGTTTATTCTCCGATGAGAATAGGTTCATTGATTTATGTATGTAATGAGGAGCACATAAATAAAACTATAGCTATTTATTCTTGGGAAAAGACATAAGCTATGGAATTTTCGATGATTTCTTCAATCTTTTTTTATTGCTATAGCCTATCTAATTCAAGTCTTGTTGTTGAAATTCAGAGATACAATCACTATTCATTTATGCGAAGTCATATTTTCAGTAATTTTTGTGTTGGGCACCCTATTGCTGCCCATTTCGCGATCGGAAAGTGGACACCCAAATCAGCAACGGGCGTTCGACGAGCGCAGACAAAGTTGCGTACCAATGGAGCGCCACAAAAAAGGAAGTGATGATGAAGAATCATTTCTACTTTTGGTGTATTTTTGCTTGCCAACACAAGGAGTAAATCTTTCATCCGACTTTTGCTTCTTTATTTGCATAAATTTAGTGAACCGTACATATTTTTAGTAATATACTTTATATTCGGGGCTATTCTTAGTGTTTTAGCGGCCCTAGGCGAACTCAGGTTTAGCGGACCTCAATTTTTTCAATAATTACCATACACCACGCCATTTTTAGGTGACGATGATTCACTACTTTACATAGTTTAGAATATCTAAAAAACGACAATTTTTTCTTTTTTTATTCACTAAAAAGGGCTAAAACCAGCCATCCACTCCAATTCTGTGTACGCTCATGCATAATAGACGACATTAAACAGCATATAATTTTTATTTAATGCAACGCCTACACATGACACCTTAATAAGACGCCTAAGCGCAATAGGATCTTACAAACTTGCTTCAAAATTATGTTTGCGTGAATTTCGTGCTACTTGCATATATAACAATAGAAAATTTCATCGCTAAAAAATATTCCTCAAGCATACACTAAAAGCATAAACCAAAGACTCCTAAAAATGGCCTACATTTTTAGTGGTCTTTGGCGGGCGCCCAGTTCGCCCACCCCTTAGAACGGCCCAAGTTATTAATTTGAGTATTTATCGTCGTACGGTAGGCATTAGTAAGACACATAGCCCAGGCGTTAGTACATTGCTGACGTCGGAGTGGAGATATACCGTGAAGGGACTCTCCTCCCTAGTTAATCCAGTCGACGGAGATTTTCCATTAGGAGTTCACGAGATCCGTTTTGTGAGGGCCTGCTTTAGATTTGTTTTTTTATGTGAGGACAAGGACTGCTGCACTAGATTCAAGGCCTAGCCACAGGATTAGTTCTAACTAATCCAAACATTTCTTTATCGAAAAAAGGCATGCATAACATTGGATCATGATCATTTGTCAGGGAAAGACGTAGTCTATTTCAAAAATTAATCATATTAGCGAAGAACAACGTCAAGAGCAACGACGACCATTTGCATAAGAGGCAACCGAGAAATTAGTGAAAGTCCGTAGTTGTCGTTGTGAGAAAGAGAGAGGCCGACTGGCTATTTGTATTTTATAACAATATTTTTATTATTTGTGGTATTTCCGGTCAAATACAACGTCTCCTGCTGATGTGGACATTTTATTTCTGCAGTAGGGAGAACACGTCTTGGAGTGTCAGCCCTGTGTGCAAGTTCACATTTACGACTCAATTCTCTTAGACCCTTCGCAGTATTATATGTCGGTATGTTAGCAGTCTTCGAGTTCATAGTGAGTTTTGATTATCTGAGGTTCAACACGCTAACTCCGCCTCAGGACTCGTCCAGTATAGGTTGGAAGTAGTAGAATAGCGATTAAGTCCTCCATTCTCTACAGTAACCCTAGTCCCATTTTAAATATCGAATAAAGTTATTGGCTATGATTGCTTGATCGCTTTTCAGGCGTAAAAATTTTGTATTTCATCCGGTCATTTTCCTGAAAATTGTATTCTTTCAGAACTGTGAAAGTTTTGTAGTTAAGAAGTTCCAAATTGTTCGAAAATCTGATCAAGCCAACTCAAAAAAATGAATATCAGGAGTAATGTAATTGGGCAAAACTCGGCGGTATATGAAGTATGCATGTAAATAATTTAACTGACGAGTACAGCCGGATGAACAAATTTCAGACAAAAATATTATTACTCTTATTTGATCCTCAAATTGTATAAAGTTCTAATGATGTACCTTTGAAGTCATCATCAGACAAACTTGAACCATATCCCGTTTCTTCATCATGAAATCAGCATTCTTTATATTCTGCTCAAAGTGTTGTTGACAACATATCTGTCATTGTCAAACTAGAGCATATGTTATCTTGCAAAATATCAATTCATAGCTAATTTGCGAGAAAAGCTGAGACATATACACGGTCACTACTGAGAATGTTGGGTACTAATTTCCATCATGAAAACGTGTCTTGCCGTTTATTCGAGTGAATAATATCGCGTCATTTTTTAATAACCCGTTTATTTTAAAATGGCAGATGCAGCTGCATGAAAATATTTACGCTATTTTAATGGAGCGAAAGACTTACTGTGAAAAATACAAACTTTCAATTTTCGAAAAATTCTTACGTCACGAAGTTCAACGACGATTTGAGTTATTGCCAGTTGTTGACGGATATCTCAAGAACAACCGAAAACTAAAGCGCAACAAAGGTTTACCCAAACGCAGGATGAAATTTTGCAACAGAAAATTATAATTTTATTAATTCAGTTGTTTTAAATCTATAATAAAACGAATAGAACTGGCGGAAGATCGCTTGAAAAAATGCGAGTCTATCAGAAATTGATATATACATTAACCCAACATTTTTTCCAGAGCACAATGCTTCTATCGTAACTGTACATTTTTCAGGATTTATGTCTCGTATTAAAGATAAAATATTCTTCACAAACATAAAAAAGCTTTTTTTAATACAGGTTTTTGATATTTTTATTCTATGAAACAATAGAAAATTAAAACTCCTATCGAATAAGCTACCACATGCTTTTTAAAGCGAACGAGAAGGGAAGTTTTGTAAATTCTAAGATTACGTTAGTTTTCCGGTTATCACTATCAAGATTATGCACAAGCAGATAAAATCTGCAGCAAGTCAAACAGGCTTCGGCTACACATAACTGTGTCAAAAATGGAAATGTATCATTTTAAAGCATGTTCTTTGATATATCTTAAAACGCGACTCGCGTTTTCATTGACGAGTACTACTTTCACTTCGGAAGTGCTATGCGTTCAAGGTCTTATCGGATACGCGGACTGGTATCACTATACTTGTATTATGCGCACCAAAATCCAAGTGATAAATTAGGGCCGGCCTAGTTTCAGGAATTCAGAGCTCCCGTCAACAAGCTCTTCGGGAAAGTATATACTCAGATTTGGGACTTGTAGCAAATCGATCGGCATAAAAAACAAAAATTGCCATGTCACGACTCAATAACTATAGTCTATTTTTTCCAAACGAGTCAGGGAAGGCAAAAAGATGTTCATGCAGAATGATAAACATCATACATATGCATACATCTTTTTTTCTCGAGTTGACTGCAGCACTTAGACGAACAAACTGACAAGAAAGATTTCGTCCTTCCATACAGGATCGTTGTCTACTCACCGACTTGAACGAATTATTTTGCTTTCCGTCGCTCATTTGTAAAGGAATAGACTATAGTTGCGTAAGATATAAAGGCAGTTCAGACAAAATACTAGTTGTTAACGCGAAGCGAATTTTGATACTTATTGTCATAATTTCAAAGTTGAAAATCTCAAATCGACGATTTTAGATTTTTATATTTTCATCAACTACAAGTAAGTTGGTTTTTCTTAAATGAACAACTGCCTCATCAAGGGACACATGATGAAGCGTCGGAGCTATCATTCACGACATCATGTGTTTCATCAGAAAAAGATTTTGAAGCAGAAAAGGAGAACAACAACAATTCGAAATCACTATTAGGATACATATGAATCTTTCTTGTCAGTCGTTTTTCTTTTCATCCCCCTCTTCGAAATGAAATTAGTTTCGGTAAAAGCCAGAAAAAGCTAATTATAAACTGTCAGATGATTCCAAAATAACTGCTACGCCACGACTATAATACCACCTGATGAAGAGAAGAAGCAATGGAATGGGCTCTCATATCCCTGGACATCGATTTTCGTGCGAAAAACAAATTACTACAGCGAACAACAGTAGTGACAATATCATTTCATCATCATGATCGTTGAGCTCGTTTCTCGATTGAAAATCATTCGCTTCATGGAAATGTGTCAGCATCCCAGAACAAAATTGCGAGAAGAAATGAAGAAAGACCTCCCGCAAATGAAATTTCAAGTTTGACATTCACGAATACATTATTAAGAAAGAGGAAAAAGATAATGAATGTCGATGAAAATAGACGGAAGCATTGATTCGATATTTGTCGACGGAAAAGGATATTTGATTACTGTATGACACGAAATACATTATCTGATATCAATATGGATTATAGACTAAGCGAAGGAATAGTACATGAATATACATACAAATGCAAAGTGAAGAAACACAGAAATATGGGCCATTGCTTAAAACCACAGTATGCTTTGCTTCGATCTTTTTCATGTCACCAACGATTCTGAAGTCTTTTAGAAGTAAATCGGGCTCCTAAGGAGTCGTTTTTTTACTACTAAAAGTGCCCTGGACCAAGAATCTATAGTCTGTTCTTTATAAGTGCAAAAATTATACTGGATCAATTTTCAAATGACCTCGAAATACAAAAAATCCAGCAAAATTACCGTCAAAATCATTTGGGCAGAAATCTTTCTATTATAGTTTTTCCTCAAAACATTGTTAAGGTTGCTTGAGTTAATTTTCAATATTATTTGACATATGGTTGCAAGGAAATTTTAGGAATCATAGGTGGCGCGATAGCGTCAACCATTAATATACTTGGCCCTCAAATTTCATGTCCCCCTCTAGAGCCAAAACGGTACGAGCTAGAGCTTTCGGTTTTTTTCATAATTTCGGGCACAGGGGCAAACTATGGGGTGCCTTTTATCATTCTGCCTCTAACTGCAAGTGGTGCTCGGTGGGGCCCCAAAAACATGCAAAAAACGCACTTTTTAAGGTCTTTCAGTTCCACCACGCCTCGCAATAAGTGTGCCATATCCAAGCTCCATACTTCGGCCTGAGCATCTTGGGGGTGCAATCTCAAACGCGATTTTTTATTTTTTCAAAAAATGGCCTCCATATGATTGTCCTAATTCCCGGGAACTACGAAATTTGACAATTTTGTTATATAAACTTACGGCTTCAAAAAAATAATTTTTTGCAGCAATATGCACTACGGAACTTTTTGCAGTTTCAATTGAATCAGTAGCGTTATTGGTTTTGTTTAGCTTAAGGGTTTTCGATCGAACCGAATTCAATGGACGCGGTCACTTTACACAAAAAATCATCATTGATGTAAATAAGGCTATTCCTGTGAATTTTTGGAGGAAGGGGTTTTCAACCATTGGGAATTCGATGGACACAGTCACTTTACACAAAAAAAATATTCCGGGCGTAAAAAGCGTACTTTCGTGATTTTTTGATGGAAGAGGTTTTTGAACGTGGGGAATTCAATGAATGCGGTCACTTTACAGAATGAAATTATTGCGGGTGTAAATAAGGGTATTTGCGTGATTTACTGGTGGAAGGTGTTTTCGACTGCGGGGAATTCAATGGACGCGGTCACTTTACACAAAAAAATTATCTGAGGTGTAAACAACCGTATTTTCGTGATAATTTGGGGCAAGGTAATTTTGGACCGTGGGGAATTCAATGAATGCAGTCACTTTGCACTAAAAATTGTCCTGAGTTTAAACAAACATATTTTCGCGATTTTTTGCGGAAGGGGTTTTCGAACACAGAGAATTTGATGAATGTGATCACTTTACACACAAAATTATATTGAGAGTATAGTGTCAGGGAAAGCCGCTCAAGTGAAACTATAGTATACCTTTTAATCTTGTACAGTATGCTCGTTTGTTATTGTATTTGCTCTCTTTCATGTTCGCGTCTTTTTGAGACTATTTATGTACTTGACAAACGATTCGAGCAAACAGAGTCGGCATCCCTCCAGAGATCCTTTCCTGTGTCTCTACAGCAATGCACGGTCACTGGCCTCTTCTTGCCTAAGAAAGGCCAGCGCCAACTATTTTTGGCCTTCACCTCAACCTTCTTCTCCTGCAAGAAGTGTCAACGATTACTGTAGTCACCGCCTCCTACCATACTCAGGAGCTACTGACACTCCTACTCCCACTAGCATAAATACCGAGTTTGTTCCACCAAACCTGTATTTCGATACTCGGGGATTGGATCAACTTGAAGCGCCCTTCTTCATCAACGTCGCCTTTTTTATATTAATAAAGAATAAATTTGAATATTTTGGTAAGTCTTCTCCATAAGCTACATTGTTGGGATTTGGCCCTGACTATATCCTTCCTACTCCTTTGTCGATTTATCCCTTCAGTCTTCAATCAGGTTTCTCCCTCCAGGAACGTCCCATTAGGACAAGGGTTCCAGCTATCCACAAGGCCCTTTCCAGGAGTAGGATTGCTGTCATCTCTCTCATCATCCACGGGCAGTCACTCTATGTGATGTGACGTACAAGGTGGAGATAATAAGTAGTGTTTCCTACCTACAGTACCCCTGTGCCTGCAACTCTCGATCTTGTATTTCGGCGTTTTTTGAGACAAAAAATTCAATCCAGTTTCAGAACCCTTGGGGTGGTTTGTACCCCCCCTTACTCGCTCACACACATGTGCATCAAACTGTGTTGAACTTTTTTGCTAAATTTAGTGTCAATAAACCAGGAATCAACTCTGGGAAAGTGACACATAATATCCCACTCGGTTTTTTCGGAAAGGCTACAGCACAAATTCTTTTTAGAACTAAATTGATCGTGCAATATATGTTTAATTCACTCATTTTATATAACATATCGTATAGAATTCACTCCATAAGTTCTACTGATTACAAGCAATAAACAAATTTATTCTCCTCTATTTAACTATTCAACAAGACCACATCATTCACAGTTTTTGGATTTAAACTGAAATTTGCAGAACGAGCACTTTTTGGAGGATGGCAGGTGGGAAGCAATTTCACTCATCCCTGTCACTCCTGTCCTATGTTCAAAAAAGTCGTACTCTTGCCATGGGAGTGCGAGTATAGTGCGAGGAGAATGAGGTGCAGGATTTGGCACACACCCCTAATATAGGCATGGCTGAACCAGGAACATTTTTGTATGCTTTATCCTGTTCTATCATTTGCAGATTGATGCCCAATGACTGTAACCAAGGCCCACTTGCACTAAAGGGATATAAGCTCGAGCTCAAGATAATACAAATAAAAAGGCGACTCAGTTTGATCTCAAGTTTGGTATAATTGTATAATTCGAATGTCATCAGGTATAATTCGAATGTCATCAGGTATAATTCGAATGTCATCAGGACTATAACTGTTGCAGTGATGTGTTCAGTCATTCATTATGCTGCATGGCCCCCAATTACTACAACCATTACAACCACAATTTCCGAACCATCCAGGTAGCTCAGTTAGCGCAGTTGGATAGCACATCTGCCTTGTATGCAGAAGTTCCAGGGTTTGAGCCCCAGACTGAGCATTATTTTTCTGACGTGCTGGCCACATGGCTTTGGGCATACAACATTGGTGACCATACAAGTGTCAGAGGGTCAATTCCTCTGACCTTTGGTCCTCTAATTACCTCATTTTCATTTTCTAAAGTTCCTTTTTTGTTAAAGTGATTTCATTTATTCTTGGGTAAGCAAACCGGTAAAACGGTTTGTGTCACATACATTTTTGGTTCAAAAATACACAAATGGTGGCGCGAATGTTTTGCATGCAACTGGCAAGTCGATGTTAGACGCGTTGCAGTATGTTTTTTCATTATTCATTTTACGTATTATTATCATCCGGTCGTGTCCCTTATTGCGTCTTCGAAGAAGACTCGCAGCGACTGAGGAAGGATTGAGGACCCATTCACCGTTCGTATTATTGTGTGTTTCAATTTTCGCGTCGCGGATTCGTCTTGAGGATTCCCGCGGCCTAAGGAGATTTTCGACGTTCAGTCTTGATCAAGGAGATTAGTGAGTGGTTGATCAGGAGTTAGGTAAACTGTTTTGTTTTTGGACAAGCTTTCAGCTTAGGTCGTGGATTAAGATACCCGAAAGTCCCTGGGGCTCTGCGCACAGGGACAGAAAGAAGGGTCAGCGACTTAGGGAGGAAATCAGCGTCGTGTTCATACTTTGGCATTTTGTATTCCGTTTATCACTTGCTCACAGTTGTATTTACACTTTTGTCAGTTCCAAAATAAATATCTTTGTTTCTCAAGTCTCTGTGACCTGCAGTAGGATTGTTTCTAGTACCGGATTAGCGTCAGGGGCCGTACCGGATTGGATCTCCCAAGAACCGCAGCTAGGTAGCCGAGGGCATACAACCGCTTATACGACATTGGTGACTTGTACAGCTACGAAGGCGAAGGATGAAGAAAGTATCGAAACCGAAATTAACGGTGCGGAAACAACCCGGAAGACGACCAAAGGTAACATTATTACAAACCAAAGTAAATAAAGAAGATCACGCCGAACGAATGGCAAATATGGAGGCAACCATCGAGCAAGTAGCAAAGAAATTTGCGAATTTACCCGAGGATAGTGATAAAGATCAAACTATTGATGCGGAAACGTATGATTATGCGGATCACCGGATACAGATGTCCTCTGATTCAGTATCATCTTTTGAGAAAATTAGTTTACCCCCCGAAATGAATGCGGTATCATTTTATAACTCAAGATATACGCCTACAATACCGAAAAGTGACGCGAAGGTCGACATTGAAGCGAAACCAAAGAACGAAATGGAAAGGATAACGAGTGGAAATATACAGGATGTGGCCACTTTAGCCATCCTGGAGTCCATGCAAAGAGCCGTTGACAAATCGACTAATGCCCTTAATGTAGAAAGAACGAAGGCGGCGTTACGAGAACAAGAAATACTGGATCAACTCATGCGAGAAAGAGCAGAACGCAAGTTATGGGAAGAAAAATTTCGGGAACAAGAACAACAAAATTCAAGAAAGATAATGGAAGAAGTTGAGAAGCAAATGCGGGAATTGATGAAGAAAATGGACAAAAGACCTGACGAAAGAATATCGAATCCTGGAGATATGGAAATACTTCCGTCTGAACCGGTCAAAGACCATTTAGACAGGAGTTTGGAAAGAAAATTGAATTGGTTTGAAAACCACTTGGCTCAGGCTCAGGCTCAAGGTGCCCAACATCGAATGATGGAAGAAGATATACCAACCACGTCATGGAATCAAGGAAGAGAACAACCCATATCTGGAGGCAGTCCTCGAAATCGGCAAGAGTATGGAAGATATTGTGAAGATCCTGAAAAAAGAATGAAGATAATTTTAAGCCGAATGAAAAATAAAGAAATATCCGATAAAATGGAGGCTGCAGAAATACTCAATTTTTTCGCCTGTTTGGAAGGCACATTCAAGCCTGAAGACACGGAAGACCTAAGAATTGAAGTACTTTTGGCGTTGCTGCGATTTTGACACGTCGACTTATGTAGACAAGAATGGCAGCTATGAAGAAGGAAAAGCAAGTGTAATCAGAATGATCGCCCCCAAAATGGATACTCCTGCACTTAGAAGGGAACTACATGATATGAAAAAACGAAAAGGGGAAACTACAAAGGATTTTTTGCGACGAATAAAGACTTATGTGCATTTATTGAACTACGAAAAAACAGAAAACGAAAGAAATCGAATTGTTATCGAAACATATTTTCACAAGGCTCCAGTATACGTCCAAACTCAAATGGAAGGTCGGCTCCACGAATTCAAAAATATCGCCTCCTTGGCAGAATTTGTAAATAAATTGAAAGCCGATACGACGGCCTCGAAGGAATTCAGTGAAGAACAAGAAGACGGCGAAGACGATCGGCTGAATCGAGTCTATGAAAATAGAAGATTTAATAATTTGCAGATTCGTCAGCAAGATAGCAGTATAGGTCAACAACAACAAATTGCAAGGCCTCAGCAAATTTTTCCACCGCCACCAGCATTTCAAAACCCCGTACCTCAACAAGATATTATGAAGATGGTCAATGATGCAATCAGAAATCAGGGCCCTTCAGCTCTTAATCGTTGGGGAGTCAATAATAATTCTAATAATGTTCAATATAATAATTTACCTGATCGAGTTTTGGGAAATCCATATCGTCGACCATATTGTTCATACCATAAGTCCAACAGCCACTCATCCGAAAATTGTTTTATTCTTCACCCGGAATTGATTCAACCAACGGATCAGGGAAGGCCGTGGAATCGTGGTAACAATTTTTACAATCGAAATTTCGACCATCGTGGTGGCTTCGTGAATCGTGGACGAGCCGGTTTTGCGAATTTTGGTCAACGGATGCCATATCATAATAATATGGAACAAAATTCAAATGCGGCATATTATTATCGTCAAAATAGTGTCCCGCAACCACCACCGAATATCGCACCGTCAACAACATCGCAACTGATCAATAATCCTCCGAATAATTCCATAAATGTCATAAATTCACAAGAGGCTAAAAAACAAGATAAACCAGAAATTATAGCCTTAGATGAAGTTCTTATAGAAAATTATGAGTTAAGTTTGGCGAATGTTATCAACTCTACTTCGGAAGCAAAACCTAGACTCGCCAATGATAACGAACATCGCAAATGTCAACCATTATTAATACCCGTCAAAATACGTGGAGAAGAATTCAAAGCTCTAATCGATACGGGAGCGCAATCTAGCTTTATGAGGACAGATACAGTGTCGAGATTACTGAATATATCAAAGACAAAATTTCCTATTTTGAATTCAGTAGTAACAGCGGTTGGAAAACGCATAACGACATATGGTCCTACATTCATATACGTTGGAACTGGTTTTGGAAATTTCCTCGCTAGATTTGCATTGCTAGATAACCTAAATGAAGGTATTATATTGGGTCTAGATTTTCTAACCCATCCTAGTATACAGGCGTCTATTGATTTTGGAAAAGGCCACATACGCCTAGCAAATGTAGAAAGACAGATAATTAGTGAAACGTTATTCGACGATACACAAATACCGCCGCGGTTGCCAATTCCTACAAATCCGATGGTTTTGGATTATGTACCCATAAAGGAGGAAATTAAGGAAGAAGATTTGCCTGAGCTAGAAAGTGACGATGATCAAGAACAAGTGATGCGAATTACCGAAATGAACGAGGAAACTTTTATTTGGACAAAAAATGGGACGTATATTCCCCCGAATACCACTTCCTTTGTACAAGCTGTGGTTTGGCCACAGAAAGATTGGACAAAGGGTCCCATAGTGGTAGAAGAAACGGGGAAGAATACTTTGTTCGATGTTGACGCCTCAATTGTGGACGCCAGAGATAATAATTTCCGAATTCTACTAATAAACGAAACCAACAAGGGGATAAAATTGCGTAGCAACGAGCTAATAGCGAAATCCAAAACGAAATTCGTGGGGCCAGAATTTGATGAAAAGATACATCAACTTCAGTCAGAACCGCAAATCCAACAGCAGAGCGAACCAGAATTTATCAAAATCATAACGCAGTTAGTGAAAAAATCAAGTATTGATCGACAAGGGCAACAACAGCTTATGAACGTTCTACTTAAACATAGGCACGCATTTAGTATGAAGGACGACCCTCTGACGATGACTCATGAGGCACAACATAGAATCGACACAGGAGACGCGTTGCCGGTCCAAAAGCACTACTGGAGAGCCCCTATAATGCAAAGAGATATTATCCGTGAGCATGTGAAGGATATGATGGAAAAAGGGGTCATTGAGCCCTCTAGAAGCCCTTGGGCCGCACCATTGTTTTTAGTGGGCAAGAAAGATGGCACTTGGAGACCAGTAGTTGATTACAGAGGGATTAACCAAGTAACGAAAGACGATAAATTCTCGATACCACGAATTGACGATTACTTAGATGCGTTAGGAGGTGCACGCTATTTTTCGACTTTGGATTTAAAGTCCGGGTACTGGCAGGTACCAATGCATTCAGAATCGAAGGAAAAGACAGCATTTATATGCCAAGATGGTCTTTTCCAGTTTAAAGTAATGCCATTTGGGCTTAAAAATGCTCCGGCAGAATTTCAGCATCTCATGGAGCGAATTCTTTATCCCTATGTGTGGAAAATATGTTTAGTATATATGGACGATGTGATAATTTTTTCAAAAACGGTCGAGGAGCATTTAGAAAATATAGAGACTATTTTTCGATGTCTGACAAACGCAAATCTTACATAGAAACCTGACAAATGCTCCTTTATGCCAGCTAGCGTAAAATTTTTAGGCCACATATTGGATAAAAATGGAATGTCAGTTGATCCCCAGAAGATAGAAGCGGTAAAAAATTTTGAAGTACCCAAGTCCATCAAGCAGCTACAAAAATTTTTGGGATTAGTACAATGGTCCAAACGGTTCATACATAACTTAGCTTTCATCACCCAGCCTTTATTTAAAGCCCTCGTAAAAAAGAATAGGAAGGATAAGTTCGAGCTTTTGGAAGAACAGTTAGCAGCTTTTAAAGGTATAAAAAACGCCCTAATGACGGCACCCTTCCTGCGATACCCAGTATTTGATGGATCGGCGAAATTTGTAATTCAAACTGATGCGTCAGGGACAGCGATAGGTGCGATTTTATACCAGGAAACGGAAAACGATCGCTGGACGATAGCCTATTCGAGTAGAGTTTTAAACGACGCCGAAACAAGATATTCCACAACGGAAAGAGAGTGTTTAGCCGTAGTCTATGGATTCAAGCAATATCGACATTACGTGATGGGGTTTAGGGTCACAATCAGAACAGACCATAAACCACTTACGTGGCTCTCCGCAGAAAAACAACAAAATCAAAGGTTATTGAAATGGGCTTTATATCTCGGACAGTTTAACTATACATTCGAATATGTAGCCGGACGCGAAAATGCCTTTGCAGATTTTTTATCAAGATCCGAGGAGAAAGAAAAGATCCGAAACAAGAAACGAGAAAGTAACGAAGAAATCGAGGATAAAAATGTGGATACGGAACCCGAATGCATGGCGGTAACAAGAGCCATGACAAGACAGATGCTTGAACCAGAGACACAAGAAACATTTATTGACCCTCCACCACCAATGCAAAAAGAAATAGATCAAACACCAGAGGAAGCAAAAAAGAAGTCCGACTTATTCTCTCTGGAATTGATCAAGAAACAACAGCAATTAGATTCGAAGTTGGTGGATATTTTCCGGAATATCGGTGAAAACAGCTCAAAAAAATACTTCAACAGTTTTCATTTGGAAAACGAAGTATTATACAGAGGAAATATCCATGGAAGAAATCAGTTAGTAATTCCCTCCAAGCTTAGGCACCTTGTTTTGCATCAGTACCACGGCGATACATTAATGGGCCATCAAGGGATAGATAGAATTATTGCCGCAATTGGGAATAAATTTTGGTGGTCAAATATGGAAGACGACATTATTAAATGGATAAAATCCTGCGTCGTATGCCAATTATGTCGCCCCATAGCGAACCCAATTCAACCACTCAACCCCATACCTGTTTCCTACCCTTGGGAAATAGTAGCCAAAAAGCCGATACTATAGTAAAGGCGTTCATGGAAAAAGTAATTTATACCCACGGGATGCCAAAACACTTGCTGAGCGACCAGGGCTCAGCGTACATGTCCGAACTAATGCGCGACGTGTGCAATCTCCTGAGAATAAAGAAAATAAATACGACACCATACCACCGGCAATGTAATGGTATGGTGGAAAGATTCAATAGGATGCTAATTGAGCAGATTAGGAGAGTGGCAATTACCGACCCCGATGACTGGCCCCATTATCTGGAGCAGATTTTATATGCGTATCGGATTACCCCACACAAAACTACGAAAAGTTCCCCCCATAGTCTATTGTATGGACATGAGGCAAGGTTTCAGATAGATAATGATATCACAAGGCCAATAATTGTCCAAAACAACTACGAGACGTACAAATACATGTTAACGGAGCACCTCCTTAACACGTACAAAATTATAAACGAAAATCATAAAAAAGCGGCGGCCGAAAGAAAATTACAGTATGATAGGAAGGCTCGCGAAAAGACGTTCCAAACGGGTGAACTTGTCCTCTATCAGAAAGGAATTATAAAAGGGAAAGCCGACACTACAAATGAGGGCCCCTATGAAGTAATTGAAACACAGAATTTAGATAAAAATGTTATAAAAATACGCCGCGCTGGGAAACCAGATTCGCGTGTACAAATAGTCTCCGTAAATCGCGTAATGCCTTTTTTTAAGCAGACACCCGATTTTTACTGTAGTTCATAATTCATTTTTATCGTTTTATTTGTGCGTTGTGTTCAAATTTTGTTTTATGTGTCCTTTTTTAATGTTCCCTGTATTATACCTTTCCCATTTTTTCCCTTCAAATTTTTTATCGTTCTAACTTATTTTTGGCAATTTTATGGCAGTTTTAGGCAGTTATCAAAAACTACGACGCCGGAAAATTTTTTAATGGGCAAAATTATATTTTTTCACGCGCTCGGTGTGAAGAAATCAAAATGTTTATAAGTCCCGAGAAAACCATCTCATAGTTACAGATCCCATAAAATCGAAGGCGTTATGGAGCTATTTTTTAGATTTCATTTGCAAAATATTACTATATTAATTATTTTCGTCGACTGGAGGATTTTTGAAGTCCAAGTTCGAACGCGATATGGCCACGTCCAATTTCGTCGAAGTAGACAATAGTTTCGGGCAGCCGCAAGACCGCCAAGATAATACAAATTTTCAAATCAGTAGTAAGTGTGAAAGGGTAAAATATGTGGTAGAAATTTTTATTCGGAATGGGACTCTAAATTGACCACGCGGCAATTTATATGCCGAGGATTTTGGGTATTTGAGAGACTGATCAACTCGCCTATGTCCAAATCTATTCTTGAGCATTTGAGTCATTTTTATTTCGAAGTTAGTACCAAAAAAGAATAGGTAAAAAATTATGTAAAAATTTTAAGATTATAACGTGCGAAGATTGGTGCGGTCAACAGACATTTTCAATTATTTTACGTCGTTGTTCGGTGGGCCTCATACGGCCATCGAAGAACCTTTGTTTCTCGCGCCCGAAAATGTTAAAGCTTTTAATAAGGCAATAAACCAATCGAAATTCAGAGGACGAGTAGTCATCGCGCTAGATACCGAAAGTGGGAGGAAACCCAAAACGGCGGGTTCGAAACCCAGCGATGCCTTGAGGCTCTTGACGATTTCGACGATATGTGGGAAGAACTTTATAATAGATTTAAAGTTTTGGGACAGAGAACATTTTCACAAGATATATAACACAATTTTTCGCGAAGAGAATATCATCGTCGGTTTTCACATTTGAGAAGACATCACGCTAGTCTTGACTAGATTCGGATATTTAGATCAAGAAAAAGAGCTAGCCCGAAAAAAGCGTGACAATATCGATTACATCTTGTCGTGCTGTGTTTATGATCTAGAAATCGTATTGGCCGAGACGAAGGATAAAGCAAAGACAAAGATGATAGGAATTAGTCCGGAAGCCCTGAACTTAAAGGCCCTTATGATGGAAATTCTATTTTTGTGGGCTGATGCTTTTAAAATTTGGTGGGGCCAATTGAGCTCTCTAGAATTTCGACAGCTAATGGAAGCGGACAAATTAAACATAGAAGTTTTGGGATACGCGACGCTCGACGCACGCGGTTCCCTTCTATGTTTCTTGGCGCTGCTACGATACGGGTTCGCTACTGATGTGCAAAATTGTTTCAAGTTATATCCTCACGATAGGATGGAACCAGAGTTGGTTGCCGATTTAGCCCGAAGATTTCGAGAAACGTTCGAAGATAAATATACGGACCCGCAGTGGAAAGGCGCCTACGGAGTAGAGGAAATGACGGGCAATATCAATGCGTTATATTTCATGATGCGCGGGGAAGCAATCGCAACTTATAAATTATCGGAAGAGCAAGCGTCTGGAAATTTCTATTGCCCTCCGCATTTCTCGAATAGCGACATCGACCCGCAACCAGTACCCCGCGGTTGGTACCCATGGGTAGAAAGAAAGGTAAAAGCATCACGGAAAAGGAAAGATACGGAAGAATCGGAAGAAGGGCCCACCAATGATTGGGATTTAGAAGATATACTAGCTGCGCGGAAATTCGGACGACCAATAGAGCCAAGAGAGATGGAAATGAAACAAGGAAAGTGGCCTAGCAAAGTGATTCACTTTACAAATAATATACGGGAACAGGTATCGTCGCTTAGGGACTATTACCATCCAAAAATCAATCGATCGATTGTCCCTGTGGTCAAGGAGTTGTATGAGAAGAACATAAATCCCCTCATTCATTTCTTGTGGCCTCATTCGGCGCAAGAATGGAGATCTTGGGTGCCAGGGTTTACGTCGGGTATGTGGTCCTCCGTATGGAGAAACGAACAAGAGCGAATCGAATTTATGAAATGGATGGGCCAAGATCTTGTGAATAACAAAATGACCGAACAAGCAGAACAAATGATGGAACGATATCCAAAGGTACGCACGCAGAAGTCGGTCCAAAATATTTTCTGTGTACTACCTATAAAATGGATACCGCGTTCCTTAAAAGAACCCGAAGAAGAAATAGAAACGGATCTACGCGAAAATTCTATTTATTTTTTGAATCATAACTTTTATAATGTGTTTCATTTTTTGCATGTTCACGTGGCTAGCAAAAATCTCATTTATTGGAATGTTTCCGCGTCTATATTCGAGGCTAAGGACCTATGGGTCCCCAGCACTTCTGCAACTTTCAAATCTGTAACTAAGTGGGACGACTCAGATCTGTTTCCTCAAGTAGAAGTTGTGGTCCCGGCTAGCCAGGGTCCTATGGAAAAAACTTTGAAGGAACAGACAGAAAATGTACCCTCTAAAATCGATAATTTGAATGTTTCAGGTACCGAAATGGAACAGGAAAAGCCCGTGGAAGTGATCATCGCGGATCCTCCTATTGCCAATATACCCGCTAACGATAGTAAAAATGTCGTAGAGGAAGAAAAACTGATGGAAATAGTCGAGCCCGAAAGCGAAATACAACCCGATGTGGAAAAGCTGACCGAGCAGATAAAAGAGATGAAAGAAAAGATAGAAACATTAGAGAAAGAGAAATATGGAAAGGCTGCGATTGAGTTAGCAAAGCAATTGGAAAATGTCAATGCCGAAGAAGAAGAGACAAGCGAAGAACCATATGTAGAAGTCGTTTCCGAAATCGGGAGTGAGAACGAAACTCCCGAAACTAATGTTTTGCCCGCACCGCCGGTATATGCCAAGGCTGGTGGGCAGAGTGTGGAAAATATAACCAACCCTGGAAAGTTTGCGAGAGTAATGTACAACAAAAGACAGGAGAAAGAGAAGCGAATAGCGAAAGAGGAGAACAAAGCTGAATTGGACCAAGTAAAAAGCGGAAAGTTCCAACAACCGCCAGGAAACCCAAATGACAAAATCAAGTATCGACGAGGCCTCGGGAAACGTGGACAACTCTTGAAAAAAGCTTTGAAAGAGGGAAAATACGTCGTCGATTTCCAATATGGTAGAGTATCTCTGTCAAATCCGTATGTTCAGAAATATCTCGCACATATGGATCCCGCTTTGGATGAAGAGGTAGCTCTTATGACCACGGACTTGATAAATCGTATCTACGATGAAGCGGGAGTCGAAATAGAAACAATACGTTACTATGAACTGCAATTTCACCTATTGCAGGCGAATTTACCCGAAAAATTGTGGAACATTTTTGAACATCAATTGACAGAATGGGCTACAACTCGGCCCCCGGAGAAAGCGTATGAAGCCGCGGTATGGGCTTGCGCCTGTTTATTCATGAAATTGTCGCGGTTGGGCAGGATTCCACAGAATTTCGCTGGATTCCACTATCAGGCTCATGCTTACGTTACCATGAAACTTTTCATACGTTATACGCCTCTTGCCAGTCTAAGGCGTCAGGGTTAGCGTATACAATTGCTAAAGCCGTCCTGCAGGATAAAAGAGACCCGGAACCAAAATATACGAATATTCAAGTTTGAAAGAAAGAAACTGATAATACGGATCCCCGGATATGTTTTTGGGAAGTTATTGATAGGAAGAAGGCTCATGATCTGTTGGAAGTCGAGAAAAGATTAAAAAAGAAAATCGGGTACCGAGTCAAGCACCCCTACAGCAGGCCTGCGGCAGGTAAGGTATCCAAACATTGGACTAGGAAAGATGGTGATGAGCGGAAAAGAGAAAAATCGGCGACGCCAGAAAAGGAAAGGAAAAGGAGATACGAAAGTCGGCACCGGGACGAAAGTCGCCATGAAAAATCAATGTCGAAAGAGAAAAGATGAAGAGAAAATGAAGAAGAGAGCTGGCGCAAAGAAATTGGAGAATACGAAGAAAAGTTCGAGCGAAGGGAGAAAGAGAAAAGAGAAATGGAAGAAAGGAAAGGGAACTGAAAATCTCGAAGCCGAAAGAGGACACCAGGATATTATCAACACGATGATCGATTGGACGTGTCCTACTCCTGTCGAACGGCTTCACTGGATAGGCCTAGAGCCAACGAAGCGAGTCAACAAGGAGTATCGATGGCCGACCCGAATGCAATGATGATAGGGCAGCAGCAGCAATTACCGTACATGCCGCCGAATTATCCGGGATTACCTATGGTAGGAGTTGACTGTATGAATCGCCCTCTCTTTTCAGGCCAAGTGTTGCCCAATACAATGATACCTCCGCCACAGCAATTTCAAGTATCGCAATTTCCGGTTTTGCAATTCCAGCCGGGGCAACCGCAATATTATCACCAATTCTTGGTTCCACCCGGCCTTCAAATGCCACCACCGACAGTAATTCCGCCGATACGTAACGTACAAGGTGAAGAAAGGATGGAAATTCCGGGGACGTCAACGGGAATGCAACCACCGCAAGGACCGCCATCGACAGGGAACCCCGATTATATATCGCCGTTGAAAAGAGAACAAGGTATCGGTCAGCCTGGGTGGGACCACAGTGGTCATAGACAAAAGTAAATTATTTGTTAACAATGACCCCGCTCTTTGTGAGGTCACCATAAACGTAATTATTTCACGTTGTAAATTCTTCTGATATTTCAAAGGTCACTTATTTTTTCTTCTCCGAGCGTTAGTATTACAAAATGAAAAACCGGTTGTGCCACTTTAAAAATTGCCTTAAAATTGCCTCTCGTACTAATCTCAGTAGTTTGTTTCGTTTATTTTTTCGTCTGTGTTTTGTTTTATTCGAATCTGCACGAAGATATTTTGTACCTCTTTTCGGTGAATTTGTAAATTATAATCCAATTTTTGTATTTTCGTAAATTTTGACCATTCTTTTCCTTCCAAAGCAGTTGCCAACTAGCATCGTGCAGTGTGCAGGCAGCTTTCACGCAACCATTTTTATATTTTTCTTTACCCTTTTTTTCCAAAACATATTCTCACTTCAAATTCTTTTTTTTTGTGGCACAGACCGTGTTATTGGTTTAAGTTTACCTTTTAATAAGGCAGATTCACTTTAACAACAAATACCATAAATATTTTTGGTTCAAAATCTAGACGGCCAAGGGGCCAGAGGATTTGGTTTTCGGGCATCCTTTCTCCCTGGAGGCAGATAATACCAAAGGCGTTGGGGGGGCCAGTGTCCGGCCAAGGGGCCAGAGGAGCGATGGGGGCGGAAATTGCGAAAGTCTTGCGGGCTCTCCACATTCAACAACCCCCCCTCCGGAGAGGACAGAGACGAAGGCCACAATCGGTGATGGAGGAGCCGCCGATACTAAATACATCGACGGCAGTGGGGAGCGGCCCACAACCTAACCCGGGCACCGCGGGGGTCGCCGCCGGTCAAACGATTTTATTTTTTATTTTTGGTCAAATTCGGCCCGAGCGCCGCGAACGCTATTCGTTCAAACATTTTATTCTTTTTTATTCGGGTACAACCGGCCCACGGGGCATTTTTATTGGTGAACTTTTAGCGTCGGGGGTAGCATCCGGTGCCATCGGCCCCATAGTTGTAATGATACCGTTCGATACGGGCGTTTTAATTTTATTGGTTATATTGCGTCAACGGCGCATAGCATCATTTTTGAACATTTTGGAGTCCTCGGAAGCGGGAGTCTGGGGCCCTTGGGGGACCTCCTGACTTTTCCCTTCGCTGGCGGGAAAAGTCTTGCCTTTGGGGGGGAGGGATGTCAGAGGGTCAATTCCTCTGACCTTTGGTCCTCTAATTACCTCATTTTCATTTTCTAAAGTTCCTTTTTTGTTAAAGTGATTTCATTTATTCTTGGGTAAGCAAACCGGTAAAACGGTTTGTGTCACATACATTTTTGGTTCAAAAATACACAAATGGTGGCGCGAATGTTTTGCATGCAACTGGCAAGTCGATGTTAGACGCGTTGCAGTATGTTTTTTCATTATTCATTTTACGTATTATTATCATCCGGTTGCGTCCCTTATTGCGTCTTCGAAGAAGACTCGCGGCGACTGAGGAAGGATTGAGGACGCATTCACCGTTCGTATTATTGTGTGTTTCGATTTTGGGGTCGCGGATTCGTCTTGAGGATTCCCGCGGCCTAAGGAGATTTTTGACGTTCAGTCTTGATCAAGGAGATTAGTGAGTGGTTGATCAGGAGTTAGGTAAACTGTTTTGTTTTTGGACAAGCTTTCAGCTTAGGTCGTGGATTAAGATACCCGAAAGTCCCTGGGGCTCTGCGCACAGGGACAGAAAGAAGGGTCAGCGACTTAGGGAGGAAATCAGCGTCGTGTTCATACTTTGGCATTTTGTATTCCGTTTATCACTTGCTCACAGTTGTATTTACACTTTTGTCAGTTCCAAAATAAATATCTTTGTTCCTCAAGTCTCTGTGACCTGCAGTAGGATTGTTTCTAGTACCGGGTTAGCGTCAGGGGCCGTACCGGATTGGATCTCCCAAGAACCGCAGCTAGGTAGCCGAGGGCATACGACCGCTTATACGACACCAGGAGCATTACTCCTCGGAGGGGGAGGGGTGTTGTAGTGGTGCATTTGACCATTCATTATATGACATGCCCCGCACTTACCACTATCACTACAACCACAATTTCCGAACCATCCATGTGGCTTGGTTAGCACAGCTGGATAGTGCATCTGCTTTGAATGCAGAAGGTCGAGGGTTCAAGCCCTTCACCTAGCATTGTTTTTCTGATGCGCTGGCCACATGGATTTGGGCATACAACATAATGAGCTGAATATTGAGATTATCCCCAGCTCGAGCTGTTGGGTTGCACTAACATTTTCAGATAATTTTCTTATCCCTAAAGCAAATAAATATAAAAATTTTTGAAATCTCCAAACTCTAATTTAAACCGCAGTAATAGATAATCCTGAAGTGAGTATTGTTTGTGCACTGGAAGAAAATAATTTGGACATTGGGATTAGCAGAATTTCAGGATCATCAATTTAATCCCGATGTTGAGATTACTCTCATGTTGGGTTAGTGCAACCAACCTCAGGTTTCTTTACAGTTCTGAAAATGACTGTAATATGCTTCCCTCGTCATTTTTCAGGTAGTGTGAGAGGCAGAAGTTTTGAACTGGTCGGGATTTAGAATGCTTTGGTTTACCATTTCTTTACATTTGAAGTCATGTGCATATAATTTTCATATAGAAAAATGTTACTGTAGTTGATGCCAGGGGAAGGACAAAATGCACGATGCTGCAGAATATACTTTTTAACAGGCATGAAAAATTTTTTTTTGAGGAAGAATAAAAAATCCAACCTAACGAAAGTGAATTTTTTCCAACTTCAACCCAAGTTCTCAAAAATTTAGTTCACTTCTTTTTCTAGCTTGGTTACTATCCAAGCAAGTATATTCTTTTTTCTCTCCCATACCAGGGTGTTTTCTAACGAACTAGTACATGAAATAGTTCAGGAGTGAAAGAAATTTGATGGCCAATTTTTTATTTTGGGCACCAGAAAAATGTCATCCTAGCATCACAAGCCGAAATCATGTCTGTCAAGTTGTTCTACTACTATTATAATCAGCTACAGAAAAAAGTGACTGTCCATTAGTCATATCTTCGTGAAAAGCTTCTAAATAATGAGAGTGGACAGGAGATACTATTTCATTTTTTTTTATTTTCTGCTAAACCATGTCACATAGGATTGCAAATTTGTGGGCATACTCAAGCGACCTCAACAACTTTTGACTTTTGGGCGGAAAATTCTACAGTAAAAGCTTTGCTAAAGATGCAGTTTCACCTTGACATATTAAGTTAAAAATTAATCACATGTGATAATCAGGCATATTATGTATAGTCTGTTTTTTATAAAATGCTTCCAGATGCAAAAGTGACACAAATCAGTACTGTCGCCGAAATTGTTTACATAAAGTTCTTACTGTAAAATTTTTCACTCGAAAAATCACTAAAGGTCAGACCAGTAGGCTCAGAAATTTCCAGCCCTACATGACATTTTGTTCATCAGAAAACCGCAAAAATCTGAAATAATACTTGCTTTCCACTTTCATTATTTGGAAGCATTCCAAGAAAAACAGACTATAGTTTCACATGTTGAGGAGCTTCCTTCTGGAACCTATTTTGCATAAAAGTCAAAATTCAGCACAGTATCATAAATGTTGTAACATCCTTATTTTTTAGTATTTTATTTTACACACAATTCAAAATTTCCAAGCATATGGATAATGGTATGAAATAGTTTTCTAATCTCGTACTTTTCACTTTAGGCTATTTTAAAAGTCCAACAAACTGTGAAAAATTGACTAATCTCAAAGTGATTAACATATTAGAATCAGAAAGAGTTTAGTCTGTTTTTCTTGAAATACTTCTAAATAATGAAAGTGGAAAGCAAGTAGTATTTTATGATTTTTATGATTTTCTGCTAAACAATGTATCATATTGGACTGGAAGTCTGTGAGCATACTAAGCTAACCTTTAAAAATTTTCCGAGTGAAAAATTTTGCAGTAGAAACGTTATGTAAACAATTTTGACGGAACTTCTGATTTGTGTGACTTTTCTATTTGGAAGCATTTTATACTAAACAGACTATAAAACAGACTGAAGAATTTCCGTACATTTAGTACATAAGAAACTTGAGGAAAAAAGATAAAACTATGAAAAAAGATCATTCTTGATTGTTTAGTAACCTTTAGTCTCTTTTTTTATAAAATGCTTATAAGTTAAAAAATTATGAAGTATGCACCGCCTAAAAGTTGGTTACATAAGTCTTTACCAAAGAATTTTCGCTAAAAAAATGAGTGTTGGTAGGTCGAGTAAGGGTCCCAAATTTTTAATTCTATCCCACATATAGCTCAGCAGGAAGCAATATAATATGAAATATTACTTGCTTCACACTTTTTTATTAACAAGCATTTCAAGAAAAACATACTATAAGGACTGATTGTACTCCATATCGATCCTATGAAATTATGCTCAACGGAGTTAACACATCGCTGTAAAGAAACAGCCAAAGATTCCCCCCATAATTTCATTGCAGTCATACTTCCTTTTAATACTGAGGGCCATAAACATGAATGCTGCTCAAGCTAATCATGTTAGAAATGGCACGTTAAGTGGTGTTAAAGTTAAGGGGTATGCATGAACGTGAGTTTGTGCTAACACCGTGTTAAACTAACACCTGATTTTAATCCTGCTTTCCCCCGCGATTAACGGTGAATTAGTGCACTTTTTTTCTGAAATCTGGAAATAGGTGGTTTTTTCTGTGTGATAGATGTTTTGGAAATTCTCGTTGATATAGATGAAGAGGATATTGATGATTATGTTCTAATCAGGACTCTTTCGAGGCCTGTCCCCAATACAGCTAAACCCACAACAGCAAAACTCAAAATAGTGAGACTCAAAACAGTGATTCTCATTACAGCAAAGTCTCAATACAGCGATTCTCAAAACAGCGAAGTCTCAAAACAGAGATTCTCAATACAGCGAGGTCTCAAAATAGTGATTCTCAAAACAGTGATTCTCAAAATGGCAAAGTTTCAAAACAGTGACTCAAAAGAGCGAATCTTAAAAAACAATTTCTGCAGGAATCAACCAAAGCCTGTAGTTAAGTGTGATAAGTAAAAAATTAATCATACCTGAAAAAACATATTTAGTACATTTTTTGCCCTGGACACCACGCCAGTATTCGTTTGATCCAAAAATCAAAATTTGTTTTGCAATATCAATCCAAAGGTTCAAATTTTTGCAATTTTCGAAATTTTAGGTCACAATCATTAAAGGCCTATAAGTACATGGCTATGCAATGTTGATCAATAAAACTTTGTCAGTAAATGTAACAATGTTTACTGTATATGCGTGACACATATAGATATATGTAGCATCAAAATTATGGTTTACACTACACTCTAAATTTCAATTTTCAGCAGTTGTCAATGACTCAAATTCACACATTTTTGTACCCTGTAAAGTCAAATAATGGGTGTCATTGATTAAACTGCACTATGTTATATCTGGAGTCTTGGCCACATACCCACAAAGTTTCATCAAAATAAAAAAACCATTGAGTGTGCCACAGTGAAACAAGTAGAGGCCATTTTTTAATCAAATTATAAAATTTTTTTTTAAAAATGCAGTCATTCACCCAAAATTCTAATAATCCAACTAAAACTTTAACACATTGCAGATTGACATCTTGGCTACATACCCATAATGTTTGGTCATAATATCGTAATCCCTTACATGGGAAATTACACAAAGTAAAAAGCATTCTTGATATTGTTGAAAAAACTTTATGTGCAAATTGGTGTTCCATTTAGTCAGAATATTATTAATTCTAGTCCAAATCGACTACATTGCAGCGACAGTATGTAGCTACATGCCCACCAAGTTTCATCATATTAAAAATTAGAAAAGCACATTCTTTTGGTTAACTATAAGATGAAAAATTGTTCAAATTTTTAGCAAAAACTGATAAGGTAGTGAACCAACATAAACTTTTTGGATCATTCTCAGATAAATGGGACCCACATGGACAGAAGAAACTATATCAAAGCTAAAAGGAGCAAAATTGTATTTAAAAGTTGATTAGCAAGTCCACATAAAGCTAAAATCAGGTATTTCTGATCACTGTTCATGGCATGGTCTTAGTGATCCAATCCATCCAAAGTTACAGGAGAAATTTACAAATCACATTCATACCATGAAATGTGACAATTGTGAGCAGTTAAAGAAGACACTGAAGGACATCAAAGAGGCATTGACTCAATTCCAAACTATAAAGGACTGGGACTTCTCTAAACCTCAATTTCTAAAAAGGCTCATGTTACTGAATTGCTGCACTAATAGGGAGGCAAGTTCAACAGTTTATAAATAAAAACAATCAATGTTCAGCTGCTGAAGAATTCATCAGGTGTGCTACAACATATAGAAAGGTCAAGAGAACATCATTCCTCACTGGCAATCTCAAAATCCTACACAAGAAGATGGACCTTAAAGCATTTGGTATCAGGAGCTATTTCAATTTCTAGTTCACATCTACTGAAATCAAGGTAACTAAAACTTAAAAGGTTGATACTGGAAGCATATTCAAGATGAAAATATTGAATTTTGAACAGTTACCAAAGCTTTATATCCATCATGTGGTTCATGAAGACCAGCCAGAGGTTTCACCCCTTCAAACATCAAAGTTCTGGATTGCTATTGATCCAAAAATCACAATCACCAACTTTGAAGAAGAATGTGAAGATCTTCGAGCCACCACTGATGAGCCATACAAAATGGAAAGCAGTGCCTTCAACTGTCCTGAAGAAGACTGTATGAAGGCTTTTGTACTTCATCGCAACATGTTGCAGCATTTTATTTTGGGTAACCACAAGCTAATGCCGTAGCCAACAAGTTTATGTGATATGGCAAGACAAAGCTATAGTGAAATACTAGAAAGTGTTTGCCTGACCCCTGGCTTGCCTGAAGTTCAAGAAGCTCTTCAATATTGTTTTATGAAGCTGACTCATTTGATGTTATGGAAAAAAGTTGGGCTTTAAAGAAGAAGATATGCCATTTCTTGACTGAAAAACACCATCAATATTTGCTGGAAAAACACAACAGTGGCATTGTATATCATCAAAAATTCAATGTTGAAGTTGTTGCTGAAGAAATGAGGTGGAACCTATCTTTTGTCAGGTCTGACTTCCTCACACCACAACAAATCATTGGATTCTGATCTAGGGAAGCCAGCCATTGTTGAGAAGAACCTTATATATTTTATAGTAGCAACTTGAAAGGAGAATGTGGTGTTGAAGATGAAAAAGAACCCTACGATCATCCAGTGATGTTTGATCCTTATTTAGAATATGAAAGTGAACTACTGAAAACAGATTGTTTTGAATAACTGTTTCAACAATTATTATGTAGATCTGACTTGAAAAATGTCATCTGGTTTAGAGCAAATCTTTCTGTCAGATTCAAGTGGATTTTATGTTGAGCTGTTATGATCTGAAAATGATCCAGAGTTTGTCAGTTTTTGCTAAAAATTTGAACAATCTTTCATCTTATAGTTAACCAAAAGAATGTGGCTTTTCTAATTTTTAATATGATGCAACTTGGTGGGTATGTAGCCACATACTATGGCTGCAATGTAGTCGATTTGGACTACAATTAATAAGATTCTGACTAAATGGAACACCAATTTGCACCCAAAGTTTTTTTTTAATAATATCAAGAATGCATTTTACTTTGTGTAATTTCCCATGTAAGGGGTAATGATATTATGACTGAATCTTATGGGTATATATATAGCCAAGGTGTCAGCCTGCAATGTGTAAAATTTTTAGTTGGATTATTAGAATTTTGGGTGGAAGACTGCATTTTTAAACAAAAAATTTTATAATTTGATTCAAAAATGGCTTCCACTTGTTTCACTGAGGCACACTCAGTGGTTTTTTTATTTTGATGAAACTTTGTGGCTATGTGGCCAAGGGGTCCAGCCAGAACGTTGTGCAGTTTAATCAATGACACTAATTATTTGACTTTATGGGGTAGAAAAATGTGTGGATTTGGGTCATTGACAACTGCTGGAAATTGAAATTTAAAGTGTAATGTAAACCACAATTTTGATGCTACATATATCTGTTTACTACATATATCAGTAAACATTGTTACATTCAGTGACAAAGTTTTATTCATCGACATTGCATAGTCAATTACTTATAGGCCTTGAATGATTGTGACCTAAAATTTCGAAAATTGCAAAAATTGAATTTTTGGATTGATGTTGCGAAACGAATTTTGATTTTTAGATCAAACACATACTGGCGTGGTGCCTAGCGCAAAAAACTGTACAAATTATGTTTTTTTGTGGTCTTAATACAGCAAATAACAAAAAGTTTTATGCATTAGAGTAAACGTACACATCATTTTTACGATAATATGCAAATTGGGTGTATTACAATCGTTTTTGCTGTTTGAGAGTCAATTTTTAGCTGCATTTGGCAATGAGTTTTACATGCATCTATGCTGCAGTTGCGGTAGCTATACACGAACGAACCATTCCAAAATCACAAAAAATATCTGTCAGAAAAACATTTTCGCAGAACGTTTGAAAAAAAAACGAAAACGAAAAATTATCATTTCCGATTACAATTGTTTCGTATGGAGCTTAATTGCAAAAGGGATTAAATTAATGAAATGAATAAAACAGAATGAAATAAGCAAATAAAATTAAATCATAGGTGGCGCGACGGCGTCAACCTATAATATACTTGGCCCCCAAATTTCATGTTCCCTCCTCTAGAGCCAAAACGGTAAGAGAACCTTCGGGTTTTTTGCATAATATCGGGAATAGGGGCAATTTATGGGGTGACTTTTGTCATTTCGCCTCTATCTGCAAGTGGTGCTTGGTGGGGCCCCAAAAACATGAAAAAACGCACTTTTTAAGGCCCCCCAGTTCCACCATGCCCAGCAATGGGGGTGGCATGTCCAAGCTTCATATTTCGGCCTGAGCATCTTGGGGACGCAATCTCAAATGCGAATTTTTATTTTTTTTAAATATGGCCCCAATTCAATTATATGGTGGTCCAAAGTCCCGGAAAACGCCAAATTCCCCAATTTTGTTATATAATACTTATGGGTTCAAAAAAATAATTTTTTGCAGCATGATGCACTACTAATTTTTTTGCAGTTTCAATTGAACCTGTAGCCTCATTGGGATTTTTGGGCTGCCAGGGTTTTCGACCATTGGGAATTTGATGAACGCGGTCACTTTACACAAAAAATTATCCCGGGTTTAAACAAGCGTATTTCCGTGATATTTCAGTGGAGGGAGTTTTCGACCGTGGGGATTCAATAGATGTGGTCACTTTACACAAAAAATTATCCAATGTGTAAACAAGCGTATTTTCGTGATTTTTTGTTGGAAGGGCTTTTCGACCACGAGGAATTCAATAAATGTGATCACTTTACACAAAAAAAATTATCCCGTGTGTAAACAAGCGTATTTTCGTGATTTTTCAGTCGAAGGGGTTTTCGACCACGGGGAATTTGATGAATGTGATCATTTTACATAAAAGAATTATCCTGGGTGTAAACAAGCGTATTTTTGTGATTTTCTATGGAAGGGGTTTTCGACTGCGGGGAATTCAATGGATGCGTCACTTTACACAAAAAAATTATTCTGGATTTAACCAAGCCTATTTTCGTGATTTTTTTGTGGAAGGGGTTTTCGACCATTGGGAATTTAATGAATGTGATCACTTTACGCAAAAAAGTTCTCTATGAGAGGTGTTTTCGATCACTGAGAATTTAATGAATGTGATCACATTACACACTGATTCATATCGAGTGTAAACAAAGGTATTTCTGCGATTTTTTGGGTTGAAGGATTTTAGACCATGAGGAATTCAATAGGTATGGTCACCTTTCAGTCTGTTTACAATGTTTTTTAAGTGCTATGCAGTTTATACATCTTTTACTTTTGCCGGAAGTGAGAATTCGTAGCATGAAGATGGTCTTTTATTGTTTTTTTGACGTGAAGATGACCGAATTTAAAACTTCAATGTGCTTCTATGAAGATTTTCGTGCATGATTGAGGCCCACTAAAAAGAGGTGAACTAGTTTATTAGAAAATGCCCCGATGGGGCAGAAAAAAGGAGAATATACTTGCTTCGACAGTTGCCATGCTAGAAAAAGAAGTGGACCAGATTTTTGAGAACTTGGGTCAAGGTTGGAAAAAATTCACTTTCTTTATATTGGATTTTCATTCTTTCTCAAACAAATTTTCTATGTCTGTGAAAAAGTATATTCTGCAGCTGAGTGCATCAACACACTTTCCAACCAAGCATGTGCATCTCTGAAATTTTTAGGAGGGTACAGGCGTGGACCTTGGTGTTTTGGCATTTTGTGAGACAAAAAATTCAAAAAAAGTTGACCGAAAATTTTTTTGCATAACAAATTTTCCAGTTCCAAAACCCTAGTGGAAGTTTATACCCCCATGTCCCCTCTCACACATGTTTGCTTCCAACTGTGTTAGACATTTTTACTGAATTTGGTGTCAACAAAAGGAATCAACTGAGGGAAAGTGGCACATAAAATCCCATTCAGCTTTTTTAGAAAAAAGAGCTACAGCACAAAGTCTTCTAAGAACTAAATTGATTGCGCAAGATACGTTTCATTCACTCATTTTATATAACATATCGTATAGAATTCACGGGATACGGACAATTCGCCGCCAGTAATTCGCCCCCAGTAATGCGCCCCCAGCAATTCGTCCCCCACAATTCGCCCCTGGTAATTCGCCCCCACTGCAGTATACGTCCCCGGATAATTCGCCCCTGAGCAATTCGCCCCCCCCCCCACAATTCTCCCCCAGTAATTGGCCCCAATTCACTGTTTTATAATTCAAAAATTCAGATTTAAAAATAATTCCACTAGGTTGTTAGCAGTTATGTAATAGCACTTCTACACATCCATACACAATACCTAGAGATTTTTCCTGGCCGAAATAGCATGTTTATTTATGAATTCTGCATGCAGGGTGCAAGTATTGTGTACAAGAAGAAAGAGATCTACAGCAATGTTCCAAATAAAGGTCCACAAATAATTTCTTTATATTTTCTTTGAATATAAGATTTTTTTACTGGTGCGGTTAGTACCAAGTCAGTATAAGCATTTTTTACTTGTACAGTCAGCAATACAAGTGTTTGAGCAGTAGTTCCCTAGAATTGAAATGGCCAGTTGTTTTTCCACTTGAAACAAAATGTGTAGCCAAGTTCAAAATTAAAGCTTGCAGCTAAAGTTTATCTGACGGAAAATAATCAATTTTGACCAGAAATTTGTCAAAAATCTCAACACTGGCAATTTACAAATTCATATTTTTTCAAGTTTGTAATGATGGTGTCCTAATCCCCAGAAACCATGCCAAATTTTAGTCTGATGGCGTGAATACCTGGGAGAATTGACTCAGAACTTCAATTTGTAACACGGATATTATAGACAGAATAACGAGTCATTTATGTTTTTCGATCTGCATTTGTTTTTCTTTATTTTTGTTCCTTTTCGTTTAATTTTTTTCTTGTATTCCTCTTTTTTGTCTTTCATCTTTCTTGTTTAGTTTCTTCTTCTATATTTTTTTGATTAATTTTTTCTCATTCTTCTTTTCTGGTTTTTTTTCCTTTTAATTTTTCTTCTTTTTTTTTTATTTTTATTCTTTTTTGTATTTGCTACAACAAAAAGTTGTCACAAAAAAGATAGTGAAGAACACGATAGAGTCACATGTAGAATAACTGTGATACTTCGTCATAATCTTAATTGCTCTCCATAGATCCCGATAAAAAGTTTCAAGAAATGAAGCTGAAAAAAGAAAATCTGAAGATATATTACATAACGTATCATGGAATTGTTTTTAAATCTAAAACCTGGTAAGTATAGTACCAGGGGCGAATTACTGGGGGCAAATTGCTCAGGGGCGAATTGTGTTGGGGGTGAATTTTCCGGGGGCGAAGTGCAGTGGGGGCGAATTACCAGGGGCGAATTGTGGGGGACGAATTGTCCTAGAACCAGAATTCACTCCGTAAGTTCTACTGATTCCAAGCTACAAACAAATTTATTCTCTTATTGAACAAAATAGGATCATTCACAGTTTCTGGATTTAAACTGAAATTCGCAGAAAGAGCACTTTTTGCGGGATTGCAAATGGGAAGCAATTTCACCATTCTTGGTCGCTCCGATCTTGCTTTCAAAAAAGTCGTACTGTTGCTATGGGAGTGCAAGTAGAGTCAGGGAGGACCGGGTATGGGATTTCGCGCACACTCTTGATATAGGCAGGCCTAAATCAGGTGCATTTTTGTATGCTTTACCCTGTTCTCCCATTTGCAGATCGGTGCCCAATCACTGTAACCGAATCCCAGTTGCACTAAAGGGGTCTGAGCTCGAGCTCAAAGTAATTGCGAACAAAGAGGCCACTCGGTTTGATCTCAAGTTCGGTAAAATTTGAATGTCATCCGGATCATAATGAGCTCAATGTCGAGATTATCCCCAGCTCGAGCTGTTGGGTTGCACTAAAATTTTCGCATAATTTTCTTATCTCTAAAGCAGATAAATATAAAAATTTCTGCAATTCCCAAACCTGAACTTAAACCTCAGTTTTAGTTAATCCTGAAGTGAGTATGGTTTGTGTATTGGAAGAAAATAATTTGGACATTGTGAATAGCTTAAACTCAGGATAATCAATTTAATCCCGATGTTGGGATTATTCTCAAGTTGGGTTAGTGCAACGAACCTCAGGTTCCTTTATAGCTCTGAAAATGACTATAATATGCCTCCCTCACTATTTTTCAGCTAGTGTGAAAGGCAGGAGTTTTGAATTGGTCGGGAGTTAGAATGCTATTGGTTTACTATTTCTTTACACTTGAAGTCAGGTGCATATAATTTTCATATAGAAAAATTTTACTGTAGTTGATGCCAGTTGAAGGACAAAATGCACGACGCTGCAGAATATACTTTTTCACAGACATAGAAAATTTTTTTGAGAAAGAATGAAAATCCAATATAAGGAAAGTGAATTTTTTCCAACTTTGACCCAAGTTCTCAAAAATCTAGTCCACTTCTTTTTCTAGCAAGGGAATAAGTCAATAGAGGAAAAAGAAACAAAAAACATGCATGTTAGATATGTTAATAATAATCAAATCAAAATAAAAAGCTGTAAAGTCGTAAATGTCTTGTAATGTCACGCTATAGAGCCATAATGTCAGAAATCTGGCGATTTGTGCCCAAATGTGCGGCAAACAGCCACTAGATCGAAATAGAGGACCAAATAGGCCATGCGCCAAAACGTCTACCCTGCCCAATCTTCATTTTTCCATTCTAAAGATGAATCTGTTCTGAGGCTTCACTGTTTTGAGAATCACTGTATTGAGACTTCGCTGTATTGAGATGTGACAATGCACAAAAGGTGCCACCGTGCATTTTCCTCTGAACCTGTACACTTGATGTTGCTCATCCAAGTCACGGGCCCAGACCTGAATTTTTGTGACAGGCACTGCTGCAGTCGCAACAGGCGATGCAGGGATGTGCAGTCAGTGGTAGAGAAGCTATCACCCAGTGTGCGAGAACCGTTACTTGGTAACCATCCAGGGCCCTTCCTACGAGGGGTGTTGTAGTGGTGCGTCTGGCTATTCATTAGGCGGCATGCCCCACACTCACCACCATTACAACCACATCCGAACCATCCACTTGGCTTGGTTAGTGCAGTTGGTAGCACGTCTGCCTTGTATGCAGAAGGTCGAGGGTTTGAGCCCCTCACCGAGCATTATTTTTCTTACGCGCCTGCCACATGGATTTGGGCATACAACATTGGTGACCGTACCAGGGGGCCTCTTACCTGCCTCAGCAGGGGGAGGAATGTTGTGTCGAGGGCGTCACACTTCCCTAGGAGGAGAATGTGACGATGTGCAAAAAGTGCCATCATGCATTTTCCTCTGAATCTGTAGACTTGATGTTGCTCATCCAAGTCACGGGCCCAGACCTGGATTTTTGTGACGAGCACTGCTGCAGTCGAAACGGGCGATGCAGGGCTGTGCAGTCGGTGGTAGAGAAGCTATCACCCAGTGTGCAGGAACCGTTACAGAGAATCACTGTTTTGAGACATCATTTGAAGATACAAACTGACTAAAACTAGCGGGGTTCGATCGATAACTTTACTGAAAGAAAATTTAAATCGTTACACAAAACGCAGTTGCGCTATTTTGGCCGCTTTACAGTACATACAAAAAATTTTATTATGCAAAGGGACCACCATATTTTGTCAAGTCGATGAAGACAGGATACTCGGAAAACGACGATGCATGGAACTTAGCTGAGACAGCCAACGATGCTATTTTCTTTTTATAAGTTCCATTTTTGCTTGATCACATCAATTTGCATAATTTTTGCATTATTTTCAGAGTTGAATTGTCTAATTTACAGCATGGTTTTCACTTGAAAACTCTGTGATATAGTACATGAAATTCAAATGTAAGATCATTACTGCTTTCAAGTTCCTCCACTTGTCGAATAATTGCTCTTTGGAGCACTTTTTAACATTTGGATTAGACTTGCATGCTTCCTTAATGGCATCCCACGCCGAATTTTTCACATGCACCGATTTCGAATCAGTTTTTTTATTTTCAATAGTGTCAGCACGTTCGGAAATACATTCCAATACAAATTCAGTTTCTTCCACATCGAAATTATGAGTTCCTTCACGATTTTTGACTGGAATCCATTCACGAGAAAAACAACAGAATCAGAGAAGCTGTCAAGCAAAAGTGAAAATTCAAACATATTAAATTCTAGTAGTGTTTGTGAGAAAAGCATGTCAATTCCTAGTTATTTTATTATTATCTTAATTTTTATCGCTTCACTTGAATTTTGCACATATGGAACCAAATGAAAATATTATCAATCATGCAAACGTAATCTCGAAAGATAACTTATAAACCTAATGAACCTTGAAATTTCGGTTCAGTGGAAAATAAAAATACCTGTACAAAGTAAGTATCGAAAGGTTCCGACCGTATGGAATCCTCTAAGGGTTCAAAAATATATGTTGTATAAAATAAATGGGAGTTATATGGCTGATCTTAAACGCAGGCCTCCTAAAACAAGATGAACTACCAGGAATGGAAGCAGATGGGTCGAAAGAGGCAAATAATTACCTAGACCTCTCAGATAAAAATACAGCAACCTTTGCTCCTGCTAGAGCACACACATATGGTGTGAAATAAACAAAAACAAACATTAATCAAAAGATAAGATAGCAGAAGTTAATTAGACCAAGCTAGCATGAAAAGCTGTATGTAAGAGCCGGTAACTCTTATCCTCTGTTCAGTTCGTGCTTCTGTCCAACTCTTTCCCTTCAGTATCATCGGTTCTTATCAACTTGTTCAGTTCGACTCGTTCAGTCTAGTTCGGTTTCAGATCATTAAAACAATTTATTTCGTTCATTCATTTATATTATTCACTTATTTCTTTATATTGTTATTACATTGATAAATATGTACCGCCAGCAGTACCGGAAGACAGTTTCACACCATATTTATTTCCAAGTATGTACTAGTGTATATTTAATTTTAGAGAGTTTCAAATAAATCTTAAAATTACAGATCCACTACCCAAGGACATAAGCATTCAGGGGCCAAATACCTACATATCAAAATTGCGTTAACTCTACAGTACTCCTACCTAGTTTTCTTTTAAAGAACTTAGACCCTGACAAAGCAAATTTCATTCAAATGAACAAAAAAGAATATTTTTTGTTCATGTTGTTTTTTTGGCAAGTCTGTGCTTGCTAAAAGGTTAAATTTGGAAGTTTTACACGACTTAAAATTTTTAAAACCGTGTCAATAAATTTAACACCGGCGGCTGTTAATCCACGTTTGTGCATACGTCTCAAACTTAAGCCGCGTTAGCAATTTAACACGTGTTAACTAACACCGCTCAAGTCCTCAGCACGTATTTTAGCGACATTCGTGCATACGACCCCAGGTGTCCAACACAATCCTACTATCGTGCTTCATCTTGGAAGATAGGCTTTCCGATTGTCACGGAGAAATTCTGCGTTTTTCTGCAGTGGTGAAAGTTACACAAGTGGGCTATAGATCGACAAGAATGTGAACTATTTCAAGGAATGCGACTTTAATGTGAACATCACGGTCGATGATATCGACAATAAAACGACTAAATTATGGCACGCGATATAAGGGATGACGTATAATTTTCTCTGCTGAAAGACTACTAAAATTAAATGCGACTAAAAATTGTTATCTTTAAAAAACAGAAAAAGGAAAGAACTATGAATACTTTTTCGTCAGTACTCGATGCGGTTTCGTTTCTCATGTGGCGTTTAAAAAACACACATCATGCATATTTTACAAAACAACTTTTTTTACAAAATGTTGCCCTTCATAGCCAATTGCCTTTCAATCATTTCCTTTTTAACGTCGGCCAAAATCCGGGGATCGTAACGTTTCAGCGGTGGACAATCACAGCTTTCTCTCACTTTCAAAGCCTGCAACACTGCTATCATGAAATTTTTTTCTTGAAATACTTCTAGCTCATCAAACATGTTCAATAAAAAAAGAGTGAATTAACGATCGAAGTTTGGAGCGAACCGTTTCCGGAAATTTTCTTTGATTACTCTTTGAACATGTAGAAACCATCCGTGTATTTTTTGTACAGTCAAAACGTAGAAGAAAAGACGCAAAAAAATTACTTCGTCGATAATGGGGTCTAATCGGGCGGCTCGATCACCGTGATTTGGATGCGTAGAAAGGAAATCGGGCAAACTGATCTCCTGCTTGACTTTGCTTTTCATCATCGCGGCCGTCCAGAAAGCGTAAACTTCACGAGGATCGAAACAGGCCTAAAGTCATATTTTGAAATTGAAGCGCTTATATTTGTCCAAAAGCACACAAATATTGTAAAAATATCTAAACAAAGTGTACATGAACAAGGTGCGTCGCTCATTAGGAACCAAATGCAACTCCTTTTTACGTATAACGTCCAGATCTTTAAACTGACAGTCTTGAACTTGTATACCTTTAGAATCACTGCCTCTATTCACTTCAAATTCGTTCCAAAATATAGACGATGTTGGAGTGTAAATGTACGAGAAAAATAGTTTTGAATCTTTAAGCTGTCCTGAGATTTAAAAAAGACACGCTGTTCAAAGTAACTTCGAGGCTTGGACACCGGGGAAATTTTGAAAATTCTTCACAGCGAATATAAATTGATCAAAATAAACACTTCAATGATGTTACTTCGGACAACATCTACATTTAAAAAAAGAATCATTTGGACAGTACCATTTCAAAGTAAATTATGATAAAAATAAGACATTTCGTCATACTCGATTTCGCAAACTTGAAATTTACATTTTCAACCGACTAATATGCAAAAGAAACAAAGCAATACTAATATAGACAGCTTTCCCGTGCTCCAAGCTAATGAGGAGACAACATTGAGGAGGCCTTATGTTTTATTTTGTAGATTTTTCCTTATTTCACAAAAATTTAGAAGTATTTGAATTAGAACTACTTCGTTCCTCAAAATATGTTACATACATAGCAAATATTGATTCCTGACAGATAAAATTTGGTTCCCACCAATTGCACTATAGTCATTACAAAAATCAGAAGACCAATACATAACTTGCACGAAGTGCGTAAAACAACGCTAGGCATCAATTGTGTTGTGAGTCGACTTACTCTCCTTGATATCTTAAATTGTTATACACCGAACAGCATTGAAAAAAGTAACAGTTACTCACCTTTTTACAGATCTGACGATATCTTTTCCATATAGAAAAGAAGTATCCTAAGAAAATCTATCATGCAAGCAATTGAAACATTGATTTGCAGTTTGTGCTCAAGGTGCAAACAAAAATGAATGGTGTCATGCAAATTTCATTGATTTCATAATCAGCATACTGCTAGAAATTGAAGATGTGTTCGAAGTAACCCCTCTCGACAGAACTTACTAATTGTGCCATTAAATTATAAGTTTTTGTCAACTAAGATGCATGTTTTCTCTTATTTTTGTCGACTATTATAATCTATTTCCCCCATTTTGGGAACCCAGTAAAACAATATTGAGATCGATATGGGTATTATTTGAAATATTCAAAAATAAAATTAGAACGAGCTTTAACCATCGATATCTTCAGCGTATACCATCCGAGTAAATGATATAAATTTTCGATAGATGACGTAATTTCTGCATATTAAGTCAAGTTTTTCTAATAAAACGTCATTTACACTAAATAATACGATTAACAAAACTGACGCTCTAGTTAGTCACACTCGTTTCTAGACAATCCAATTGCACAGTTTTCTACTTAGATGTCTGAAAACCGCAAACTCATAAACTAAAAATCTCAGAATCAATTGTACCAGCGTACTTTTGAAGCCATTTTAAGACCAAAATCGTCGGCTTCGATTTCTAATTTTCTTGTATGTGGTAACTGCGTTACAATCTATATTCAACAGAAAAGAAGCAAATATCTGGATCATAGAATTTGTTTAAGCTAATTCTCATACTTCCATGACCGTATAAGCGAACCAATGCGTTAAGGCAGCCGCAACAGCCGGTACTGCGGCCCAAATGATGGCAATAAAAATTAGCATAATGCTATCCAATAACTGACTCCAACTCGCTTGTTCCAACTTTAAGAGAACTGGATTAAATGGTATATAAAGCGGAATTGAAATAAGCGAATGGTACTCCGTGGCCAAGAATAGCGTGAGCCATTTCGTGGCCCAAAACGATGCCTAACTGATCCTCGTTCTCGAAATTGTCCAACATTCCGGTAAAAACGAATATATTACCATTCTAGATGGATGACAAAAAATCAAAAAACAACCCGATAAGAATAAGAGTGCATTATACTGACGTGACCAGCTAGAAATATAAATATAATTAACTGGGGACGGCAAAAATTGCTTAGCTATAGGCACTATACCCTTTTGGAAGGAAAAACTAAAAATGTCAATTTTTTGGTACAACAAAAAATAGTCAAAAATGTCCAATTTTTCAGCACACTGCGCCACAAATGAGCACATATTGCTGTGGGTTTTTAGAAAATTTTGAACCATTTTTCGGACTTTTTAGTCGAAGGTTTTTCGCCTCTAATGTCCCCTGAAATTTTGGGCAATTGATGGTTCACACAGAAAAAAATTACCTATAGGAGCCAAGTTACATCTATCAGGATTAACTGCAATGCAACTAAGATAATTCCTTATTTTCTCCGACTTCCTTCCACTGATTATGCGATTTAGAAAATTGAGGACACTAAATACCGTAAAGCGGGACTTTGGACTTCGGACAGTGGAAGCAAAATACTCACTTCAGGTTGTATCATAGCACTTCCACTTTAAATATTGCGCATGCGAAATTCCAATTTCTTTTGTAAAACTTTACAAAACTTCTTGAAAAAATTTACAAAAAAGTATTCTTTTTTCTAGACATATTTCGTTCGAAAAATTCGTTCAGTGGTTCTTTTTTGCTTTAAATACACACTGCAAGAACTCTGGAACGATCAAAGATTTATAGAAGTTATGCTGTAAAATTGGATTCAGGTGATCCGACAAGATACTTGCAAATACCAGAAAATTCGAAAAACTATTCACTACCTCATAAACATGATAAAAAACAATTGATACGGGAAAATAACAGTTTCGTTATTGAAAGTTAATATGACCCAACAGTAAACAAAATTATAGCTTGAAGAACAGAAAAACTTACAGGTACAACTAAAACGTTAGCTAATTTTGCGTCAATAACGTAAACCGACCAATTAAAGTTTTTTATCATTTCTAAATCTGTGTTTGCAGACAATAGCCGCCGAGCAACTCGTTTTATAAACAAAACTCGAAAGTCGTTATCGCGAAGAATGAACGATTGCAATTGCTTCAAAAGCTGTGAAAAAATAAAATTAGATAAATCAAATTAAATAGCGTAATATAACCCCCCCCCAAAAAAAAAAACATTAAATAAAAGCGGGAAACATTTGAGTAAAAACTGCATGACGAATTTCAAAAATCTCGTTCTCGAGGAGCAGCTTTCTATCGAGTTTTCTAGAAATAGCGCCAATTCTTAGAGTATTTTTAAAGGACTTATTAGGATTGCTCAAGAGTAAAATTCTATTCATGAACATGTCAGACTTTTTAACAAAACACTATTTCAAGGACAAAGCTGCGACCTATATGCACTGGACTCTTTCTTAAGAGGATAATATTACCCAGAACTATTCCACGAATGATCTATCTTTCCTATGAAGGGTCCATTCTTTCCAAAATCAGACTTGGATTGCATACCTGTAAGACCTCCGACCAGTTGGGGGGCGTAAATCCGAAATTTGGGGGGAGGGCAGTGTTTTTTTGCACGAGCTCTTTTGCACGGTGCAAAAAAATCACCAAAAAAATTTTGCACGCCGAAAAATTTTTTTGTACTATGAACAGGGTTTTTTTTGTACAACATGAAATAATACGTTTGGGATGACGAAAACAATTATACATTACATGATAGGTGAAGGTAGACATTCTGAAAGCCGCGTCTGAGCTACGTAATACATACTAATGATTATTAAAGTTATAACTGGCGCCAAGCGCCGGAAAATTTTGAGATTATTACCTTCTAAAATGCACCAAGTTGATGTGTTGATCTTTCTCAAAAAATGTATGAAGGAAAAATGGGGATCTTCCTTCATTAAATATAATGATAATTGAAGATCGCCAATTAGACAGGAAATAATACGTTTAAGACGATGAAAACTATTAAAAATTAGTGATAAGTGAAGGTAGACATGCTAAAAGTCGCGCCTGAGCTTGAAAATAGATAATAATGATTATTAAAGTTATAACCGGCGCGAAGCGCCAGAAAATTTTGAAATTTGGGTCTACTAAAATGCACCAAAATGTATCTTTTCTATACGAAAACACCAAATTTTTTTCCACAATTGATAAATATTTTTTTGCACGACGCAAAAAACCTGAAAAAAAAGTTTTGCACGAGCGGAAAAAGTTTTGCACAGTGCAAAAAACACTGGGGGAGGGGGTCGAAAAAAGTCGAAATTTTTCACAAAAAAGGCCAAAAAAACATACTTTTTTGCAAATTTTTTTAATTTTTTCCAAACTGGGGGGGGGGAGGGTGGGTATAGGGTCCCCCCTCCAACCACAGGTCCGTTGGATTGCAAAAAGATGCATTAGAAGAGAATAAATCACGTACGCACATGCGGTTATTTTTGTTCTCAAATTGACCGCAACAGATAGGCCAACAACATATCAACATTTGAAAAAAGAATCCGCGTGAATCATAAGCCTTTCCTCCGCAGAGGTTTTATTTGAAAATAAATGGATTTCATTTTTCAAGTTGAACCTTACTAGTTTAGATTGTAGGTCACACATCGTATCAAATTGGTGTCTTGTAATCGTGATAAAACGTCTACGACCAGTCAAAGAGCACTTGTCGATGTGATAATAGTAATACAACGACAACAGCCCCATAGAAATAAGGACGCCATCTACAAAATAAAAAATTCAAACGCCAAACTTCAAAGCACTACACTCCAGCTGGCCACTCCCTAGTGATAGGCCGGCTGTTCAGATCCGAGGATATTCGCCCCAATTTCTAGACCCGGATCCGATCATTGCAATTTTCTGGATTCGAATCCAGATCAGATGAAAAAATTTTCTTGATCCTTATGCGGAACTGATGAAACAAATTTTTTGGATTCGGATACGGAATCGACGCTGTTGATGATTGAGATAGGTCATAATGAAAACTATATTCACTTGGATTTACATTGACGTTTATAAAATTTCCAAACCAACAGTAATCAAATTATACTTGACACAGAGTAATTTTTCAACTGTATCATCCTTTAGAAGATTTCTGGTGAGACTGCGAATATGAACTTCGATTAGTTTTGTCGATAAAAAACAGCTTAGATCTTAAGTCTAGATTTTTTATTGACTTTACAGATGTAATTTTACTTTCTGAATGGAATAATATTGTTCAAAGCAATCTTTTTTACGCACATTGCACTGTTCTTTTGGCCATGCAGAAAAATTTCTGAGCATTTTTTGCAAACAACAGAAATTTTTGATCGAGAAGCAGTCAAAGTTTTCGGTATTTCTTCTGCTGAGAGAATCAATAAAAAGGTAAATTTTCTGATTTTTAGCAGGTCAAAATCCAATATTTTCTAGGCACAATTCCTACTTTACTTCACTCGTCTGACTGTAGCATTATACAATATAAATACTGCGCTTAAGCAGATTTTTTCCGCACAGCGCGTTCTTTTGGCCAGGCGGAAAATTTTTTGATGAACAAATGCATTTAGTATGCGATTTAGAAAGTCAAAATCTAAAATTTTTTCGGCTCGCGCCGGTAATTAAGCTGAAACACGGCGAAAAAGGTGTAGTTTCACTCCTGATTTATCCCTTATTAGTTTGATGAACTTGCCATGTCTCATCTTATATTAAAAGTCGTAAAACTCGTTGACGAACATGAATTCATTGATTTTTCTCATACTTCTTCCTTCGCGTATTCAATGCGATTATTTCCCGACTGATAATCCAAACTGAAAGTAGTAAAATTTATATTTATTTATATTCATTAGGAACCGGAAAAAATTATTCAGTGCAGAAGTTTTCCGGTCCTTTCTGCACGGTGCAGATTGAGGCTTGCAAAAAATTCTAGTTTAAAGATTCTGAGCATTTGTTTAAATTTGCTTCAAATTTCAATAATTATCATAATAACTATTGAACTTAAAAAATACGAATTGGCACTATTAAACATATACAGACGATTATTCATTCATATGAGTATATATATATATATATATATATATATATATACAGCGCTGTTAGGCGCTGTTATTGGTTTGAGAGTGTCCCTAAAGTTACTTCGGGCTTTTGAATGTTGATAACTTTGTTCAACGTAATTATTATGACCTAATATTTATATCATTTTCCAGGTAACTAATTGACTTAAAGTTTTAATATAATTAAATGGCGTTCCAGCAGTTGGATTTAGAAGATTATGTAAAATGTGTACGATTATACTCAATTTCGAAAAATGCAGAACAAGTCGTCTGGGATTGGCGTCGACATTCATTCTCCGAACAACCAACTGCCCATGCTATTCTTAATTTAAACAAACGTTTTGATGAGATAGGTAGTGTAGCTGACTTGCCTCGATGTGGACGACCTTGAAGCGCTCATTCAGAAGAAAATGTAGATAATGTTTTAACGAAGTTCATGGATAACCCTAGCACCTCACTTAGATGAGCTTCAAACCAATTGGAAATTACCCGGACTTCAATTCAACGGATTTTTAAGGAACATCATATTGAGGCCTTTCATCCTACCCTCATTCATGGCTTGTTAGAAGATGATTACGACAGGCAGCTAGAGTTTTGCGAAAACTGGCTTCAAAAACTTGACAACCAACTAGAGTTAGAAGATTCCGTTTAATGGTCGGATGAATCCACATTTCACTTGAACGGCTACATTAACAGGCATAATTGTATTTTTTGGGCTGCAGAGAATCCAAAGCAACAATTGGAACTCCAGTTACATCTCCTTCGGTATGCATTTGGGCTCTGATTTGGTCCCAAGGCATTATTGGCCCATATTTTTTCGACGCCACCGTCAACAAAGAAACTTATTTGGCCATGCTCAACAACAAATTTTGGCCAGACTTATCAAACCGACCGGAAGCCCAGGCCCTTTGGTTCATGCATGATGGAGCCCCTGCTCATTACGCTGAACCCGTTAAGCGCTGGCTAAATGAAAAGTTTCCCAATCGTTGGTTAGGTAGGCGTGGTGCAGTTGAATGGCCACCATGCTCTTGCAATCTTACACCTGATTTTTTCCTCTGGGGCTTCATCAAAGATAAAGTATATGGTCAACAACCTGGGAACCTCGACAAACTACGATGGTATATTTCAGAAGCTTTACATGATTTTGAACCAGAATTATGCAGTAAAGTATACAGTTCAGTCTGTCATCGACTATGCCAGTGTATAAGTCTAGATGGCGGCCAAGTGCAATGAAGCAAGTGATACATCGCATTTGCCTTATTCCTCCAAGTACTGTAGTTACACACTGCAATAGTGTAGACAGATGTACATTGGATTGTTGAATATCAATTTAAAAATGAAGTCCAGAAGTAACTTTCGGGACACCTGTTATATTATATACATGATTCGGATCCGGTCAGATCCGTCCTTCTGGATCAAGACCCGACGATTGCAGTTTTGTGGATCTGGATCCGGATCCGATGGAGCTTTTTTAGGATCCAGTCAAAAAAGTGAATCATGCCCATCCCTACGACTTATATATAAGGAATTTTATGTGAATAGATGTATCAGGTACGTAATTTTGAAAATATCGGGTCCGGGTCCGAAATTTCAAGAATATCGGATCCGGGTCCAGCAAGATAATTGGGTAATTTCGGGTCCGGGTCCATTATATTTTTCAAGACGCTGATCTGTGCGACATACTTTTACTTTTGTGTACATCTTCATATAATAAGAACTAAAGATGTATCGGGTCCAAAATTCTGAAAATATCGGGTTCGGGTCTAAAATTTTAAGAATATCGGGCCCGGGTCCAGCAAATCGGGTAATTTCGGGTCTAATTTGGGCCCGAGTTCCCGATACATCTCTAGTGTTTAGGAAATTGGTAATTCTCCACTAGAAGCTAGAACATAAGGATAAAGTTCCAAGTGATTGCTTGAATAAAATTTGGAATCTTCATTCAATATAACGGAGTCTTTCACTACGCTTCCCAAATTAATCATTTCTCAAGTGGATTTTGCGCACTTAGAAATCTACAGTTCTAATTGCAGTTCTTTCTAGAAAACTCTCGAATAATGTTCTAAAAATTGTGTGGCTTTTCAATGACTACACAAAAAATTTTTAAACAAATTTGGAACAACATCATGGTCCACAAATAAATATCCACGAGCAGCTTCATAGAGGACCAGGATACAAAGCATAGCATTGCAACGCATAAATATTCTGGAAGTTTTAGTCAATCAGCCAGATGATTCAAGAAACTGGCAGAGTGAAACTATTTTCTGATCAGGGGGAATAAAAGAATGAAGGACTTTTACCAACTATGAGATTCTGACTATTGAAAAATTGAACCAAAGTTTTAAATCAGACGAAAAGCAAAAAACAACATCGTATGCCAACACCTTACACAGAAGCGTTCCTTTATTCTTGACAAAGTTCTTGAAATGTTCCTTCCGCTTTTCGGCTGGTAAGGCGAGCCACCATCGGCGAAATGCTCTAAAAGAAAACAAAAGGTAATAAATGATATGAATGTGATTTATGGAATTCTTTGTTTTTCTGAATTTTTGAAATGCGCAAAGAATAAACACGAATTTCGGCTACTTCCGACCATACATACAATTGAGGAGGGAGCGCTATGACAACTAGCCCAGGGGCCATAATTCATAAAAGAGGCTCGTGTCCAAAGTCTATAGACAGAGCTAAAGTCTAAAGACCAGTCTACATTTGGACTTGGCTAAAGTCTGTATTCATAAAATATTTTTTTGACTGTCTAAATGTAGACCAGGCACACATTTTTTTTACTTAATTTACTGTAAAATTGGCATTTCTGATTTGACTTTTTCCTGAAGAAAACAAAAACCAAAGGTCCCACCTCTGCCTTTTTTAACACCTGAAACAGTTCAGGGGTGCCATAGCCCCCCAACCCCCTGCCTACAGGCCTGGTTCTACTTAACAGCAAACCATGAAAATATTATTTATAATCCATTTATTTCAAAAGTGAGATTCGGAAAGTGAAGAAATACTTTTGCAGACGACAAATCCGCGAGATGGTGCATATTTTTTTCCTCCAGTTATTGCAAATCAGCTACGGTTAATTTGTGAGAAAAGACGTTCGCGATTCAGGTTATTTTTTCTTTGCCTGAACATCCTTTTGCGTTCCAATTCTCAAATACTCGGAAAAAATAGTTTATAGATGCTTGCAAACTAATACATCGGACCACATACCTCCCGAACAAAATGGCGCCAAGTTGTGTCAATGGTCGTAGTAATGCCCATAACAGCGGATTTATGGCTCTATATGGATAGGATAAACGAAAATTTCGTTTTGATTGATTTAAAATACAGCCAGGTTTTTGATCGAAATACGGTCGTCGAAAGTTAGTTCCTATGATCGGACTTGTTGCTCTTATTGATAACCTCGACTGATGGCATGAATATCGACTGAATCGCAATAATTGTCGCATATCCAAGCGTAGAGTCAACCCTGAAAAACAGCACAAGGTTATCGATCACATTTCTATGCACGATGTGAAATTTCATTTTCTCTACGAAGCAGGGTTTTTCCGCACAGTGCGGATTATTTTGGAGTCGTGCGGAAAATTTTTGGAGTTTTTCGCATGGAACGGAAAATTTTTGATGTTTTTAGTGGTTTTAAATGGTGGTGCAGAAATTTTTCTGGCCGATTTCCGCAAGATGCGGAACGACCGGTGCGAGGGAAAAACCCTGCAACGAAGTCGTTTTTTCGACCATTACGCAAATTTTAGTGCTCAGAAAACAATGTCTTCATTCTAACCTTACTCTATCATCGAACAAATCTTGATCATCGATATTAAGTATTTGCAATCACGTAAAAGTCAAGTGTTAAATTTTTTATTCGTCGAGAAATGAAAAAACGGAAAGATAATAGAAAGATTACTTCACTTTTACTCGTATGTACGTCGTTTTGAAAGGCATCGCTTCGAACGAAAATACGCGAAAAAATGTCACCATTAATATTTAAACGTCAGAATCATCATCTTGAACGTTATTGTATTCTTTTTCTTCTTCGTCGCACGTTAAACACTGTTCGTAAACGTTCATTAAGAATTCGGCTTTCGTCACTCCCAACACTTTGTACGGCAAAAAGAACTGACCGCCGTGTTTAGGATTCTCGTCTGCTGTCGGTGCGCTATCTTCTTCGGTGATGGAGATGTCTGAAAAAAGAAGGGAATCTTTAAGGTACGAAATGAGTTGTAAGAACTTTTTTTTTAGCTTAGGTTTCTGACAAGACAATGGCTGTTTTCACAATATCAACTCATCATCACCCCAGAAAATAGATGAATACGAAGCGCATTTGGAAAAAATTAGAATTTTTACAAATTGTATTTCCACAAACGAGCTGAATACTAGGGATGGGACGGATACAATATTCTGACTAAGTCACGTCTGGATCAAGAAAATTATTTTGCTCGGGTCCGGATCCCTCATGATGGTCTCACGTAGGAGGGTTTACCATACATGCACATAGAGGGTAGGGGGTAAACCCCCTTACATGAGACCAGGATTTTTTTTGGGTCAATTTGGAGCCATGGCTCCTAAAAATTTTGATGGGCTCCTAAAAGTTCAGGGGCACAAGCCAAATCGGCTTGTAAAAATGAGAGCCTACCTACCCTTTTTGACTAGGCTATAGGGCTTCCTATGCGGAGATGCATTTTTATGCATTTTGAAATGAAAAATACCGAAAATTTTCGGGCGCTTCGCGCCGCATTTCATTTCATTTGTGATTCTTGGTATCATTTCTGTTGTGCAGTTAGGAAATGTCATCCTAGGTTATACTTGTATCTTTCAAAAACCAGCATGTTATGGATGAATGCTTGACCTTTTATTGTTTTTTCCACGTATTTGACAAAAATCAAGATTTTTCTAGATTATTTTAGCAAAATCGTTTCGCGGCGCTTTAGAATTTTCGGCTATGGCGAACATAACTTTTTGCATTTGGAAAATGATTAAAATATCATCAGCATGGGAAAATGGCAGAGGTTCTTGCTATCTGAAGAAGCCATTCAGATTCATCTTTGCTTGCCTAATTTTTGAATTTTAGTTTGCTCCACTGAAAACACATGGAATTCACTGAAAAAATAGACTCTTCATGCAGGAAAATGATATTAGAAGCATTCATTTTCCAACGCTATAGAAAATCATAAACTAAAATTTTCTTTCAGTGCTAAGCGCCGGAGATATTCAAGTCCGAAGTATAATACCTATCGCGCCTTTTTGTTATAGATCATGTGAAAACAATCGCTTTTGATAAATAATTGTGATTGGTAAATTACTTTCTCCAGATATATAAGATCCAAAATGGAATTAAAATGTTTGACCTCTTCCGCCAATCAAATGGTGAGAAGGTCGGTCATCGGAGTTGCAGTAGAAAGTGCTGAAAAAATGCATTTTCCGACATTTTAGAGACCTCGAAATCAAAATTTTTCGGCGCTAGGCACCGGACAAGTTACTTTAGCCAGACTTAAGAAATTCAATTTCAAAAGTCAGGAACTGACGCGAAGTGAATGAAATACAAGGGAAGTAACCTTTAATCATTTTTCTGATGAAATTAAGCGAATGCATCAATTTTAGAGTGAGCAACTAAAAATTAATCTGTGCAACCAAATTTTTCGCCAAGTTACAGATCAACCAGGCTTGTCCGAAAAAAAACCCTTATGATTGATTTGAATAATGCCTGATCTAATTTGAGAAAATTTTGACCTTGGGAGCCAGATGGCCTGTCATAAAAAAACCAAAAAAACCCTGCCTGAAACCCTGGCCATCCCCCTGGCCCAAAAAATCGTCAAACAAACTTTTTTCAAGACAGCTTTTTTGATGATTTTTGTGCATATTTTGTATGAAAAACAGGCTTGCCGAACTTTTTTTGGCTTGCTTACCCCCCTATCCCCCACGATAAAAAGTCCAAGGACTCTCCTAAAAAAATCTTGCCGTGCATGTCTGGGGTTTACCTCCTACCCCTTATGTGCATGTACGGTTAGCATGAGTTACACGTCGTCATTGAAATGTGAGTACCCTGAAACGAAGGAATATTTCGATTTGTGCTCTTTTCTTAACAAATATGGCAAATATCCTCTTGATCAACCTCAAATACCGAACAAGAAACTTGAATAAATTTTAGGAGCAATGAAAAATGCTTCTTCGCCGGATATAATTTGACCGCTGTTGCTTAGAGATTTTTGAAAAAATAGAACAATGTGAAACAATAAACTGGAATTGCCATATTTCTGAGCGTGTGTCAAACTTTAACAATAGCAGCAGGTCCGGATCCGCATTCGAATTCGTCCGTGATAATCTGACAGCAGGCATACATAAACGTAGAACGACGCGAGGGGGTGATCACCCCATCCCCTTAGTTTTTGGAGAGAATTCACCGGAGAATGCTGATTTCAGCGAAGTCGCCAATCTGCGGGCCACAAAAATATCACAAGAAGGTCTGAACATACAGAGTAGCGGATCCAGACATTGTTCTATCCCTTTTGAATGCATTATTAACGGACATCGAAGTTTTAAAACCGGGTCCAAGTTGGATTAGCCAGATTTAGTTGAAAAATGCATTACTTGAACTTCGTTCTTTAACAGCATTTTTTCTTTCTCTCTTCGCCGCTCGAATTTTCAGTCGATTTCGCCTCAGCATCATCTCATTGATTCTAAATTCTAATCCCTTCTCAATTAAAGCAGATGCCACGCGGGCCACGTTTCGCGCGTCGTCCAAGCCACAATGTTCCCGACCTTTGAACTGCATGTCCAACAGGCCTAGCATTTGTTTCAAATTGGTTTTTTTCAAATTAAAATGCTGACAAAACAGCCGACGTATATTTATCCAATAACGGAAATGATGAGGTATCGACTTTTGTAAATTTTGTAATTGCGCTTGGAAAAAACGACCGAAATCCCAAGGTCTGAAAGGACGTAAAAACTTTTTCGAAAAACGAACCAGAGTCTTATCAACCTGATATTCTCAACAAATGAGATTTTCAATTTAGCACAATACTCAACTCAATTATCTGATTATTTGCCTATCATACCTAGATGTCATTATTTAAACAAGCTGGAAATGCTAGGATTTACCTTGAAATGAACATCTTACAAATTATAAAATAATCGCTTCTACGGAAAATATACAAGAGTTGCATATCGTTGCTGCTCCGACAAAAAGTTTTATATTCACTTTTGATCTTTTAAAGACAAACGCATCCAATGTTTCGATAGTGTACGACAAGTCGGCTTTCGATTCTCTTATTCTAAATTTCTTAATGAAGCAATATAACAGTTAGCTGAGAAACTTTTGTCAAATGCAAATTAGGTACAATTAGGTACAAATGCAAATTAGGTTACCCATTTTAAGGTCTTGATCAAGACCTTAAAATGGGTCCAACTTCATTTTCATGAAAAGTGGAAATAGAACCTTTTATTGGAGCAGCGACAATATTAGATTTCCTCGAAAAGCTAGAAAGCCCAAGGATGGCGATGAACAATGTATAGAAAGCCCAAGGATGGCGATAAACAATGTATTATTTGCCAGAAAGTCAGAAACTTAGCGAAAAATGAGCTCCACATTGATTGACGTTGTTTACGGTAAAGTACCAATATTTCGGCTATGTATAACTTGAGAAAGTATTACCCGTCGGTAACAAATGCATATCCATATTTATGAGTCTGGAGGTCGTGATCAATCAACCATTTTTCGACGCGTTCCAATACTTCTGGGAACTCGGGAGCATTGTCGACATTTTCCTGAAAAAATTTTTATTAAACATATTGTATTACATGTGATAGCTCCGTGGCGCTAGTAGGATCAACGTCTCTTGAGCCGATGCGGCTCATCTGGGAGAGAGGGTTAGAGGTGGTGTGAAAACCGAAATTCGACGTAAAAAATGTTGAAAATTTCTCGCGAAGCGCCAAAAAATATGACCTTTTTTACCGGTCAACTAGGTGGGGGGGGTAAACTAACGATTCGTGGGGTGGGGGTACCCACATTTACTAAAATCCTGAGAGGAGAGGGATAAAATGCTATTGTTTGCCCAAATTAACGACTGGAGGAGTGGAATCCGAGCATTTGCGTACTGGATCCGACCGAGTTGTGGAGGTCCCCTGCCCCCAACATCCCGTCCAATTACAGGTATGTTCTAATTACATTGACTCTACAGAGTAGCCTGTCCTCTGCTTCAAACATCAACAGTTAGAAAATTTTACTAAAGCTGCAATTGAACATTTGAAGTCAATTTAGGCAAACTAAATAGCAGAGATCCCCAAGGTCGAAAATTTAGGTAGGGGTAAAATCGTAAATTGTAAGGTTAGTACTTGACATATGCCGCGCGCCATGCCGTGACCTTTTTTTTTGCTCTCGACTTTTTTGCGGAGGGGGGTGGTGTACGTACTTTCACCACAAAACAATTCTCACTTAGAACTTACAACGATGAATAATGCCCCTCCTTTACGCTTTTTACAGTCAAAAAACATTTACTATTTCAACCCCATTTACCAGCTGTAATCATGCAACTTGAATGCACTAATTATACGCAGAGAATAGCCAGACTTTGAAGATTGTCGCGTCAACTGATTCCTGCACATTTCAAGAATCGGGCACAACATACTTTTGGAAACATTATTTGAACCAGCATCTTCAGGAGAGCTTATTCCATCACTGATGAGAGTTGTAACAGTGCCTCCAATTGGAAGTGCTGATGCCGAATGTGGCTTTAGTATTATTAACCACATTTGATTCTGAATCAGTTTGGAACCAGGTACCACTCCCCATCCGTTTGGAACCAGGTACCACTCCCCATCCGCGTCAACGGACCTCGCATGTCTCAACTCATAGCAGGGAAGAATGCCACAGCGTGGGTATAGAAATATAACCATATGCGCACTAGAGATGGGACGAATCCGGTTTTATGTAGTTTCCGAATCCGAATCCAAGAAATTAGTCAGTACCGACTCCGAATCTCTATTTAGAATTCGGGCGAATCCAAATCCGAACCCTACATTAATTTTTGTCAAATCAAACGCGCACTATTTATTAACGACATTTTGTGTAGGTTAATGTAATTATTTTACTTTAACATATTTATTTTATAGAAGCAGGGTTTCTCTGCTCGTAGCAGACTATTAAGGGTTGAAGCAGAAATTTTTTTGATGCTTTTCTGCGCAGAGGCAGTAATATATAGGTTTTATTTCTTTGTGTGATTTCTTTCCGCGTTTGGATGGGATGGATGGAGTTCTAGTAATGTCAACTGTGATGCCGTGTTTAGCACGACTATTCTCCATTTGTCCTTAACTGGGGGTGAGATATAGGGGGCCAGACCTTGGAGTTACTATTTTTCGGCTAATCTGACATTTTTCAATGAAATCAAGGAACCCAAATTCACGCGCCTGCCAACTGCTGCACACATTCGCTTTGAAGATCAATTAATAGTTTATTCCTACTTCAGATATATAATTAATCTCTAATACATGAATATGTAATATATGGAAGTTTTTCGAAAAGGTACTTTTTATGAAATATAATTTGCCATTGGTGATTTTCAAATATTAGTTGATTGTTTTTTTTGCGAATCGAATAAAATTTGAAGATGCTTTCGTATTAGATAATCCATATGAATGAGATTGAAAGTCATTTTCAAAGTCAGTCAAAGATTGAAAGTCATTTTCAAAGTCAGTCAAAGGCAAAACTACCGAATCCGAATCTGGAAAATCAGTGAAGCCGAATCCGAATCCAGAAAAAAAAGGCCGAATCCGGGATTCATCTCATCCCTAATGCGCACAGAAGACCCAACACAGAAGCGGTAAAAAGGAAAGGAGAGGATGAAGAAGAAGAATTTTAAGAACATAATGTTTTTCTTCCCAAGGGGCGATTTTTTGATGAATCACATATTTACATAACTCATTATTTGATCTCCCAAATGATTTCCTACAATTAGTATATATTAATGTGCTGACATCCTTTCCTAAAAGTCCCTACATGGCACAGAAGTTGCATACTTTCCCATTATCATCTGCCCAGTAAATGTGTCAAAAAGACCAGTGAGTAATTCCTCTCAAGCACACATTGTGCAATTTTTCTCGAATTACTATAATCTACTCAGGAGAGGATGAGTTCTACCAAAATTTTTTGCTATAGTGAGCTATTTTTACGGGGGTAGTAAATGAATTTCCAAATCTAAGACCGGGGCAATACCCCCCATACGCCCCCATGGGGTGCTCTGCCAAATAGCATTTTAAGATGTTTTTGTTATAGAATTACACTGATTTAAAATGTTTTCAAAATGAAATATGTAAAATTTTGAACAGAAAAAGTGCACTTCCAGTTGGTGGGCTATCACAATATTGACAATGCTGTGAAACTTAACACTTCTGCTCGGCGAAATTTTCATGGTTCAGTAAAAGTTAAGATGGGAAATAATTAATTTATGAAGTCATTGAATTGAATAGTATAGATTCGATTTTTTGGCCACACCGTACTCACTTGCGTTAAATCCGAATCACCGTGTGGAATTATGAAATTTTAACCAATTACAAATAATTGAAATCAACAGAAATGTCTGACTAACCTGTGTGATTCCAGTCAAATTTTTACAAAAATCGCTAAGAACTGGATTTATGACTGGTTTACAATAAGAATGAAATTCGTCTACCTGAAACAACAAGCAGTACAAAAAAATCAAATATAATCGCATTATAATTCTTAGTTCTTACTATCTCCAATGTTGTCGTTTTAAGTAAAACCATAGGAAATTCAATGATCTCGTGATTATAAGTTAAATTATCCCCAGGCTCGCAAGTGCATTCGAAATCAACGACGCACAAATAATCGAAATATTTATCGCGTATAAAACTTTTCGAGTCTGTTTTGAACGTTCGCTTCTTCAAAAAAGATCTCAATCGATGGCAAAGTGTTTGTTTTGTGCCCCTAATAAAATGAATAGTAAAATATTGCTCGCATTGGTAAATGAATGGGATAATTTCGAGAATTAAACGATTGAAAAATGCTCGAGGACGCGGGAGATGAAGTTTTCCACGCTAGACATTCGATGTCGTAAAAAACGAATCGAAAAGGATTCGGGAATGCAAATTTCAATACAAATTCTTACAGCGTACATAAACCCGCGTTTCTAAGGTATTCTCGAAGCTCTTCTTTCTTCAAAGAATTGACGTGATTCATTTCGGGAAACTGAAAACGACGAGTGATATCATTGTTAAGTACGATGTAAATATAAATACTACAACCTTAAAATTGGAAAAAAGACACAAAGCATACATACATGTTCTAGACGGGCTGATTTCAGCATATTCGACAACAATTCGGGCATTGAGACATCTTGAGCCATTTGCGGATTATATTTTAATCAATAAAACGCGAATCTGAAACAATAAGTAATGTATAATGAAACAAGATTGAAACTTCGCGATTTCCACAGTACAGATTTTTCATCCTTTTTCTACTTCAGTACCTACTAATTTTCACATATTTGTGCCAATTATGGCATAAAAAATTTCATTGAAAGCACGTCAAGAAATAAGACAAACTTTCGACTAAATATCTGATTAAAAAATTGGGCCCGGTCGGTTGGGGAGTAAAACTTCTAACTAGTGGGGTGAGGTATCTATTTTCCCCAAAATTCTTTGAGGTCCATAAAAAGCCCAGGAAAAACCTGAAATTTCGAAAATCTTCCCAAAAAAGCCAAAAAATGATGTTTTTTACGCAATTTTGGGCGAGCTGGGATGGGTCCAACATTTGAGTAATATGTAGGTCCGATCGAATTGAGGGGGCTCTAATTACGATGTTATAGAAGTTTGGTCTACCTATCGCTATGTAATTGAGGGAAGTACCATAGGAACCCCCAAAATCACCGACGATACGGCTAGCCATCTGGTGATCCACCCACAAGATTTGCCAATCATGGCTAAGACATGTAGATAGTAGAGACCCTTATAAACTTATGGTCGGAAAAATAATGAAAGAGAGCAAATTTTTGTGCGCCATAAATTCATTTTTCACTGTTTTTAAACAAAATTATAATTTTTAAACAATTTTTCGAACTTGTATGGTAATTTTTTAGCTGCCTATCTGACTGAAAACATTCACACATTATTCAAGCCTGAACACCATTAGGCCGGAAAAATCAAATTTTAAGTCATGGAATAAGTGTTAAAAAGATGCATCTTCCAGCGTTCTGTTAAAAAGATGCATCTTCCAATCCAAAAATTTTTCTGGTGCTTCGCGTCGGTAGGAAGAATGATTTAAATGCAGTCTATGATTCTTCATTTTGGCCAAGTACAGATATGTGAGCAGCCAAATTTCTACGCAATTTAGCTTTTCCTCGCTTTGGCTGTTTGTTACATTTTTACTATTAATTTTGATCATTACCTGTAAGAGGTCTGACCAGTTTGGGGGGGAGGCGAAAAAAGTCGAACATTTTTCCCAAAAAGGCCAAAAGGTACTTTTTTCCCAATTTTTCAGTTGGGGGTCCAACCGGAAATTTTGCAAAATTTAAAAAATTTTGGGCAGGGAGAATTTAGGTATAATACTCAGCAACACTTCCACCCATACATGTAATGGAACCACGAGGTCTGGGCGAAGTCGGGCGACTTTTTTGGGGCCGGGGGTCAGTAATTACTAAAATTTTAGGGGGAGGGGTCTCTCAAGGAAAATAAATCAATTTTTCACGAAAAAAGTTCGAAAAGTTGTAATTTTTTCTGAAAAGATCGAAAAAATGTATTCATGGGGCGAAGCGTCGCGAAAATTCACATTTTTGACCATTTTGGTTCAAAAATTAACATTTTTCATTAAAAAATTGACATTTTTCAGTATTTTTCCGACCAAAAGTATGGGGGTCTAGGTTACCATATGGTTAGCCATATGATTGGAAAATCCTGGGGGGTTCCCATAGCACTTCCCTCCAATTACACGTATACTTCCACCCTAGTTTATGGACCACATTCTGCATTCTAGAAGAATATTTTCATTCCCGCAGGATTCGATATTTTTTCGAATCGTATAACCCGTTTCTCAATCATTCTTTCTTATCTCACTGACGTGGTTAGATAAAAATAGGTTAGGGACGATTTTTATGTAAAAGTGTGGTGGAAGTATCTTTACTTATGTTTCTATCAAACTTTTGGCTTGAAACTTTTCAAAAGTTCAGTATATTGGAATAAAAATTTTTTGCGCTATTGGCACAATTTTTTTGGCCATTTGTGCCCATTGGCACAAATGTCCAGGGTTGGGAAAAACTCCATTTTCAAAATTTCGAATTTGGGCTATAGGGTTTTTCTTGGTTTCATCAGGTTTACTTTAAATTTCATAATGATCGACCCGAACCAAGTAAAAATAAAGCAAATACAATATCACTAAAGTTACACAAATTACTCATTGTAAGAGATAAAATCATTTGCCTCTACACCATCGACAAAATTTTTAGCATTGAATTTTATGAAGACTAGTTTTTCGACCGATGCAGATGACAATCGATTACCCAAGTTGGTGTGAACAACGTCAAATGCAGAAAAATTAAGCTCTGATGACGCATTGGACACCACCAAGGAAACACCTGATTATAACATGACAAAATAAACTGTGCCTGTTTGTCAATATTATGCAATTTTTTGCAACGCCATGTTTTGCCCTCTCTCAACCAATTTTGCATAGCAGATTTTAGACAGCTCTCCAGCATTTTGTAACGAAACGTATTTTTTTCTTCATTTTCACTTGCCGAGATCCTATATTAAGTGAGTTGTTTGTGAAGTGTGACTTCACACGTGTAAATATGAAGAAATGTCTGCCATATCATGGTTCATGCGTGATATTGTTGCTGATGCTGGGTTTGATACATATACACAAATAATCCCACCAGGAATGAGAATTATCTTGATTTCATATTCTGTAATGCGAAATCATTAGTAACAAATGTTCAGAGTGCCCCATCTTTTTCTACTAGTGACCATGACTCTGTTACTTTTTTTATTCATGATAAATTGTCCCATGAAACTGAATAATTTTTTTATTCCAACTTTCGTAAGGCTGACTATGTCTCCTTGTCAATCTTTTTTGCAGGCTAAAGTGAATTAGTCATTAGTTTTTTCCTCTTATCCTAAGATATGATTTTTATGTCAACTTTCCATCTGTCTTGCAGCAAGGAGTAGAACTTTATGTCATCTTGAAGAAATTTTGTAGAAAGAAGAAACTTCTATTTCTATAGAAATTAGAGAAAGAGAAGCTAATTTTGGTGGGAAAAATCTAAACTCTTTCCCTCTGTCCTCAACCTTACAAAATATAAAATGGCTAGAAATTAATTGAGATCAGGAACTAAAAGACATCAAATTATGAAAGAGATAAATCTTGTTAGAGATGGAAACTTACGCCATTTTTATCAGTGTGCGAATAGTAAACTTTCTGCATCTACAGCTATTTCCTGATGTTAAATATAGGGACATAATTGCCATAAATCATATTGATAAAGCTGACTTGCTTGATGATTATTTTTAATTTATTTTCACCAAATCTGAAAATATTTCTGAGTCTTACCTTACTTCTGATAAAAAATCTGGACTTAAATTCTCTTGTGGTTTTGATTTCTTTACTGTCCTTTCAGTGCTCAAAAATCTCAAACCAACGTTATCACTGGGTCCCAACAATTTATGTGTATTCTCTTATAGGAAACTTCACCTCATTCTCTCTGAACCATTGTCAACCATCTTTGAAGTCTCTTATAGTACTGGAGAAATACCCTATTTCTGGTGCGAAGCAATTATTGTTCCAATTTTCAAAAAAGGTGATTCCACATTGGTGTAAAATTACCGACCAATTTTTTGTGCTGAATTTCATGCAAGGTCATGGAATCGATTATTAAATTGAATATAATGAAGTGATTGAAAATCTGCATTTTCTGCCGTCTAAACAGTATGGTTTTAGGAAATCTATGTCTTGTGCTCTGCAGTTGTTGCATTGTACAAATATATGGTCACGTTCACTTCGTAAGAAAGTACCAATGGAAGTTATATATATTGACTCTTGTGAAGCTTTTGACACAGTACCTCATGACATTCTCATTCAGAAGTTGATGAAGATCGGTATCCCCAGAATCTGTTTTAATTGGATTTCTTCTTTCCTGAGCCCGTTAGTGTTAAGTGTGCCATCTTAAAGTCATTGCCAGTAACTAGTGGAGCGCCCCAGGCTAGTGTCCTGAGAGCCAGCCTATTTTTGATCTATATAAATGATTTGTGTATTCTGGACCTTAGGCCCAAATTACAGAAAGTGGGTCAAACGTGGGTAAGAGTAAAAGTAAAACGGCGGGTAAAATCGTAGGTAAATAAAAGTCGAGTAAAATATCAGGTGAAATCGTAGGTAAATAAAACTTGAGTAAAATCTCGGGTTAAAGCTGAGTAAAGTTCGGGTAAAATCGCAGGTTATTTTCACGTCTTTTTCATCAACTTTTTACCCGACTTTTACTTTACCCACTTCCAGTAATCTCGAATTGGATAAAATGGATGGTAAAAAAATTACTCACGATTTTACCTGCTTTTAACCCTCTTTTTTTACCCACGATTTTATCCGAACTTTACTCGGCTTTAACCCGAGATTTTACTCGAGTTTTATTCACATACGATTTTACTCAACTTTTATTTACCTAAGATTTTACCCGCCATTTTACTTTTACTCTTACCCACGTTAACCCACTGTCTGTAATTTGGACCTTAGTAGTAAATTGGTTATTTTTGCAGATGATCTCAAAACTTTTAACCAATCAGAAAACTCAGTTATTTTACAATCCGACCTAAACTAAATTGACCTTTGGTGCAAAGAAAATATATAGAGTATAGCTAGGGCCGTAACTAGGAATTTTTTTCAGGGGGGAATCACCAAAATGTTTTGACTTACTCAAAACTCGGCGAATGGAGGTCCTGCAGCGACCGACTAGTGGGCTGAGGGGTCCAGGGTGGCGCGCTTAAGCGCCCCCTGGTGGGGTCTGGGGCGAAACCCCAGAAAAAATCAATTTTTAGCACTGTTAGTGCTCGAAAAATTTCTTAAAATGCTATATTTAAAATACATAATTGAGAAAACTCAAGATCAAAATTTATTGGCACTAAACAACTAATGAAATCTATTCAAAAAGGGTACATTTGTTTCATTTGTGACTGAACGTTTGGGAGAAATTTCTTGGTTATTAAATTATGTACTTCTTAACTTTATGTATTACGTTCGAATACCTTAACTTTATGTATTACGTTCGAATCCCTGTCCGATTAGGCTACTCAGTTCAATGCCCGTTTCTTTTAACATGTCAACAATTTTCAAGCGAAGGGTTTCGCCTAGAATTTTGTAATGCTCTTTGAAACTTCAATAATATTTTAATCACAGCTCATTTACCAGTAGTTTCAGAAACATTCTGAAAGCCCAAAAACGCCTCACGAATCAAACATTTCTTTCTGATTCTGAAGGTTTTTGAGAATCATTCGCAGCACTAGATTCACGCGAAGAAGCTGAATTTGATGCTATACATTGATGCTTGTTGTTTAAATTTGAAGATGTAAAATAGCTAGTGATACGCTTCATATTGTATTAGATTCAAAAGTTGAAACAATCCCGAAAAAATTTTCATAAACTTTAACCCCTACTATACATCCAATGCAAATTATAAAATACGTACAGCAAGGAAAAGCGTAATATTATGTAGGAAACAGCGAAATGAAAGTCAATCAATATTCAACAAATGCATTACACTGTTAGACATGCAAATTTTATTATAAAATATAATATTTGTACCTTTAACCCTTCATTTTTATGATTCAATAAAGGGATAGAAAAAAATTCACAGGTGCCAAGAGTAGTAACTTGTTCACATACATGCGCTCGATCAGATACGCTAAAATTTTTTCAGATTTCATTTCAGGGGGGGGAATTCCCCCTATTCCCCCCCTAGTTGCGGGCCTGAGTTTGGCCATACCTGGACAATAGGTTCAACTGGATCCAACTCAGTACCAGATAACGCGACCTCGGTACCAGATGACTAGATCCTCAGCACCAGATCATCATACCTGTAAGACCTCCGACCAGTTGGGGGGGGGGGGGTAAATCCGAAATTTGGGGGGGGGGTAGAAAAAAGTCGAAATTTTTCCCAAAAAAGGCCAAAAAACATACACTTTTTGGCGAATTTTTTTAATTTTTTCCAAACTGGGGGGGGGGGTTGGGGGGATGATTTTGGGAACAGGGTTGGCCAAGTTGGGGGGTCCCCCCCCCAAGTACAGGTATGCAGATCATGCTTTGTATATAAACCGATTTTAAACGAGAATATGCAATCGAGAATTCAAAGGCTAACCAAGTAAACAGGGAATCGGCCAATAAACCAGAGAATGAACGCACCAACCAATGAGTCAGGGAATCAGTTAACCAATCTAACTAATCAGTTAATCAATCAACAAACCAGTGAATCAATGAATCAATCAACCAATCAGGGAAACAACCAACCAACCAGGGAATCAATCAATCAATCAGCCAACCAATCAATCAACCAGGGAATCAACCAAGCAACCCGGAAATCAATCAAACAACCAATCAGGGAAACAACTAACCAATCAACCAGGGGATCAGCTAACTAACCAGAGAATCGATGAATCGACCAACTAACCAATTGAGGCATCAATCAACTAATCGATCGGGGAATCAACCAACCGACTAACCAACCATGGGAACCAACCAACCAATCATTCATGGAATAAACGAAAAAAATCAACCAATCAAGGAAACAACCAACCATCCAGGATATCAGCCAGTCAATCAGAGAATCAATGGATCGGCCGACTAACAAATCGAACCATCAACCAACCAACCAACTGAGAAATCAATCAGCCAATCATAGAATCAATGAACTAAACAACCAACTAATCAGAGAATCAGTGAACCAACCAAGTAAACAATCGGTAAATCAAGCAATCAACCAGGGAACCAACTAGCTAATCAAGGAATCAACCAACCAACCATCTAGTGAATCAGGAAATCAATCAACTAACAACTAATATGGGAATAAACCAAAATCCAACTGCCGGGAAATCTACCAACTAACAAGGAAAAGCAATTGACTTTGATTTCCTTGTTAGTTGGTTGATCCACTAGGTGAAAAAACGGAATAATAGCAATTATAATTTGCAGGTAATTTTTTAACTGACTGTTTAGTTGGATAGTTGAATCAGCCAACTTATCAGCCAGGTAGGAAATTATCATCCGAATCACAGGGTCAACAAACCAACTAATCAGGAAACTAATCTCAACTAACCAACTGATTAACTCAAGAATCAAGCAATCAGCCAAAAAGGAATCAATCGAACATCAAGGAAACGAAACCGATAAATCCAGGAATTAGCCAACATGATTACCAACCACCAATGGAATCCAGTGAAGCATTTATACATGACTTGGTGGTGATATAATTGTTTAAGCAAACCTGTAAGAGATCCGATCAGTTGGGGAGAGGGTAAATACCGAATTTTTGGGTGGGGGTCCCATAATTTTGGGCAGTCAACATAAAGAAACTGAAAATTTTCCCCAAAAAGGCCGAACGAGCTATTTTTTCCAAATTTTTCCGAGTTAGGGGGGTCCAAGGTTCGACCAAGTTATGGCCCCCTAATTACAGGTATATGTGCTTAAGCATACGAGTATATATATTTTTATCTGATAATTTGATAATGGTTTTTGTTCCCATGGTTGGATCATCACTTCGCAAACTCGGCCATTGAGCAGTATATTTTTTGGATTGAAATTTTCAATTGGTGAACCATTGATTTTGATCCTCATGAATTCGTCAGGGTGCACGACCCTTGATCCGAAGCTACTAGTTATTATCTTGTTTATAATTAAAAAATAGTAGGTGTGACTCTGGTGTTTTATTTGTACGAGTCTTTTTGTCAGCAAAAAATTTTTTATATTCTATAAAAACCATGATTTTGAGTGTATGTTTGCACAAACCTTCTTCCAGATCAGGGTTTTTTCTACACACTTTCATCCGCACTGTGCAGAAATAACTCAAAATTTTTTTCGCACGAGAAAATTTTTTCCACTTGAAGTTGAAATCATTTTTAAAATGTGTAAAATGAGCAAAATTGTGGTTAATTTTCTTATCGGTCAGTTAACTCCCAGGTTGGTTGATTGACTCCCTGATTTATTGGTTGGTTGGCCGATTGATTACCTGATTAGTGACATACATGTAATTGGGGGGATATGGCTAGCCATTGGGCGACCCCCCCCCCCCACCAGGATTTTCCAATCCAATGACTAGCCATATGGTAGCCCTAGGGATCCCCATAGTTTTAGTCGGAAAAATACTGAAAAATGTCATTTTTTCATGAAAAATGTCAATTTTTGAACAAAAAATGGTCAAAAACGTCAATTTTGTCGGCGCTTCGCGCCATATGTATATATATTTTATCATTTTTCAGACAAAAATTACTACTTTTTGAACCATTTTTCGGAAATTTTTCATGAAAAAATCGATTTTTTCCTTCAGAGACCCTCCCCCAAAATTTTGGGAATTACTGACCCCCGGCCCGAAAAAAAGTGCTCCAACCCCCCCCCCCAGACCTCGGAGCTCCGTTACATGTATGATTAGTGATTGGTTGGTTGATCCCCTGGTTATTCTGTTGATACCTTGATTCTCTTATTGGGTGATTTTCTGATTAGCTGGTTATTTGATTTTATGGTTGATTCGATGAAGCAACCAGTGATCAGTTAACTTTATGATTTTCTGGTTAATTCTCCATTTGGTCAATTCACCGATTTGTCGATTTATTGACTCCCTTATTACTTGGTTGATTGATGGATTGTTTCCTGATAAGCTGGTTGGTTGGTCGTCTAGTTTTTGCATTTCATAGTCTTTCTCTGAGCCCTCAATCCCATCTTTCCGATTAAAATCGCTTCACACACAAAACATGATCAAGTGCTGAGAATCAAGTCGTTTGGTACCAAAGTCGCCTCAACTGGTACATAGTTGCATCTAGTTAAACCTATTGTCCAGGTATGGTGGCATACATCTTTTTTCGCTCAATTTGCTGTAAAATTGGCTTTTCTGACTTGACTTCTTCTTGAAGAAAAAAACGAAAGGCACCTCTACTTTTTTTAACACTTGAAACATTTGGAGGGCATGGCCCTTCAATCCCTCTGACTACATTCATGGTAAAGGTAATTTGTAATACTCTCAGTTCATATTTTCCCTAGGAAAATGATGGTATTAAATAAATGTATGGAGAGATGTAAGAAAAATCAACAAATTCATATTAATCATGAAAATTATATTCTCGCTATGAAGTGACGAGTTTTGCTCACTCTGGCAGGAACATATAGCAGATCCATGGAAACAATCGTGGATAACTGAGAAATAAAACTTGACTTCTTTTTTGGCTTCAGCTTAGTTGTAGTGAACATTATAAATTATTGCCATTGCCGGCGCAGAGCGTCGGAAAAGTTTGACATTTTGACCTTCTAAATTGCACCAAAATGCACTTTTTCATCAGTGCCAGCAGTCGAAACACAAAAAAACTTAAACTAGTACACTGGTATGTCCTAAAAAGTGTGTAGACTATCAAATAAACTTGAGAGATTGCATTCTGTCCATTTTCTACAAGATAAATTTACTATATGCATCCGGTTCACTGCCTTTGTTTGGCATGGCAACCATCAAAACGATTCGGGAACCAACCAACTTTTTGGGCTTGCTGGTACCAGATGAACCGATAGAGTTTGTCCAGGTATGAGTATGGCATTCAACAAATGTAATGCTCTACATCTTGGTAAAAATAATCTGTGTATAAATTACTATTTTGATGATATTAATATACCAAGTACAACAAAAGTTACGGATCTACAGGTGTTACAATTACTGGTACACCATCTAATTCTGCTCACTACACCCATATTTTCCGGAAAGGCTGTTTTACTGTAGGTTTGATACTTCGTAGTTACTGCACTAGAAATAAACATTTACTTACAAAGGCTTTCATTAGTACTTATGTTAGACATTATTAGAATACGCCACAGTAGTTTGGAATCCTAATTTCTGAGAAAGTTCAGCGGAGATTCACCAAGAGAATACTAGATTATGATACTACATTATCTTATGATGAACGTTTCAACCACCTGGGTTCAGAGCGATTAGACCTACAACGGCTTCATTTAGATCTTACTATGGTTTATAATATGGTCTGTTTGAATGTTTTGCCAATTGATAATTTTTTCTCTATCATTCATAATTCTAACTGTGCCAATAAGTGGTTAAAACTGGTGTATTGTAACTAGTGCTTCCATTTGAAAGTCCTGATGCTGAATGTGACTTTAGTATTATTAATCCCATTACACTATAAACTACGAGTTTGAAACCAAGTACCACTCCTGATCCACGTCAACAGACCTCACATGTCTCAACTCATAGCAGGAAAGTATGCCACAGCTTGGGTAACCATATGCGCACAGATGACCCAATGCAGAAGCGGGCAAAGGAAAGGAGAGCATGAAGAGGCAGAATTTTAAGAACAATGTTTTTCTTCCCAAGGGGCGATTTTTTTATTAATCACATATACATAAGTCATTCATTATTTCATCTCCTAATTATATTTATAATGATTTCCTACAAGTAGTATATATTAATGTACTCATATCCTTTCCTAAAAATCGCTATATGGCACAGAAGTTGCATATTTTCCCATTATCATTTGCTCAGTAAATGTGTCAAAAAGAGCAGCGAGTAATTCCTCAGAATCACACATTCTGCAATTTTTCTCGAATTAGTATAACCTACTGGGGAGAGGATGAAGTCTACCAAAATTTTTTGGTATAGTGAGCTGTTTTTATGGGTGTAGTAAATGAATTTTCAAATCTAAGACGGGGGTAATACCCCCCCATACCCCCCCATGGGGTGCTCTGATGTGGATGTACACCCAATTTTGACAATACCACCATACTTGCCCAAGAGCCTAATGCCTACAAAAGGAAGATCAGAGAAACCATTGAGATGGAAAAAGTGGGGTCAAAAAATGTAGGTAGTAAGAGCATTGAAATAGGCCACATATGGAACCAAGCATTCCTTAGAAGGGCAACAGACAGGTACCCAAGTCTGAACTAGTACCCCCAAGTCAGGATATATAGCACTTCTAAACAAGTTACTACTGGCCCCCATGGCCCAGTGGTAGCGCTCTAGACTCTCAATCAAACGACCAGGATTCAATTCCCTCAAGTAGCGAATTTTGTAAAAAGGAGTTTATTGTCACCTGAGGAAGGTAGTAGGTAGACTACCGAAACGTCGCATTACTATAACCACTGTATTATTATTTGTTCATTGTGTGCCTACGGGCAAAATAAAAGCGTTATATAATTTTTATGCAATTGTAAGGCCAAGGAATGGAGAATCATAATGTTATACACCAATCGCAAACAACCTTTCGCCAAATACCACGTCAAGTATCACCTCGTATCCACAATAGCGAAAATGTAAAAAATGTTGGGTCCTGTTCTCATGTGGAAAAAAATCTTTGAGGAAAAAAACGGTGCGCAGTGAGTAAAAATTTTCCAGTGCACCCATAGGAAAAAATCCTGGCTACGAATCGACCCCAAACAGGACGTTAGGGGTTTTATATTTTCATGTTTCCTGTTATCAAAATCATATTTTCAGTTATTTCTGAGTACTCTTGTCCAGTGTTTTTTTGTGCCAAAACATGGTTTTTGGCACAAAATAATTTGGAATGACACCCAAAATTTTGAGCGTTTGCGCCAATTGACACAAAATTTTTATCTGGTCAAACATTAAATTTCCTTGATTTTTAGACGTTTAAGGGGCTAAAAATGCAAAAAAAATTTCGGCGCAATTTCTTATTTGTATATTTGACCCGAACGCGAACGATTTCTTTTCAAACAGTGTAGTAGTATCGTTGCAGCAAATTTTATAGACTGTTAATGACTGATAAGTGAAAAGAAATTCTGAATATTCTCTGTTAATTCAGTCAGATTTGCATTCAAGACTGAAATTCTTACTTTTTGTGTTTGATTGATTCAAATAGAAAAATCGATATCGTGTGTAATGGTATAATGTTTCGACCAAAAATCTATACAGTTTTCGTCTTTACATTGTTTTTAAATACATTATGTAGCATACCTGTAAGAGGTCCGACCAGTGGGGGGGGGGGTAAATTTAACATTTTGGGGGAGGGGGTCGAAAAAAGTCAAAATTTTTCCCAAAAAAAGGCACTCTTTTGTCAATTTTTTCTAATTTTTTCCAAACTGGGTTGGGGTTGGAGGGTTCGGTATATGGTTGGCCAAGTTGGGAGGATCCCCCCCTAGACCCCCCAATTACAGATATGATATGTGGTAAAGTGGGGCGACTTTGATCAGAGTATGGCATTTGATAACTATTAGAGATGAGCAGGTTGTCTACACAGCAAAAATGACCTGCTGGTCTCAAATACTCTGATCAAATGCCATACTCTGATCAAAGTCACCCCACTTTACCTTAATTCATATTCGTACTTAGTAGTCGAAAATTGAATCAATTGAACTTCCTAAACAATTATAGAGTATTCAAATTTTGTCAGAATTCGATTTTTTTAGAGTCCTCGTGAACTATTTTCTTGCAGTTTTTTTTATCTCACTGACATCATACCTGTAAGATGTCCGAGCAGTTGGGAGGGGGGTAAATCGGAAATTTCGGGGGAGGGGGGGTAAATCGGAAATTTTGGCGGAGGGAGTCGAAAAAAGTCGAAATTTTCCCCAAAAAAGGCCAAAAACATACACTTTTTTGCCAATTTTTTCAAATTTTTCTAAACTGGGGGGGGGGTTAGGTATATGGTTGGTTAAGTTGAGGGGGCCTTCCAAACCCCACCCCCCCCCCCCAGTTACAGGTATGACTGACATGGTTTAGCTGAAAAATAGGTTGGGCACGATTTTTTCAGAAAATTAATGCGTTAAACGTTAACTTTTGGCTTAAAACTTTTCCGCAGTTTTCAGTATGTTCCTGGTAGAAAAAATTTTTTTTGTGCCATTGGCACAAATGTGCGTGCACAAAGAAACGCTGCTCTTGTCTATGAAAACTGCTGTTTATTTACTTTAACGATTATAATTATAATTAAAGTTGTGGAGAGGGCAGGCATTTGGAAGGGGAGCCCAAACATATAAATATTTCCTTACTATCGACCATTTTCGCTCAGTAAAAAATCATCCAAAACGCAAAAAAAGCTAAGAAAATGTTATTTTTTCAAAAATTCTCAAAAATACATCATGCTAGGTAAGTCGATGCGATGAAAAGCATTCTGATGAAAAATGAATGCGCTTTTCGACTGAAATAGCCGGATTCCTTGGTAAAATCTACCCCGGGCGCGAAATATAAGAAAAACAAAAAAAACTGAAAAAAATTTAGTGCCGGACAAAAATTTTGATTATACGGCGCTGACTCAGTGTTGTTGAATGGTTTTAGTGAAAAACCGCGAAATGACCTAAAAAACCGCAACAAGAAATGTGAAAACCGCCAAAAAACCGCCGCACAAAAAGTGGCAGAAAATACTGCATTGCAGTTACTAAAGTCGGCTCAACTCTCAATTTGATTGTTGAATCAGGAGGAAACGGGTATTCTCGAGAACAAAATAGAAAAAATGAATTTTTTAGTTAAAAACCCGAAAAAATTTTTCAATCCAAAAAAACAACTCAAGCCAAAAATTACTGCCCGCCAACCAGTATTTTTTTGTGCCAAAACATGGCTTTTTGCACACAAAAAAATGGAATGGCACATAAAATTTTGAGCGTTTGTGCCGACTGGCACAAAATTTTTGGCTGGTCAAAAATTAAATTTCCATGATTTTAGACGTTTTAGGGGCTGGAAATAAAGAAAATTTTCGGCGCTTCGCGCCCTCAATGAATATCCTATTTCCTATTCGTATATTTGAACCGAACGCGAACGATTTTTCTATGAACAGTGTATTAGTATCGTTGCAGCAAACTGTATAGGCTGTCAATGACTAATGAATGAAAAGAAAGTCTGAATATTCTTTGTTAATCCTGTCAGATTCGGATTTGAAACTGAAGGTTTTACTCTCTTTGTGTTTGATTGATTCAAATAGGAAAATCGACATCGTTGGTAATTGTACAATGTTTCAACCGAAGATTTACACAATTTTCGACTTTATTTTCTCTAGTCTTCACATTGTTGTTAAATATACATAAGTACATGGATATTCGTAGTCGAAAATTGAATCAATTTGAACTTCCTGAACAATGCTAGAGCTATTAAAAATTTTTCAGAATTCCATTTTTTGGGTTTTCGTGAACAATTTTGTTGCACAGTTTTTGGGTAAACTGCAGATAACGCTGGCCACCGAATTTACCCTACCTTTGAAATTTTCCTTAGGCTTAGGCTTAGGGTACAGCAGCTGCGCCAGAAGAGCGCAGCGTTGTAGAAGCTCTTCCAAATGTTTCGGCGGGGCCACGGCCAAATGGTTCGGCATGGCCACCGCCATCTGTAAAAACTTCCAGTTTTTTCTTGTCTCACTGACAAGGTTATCTGAAAAATAAGTTGGGCACGATTTTTACAACAATTAATGCGTCAAACGTTAAATTTTTATTAAACTTTTGGCCTAATACTTTCCCGCAGTTTTCAGTGAGGTGAAGTGGGGTGACTTTGATCAGGGGCGACTTTGATCAGAGTGGGGCATTTGATAACTATTTGAGATCAGCAGGTTGTCTACACAGCAAAAATGACCTGCTGATCTCAAATAGTTATCAAATGCCATACTCTGCTGATCAAAGTCACCCCACTTTACCTTATGTTTCTAGTAAAAAAAATTTGTTTTGTGCCATTGACACAAATTTTTTTGGCTTCTTGTGCCAATTGACACAAATGTCTGTGCACAAAAAAACGCTGCTCCTGCGCCATCTTGTGTCCGTCCCAGTGTTTTTTTGTGCCAAAACATGGTTTTTGACACAAAAAAAATTGGAATGGCACAAAAAATTTTGAGCGTTTGTGCCAATTGGCACAAATTTTTTGGCTGGTCAAACATTAAATTTCCTTGATTTTTAGACGTTTTAGGAGCTGAAAATGCAAAAATTTTTCGGCGCTTCGCGCCGAATCAATGAATATAATATTTCCTATTCGTAACCCGAACGCGAACGATTTTTCTTTGAACGGTGTATTAGTATCGTGCAGCAAACTTTATAGGCTTTCACGACTGATGAGTGAAAAGAAATTCTGAATATTCTCTCTTCATTCAGTCAGATTCGGATTTAAAACTGAAATTGTTACTTTTTGTGTTTGATTGATTCAAATAGAAAAATCGATATCGTTGATAATGGCACAATGCTTCGATCGAAAATCCACACGATTTTCGACTTTATTTTCTGTAGTCTTTACACGGTTGTTGAATACACATAACATAGATATTCTTTCGTAGTCGAAAATTGAATCAATTTGAACTTTCTGAACAATTCTAGAGCTATTTAAATTGTCTCAGCATTCCATTTCTTTTAGGGATTCCGTGAACTATTTTGTTGCACAGTTTTTTCTCTTCTCACTGACATGGTTAGCCATACCTGTAAGACCTCCGACCAGTTGGGGGGGGGGGTAAATCCGAAATTTGGGGGGGGGGGTAGGAAAAAGTCGAAATTTTTTCCAAAAAAGGCCAAAAAACATACACTTTTTGGCAAATTTTTTTAATTTTTTCCCAACTGGGGGGAAAATGATTTTGGGTACTGGGTTGGCCAAATTGGGGGGCCCCCCCCCAACCCCCACCCCAAGTACAGGTATGTGGTTAGCTGAAAAATAGGTTGGGCACGATTTTTACAAAAAATTAATGCGTTAAACAATAACTTTTTATCAAACTTTTGGCCTAAAACTTTTCAGCAGTTTTCAGTATGCCTCTAGTGAAAAGAAAATTTTGTGCCATTGGCAAAAATTTTTTTGTCCTCTTGTGCCAATTGGCACAAATGTCCGTGCACAAAAAAAGAACGCTGGTCCGTGCACAAAAATACGCTGCCGCCAACCCTGATCTTGCGTTCATGTGGTAAGCAAAAAATTGAAAACCGCCAAAACCACGGCAAAAGACCAAAAACCACGGCAAAACCGCCAAATAGTCAAACCGCCGCAAAAACCGCCAGAGGGGCAGGGGACTGAAAACCGCGAAAATGGCGGGCGGAAACAGTCGCTGGCAACACTGCGCTTACTATAGTACACTAAACACAATTGCCAGTTTTCATTTAAACGCTAAACCATGCAAGTTGGATAAATAAAAACAACACAATTTCAAATTGCGAACTGAATGAGATACACTGCATTTACTGAGACTATATATTTTTACTACGCCGTATATAAAGGACGTTACGGGTTAACTCTAAAGGGTCATTTATACTTGCCTTTTTCGACGGATCGGAACGGAACTGATCGACAACAGCTTGAAAGGTTCAGCCTGAAAATCAACTTTTGATCGCAGAGGATAAGTGCAATGTTTTGGAAAACGACCGACGATAACCTCCAACCGAACGGAACGGGACGAAAATTTCGTTTTGGTTCGATAACGTCGAAGTGATTGTATTCTGTTCTGTTCCGTTCCGCCAAAAAGGCAAGAAAGAAGAAATCCAATTGAAACAGATTCTGGGGATACCGATCTTCATCAACTTCTGAATGAGAATGTCATGAGGTACTGTGTCAAAAGCTTCACAAGGGTCAATATATATAACCTCCATTGGTACCTTCTGTCACATTAACTGAAATTGGGAGCCATGTCACATTAAGTAGATTGGTGATCAGTCACATTGATAGGAAAACCCATACCATATCCCATAGGAAATATGGCCATGACACTGTAGGTGACATGCTGTGACCCCGTGGGGTGGCTCCGGTTATATATTCAGTTTGGGAACCTAACCCAGCTGGTACTACCACAGGTAAACCTATGGTGCACCTCGGCCTTGTCCTTGGGTTATGCTGTAGAACAATGGACAATGCGGCTGGGTCAGGGGTGCCAATCAATAGTCCTCATTCACTGGGAATGAAGGACGGTGCCATTCGCAGAATGGCGTACTGTAGGGGACCCGATTGTTAACCTAAATCCCCTTATTGGCCCTGACTTTAAGGGTCTGAGGGCTTTCTTAAGTGAGGGTACTTCCAAGGGAAACTAGCTTAGGGGAGACTCCCACAAATATACCCTCAACAATAATAACCCTTGAGAAGACTCACTAAATCCTCTTCTCAAAGTACTCGGCGCTGGGCGACGGGTTCTGGGGTCAAAGCGTGGATCCTACGGACGACGGTGAGCGGGTACGGGAATCCAGAGTGATTTGGCGTAAGTGGTAATGCGGCTGCGGTTCGGCAGGGGCGATATCAAGCATTTCCTCGGGGAGGGTGATGGGGGTTCTCAATCAATGGTGACGGGTGGTGAACTCCAACGGTTGGGATACTGTAGCAGGCCACGTAAAGAAGACTGGAGGCGAGAATATGCAAATTTTATTTGAGGAGCAGCTAATGCAGTTGACAATATAGAAATATAATAATAACGACGAATGGCAAACGCAAGACCCAGGCTAAAAATGCAACAACCAATTAGGCCCAAAAATGAGTGAAAAACTAACCAAACATGCCCTTTTAAAGGGCTCCATAAACTACAGTATGCCTTGGGCGGAGTTAACACTCCCCCAAGCTAACTTCTGCAGCGGAAATCGCTGCAGAATGCCTATGGTCACATAGACATTTTCCAGTTCACAACGTTAAGCATTGGGGCGAGTTTTCACTCTCCATGCTTAACATAGGAACGTCAACTAGTAAGAATTTCAAACTAGTCATTTCATGTTGCGAAACATCACTGGTTTTTACCGATAAGAGGTGCATGTTGTGCTCCAATTACAGCGATGGGCTCGGAGAGCTTATCTCTAACGGAAATTCTTGACTAGCGGGTACATACCGTAGTCTATGTGTGCGATAGAAAATATTAAATCGAAACGGAAATAAACTGTGCACAAATGAAACAGAAACGAAACATAAAAAGTACACACATAAATTGCATGTAAAAATTATAAGAAACGAAACATAAAATTGATGTAAATTACTGTAACACAAAACGTAACGAAAAACATAACGAAAAGTTGTGATTTGAATCATGTGACGTTCGACAAAATTCGTCCGCATGTGATACTTCTTATCAAGTGAACGTGACCATATATTTATACAATGCAACAACTGCAGAGCACAAGACATAGATTTCCGAAAACCATACTGTTCAGACGACAGAAAATGCAGATTTTCAATCACTTCATCATATTCAATAATAATCGATTCCATGACCTTGCATGAAATACAGCACAAAGAAATTGGTTGGAATTTTCAACCAATGTCGAATCACCTTTTTTGAAAATTTGAACAATAATTGCCTCACACCAGAAATAGTGTATTTCTCCAGTCCTATAAGAGACTTCAAAGATAGTTGACAATGGTTCAGAGAGAATGAGGTGAAGTTTCCTAAAAAGAATGCACATAAATTGTTGGGACCCAGTGATAACGTTGGTTTGAGATTTTTGAGCACTGAAAGGACAGTGAGGAAATTAAAACCACAAGAGAATTTGAGTTCAGATTTTTTTTATCAGAAGTAAGGTTAGGCTCAGAAATATTTTCAGATTTGGTGAAAATAAATTAAAAATAGTCATTCAGCAAGTCCTTTATCAATATTATTTATGGCAATTATGTCTCTATATTTAAGATCAGGAAATAGCCGTGGATGCAGAAAGTTTACTATTCGCATACTGGTAAGATTGGCGTAAGTTTCCAGCTCTAACAAGATTCATCTCTTTTATAATTTGATGTCGGAAGAGTTTATATTTTTCCCACCAAAATTAGCTTCTCTTTTTCTAATTTCTTTAGAAATAGAAGTTTTTTCTTTCTACAAAATTTCTTCAAGGTGTCATAAAGTTCTACTCCTTTTGCTGCAAGACAGATAGAAAGTTGACATAAAAATCATTTATCTTAGAATAAGAGGAAAAAACTAAAAACTAATTCACTTTAGCTAGTAAAAAAGATTGACAAGGAAACATATATTATATCAGTATAATATAGTCAGCCTTACGAAAGTTGGGATAAAAAAATTATTAGTTTCATGGGGCAATTTATCATGAATAAAAAAAGTAACAGAGTCATGGTCACTAGTAGAAAAAGATGGGGCACTCTGAACATTTGATACTAATGATTTTGCATTACACAGAATATGAGATCGAGAAAATTCCCATTCCTGGTGGGATTATTTGTGTATGAATCAAACCCAGTATCAGCAAGAATATAATGCATCACCCTCGATACTAGCAGACATTTTTGCATATGTACATGTGAGAAGTTGTTGCAAGTTAAAATCACCAAGCAAAATACAAGAATATCTAATACTGTATTTTTTCAGAAGATGTATTTGGACTTCCATATGATTTACATCAGGAACAATTCTCATTTTTGTATGAACGTCAGGGATCAAAATGTCCTGGATGGATTCGTGATGAGAGTGGAATGCAAGTAGTATTCTAGACTTTCAAGATTTCCAGCTCAACCCTATGTCACGTAGCGCCGAAAACCTGTGAGCGTGTTCAACCAACCTTTAACTATTTTTTGAATAAAAATTTCGTAGTCAAAGTTTTGTGTAAACGACTTGAACGACAGTGCAATATTTGTCAAATTTCACTTTACAAGCATTTTATAAAAAATTCGCTATAAATCAATCAAATGGACTTAGTTGATGATGATAAAATAATTCTGATTTGGATTTTAGTGGGTATTCAAAATATGGAAAATGGTCTTCTGTTATTGTAAGATCGAATTTTTTTATCCTAGCAGGTGTACTGTACAATATGTATTTTGATTGTTTGCCGATTCAGCCAGCATGCCAATTCAGACACCATTGCATCTTAGCCGCTGTCCCGGTTCAGCCAATTAATTGTTATTATTTTAGCGAGATACCAACAACGATCAGTTTCAGTTAAGATACTTTAATACGTTTAGTGACAATTTGGATATTGCATGAGGCTTACTTGCATAAAGGTCAAAGTTTATCCGGTTGACGAGTCATTTCGTTCATTTACATGGCTAAAAAACTTATCACAGAAAAGAAACGTTAAGAAAGATGTCCAGAAGGAGAACATTTCATAGTGTCTCATGTTCGTTTAAGCAGCGACTTACATCGTGATTTTTATCCAAAAGATTATGAGTTCTACGAGGCAAACTTGTTATTTTTACAGGATTTGCATTGAAAAATCTGTTACGTTTACACAAGAACTGACCGGTTTTTGAAACATAATACTGTAATAAACACAAAACCCATTTATTTCGGAAAAAAGTGAAGACATAACGTTGACTTTTCTTTGAAAAATCATGTAATTCCAATGGAAAATTTATTATTCGAAAAAAATTTCCACGTGTTAGGAATTTTGGGGTCAGACTGACAATTTTTTTCAAAAATATTTAGAACTCTGCCAAATTGATTAGAATGCTTCAAGACTTATGGCGACACAAAAAAACATAGCGGACGAAACGTTACTGTCACTCAAGGATAGTCCATGCTATGAACGAGAAAAATTTGTTGGCTGTAGAGACAGGTGGTCAAAACGCAACGGTACCTGAAATGGCGTCTCGAATCAAATTCTGACTTATTTTAGCATCAACGATTAAGTCTATTTGAGTGATTTAGGTGTTACAAAGTTCAGCAAACCAATCAGACTGATTGATACTAATAATTAAGTCAAATTCCCAACGTCACAAATCTTTTTCCCGACAGAATTGTCTTTGAATTGCACACATAGAATACTGAGCTTGTTAGAATATAGTGTGCATATCTTTATAGTGACAAGCAGGTTTTGTCGTCTTTTCAGTAAATTTACGAAATTCATCGTTTTACTGTATTTTGAACTTGATGAAGCGGTCAATATCAGACTGCCATTGCCATGGCATCTTCTCCTGCCCGGACCCTGTCAGCAGTTGAAAAAGCATTGACCGAATTCGGTCAATGGACACTGCTCAACTTGATTGAGTGAATTTCTTAATACAGTACATTTATTGCAGACGTCGTTCGATGAATTAGTACCAAAACGGGACTTCGTTAAAATCGAATATCGTGAGCCACATCAGTATTAAAGGGAAAGCAAGAAGATATACTGCGGTAAAATAAAGAGAGTTTTCGGATTAGGAAATGCACAACGAGAAAAAAAATTTAAGTAAGAATGATCAAATTTTTACTGTATTCAGCTTACTGTGTATCGAAGGTTCAAATTGGAAAACGACTTCTAATTCATTGTGGCAGTCAAAAAGGTTCATTTTTAAACTAAATATGCGAACGCAGTGCACTCTGGATGAAAAGTTATGCCCAATTCAAAAGTGCAATCAGCCGACCGTGGCCGACTGTTGGCAACAAAAATCCTAGGATTTTTTACTTCTGAATAGGGCTTTATGGAAGTTTTGGAATACGCATTTAATCATAAATTTCCTGTTATTGTTTTACGTATTTCTGGTTAATTTACATACTTCACTATATTTGGAAATATTTCTTAGAACTATGGTCGGCATAACGCACCGACAGCCCATTCCAAAACCATTTCTGAGGCAGGTCGGCAATCAGTTCCATCGTGATAAATCCGACGTTATACGGATTCGACAATAAAAGCCTTTTGAAAAATCAAGAGAAAACTTGAATTTCGTCGCCAAAAACATACGGTGTCATTCCGATAAAACATTGTTCTGGGAGTAATTCAGCTGCTTTTTGTACTGAATCTTACTGCTAGCTGCAGTCTGTTAGGAGAAACATTAGCGTGGCAAAATAGTTCTGGAGAAATCATCGTGCATTGTTGTACAAAAACTTGCAGGACTGGTCCAGTTTCAGATTCAGATGATAGCTACTTTCGGAACTATAGTTGGAGAACATAGAATGTTGATCTAGTCTCACTGCTTGAAATATTTTTCCTTTGACTATAATTTCGTTTTTTCCTTTTCAGGAATAATCAGTCCATCCACCCTTGTTTACTGACAAACTTTAATTCTCTCAAGCACGTTTCATGGTTATTTTTCATTTTTCACTATACAACCATTCCAACAATCGAAACATTTCTTCCACGGAATATTTTACTCTCTGGTCTGCCAACAATGCAGTAGAATACCGATTTCACAATCTCGAAACAATAATTTAATTCGAAATAATCGTTCTTTTTTGTTTGTTTATTGCTGTTTTCTTGTTCAACTACTGATTGTTGCCTTACGGATTAGGATAGGCTACCACTTTTCATGAGAGCTCATGTCATGATTATGTGAGACAGACAAGTTGGATTGCAAGAAAACGCCGCAAGACTTGATATTTATGTAGGCGGTTGTACTGTAAGGACAGAGATGGTTCATGTTCATCTTCATGCCTCGATCTATTTTCCTTTTCTGGCTCCTTGTCAGCAGTGATATACCTTCCTCAATATTGATCCTTGTAGACTGACACTAAAATTAAAAATAGACCGAATGACTATTGACTAGCACCGCTTGGTCAACCAAACTACTAGGAGGAATGCTAAGAACAAGCCCAAGTTTTAGCTTATCCATTAAGGATCCTTTATACTTGCTTCTTCCGATGGAACGTATTACAATTGACACAAGCTAACTGAACGAAAAAGAAATTTTCGTTCCGTTCGGTTTGGTTGGAGGTTACCGTCAGTCGCTTTCCACAAAATTTCACTTATCCTTTCCGACCTAAAGTGGACTTCCAGGGTGGACGTTTCAAGCTGTTGGCGATTCGTTCCGTTCCGTCGAAAAAGGCAAGTATAAATGACCCTTTAGTCGAAGTCACAGCCGATTTTGTCGAAGCGTAAGCAAGTTATGCACGTACACTGATTAAAAAAAGTAATTTGCGAAATTACTGTATCCGTGCGGATAGAACGAGCAGCGTTCTATTTTGTGCACACGAACATTTGTGCCAATTGGCACTTTTCTACTAGAAACATACTGAAAACTGCGGAAAAGTTTTAGGCCAAAAAGTATGATGAAAATTTAACGTTTTTAACGCATTAATTTTTTGTAAAAATCGTGCCCTCCTACCTATTTTTCAGCTAACCATGTCAGGGAGATGAGAAAAAACTGTGCAGGAAAATAGTTCACGTACGACGACTCGAAAAGAAATGGATGCTGAGAAAATTTAAAGGGCAGAATATTTTTTAGGCGTGAAGTCCAAAAATGAGCAAAACACATATTTTTGGCAGTTTATCACCTGAAATGATCAATGGACGGCAAATGGAGGCGCGGAAACCAAGTTGAAGCTAAATTATTCAAATCAGTGTTTTTTTTTGTGCCAAAACATGGTTTTTGGCACAAAAAAATTTGGAATGGCACAAAAAATTTTGAGCGTTTGTGCCAATTGGCACAAAATTTTTGGCTGATCAAACATTAAATTTCCTTGATTTTTAGACGTTTCAAGGACTGAAAATGCAAAAATTTTTCGGCGCTCCGCGCCGAATCAATGAATATCATAATATTTCCTACTCGTAATATTCCATCCGAACGCGAACGATTTCTCCTCGAACAGTGTACCAGTATTGTTGCAGCAAACTTCATACGCTGTCAATGACTGATGAAAGAAAACAAATTCTGAATTATTATCTGTTCATTCAGTCAGATTCGGATTTAAAACTGAAATTCTTACTTTCTGTGTTTGATTAATTCAAACAGAAAAATCGATATAATTGGTGCAATGTTCGGACCACTGTTTTTTTTTCCACATTTGCACTATAATGTGGAAAAAAAATCTGGAATGTGGAAAAAATTTTTGAGGTCTTTCCACAAATGTGGAAGAAAAATTTGGGGTTTTCATATTGAAAAGATGCATTTTGGTGCATTTTAGAAGGTCATAATCTCAAAATTTTCCGGCGCTTCGCGCCGGTAATAACTTTAATAATCATCATTATTCATTAAGTAGTTCAGGCGCGGCTTTTATCATGTCTACCTTCATTTATCACTTAATCTATAATAGTTTTCATCATCTTAAACGTAGTATCTCATGTTTTAATTGGTTATCTTCAACATTTTATCATAATATTTAATGAAGATTCGCATTTTTTCCTTTTGAGAAAGATGAATACACGTCAAGTCTCTATGATTTATGATGCGATTATTTCTTTGCTAACGTAAAATCAATTCAAAAGCTTCTTGGAAATATCTTTCGGAAATTTATATTCTTCTTACTCGTATATTTTCGACCAAGTTCATGAGAGTTTACAAATAAATTACAGATTTTAAAATTTTTCAAGTAAAATTCTAGAAATTACGACTCTTGAACACCAAATTGGAATCTAATTCTTGAAATAAATGTTCGGAAAAATGATTTTCCAGCATCCTAGAATGTCAATATACCCAAAAAATTTTCCGGCGCTACGCGCCGGAAAGTACCATCTTTTTTGGGCTTTCACTTGTCATCAGAGAGGACTTGACCATTGATTTCTTGTGTAATTCAAGTCAATTATGCTCTTGGATAGTTTGCTACAAAACTTGTTCAACAACGCTTGTAGATTAGGCTTTTAAGTCGAACATTTCAATTTTTCTCCAATTTTAATGAATTAACTTCTCTAAAAACACCGGAAGGCTTGAAAAAGCTCAAAAACAGTGCGATAAAGCGTCTGTGAGCATTTTTAAGCCAAAAACGGATTTTAAGACGAAAAAAAATTTTTTCCACATGTGGAAAAAAAATTTGACCCCTTTCCACATTTGTGGAAAAAAGTTCGTGGAAAAAAAAAAACAGTGGTTCGGACCGAAAATCCACAAAATTTTACACGTTATTTCCTCTAGTATTTACATTGTTAATAAATATTATATAGATATTCGTAGTCAAAAATTGAATCAATTTGATCATCAATTCTAGAGCCCTAATTTTCTCGGCATTTCATTTCTTTTTGAATCGCCGCGAACTATTTCCCTGCACAGTTTTTTCTTATCTCACTGACATGATTAGCTGAAAAATAGGTAAGGCTGGGCAGGGCACGATTTTTACAAAAAATTAATGCGGTTAAACTTAGCCTTAATTTATATTTTTATCAAACTTTTGGCCAAAAATCTTTCCACAGTTTTCAGTATATGTTTCTAGTGGAAAATTTTTTTTTGTGCCATTGGCACAAATTTTTTTGGCCTCTTGTGCCAATTGGCACAAATGTCCGTGCACAAAAAAAAACGCTGATTCAAATGCAAATTTTTTTCCAATTTTTGACAAAAATTATTTCCACCTGCTCCCAAAATCACTCCACTGATCATTTCCAATGATAAGCTACCTTTTCACCCTTTATTTCTATTTCACATTGCGTTAAGCCTAAGCCTAAGCCCATACCTGTACTTGGGGGGGGGGGTTGGGGGGGGACCCCCCCAACTTGGCCAACCCTGTAGCCAAAATCATTTACCCCCCCCCAACCCCCCCACCAGTTTGGAAAAAATTGAAAAAATTTGCAAAAAAGTGTATGTTTTTTGGCCTTTTTTGGGAAAAATTTCGACTTTTTCCTACCCCCCCCCCCAAATTTCGGATTTACCTCCCCCCAACTGGTCAGACGTCTTACACGTATGCCTAAGCCTGAGCCATACCTGTACTTGGGGGGGGCCCAACTTGACCCATAGTTTTTTTTAGCATTTTACAAGCCATGGCTTGTTGGACTGACAAAATGGCTTGTAGAATTTTAGTCCAACAAGCCAAAATGGCTTGTCAGAATTTTTTGAGTCATGTGTTTGATCATATCGGATACAGAAAAGATGCATTTTGGTGCATTTTAGAAGGTCATAATCTCAAAATTTTCCGGCGCTTCGCGCCGGTTATAACTTAAATATGCATTATTATTTATTTCCTAGCTCAGGCGCTGCTTCTAACATGTCTACCTTCATTTATCATTTAATCTTTAATAGTTTTAATCATCTTAAACGTATTATCTCATGTTTTAACTGGTAATCTTCAATATTTCATCTTGATATTTAATGAAGACTCACATTTTTCCCTTGACACATTTTTTGAGAAAGATCAATACGTCAAGTCTGTAAACTTTTCGAAGCAATTATTCCTTTCTTAACGTAAAATCCATCCAAAACTTCATGGAAGTAGTTTCCGGAAATTTCTTCTCTTCTTACTCATATCTTTTCGGCCTTTTTGATGCGATTATTTCTTTGCTAACGTAAAATCAATTCAAAAGCTTCTTGGAAATATCTTTCGGAAATTTATACTCTTACTCATATATTTTCGACCAAGTTCATGAGAGTTTACAAATAAATTACAGATTTTAAAATTTTTCAAGTAAAATTCTAGAAATTACGACTCTTGAACACAAAATTGGAATCTAATTCTTGAAATAAATGTTCGGAAAATTGATTTTCCAGCATCCCAGAATGTCAATATACCCAAAAAAAATTTTTTTGGGTATATTTTTGGGTATACCCGAAAAATCGGAAAGAATACCATCTTTTTTGGGCTTTCACTTGTCATCATCGAGGACTTGACCATTGATTTCTTGTGTAATTCAAGTCAATTATGCTCTTGGATAGTTTGCTAGAAAATTTGTTCAACAATGCTTGTAGATTAGGCTTTTTAGTCGAACATTTCAATTTTTTCTCTAATTTTAATGTATTAACTTCTCTAAAAACACCGGGAGGCTTGAAAAAGCTCAAAAACAGTGCGATAAAGCGTCTGTGAGCATTTTTAAGGTTAAAAAAACGAGGATTTTAAGACGAAAAAAAATTTTTTCCACATGTGGAAAAAAAATTTGACCCCTTTCCACATTTGTGGAAAAAAACAGTGTATCGCATGCGCTGTTCCATTTTTATTTTTCTTGTGTTCTTCACTCATGGTTCCTTTTTTATGTGCCCACTATTACTGTATTTCTATTGCTAAATAGGGATTTCCTATAGTATAAAATAATAACACTTCTGATAAGATTGATACTTCTAGCTGCCATTTTACGGCTCCCTAACTAGTCTTAGATGATACAGGGAGCTTCCAGCACTTTTTTACATAGTTATTTTGATGTACCAAACATTCTAAAGAATTAAACCAGAAAAAAACACTAAAAAACCATAGAAAAACCAAAAAACCATTAAAAAACCATAAAAAACCAAAAAGTCGAAATTTCAAAAGTTTGGTTTTTGCCAACCCTGTTTTGGAGAGAAAATGAAGACGGTTGATGTGATATGAATCGACTTGTTCGGCGCGTAGCGCCGAAAATTTTTCGTGGATTTAGATATTCTGAAACGCTGGAAAATGAAATGAAATGAAAAATATTTATTGCTGTTCCACAAAACAAAAACGAAAGAAAAATGCATAGTGAAATACATAATACAATGTCATATAAAGAATAAAATTAGTAAATCGACTCGCAAGTAATGTAAATATTTTAAGAAATAGAAAAATCATGCAGCAATAGGGTGCAAAGGTTACTTGAAAAGTAACAACTTACATGCACCCCCCCCCCCAATTCGATTATCAAAGTTTAGAAGTTTAATTTTTTCTTTGAAACTGTGCAAACTGGGAGAATTAACGACATCAAAAGATAAAGAGTTCCCGACATTAATATAACGGTTAAAAAAATCAAACTGGCAAGCAGTAGTATGAACTGACTTTATCGTCAATCTTAGATCATGATTACGACGCGTATTGTTGTTGTTTATACAGAAAAAGTCATCAGGATTTAGAATTGTATTTTTGTGGATTATGTTGTACATGGTACAGAGGGCAGATTCTAATCTACGAATATCAAGCTTGCGTAGACCTAGCCTTTGAAGTCTATCTTCATAGGACAAACCTGATTTATGACCAAAAATCTTTCTGGTAAATCTACGTTGAACATTTTCAATGTAGCTTATGTCTGCTAAAAAAGGTGGATTCCATACTGAACTACAGTATTCTAATATTGGACGTACATAAGTAACGAAAGTCTTTGCTAGAGTATTTTTCTCACGGGAGACGAAATACTTGAAAATTAAAGTAGACCTATTATAGGCATTTTTTACAACACAAAAAGTGAGAATATCAGTTTTAAATCCTAATCTGACAGAATGAACAGAGAACATATTCAGAATTTCTTTTCATTCATCAGTCGTTGACAATGACAGCCTATGGAGGTTGCTGCAACGACACTAATACACTGTTCGAAGAGAAATCGTTCGCGTTGGGGTCAAATTACGAATAGAATATGATAAATATTCGTTGACTTGGCGCGAAGCGCCGAAATTTTTCTGCATTTTCAGCCCGTAAAACGTCTACAAATCAAGGAAATTTAATGTTTGACCAGTCAATAATTTTGTGCCAATTGGCACAAACGCTCAAAATTTTTTGTGCTATTCCAAATTTTTTTGTGCCAAAAATCATGTTTTGGCACAAAAAAAACACTGTAAAGAAGCACACGTTTTCCCAGTTTTCTTTGGACCAAAAGCTTTCGGCATGCTGTTTTTTTGCACATTTACTTTATAATGTGGAAAAAAAATCTGGAATATGGAAAAAATTTTTGAGATCTTTCCACAAATGTGGAAGAAAAATTTGGGGTTTTCATTCCAAACTGAAAAGATGCATTTTTTGCATTTTAGGAGGTCCAAATCTCAAAATTTTCAGGCGGTTCGCGCCGGTAATAACTTTAATAATCATTATTAGCTCAGGCGCGGTTTTAGCATGTCTGCCTTCACTTATCATTTAATCTTTAATAGTTTTTTTCGTCTTAAACGTAAGGTATACCTGAAAGAGGTCCGACCAGTTGCCGCCACCATTTTTTTCCTCGAAGATTTTTTCCACATGAGGACCGGACCCGAAATTTTTTTCCTCATTTTCCAAAAATTTTCCAAATTTTTAAAAACGTTTATAATGTGACTACGGGGGTGCTGTTTTCATACCTGTACTTGGGGGGGGGGGGTTTGGGGGGACCCCCCCAACTTGGCCAACCATATACCCAACATCACCCAAGCCCCCTCCCTCAGTTTGGAAAAAATTAAAAAAATTTGCAAAAAAGTGTGTTTTTTGGCCTTTTTTGAGAAAAATTTCGACTTTTTTCGGCCCCCTCCCTCCAAATTTCGGATTTACCCCCCCCCCCCCCCCAACTGGTCGGAGGTCTTGCAGGTATGGCTGTTTCATGCATTTTAGGAGCATACCGAAGCATTTTGTTGTATTTTGAGTCAGAAACCTGCAAAAAAGAGGAAAAATTGAGAAAATTATGGTTATGTTAGTCAAAATGAGCGCATGAAGAATATATTGGTGTTCTACAGGAGCGGATAAAGCATGTTAGCGATAGAGTTCTCATGAATTTATCCGCTATCAACATTTCTGTGGTTTGGATTAGGATCATCTAATTCTATTTAGTTTTGGTCCGGCGCGGAGCGCCGGAAAAATCTTCGGATTTTCAGTTTCTGAAACGCTGGAACGTGAACCTTCAAAACGTTAGGAAATAAATCCAAATCAGACTGATGAAGTGTAATTTGTCCCCCATTCCGGCGCGAAGCGCCGAAAAAATTTTCGGCTTTTTATATTCTAAAACGCTGGAAAATAAATCTCTCCAACCTGAGGTCCCCAAGGTCAGATTTTTCAGGTAGGGGTAAAGTTGAAAATTTTCGGAAATATTGAAGCTGAATGTTCACTAAACACATTATTTTGTTCGGAAATTAGACAAACAATGTCACATTACCTACTTTTATTTATCTTGAACGCGGACGAATTCTGTTCGTAACAAACATTGAGATTGTCAATATCTGATTTATGAATAGAGATTCTCTCATTCAGTGGGATTGGGAACTAAAGGTTCATTTTTTTGTTCTCTAAAAGTAACCAAAGTCCCATTTTGACAGATTTTTTCCACATGAGAACCGGACCCAAAATTTTTTTCCTCATTTTCCAAAAATTTTCCACTTTTTTAAAAACGCTTATAATGTGGCTCCGGATCCTTTTTTATGCATTTTAGGAGCATTCTCAAGCATTTTGTTGTATTTGTAGTCAGAAACCTGCAAAAATGAGGAAAAAAATTGAGAAAATTCTGGTTATGTTAGTCAAAATGAGCTCATGAAGAATATATTGGTGTTCTATAGAATGGTCCGGCGCCGAGCACCGGAAAAATTTTTTGATTTTCACTTTCTAAAACGCTGAAAAATAAACTTTCATAACGTTGGAAAATGAATTAAAATCAGACTGATGAAGCGTAATTTGCCTCCCATTCTGGCGCGTAGCGCCGGAAAAATTTTCGGGTTTTTGTATTCTAAAACGCTGAAAAATAAATCTCTCCATCAGATAATTCGTGAAAAAATGTTTTGAAATCGCGTTCTAGAGTAATGTCTTCAATTTCCAATTTTAATAAACGCAAAAGTTCAGATTGCAAACGTTAAAAAAATTCCAATCATCGAGAGAAAAAATTGAGAGACTTGATGAAAAATCTCTATTTTCGGCGACATAATTGACTGTAAACGATTAGAAAATGAAACGAGCTAACTTGATTGATAGAAACTGTTGATCATTAATTAGTAAGTCGAAGTATAGTGTGTTTTTTATAAAATGCTTCCAAATAGAAAAGTGACACAAATCAATATTGTCGTCAAAATCGTTTACATAAAGTTCTTACTGTAAAATTTTTCACTCGAAAAATTGGTAAAGGTTAGGTTAGTATGCTCACAAATTTCCAGTCCTACATCATATATTGTTTATCAGAAAATCGCAAAAATCTGAAACACTACTTGCTTTCCACTTTCATTATTTGGAAGCATTTCAAGAAAAACAGACTATAGATATGCTAACGGCCGCGCCTGATAGAATATAGTTATAATTATACCCATGACCGGCGCGAAGCGCCGGAAAATTTTGAGATTTAGACCTTTTAAAGTCCACCAAAACGCATGTTTTCGGTTTAGAGTTACTGCCTCAATAAGGGGGGGCGGCCGCCCCCCCCGCCCCCCCCCCCCCCCTTGCGCACGGCCATGCTCTCCTGACAATATCCCAGTTCACTTTCTCCAGGCCGACTGACCATGCTCAGGTCTGGTAGAATAATTCTTAAGTAAATGATCCAAAAGCAAAAATTCCTTGAATTACCGGAACTATTGACCGCTTGAGTCTTTCAATTTTATTCTGAATTGAAATAATAGCTCAAATTTGTTTCCGTTTTCCAAAACTTTTCCCTATCAACAAGCACGATTTGGAGAAAGACCGTAGGTTTGGGGATTATTCATAGATTTAGCTACGACAGGTGCTATTCCGATTGATAAAATCCTTTGTTATTCGTTTGCACTGGATGAAAATAATTCTAAGTAATCATATAACCGATGAGCTTGATAACATCTTGAGATCTTGCGGGCCCATTTCTTAGATTATGTGTTGATTCAGCCGCCATCATGTTGTTTCAGTCAATGAATCGTATATACATATCATTTCAAAAAGATATTTTGTAGAAAAGTATTCGACGTTTTTTCAGATCCTATTTCACCGAATTATTTATTTTTTAGGGTCAGTTCAGTTGACGAAATAATGTTATAAATAAAAGATTGTAAAATGGTTTTCGAATCGATTGTCGCGAATTTATTGAATAGATTTTTAGGGGATTACGTGGAAAATCTCGATTCGTCGCAGTTGAACTTGGGAATATGGGGCGGTGATGTTGTTCTTAACAACTTGAACATCAAAGCTACTGCATTAGTAAGGATGATTTAGTTTAACATCATATATTAGCAAACCGGGAAGGTGGGTTTCTGCGTTCGGTAGCTACGTTGGTGGCTGCTGAAAGCTCGGGAGAATTGAGTTATCTGAGAAAATCAACATATGATGACGTGTTTCGATTATGTTCAAACACATTTTGTGTGTGAATATTCTAACAACTTTCCTAAAAGGACAAAACTGAACCGATCTAAAGGAATACTGGTCAGTTCCTACGTACGAAATGATTTATGCTCAGTTTGTTTTGAAAAATTAGTTACACTTCAGCCTCTCGTGTCGTCTCGGATATACGTATTTATGTATCAGGTAGAGTGATTTATGCGATTTGGAAAAAAATCTATTTATATGGTTTGAAATTTATATGATTTAGAAAAATAAATCATTTTCAAATCATAAAAAGTTTGGCGACATTTCTCTTTTCTGATGTTTGAAGTAGCAGATCACCAGTGCTCTGAGTTACGATTACAGTGGGAGAACTTTTATAGCTTCATCTTCTTTGTATGCAATTATTTTTTCTCGCTCCACATCAATGATTAGTAGTTGTATTCCTATATTATTGACTACAATTTTCAAACCTGTTACCGATTTCTCTAGAAATGAGAATTATTTTTTGTGTTCTTACAGGGTGGCCACCAACCGGGAAAACCGGGAATTAACCGGGAATTTTTTTTCGAACCGGGAAAACCGGGATAACCGGGAAATAACCGGGAATTTTGTGGCAAATGAAATATTTTTCGTGCAAAAGTACACAAAAATGAGAAAAAAATTTCGCCGCTTCGCGGCAATTTTTTTTTCTTTTTGTACTTTTTTATACATACTTATTAACTTATTTTTATACATACTTATTAACTGGCTGAAACTTTGCAGTTTTTATGCCAGATGTTTTACCTATCGAGGCAGGAAACCGCATTAAAAAAGCTTCACTCGTTTGAAAGCTATGAAAGCCAGTACCGGTCGCCTTTTTTTGGCTCCTTCTGTACATTGATTTCTTATGAGTTTTAACTACATTGATTACGTGTTGTATATTTCTCTTTATTTATCATTATTCTTCTTTTTTTATTGAGCTCTTTACATATCGCATGCCCTGCTCCGTTTTTACATTTCTTAATTTCTCGACTTAGCTTTCCTTTCTTATGTGCCGACTGTTACTGTATTTCTATTGTTATAATAGGGATTTCCTATAGCATAAAGTGATGACACTCCCGTGAGATTAATACTTCTGGCTGTCATTTTTAGACACCCTAACTAGCCTAAAATGATAGAAGAAACTTCCAGCAGTTTTTTACGTAGTTATTTTGATGTGCCAAACATTCTAAAGAATTAAAGCAGAAAAACAATTAAAAAACCAAACAGTCGAAATTCCAAAAGTTTGGTTTTTGCCAACCCTGATCAAGACTCAAGAGCGTTTCATGAAAAAATTTATTCGTAGGGCTGTATGATAAATTGCGTTGCCTGCCTCATCGCTGAAAATCAATATAGGTGCCTAATAAAAAATATACGAATTATGAGTCAAAACCTGTCAATATTATGTTTCACGTTTCCCAATGATTTGGCATGCTGCTATCAGATTCATTAACAAAGAATATTGTCGTGAATTTTTCTGCCAATAGGTGAATGATTTTTTCGCAGCTTCCAACTTAGAAGTTCTTATTCACCGTTACTGAAATTTTTTACTTATTCAAGGATGAATGAATAGTCTTTTGTGTCGAGATACAAAACTTCTGAGTATACCTATACCAAATTTTTCACTGCACGATTTTCTGGAGAAATTTGTTGAGAAAGTTTCGCGGTTTTGTTAGGAACTCTTGGAAAATCCTGCCAAACTGAATGCTAATGCTCCGCTAGATTTTTTATGTCTTCAAATTTCTTTTTTTTTTGTTTCTTGAGATTTCTCTCATTGTATTTATGCATAATCAGACATGTACGGCAATAATTTCCCAGCGGGGATGGTCCTCGGACTTTTACTGAAGGATGTGAGGGATTGGGTGGGCAAAAAAACAATCTCCACAACAGACTGTCCCATAGGGAGGGGTATAAGGGGGTATTACTCTTACCTAAAGTCCTTGAAATTTATCACTGGTTGACTAATTTTGAGACACAATGACGCGTTCAGTGCAAATATGCACGGCAAGAATTTTCTAGGGGGAGGGTCCCTGGACTTTTCAATGGACAAAAGAAAGATTCGCAAACACGTTTTCGCACAAAACATGCAAAAAAATATAGAAAAACTGTCTCCGATAAAGTTCAGGGAGGGGTATTTCACGATATTTGTCCCAGGGAGGGGCGTCCAGGGTCTCAGGTAGGGGGTTTACCCCCCCCCCCGACCCCCCTATGTGCATGTATAGTTCAGTGTACATCTAGCTACACTACCCAGGCAAATTTTCAACTTTACCCCTACCTTAAATATCTGACCTTGGGAACCTCTGCTCCACAAGCATGTTTTTCATACAAAATATGCATAGAAATGAAAAACATTTGTGTTCGAAAAAGTTCAGGGGTCTGCTCGACGATTTTTTTAGTCAGGGCGTGTCCAGAGTCTAAGGTAGGAGGCTTCACCTCCCCCTACCCTACAATACGTGAATGTATGTGCGCAATTGCCTCGATCGCTCTTCGTGATTAGAAGCTGAATGTCAATGACAATGTGTTAATCGAGTTATTAGCTGTTTAAAAAATTTCAGCAAAAATTATCATGATCAGTCAAGAATGAAAATAGTGTTTCGATAATGTATGCATTTTAAATCTAAAGCATAAATTAAAATTGGAAATAGGTAAATATGCACAGAAATGAATTTACTCAAAAATAGTGCATAACATAGTCCGTGAAAGATTTTTGAAACGATCGAATTCACGCAGAGTTATTTAAAAAGATCGTTTCGGGATCATAATTAGCGAGAAGTAGTCCGTTCTAAATCAGTTATAATATGAACTTTGAATTTTAACCGGGAAAATTCTAAAACATAACCGGGAAAACCGGGAGAAAACCGGGAATTTCATTTTGAAAAACCGGTGGCCACCCTGGAAGTTCTATCGTAACTGTCATCAACAGAAAAGCCAATGGAGATAGATCCATCACTACGTCAAAAATATAGATACAGCATTTTACATATATTATAGCTTGATGTAGATCGATCCATTGTTGGTCAAACAAAACAGATCAAAAATCGATAGATCAAAATCTTGATCGAACAAAAACTTAAACCAGTCCATTTTTGTTCTCTCGATGGGGTTGGAAACTTCCTATCTGAATTTTACTTCACTACAAAGATTTCCAACAGAACGTCTAATGAACTAGGTTTTTTAGCACGGTGCTAATGAAACCAGAGCCATGCTAACGGAAATTTTTGGACTTTAGCACGCGTGCTAATGACTGAGAGGGAGAAATTTTTGAAAGAAGTTCGACAAGAAAGTTAAATATATCACAAAATTGTGGTGAAAAATATAAAATCGCTGTTTTCACAAATAACAACTTCGCCAATATACTCATTCTCTCTGTCACTTTTGCATAGTGAATGACTGTGGCACGAATCTAAGTTTCCTTCGGCGCCAACCTCTTGGACACTACTTGGGTAATTTGAAAACAGATGTTTTGGCATAGCTGAAGTTAAGGCAAATCAGTTATAGTGAGTAAACAAATATTGTATATTTTCTGAAAAAATCAACCGAGAACCTGTATTGAAGTTGAAGTGCAATTTCAAATACTATGAAAACATGTAAACTTTTATTCAAACTCCTAAAGGTATTACTGTCAAAATAACTACGAATATTTCCTTGTCGGTCGACTTATCAAGTGCATAATTTAAGAATGAGATGATTTAATTAGATTCAGATGAGAATCTTATTCCTCCTAAAAGTACAAACATCAAGCATGATTTCATGAGGTAATAAAATAAAAGCATGTCATCAGAATTGACGAACTCACACATTAGTCTGACACCAACAAAGTAACATTTGTCAAACATGCTAATTGTGCTAATGAAATATTTTTTCATCAGCACGAATGCTAATGGTACTCGTGCTACAAAAAACCTGTCATGAATAGTGATGTGCGTCGGATATCCGGACGGACATTTTGAAAAGCGGATATCCGGATGTGGAAAAATATCCGGATATTTTCAATGTTCGAAAAAGAAGTAAAGGTTACTAAGAAGTTAGGTTATTTTTTTCTTTTTTTTAACGTTATTACACAAAGTTTCAACAAGAAAACAACAAAATGTTCAAATTATATAAGTGTATATACTGTTCACTGCATCATGTATCATTCACTGCAGTTTTTTTGGCACGATCCCATTAGCATTCGTGCTAATGAAAAAATATTTCATTAGCACTGTTGACAAATGATACTTCGTTGGTGTCAAACTAATTTGCGAGTTTGTCAATTCTGACAACATGCTTTTATTGTATTGACTCACGAAATTATGCTTGATATTGGTACTTTTAAAAGGAATAAGACTCTCATTGGATTCTAATTAAATCAGTTCATTCTTACATTATGCACTTGATTAGTTGACCGAGGAGTAGATATTCAGTAGTTAGTTTGACGTTAATACTTTTAGGAATCGGAAAATTCGCATTCTGTTTCGATGAACGTTTACATCTTTTCATTGTATCTAAAGGCTGGAACTATTTGTTGAAACGGCGATTTTTGCTTTTCACCACATTTTTGTGATATTCTAAACTTTCTTTTCGACTTTTTTTTCGAAAATTTCTCCCTTTCAGTCATTAGCACCGTGCTAAAAATACACTGCTATGGTCACGTCAGATTTGGCATACAAAACCAATCTTGAGAATCCTACTGTAAAAGCGTTGTGTAAACGACTTTAACAGTGATTAATGAAGCCCGTCTTTCGATTAAGAAGCATAAAAAAGATTATATAAATTCTAGGGTTGTCCCGGGGCAGACATTTTAGCCAGGGCCGGGGCCGGGGCAGACATATAACATATTAACATATACATCACAGTGGTACCATACTTCATGTATCACATCGAAAAATTTTTAAGGTGATTCTTTTTCTTTTAATTTCATGTCAGCTATGATACTGCATTGATTGATAGGTTAGATAGGGTCTGATGCAGACAAAAAAATTAAATATTCAAACACTGCAAAAGGATCGAGAAAAATCTTGATTTTTTTCAACTATGTCAAGAAACAATACAAGATTGAACATCATCCACGAGATAGGACGACATTTTGCAACCGTGAATCAGAACTAACGTTCAAACTTATAAATCATTTGAATCCGGCGCAAAGCGCTAGAAAATTTTCAGGATTATTTGTTTTAAAATGCATGAAAATGACTTTCCAGACAGGAAATCCTATAACGTGATCAAAAGAATCGTCAGGCTTTATGTTGCACTGTACATCAAAAAATCTGTACAGTACGGATCCGTACCAGCCCAAAAAACTCCATCTGGTACGGAAAAAACCCTCACTGGAAGGGAGAAACTTTTGAAAAATGCTCGAGAAGAAAGTTGGAGACATCACAAAATTGTGGTGAAAAATCAAAAATCATCATTTTCCCAAATAACAACTTTGTCAACATCATCATTCTCTTTGTCACTTTTGCATAGTGAATGACTGTGGCTCGAATCTGAATTCGCTTCAGCTCTAACTTCTTGGACACTACTTAGGTAATTTGAAAACATGTTTTGACATGTATGCTGAAGTTTAGGCAAATCAGTAATAATGAATAGCTAATATAATTGTACGTTTTCTGAAAAAATCAATTAAAGTTGAAGTGCAGTTCCGGATATAATGAAAACTTTTAAACTTTTATCCAAATGGAACATGAATTTAGTGATTCCTAAAAGTATTACTGTCAAACTAACTACTGAATATTTACTTGTCACAGTCTAAACTTCAATTTTATTATAAATCGAGCTTGTTATACTATCAAAAATACTAATTTTTTGTAGTCTTGCCCCGAACCGGGGCAACCCTAGCCCCGGCTCGGGGCCGGGGCAGCTGCCCCGGTGCCGGGGCCGGGGCCTGGGACAACCCTAATAAATTCACTCTTCACTAAAAGGAAAAAAATATAAAAAAGCTATACTTTTCCTACAGTGCTTCCTGAAATATTGCAGTTTAAAAAAGTAACATATTTTTATAACAATCACGGTTTACGTGAATATAAGACGAAAAGTTATTGCACCTATTGAATATTATGTAGTATTGTAGTTGACCCAGTGTATTATTACTATGTGACTTCTTTTTACCTCTGTGCAAACAACATTAAAAATATCCGGATATGAAAATGTCTCCGGGGCACATCACCAAATAATGAACATACCTTTGTACACTTTGATCAAAATATCGTGCAACTAAATTTTGGACACCGTTGTTTCCTTAAACACAACACAACAGTATACAATGATTTCGTCTGATGTGAACGAACATAGTGTCTATTACTTTCTTTCTCATTTAAGGATAATCTCGATTTACCGATAAAATTGAAATCTGGATATTTAAGTAAGATTGCTTTGGAGTTTGGAACAACTATTATCGTAGATTTTTGAAGTCATCAATGTACTATACATGTAACAGAGCTCCGAGTTCTGGAGATTAAAGGGACTCTTGTAGGTGGGGGTCATCAGTTGTCCAAAATTTCAGACGTGGCTGTTGAGAGGAAAAAACTTGATTTCTTTTGCCCCAAGAAGTCGAAAATGCTTCAGAAAGTATTAATTTCTTTAAAAACATCAGAATGTGTTATTATGGCGCGAAGCCCCGGAAAAAATTGACATTTTCGTCTATTCGTGTCAAAAATGACCATTTTCTGCAAAAAATTGATCCTTTTCAATTTCTTCCGTTGAGGGAACAGGGATGGCTAGCCCATTTAAGCAATATTATCGACATATTTTGAAGGGGAACATCGTATGGCTTGCCATTAAGTCGACGATTTCTGGGGATTCTTGTGGCGCCCCCCTCGATTACGTGTATGCAATGTACGGCCTACGACGAATAGTTCTTTGGTGGATCATTCATTCTGTGTCATGTCGACCATGTCTGTAAACATGATTTTATCAAAACATCTGTGACCTAACGTGTATTATTTCATAGTGTTATCGTGGCTTTGTGAATCATTAACTGAACAGCTCACTAATTTTTTCCAGATAAGCTGGTTTTGAAAGTGCCTTGGAAGAATTTATACAACGAACCGGTGATCGCAGAAATCGATGGCCTTTACATTTTAGCCGTCCCAAATTTAGGTTGGACCACACGGATGATGTATCACAATTACTCTATATTTATTTGTTTAGGAATTAAATATGACGCTGTCAAGGAAGAAAAACAAGCACAGGATACAAAACAGGCGGAATTATCCCGCATCGAAGAAGCTCGAAAAGCTAAGAAAAGTAAACATATGATTATGTTCAGCAATCATTTCTGGCTTATAGTCCTTGATTATTCCAACACCTGTCATCACTTTTTGTTGTCGTTTCCAATTCATACTTGTAAGTTGGCATAGTCTTTTTCCAGGTCATTGTCTTATTTCTAATTACTAATGTATAAAAAACTTGTTCACGTGTTAGAATACCACCTGCTTGTCGTTCAGATCAAATTCTGTATTTTAGCCGAGTGATTAATTACTTGTATATGTTTTTTTACTAACAGAAGAAGCCGAAAAAGCTAAAACACCCGAACAAAAAGCTCAGGAAGACTCGTTCACAGAAAAAATGGTCACGCAAGTGATCAAAAATCTCCAAATTACAATAAAAAATATCCATATTCGTTATGAAGATCAATTTACGAATCGTAAACGACCATTTGCTTTAGGCTTCACCCTCGGCAGATTATTTTTTCAAGTGAAACCATTTGATGTTTACCGAAAATTCGTGCAGAAGCTGATATTTTCAGACTACGGATGCTAATTGGACTCCTACAATTATCAAAGACGTCGCTGCGAAATTGTTTTACAAGGTAATTTTTAGCTTAATCGACGATCATAACATTCAAGGCTCAAACTCATGACAGACTTAGTCCGTTATGCAAAAATGTGAACGTGGAAGTTGTTCAACGGTTCCGCTTTTCATTAATTTTCAAAAAATTTATGTATTTTTTTGTATTTCTAATTGTTTCTGCTGTCTATAGAATAAAATTCAACTTTTAGCTCATTGATTTGGATAGTTTGTCGTTTTATTGGAATTCGAATTGCAATTTGATGTCCAATCTGGAATCGCGAGACGAAATGAGGGTAACAATATTTTGGCAAAGTACACATGTAAACAGTAAATTTTTGAGAAGACTTGAATGACAAACCCTATGGTGGAGGAAATTTATCATTTTTAATTTTTCTTTATGTTTTTCAGGATGCTATGATTAAATTAATCGCTACCAAATCGTATGCGCCAAAGGAAATTAGCTATAGTAAATTGCATTCACTAAAATTTTACTTTATTTTCTCTATCACTTTTTGAATGCAGTATTGGCTCCTATAAGCATCAGTGCAAAACTACAGCTGAATCAAAAACCAGAAGCTGACAGCACAAATTTTAGAACGCCGAAAGTATTCCTTACTTTGGACATCGAAAGATTAGAAATGAATTTAGGAAAGTTTCAAGTGAAACATATTTTTTTAAGTACACTAATTTTGAGCACTAATATAACATTGCTTCCTTAGTATCAAGACATATTGGAATTTTTGGAAGCTCAAGAAAGACTAACGCTGAATGCAAAGTATCGCAAATATCGACCGAATTTGAAAGAATACAAAAAGCACGCGAAAGAATGGTGAGTTGATTCATTGAGGGATCAGTTTAGCACTTTCTTATAGAGGTGCAGAAAACCGTGTTCGTTTCGTTTTGGTTGTTGTTCTAAGTTCGATTTCTATATTATGAACTATAAGATCGTCGTTTTCTCCTCGCGAAATCTAATACTGAGAATTTTTAAACACTATATTTTTCATCTTCTAATTTTTTAGGTGGCACTTTGCGTATGCTTGCATATTGGAAGAAAACATCAGGCGTAGAAGGCGAAATTGGTCGTGGACAAATATTAAAAATCACCGAAAATTGGTTCGCGACTACAAAGAAGCTTACATACAAAACTTGACTAATAAAACTCCGGCGCCAGAAATTTTGGCCTTGGTTCAAGTACCTAATGAATCATTAATTCACTTCTTTGTATTGAAATCATCATAATGTAGCAGAGCTCAGAGGTTTGTGAGGGTCAGGTCTTTGAGTTAATTTGTCATTAGTCTAAAACTTATGAAGGTCATTTAATTGAAAGAAAATTTAATGTTTGTATCAAAAAAGGAAAAAATACTTGAAAAAAGAATACTAGTGGTCCAAAACAAAAAAAAACTTGCATTCACGGCGCGTAAAAATTGACGTTTTTGATCATTGTTCACATTGGCCTTTTTCTACCAAAAAATAATGTTTCATCTGTTTTGTTCAAACGGATGGTATCCCTTATCTAAGCCCTGACGTCATATAACTGGATAATCTGGTGAATCACCAAACGGTTGAAGATTCTCAGGGTATTCCTTATTGCACTTCCTAATGTGTGATTAAATTCTGAAACGTTGCCTAGCATATGACTTCCGTACATCTTTCATCAATTTTATAGAAAGCAGAAAAAAATTTGAATACGTTTAATTTGAACGTCGCTCGACAACAAGCTGAATTCGAGGTAACGCCCATATGCAGATTCCTCTTTCAGAAGTTGCTGTTCTTCACCCATATCTGGTCATTTTCTAGATCGACAGACGCGGTTTGACAAGAATAGAAGATCAACAAGGCTGGGTCGGTTGGGTAGCCAGTTTTTGGGGCGGCAGCGGTGGCGGTTCGAAAACATCCACTAAAAAGGAAGACGATATCACGTCTCAATTCGAAAAAGCTATGACGCCAGAAGAACGAGAAAAATTATACGCCGCGTTAGATTATAATGAAAATCAAACCCCAGCGATGTATCCAAAAGAGGTAATAATAATGAAGAATTCAACTTTTTAGAGAAATGCTAATTCGTTAAAATTTTCTGTGCTTTGAAACTAATAGTTCGAAAAATATCCGTATTTTCGTTCGTCATCTACTCATTCCTCACACTTGTTTTTTGTAGTTTATTGAGAACTTGATCCACTTTTCATTGAATCAATTGGTTGTACGGGTTCAAGAAAATCAAAATGACACGTGAGTTCCCTTGTCATACCTTACATAATCTTTGTTCCCAATATGAAAGTTTTTATGCTCGTTTTTCAGGAGCTTCTTAGACGTTCTATCGTTAAATCTGTGTAAAGTATCCGCGGTTGTAGAACAACGACCATCCGCCCAAGCTATAAAGTAAGACTAATAAAGTACTAAAACACAAACGTAACGGAGCTCTGAGGTCTTGGGAGATCAGATGCCTCTTCTTTTGTGGGGTCGTCGCTGGCCCAAAATTCTAAGGCGGGGGCTAATTCACGAAAAAAATTTGATTTTTTGACTGAAAGCGTTTTAAAATAGTAATTTTTGTCTACAAAATCATAAAAATCTGTATTTACCGCGCGAAATTGACATTTACGAGCATCTTTCACTTTTTCGATGTTAAGAATGGGGTACCTATGTATGTTTAGCTCATTTCAGCCATATAATTGGCAAATTTATGGGTCGCCCATCATATAGTCAGCCATATTACTGACTATTTCTGGGCTAGGGTATGTATAGCACTTATCTCCAACTACGTGTAATGGGCTAAAAGCATTAACTCGATGAGAAGTTTCTTCAACAAGCAATTTTCTGTTTTTCTTCCTTCAAGTCTTCCTACAAAAACTTCTTAGAGAGCATCACAGATTGCGTGTCTGCAGTTATGGGATTGGTAGATAAGGTTAATACCACAATGAAGAATTTTGATGAAATCATGTTTATGTAGGAACTTACAGTGCGATTTGAATTAGAAATCGTTCACTGGCACTCTATTAGTCGAACTTCATTATGCTTTCCTTTGTCTAGAGTCACCGCCAAAATGCAAACCTTAACTATCGACGGTGTTAATGAGGCTGGTAAACGTCCGCCTATCATCCTGTCAGCCGATGCAAAGGCTTTAACAGCCGACAATCCACAATTATTTTTCCTTTTCGAATCGAATCCTTTGGACGCCTCGTTCGATCAAATGGTGAAACTGCACGCTTTACCGCTGGATGTCCGTTATCACGCGCCATCGATCAATAAATTGGCGGACGTTTTCAAACCACCCGAATCTGTAAAGTTGAAACAGTAAGCAGATATTTACAGAAAACTGCTAAAAATTTTCTTGTAATTCCGTCAAATATTATTTTATTTGTCCGAATTGTTGCATTAACGTGTTATGTGAAGTGTTATTCTACTATCTGCGTCTTCAGAGAGATCTTTTCAGTCCTTTATCCAGCCTTCCATGCTGCCTCCCGAATTTCGTAATATAATTTTTCCTCTGAATCAAACATTATAAACAGATCAATCAAGATGAAATGTCAATCTTACCGTAATACGAAACTTCGATTTTTTAATGCTCTTGCCTCGGACTTTTCTTGAATATTAAGGATAGTTAATGAAAAATTAATTTTTGCAAGACGTTTCTTTTTTGTCGACGGTCGTTTGTTTTCCAGAACACACTCCCTACAATAGATACTGTTTATTCTTAATCCAAATGTGAAAAGAAAATAAACAATGTTACCCTTATTTCGATTAAGTGAGATTCTGCAATAGTCCGCGTTTTAACGGGTATATTACTTTTTCATGCTTATTTAATATACCCGATTATCGGGCAACCGAACAATTTTTAGTTACCCCGAACCGAAGCCGAATAAATTCTCCTCATATACCCGAATTCGAATAAATTTGGCTATTTTTAGATTTTGTTCGGGTTTTATATTAATTTTTAGTGCACCTATGTTCTTGAAAATCAACAATTTACCAATAGCAACATTTATTTATCAATATTTGTGATTGCATTTTACTACAATTTTTAAAAATAATTTTTTAGCAGTTTCGGGTTTCATTCTGTTTCGAGTTGATTCGTAAATTAGACCAGCATGGCTAAACAATCAATTACACTTCTTTGTTACTTTTTATCCTCAACTTTTAGCTTCTTTGATTTTTCTTTTCCGTAGCTTTTAAAAGTATAATTTCTCATGAGATGACGATAGATAACTTCTTTCTGTAGAATAGTTGTCTCTTTTTTTCTTGACTTTTTCCTTTGAGTTCTTGATACTGTTCATAATGCTTCTTCAAGTGACGTCGAAATGGTGAACCCTATCTGAATGTTTTGATATCATGGCATGAAATCTGACATCGTAAACGAAACTTATCATGCTATTATCATTTCGATATTTTAGAGAATTCGTTTTGTTGTGTTCGAACATTTTTTGAATGATCTTTTTATGAACACAGATTGACCGCGGCAGCGTTCGCCAAATACGACGATATAAAATCGAGATCGGCTACAGGTTTATCGTACGCTCTGGAAAAGCACACGCGACTCAAATTAGATATTGAAATAATGCCAACTTGCATCCAAATATATGAAGGAGGAATATTTGATGAGTGGGTTTAAGTTTGAGTTTTGAAAATCTTGCGATTGAAATAGAATTCTTCCATACACCAGATTTAATTTTTTTTTCATTTTTCCTTTTCTGTGGTCACTCACTTCGAATCGAAAGTTTTTCATCGATTTCACGAATTGAAAGTTTTTTTCAGGGCATGCAACGTCCTTGTTCTTGACCTAGGATGCCTCAAAGTCAGCACACTCGACTCCGGTAGCATCAAGAGTAACGAGGCTTTCTTCAAAAAAGACGAAGTGAGAAAATTTCAGGAATATTTTGATACCATGACCGAAAACCAATCTTTTAGAAAGATAAAATGAATGAATTGATGGAAAAAGCGTACGACAAATTCGATATTCAACTTCGAAGCTTACAGATATTGCTGGCTACGTCAAGTTAGATCCGATAGCTCTTTTCTACTGTCATTTGGAATAGTTCCTTCCTTCAGACGATGATTGGAAAAAGGCAAGAATGTCCGAGTCATCAAATTTGCATATTTTGCAGCCTACTGGGTTTGACATATCAATCAAGAAGGCATTAGTGGTTGATCTGAAACTTCCACAGTAAGTTTTTGCTGAGTGAAACTTTTTTCTACTTGTCCGTTAGAAGCCTGTAAAGCATAAAATTTCTCTCAACTGAATATTCTTGCAGCAATTGGCTACTGGCTAAGTTTTTTGCGTATAGCAAATTAATTCATTGGCATTTGAATTCTTGAAATTATTGAGCAGCGGTTCATTTTGATGTCAATACGAAAGATGTGCATTGTGCCGTATGTTCTGCAAATCTTAAAACTCATATATGTATATTTCTAGACTCATAGTGCAAGGAAAATTACCTGATATCGATTTAACTATATCGGATCATCGACTTTTATTGTTATTAAAACTCTTACTGAGTATACCGACACCGCCTTCACCACCTCCGGGTGAAATTTCGACTATTGAAGACATTGTATGCATTGCTAAATCATATATTAAACATTGTCTTTCAGGGGGTATCACATAATATTCTGTTATAGATTATAGAAGAACCCGACATTAGGACTAAAGCAAAGATGCATGCTATTATGGAAGTGAACGAAGCTGAAGTTGAAGATTTAGAAAAAACGGAGAGTTCATCTGAAGTGAAGGAACAACCGTCAAAAGTAGCGTCTGACGAACAAGTTAACATCAAATTAGCCTTCGTCCTCAATCGGGTTAGTGTTTAGAAAAGTATCCTAATTTTGAATGAAGATTTATACCAGCACGCTATTGAGTTGGAAAGTGCTCGTTTTTTGCTCTCAGTCGTATGCTCTTTAGTTCAGCCAAACTATCGGGAGATTTGTATTCATTATAGCCATTTTTGTGAAATAGTACTTTGTGCTAATTGTTTACCAAGTTACGTAATGTTTTTAGATCAGCGTAAATATTTCGAAAGTTGAAAATTCGAAAGATATTCCTTACGTCGTCTTCAAAGTTCAGGATTTGAAAGTCGACTACGTTATGAGACCTTTAGACGGAAAAGCATCATTATCACTGGGTGATATCAATCTCGGACATAAGGGATTTACCGGTGGGTTGGTGAAAATTCGTCTATGTTTTCGGCTTAATTGAATTTGTTTCCTTTCGAGATTTTAACGACCCAAATGAATATTTGCATATTATCAGGCGACCGAAGGAATCTGATCTTAATAAGCCTCTAATTCATTTGGAGTTCGTTCAGGTATGCAACGAAGATGATTGTTTCATATCCCTAAATCAATATAAAAGGAGAAAACAATATTAAAGTCTGTGCAATAAAATGCTTAACATTATCAAGCATTTTAAATTCTGGAAAAATAGATCAATTCTGCAATACTGAGAAAACCAGAAAAAAATACGAAATGTTACAGAATCATGCATCTGCAGAAAAGAAGAGTATGGAAAAATACAGACATACACTTTCCAACTATTTTTTTAGGCCGACAGGAAAAGCCCATTTTTTGCCAATGAATTCCAAATGATCGAAAAGAATATAACTTTGACTGCTGAACCGATACACATAGCTGCCCACCGTGAAGCTATTGTTGACGTTCAAAAATTTAGTTTAAATTTACAAAACGAAATAGAGAAAGTGAGGCCGGTTGTGGTCGAACTGCCGGATCAAGCTGCGACCGTCAAAACTTTGCAGAGGTCAACCAGTGTTCGAAGTTCCATCGGTAGTTTGGCAGCATATTCATGTAGAACATTTAATATAGTGTCTCGTCGAAAGGTTCAGCTCATTCCTCATTTTGATTTTAGTGGCTCAACAGAGAAAACAAAGATTAAAGCGAGCAGTAAACCTTGCTGAAGATACTATCGTGAACTTGCGGTTTAAAGCTGCTCTCAATGGATTATGTGTGACGATTGGAACGTCAAAGAATGTTATTAGCATTCTCAGAACTGACGGTAAAAATCATTTGCAGTGAAAGATTTCTTTTTTTCGAAAGCGCTTTTTCTTTTCCCCTTAAAAAAGTGTTAGGCTACTGTGGGGTCAAGATGATGTAACTGGCCTTTGGGTTTAGACAAAGGAAGTTGCAACAGTTCTGACCACAGGCTAACAACAACAACAAACTAAAAACTCTCCCAGACGTTTCACCAGATACTCGCCAGAACTTTCACCAAACCTCAGACAGAACACCTTGGCACGTACCTCAGGAGATCCTACCCATGTCTCCAATCCTACACTTATAAGAGCCTCCCCTGCGCTCACAGAACAAAACAACTTACAGGCCCAACTTGTATTGGGTGACGACGAGCGACACCAAACAAATAATAATAAACAAAAATATTATAAAAAGTAGGCGATGGCGGCGACGCTCCATAAACTAAATCTTTTTAACAATGACAAAAAGACATAAAAATCGCGAAACAGTGGCAGCATAAATCTATGCAAATTATCTTTTTCTTCTCGCCACTTTTCGCCGCGTCCAACCGCCTGCGCACCGACGCCGTAAGCTGAACACGTGCTCCTGAGGCCACTCCAACAAAAGATTCTATTTAATGTTATGGCGATGGCCCAATTATAAACGTTGCTTTTCCTAATGTGTATTTTTTCCATAGTTTTCCCTGCAAATGTATATTAATTAATATACATTCATTTAGTTGCTTAATCCTAAAAATGCCATTTGATACCATTGTAGTTCAGTCATACACATAAATCTTCAATTAATTCAGGTTTGGACGCCACCATAAAGATGCAGGTGAAAGTTTTGAAAGCCAACGTTGTTTTAAAATCGATATTGATCAAAGATCCAAATCCAAAGAGCTTTTACAACACAGTAAGCTTTTATTAGGTATGTATTGGGCTATCAGGAAATATTAGGTCGAGTCGTGTCAGGCAGTAAAAATGCCGATTTCAGAGACCTATGACCCGATTAATAGCATACCGGATCGTGGGTCAAAAAAATTATGTTCAGTTTATAAAGTACAACACAGGTATGTACGTATGTAGTCGCCATATAACATGCTTGTTTATTATTCAATTGTTAAGTGTAAAAACATTGGAAATAAAAAAGGACTTATCTCATTGCATTCGAATACCAACTGCTATTGAGAAATGAGATATGAAATATGGAAAGAGAAATTAGAAATAAACAAAATCTTTCACTTGTTCAAGGGGAAAAAATGAAAATAAATGATCATTGAAAATAGATCAGAAAATATGTGGAATCATACATGTAATTGAGGGAAGTGCTATAGGAACCCCCCTCAGAAATCGTCGGCCATATGGCTAGCCATTGGGCGACCAACCCCCCAGAATTTTCCAATCCTATGGTAGTATGGTAGCCGTAGGGACCCCCATACTTTTAGTCGGAAAAATACTGAAAATGTCAATTTTCGAACAAAAAATAGTCAAAAACGTCAATGTTCTTGGCGCTGCTCGCCATGAATACATTTTGCAGTCTTTTTAGAAAAAAATTACTATTTTTTGAACTTTTTTTTAACCTTTTTCGTGAAAAAATCGAATTTTATTTTCTTTAGAGACCCCTTTCCCCAAAATTTTGGGAATTACTGACCCCCGGCCCTAAAAAAGTTGCTCGGCCCCCCCCCAGACTCCGGGGTCCCGTCACATGTATGTGTGGAATGATAGCCAAGAATAATAAACCCTTCTTGTGTTTTTGTTGTTTTTTTAGACGGTAGTATCAGCCGACGTTCGATGGGCATTACCATCGACCTAAATCTATGCAAATCACACTTTAGATAACACAACGCTCTTTGCACCATGAATCGATCTTTTTGTTTTTTATAATTCCTTAGTAAATCTAGAAAGCAAATAGTATTCTATGGATTTACAAGTTCCTGCTAAGTCATACGACACATAGGACTGGAAATTTGGGAGCATGGTCAACTAACCTGTCTCAGTTTATAGCGAAAAAATCGAGTGAATTGGCGATTTCGGGCACAGTGGACTAAATTTTGTCTGTTTTTTATTGAATGCTATAAATTAAAGAATGACCACAATTGGTACCATTTTGTTTACGCGAAAGTTTCGTCATAGAACTTTTTTGGTCCGAAAGTTATTAAAGCTTAGTTAAGTAAGCTCCCAATACAGTCCTACATGAGCAAAACTCAAAATCGTGAAAATGCATGCTTTGTATGGTCTGTTTTTTAAATAAAATACTCGTAAGGGGAAATTTTACACAGATGAGCTTTGTCGTTGGAATTTTTTACATAAAATTTTTATTGTCAAATTTTTTTCTCAATAAGTATTCGAGGGTTAGTTGAGTATTCTCACATGTTTTCAGGCTTATGTGCCATACAGTTTTGCTGAACATCTCAAAGGTCTAGAGTCTGTCATTATTTGGAAGCATTCAAAGAACAAACGGAGTATAGTTTTATCATTTTGAGTTATTTCAATAAATTTCATTTTTAGTTTAAATATTTCTGCGACTTAAATTTCGATCCCCGTTGGAACATTCAATGTGAAGCAGTATTTTATCTTGAAAGTGTTTTTGACACCATATCATTAGTTTTCAACATTATATTTTTGAATAATTCCACATAAATTCGGGGAATCGGACGGTTTTTAAGCACACTTGCCAAGTAATAATCACATGCATGCAAGGTTGATTAATGCAAAAATTTCCATAGAAATGAGGATGTTATCGATCATAGGTCGCCCAAAAAACCATTGATCGATATTCAAAAAATTCAATTACCAGCTGATGTACATACATCGATTATTCACTACTATCGTTCACTACCTTCATGGAAAACACTAACAGAAGATTTTATTTCTGAAATATAATAATGACTGAATTTCAAACTCGAATGTAAAATAAAATTTTCTTTACTTTGTATTCTAATAGTGAAAATGAATAACCCAATTCTTTGACCCGTGACCAGGTATCGTGGGTAACGAATCCGGCCGGGCGGGTCAAAAGTTTTCTTCCTTTTGAGTCAGATCGGATCAGAAAATATCGGGTAGCTTACTTGGTCAAAAGTTTCATATACATCCTTATTCAGGGCCGTGCGCAGGATTTTTTCATGGGGGGACGGACTAAATTTTTTTTCACTGAATAGCCCCAGAAAATGTTGATTTTACGCGATACACTGTTTGCATCTGCCTCAATGGAGGGGGGCGGCTGCCCCACCCCCTTGTGCACGGCCCTGTCCCTATTAGTTACCAACTTTTCCTCGTGCTTAGCTCTCCATGTTTGTTGCAGATTCTTTGTGTCGAAGGCAACGAAATTTTCAACCTCGATTTCGTTCAATATAATCGTACGGACGACGAAAAGAAAGCTATGAACTTCGACGAATACGATATGGGTGTCAAGTTACGTTTCGCACGGATGAAATTCGTTTTCCTGAATTTATGGATAAATAACCTTCTAGTGAGTTGCATATATGCGTACTTTTTTCGCGTGAAAAATACATTATTGTGAGATTTTGAGAACATACAACCGTGCACACTGCATTGCATCACCTGATACTAGACATGCAAGAAGTTTGCTTAGTTGTAATATTTGTTCTCTTGTTGGTGCCTCGGGGGTGTGTCGGCTGGTGAGTTTTTTGCCCTGATCTTTTGATGCCATATTTAGTTCATTGGTTGTTTCTTGATTAATTTTTTCTTCTTTGGTTGATTGTTTCTTTGGGTTTCTCATTGGTTGGTTGTCGGTTTGGTCTTCAGTAGGTTCTTTAACTGTGTACAATTTTTATTCATTGGGTTACTGCCTTGCTAGCAGCTTTGCTCTCCAGATAATTAGTATTGTCTTATGTTTCACATCAACCCTTCTGGTAGAAGGTTGAGCCAACTGGTACCTAGTTGTTTCCAGTTGTATCTATTTATATACAAGGTTTGTTTGAGAAATATTGAAACTTGTAATTTTCTCTGAAGTCACAATTTAAAATCGATTCAAGTGTGTTCAAGGCGCAATTCAAACGTATGCAAGTCTTCATGTCGCAGAGTTCCTTTCGTCATCTTATTTTCATGTACATACAAATTCATGCTAAAAACATCCAGGAGGAAAGCCCATTTCGCTGTCCGAATCAATTGTGAGGATTTGACATATCTCAATATTTAAGTCGTGGCTAACACCTTTCCAAGAAGCAGCATCAGCTGCTGCCAGTCAGGCTGGTGCTGCGGCCGCCGAGGGCGCCAAAGGTGCCGTCGAGGTCTTCCAGGAACAACATATCTCGAAAATGAAATTGGACGTTTCTATCGATGCTCCAATCGTCATCGTACCTCAGTATTCCAAATCGAACGACGCTTTATTAGCCGATTTTGGTATAGCATACAAATTTTTTACTGTTCGATATTTGAAATTTTTTGAATTCTCTGTGTAATATTCTGAAAAAGGCAGTTTTTGATTTCCATTGCAAAAGAAGTAAAAAATTTTATACCTACGTACATTCTCTGTTTTTTCAGGCAAACTGAGCGTCGAAAACAATTTTCAGACAGTTCAAAATTCTGGTAAAGTATTCATATTGGATAATATGACGGTCAGTCTTACTGATATGAAGCTAACAAGGTTAACTGATTTGAAAATATCAGATTCTCTTTCGTAATATTAGTTTTTATTATTTAAGGGTTACTTTTGATGCTGATCACATGACTCCATTGGCCGGATGCCACATGCTGGATCCAGTGACTTTTACGCTGAACGTTTCACGCAATCTATCATTCACCATGCATAAAGATATACCAGAAATGAAAATTGGTGCGAAATTGCCACAACTAAAAGTAACTTGCCAATTTATTATAACAGGAAAGAAAATTCTCTTATCATTGTTTTGATCTTTATTTCTATCGCCGGAAGTCACTGAATTACGGGCGAAATTAAATTTTTTTGGTCTTGATTTCTGACCGATTCATAAAACCCATGACATATCGCGTTTCAAAAATTTTATTTAGCTGACTGCCAGTCAAGAAGACTACGCCATGGTTATGAAAGTTATGAGCGAAAATTTTACTGAAGGTGCGGCGCCTCCATCAGCTCAGCATCAACCCGTTCGCGCCAAAAAAGGTGTTTCCGCAGAAAAAGCTGCCGAAGTTACAGAATCAGTTGATCTGAAAGACCGCCTCGCCACAGCCGATACACACGAAAAAATTGAAATGCCCGTTGGCGCCATTCGTATGGAATTTTCCTTCGAAATCGCCGAAATTTGCGCTTACTTGTATTTGGGATCATCTAATTTGGTATCAAATTCGGGTATTTGTGTATTATGAGAGAGCGAATATTGGTGTTTTTCAAGGTCAAAGGAATGGCTCAACGAAATAAAGCTAAAGCTTTAGCTGGTATACAAATTTCGGCGATTTCCGTTCAAGGATCGATGAATGACGATCAGTCAATGACAAGCATCGTTTTCCTTAAAAGTATAACTATGGACGATTGCCGAGTTGGAGTATCAGGAATAACAAGGTGTGTATGCGGAACATTGATATACATTACAATGTTTCCGTTGTATCTAGCTACATCATCCCATAAAGTTCAAAGGTTGCATTTTTGTCCTTCAAGCTAACATTATATAATCACAAAAAATAAAAAGTAGGGTTCAGATTAGCGATCATTCAATAGAACCTTTTATTGACAAATAAAAAACAAGAATTTTTTCTTGTAGTTCCGGTCATCATTATCTTAATTCTTACCTGTTCTCCAAATTAAGATTGATGGATAAGAACGAAGATGTTCTGCAAAAGGGTTTCAATTTTTTGGATATCACATATACCAAGTCAACAAACGGGAATCAGTTCGGTGAGTATGTGCAACTGGCAAATTACGCATTTCTGTTGACTGTCTCTCTCTAAGCTAACATAAAACTTCGCTCGTTTTTCTTTTGCGTTTGCCCCGAATTTTTGGGCGCATTATTGCAATTCGTAGCCCCACCCTCCGACGAGAAGAAAGACTATCCACCGCCTGAAGCCACAAACCGACACACTGCTAAAAAACTGAAACAATCGACATCGAAAAAATCATGTAAGTAGAAACATGATCTTTTGTCAACTATCATCTCTGATTTTTTTGCGTGTGATTATCATTTCTGATTTTTTTGCTTGTGATACTTTTTAGTCAAATTTTACGTGGTCGAAATGTTAACTCATAAAAATGGCATTTTTAACTAGAAAATTTGTGGTATACACCTGTACATGTAGAATTTCCTTGTCAATTTTTGGCTTTTTCGACGTGCTTTGTAAAATTTTGTCTAATCAGGTCAAAATTCTAAATCTTCGGATAAACATGAACCCTCCGCTGGTACAATGGAAATTCAGTTGTCCATCGATAAACCGGAAGTTCTATTAGTAGAGGACTCGACGAAACCCGACTGTACGTTAGCCTTAATTTTGCACGTAAAAGTCATTTTTATGTACTTTTTACAGTATGCAAGTATTCATTCGTTCACATTGTTTTTTAAAGTTTGATGTGAAGCTTAACGTTAAACTATTTGCCGACAAAATGGAGCTGAATGGCGGCGTTCGAGATTTGGAAATTTTTTCGTCATTTTATAATACTGCAATGCGAGAAAAGTACAAAAAACATGTAAGTTGAAGTTTCGCTTATAATAAATCATAGAATTTAATTATTTCTGTGTTTTGTAGCATCTCCTTTAATAGACGTTGAATTTTTATGATGATGTTGCAGTAATCAATGCTAAAATATGGCAGGTTACGTTTTGTTTCAAACTTGGCGGTTCTGAGAATAATAAGCACGGGGAAAATCTATACTGCAGATTTTTAGTCATATTCTAAGTTGATTTGAGAAATTTCTAAAACTTATCGAAACGATATTGAAAAACATAGTCACATACATAGTGCGCGCATGCGTAAGTTATTAGTGACTTGTGACAAATAGTTTTCTGTTAGTATAGTATCAAAAATCGTTTCACGGAAAATTTTCATCAATTGATGATTATTTTCGTAAATGAAACTGTTGTATTTATCATGAGCACATTATTTCTAGGTCTTAAATCCTTGTGAAATAATCGCTTCCCAGAGTTGTAATGATGAGGGTGGTCAAGAAATCGAAATTACGTTTTCTCGACTGAATTTACGGATTTCGCCCTCTGTTATACGCATGTTGAGTGCTATTTCAGCCGGAATGAACTTTGTCCAGGTAAGGATCGATTTTTTTAACTGAAATGTTTTTTGTGATATCCGAACACCACCCAACTTTTTGAGACAACAAAAGGAAAAAGCATTATTCTAAATAATTCGATTTGATCTATGGTAAATAAACCCAGACTCATGTACAAGATGAGGTATAATCTTTTCCTAGTGGGTCATGGCAAGACATGTAATGAATAACTACACCAATAATTGATATGCCATTCGGAAGCCCATCAAAAGCTATGTTTATTAGCACAATTCAATTGTCAGTATGACCACCATTGACCCTATGAAACTGCATTCAAACGAGACGGATAACAACACAACAAATCTTCAAACCAGGGTGGCCACCAACCGGGAAAACCGGAAATTAACCGGGAATTTTTTTTCGAACCGGGAAAACCGGGAAATAACCGGGAATTTTGTATCAGCTTAAAGGAAGAAAATTGTTTAAAAGACTGATTTGGAAGCAATATAATCAAATGAAAATTTTATTAATGAATTGAAAATTAAGTAAAAATGCTTCAAGTGGAATTTATTTCAATACTGATTTATGGTACAATGAGCAAGAAGGCTTAATAAGATGAGAGAGTTTTTGCACCATGAATATTGAATACATGCAGAAGCCTAACTTGCTGATGTAAAATGTATCTAAACAAAAAACGGGCATCCCTTGACATAGATCCATTTCAATGGTGCCAAATCAGCCAAAAAACATACCCCATGTTGGCAAAACTTGCAAAACGTAACCTCAGAGTACCAGCCATGCGTATGCCTTCAGAATAGCTATTCAGTGGTGCGGGAATCATCATTCAGCCATTAAGAAATCATATTTCAAGCAAAGAAGCTATTATTTTTGAAATATAATTTCATTGAATGGAGATCAAGTCATTTTTTAAGAATTTTAAGCAAAAAATGAATCTCAAACTTTTTTTTCTGCCTGATACTAGAATCTATTGTTTAGTCTATGATTTTTGATTTTTTAATCTATGATCTTCATCTTAGTATTCGATCAAAATCAAAATTTGAAGAATCTAAATTTTTGGTTGCTAGTTCGATTTTTGAGTTGCACTTGCATGCCGTAAACATGATTTTTACATTCTGTTCTTGTATGCAAAATGGTTTAATTGATTGCAAATTAGACCACTTTTTCAGGAAATAACTGTTGCCAGAACTCATGTTTCAGCCATGTAACATCAAAATCCATTGAAATTTTGGCCCTTTGTCTTGGTACTTTTTTACCATTCTTGCTGTTTGGACTGAATTTATCAAGCATCATTTGCTTCAAGCTGATTTTCTCGCTGGTTAGCTGATTGAAAGCATCATGTCGTTGCTCAAGTCAGAATATCATTCTAAACTCAAAAATTGAACCTTAGCCATGGAATAAGTCTTGATGACACTGATTTAGAATGTCATCAAGAGTATAGAACTAGAGTATAAAACCACAAAACATTTTCCGGCGCTTGGCGCCAGAATGAAGGATAAATTAAATGCAGTTTATAGTTTTTTACTTTGACTGATCACTGAGATGTCGCTGAAATTTAGGATTTTTTGCCTCAGTTTTGGTTCCAGCGAAATCGCTTATTTTAAAGCTGCAGACGTTAGAACAGTTTCCAATCTCACAGCCTCTCACTCAGATGTCAGCGACAGTGATTCAGTATCACATGAATTCATGTTATGAAAGTGCAGATTTTTTCCTCAGTGTAGATTTGACTCGGAGGAGGATGGAGTTTTTGTTCTATTCACCATTTAAGATTTCATTATGCAGATTGCTACAGTAATTTACATTCCTGAATTTGTGTAGCTTTACGTAGCATATATTATGCATCTGATAAACACTTAAACAGAATCATTTAAAGATAAATGCCTGCATAATCACAGCAGCTGTAAAAATTATTATTACTACCCGGATCCGGAAGATTGAAAATCTTGGATCCGTTTCATCTCTACTAGAATCAACCTCTATCTTATTAATTCATGTCATTCACTTCGATATTTTGTTCTATGACGTATTTTAAAAACCGGGAAAATTTTGAAATGCAACCGGGAAAACCGGGAAAAAACCGGGAATTTGATTTCGTCAAACTGGTGGCCACCCTGTCAAACAATTTCGTTCGATTTTCCAGACTTCTCAACACATTTTACAAATTCTTTCTCAAGGTTTCAACCGAATATTAATTTCGTATAGATAGGCCAGATAAAAAAATCTTGATTCAGACTTTACTCCTGAAGCATAAAAAATTCCATCTCATACTTGATTATGGCCCTAATGTGCTCTGCCGGATTGAGGTCTATCGAATTTTCCGGCCAAACATCATTTTCTTAAAATTCGACATTGTTGCCTTTCAACAGCTGCTGAGTCACATTTGCTTACATGCAAAGAGCTTTGCCATGAAGACTTTTAACTTGTAACAGCTCATTCTACTCCGTTTTCAATATGTTTTAAAATGAGGTAACGGAAATTGTAAAACACTACCGCTCTTGCCGTGACCCTCAAGTAAAAGTTTATGCTTCACACTGCACGTATATGAATGATAGAGGAGGACTCCATCCAAATTTCAGTCGCCCATAAAGAAGATAATGTCCAACACATTTGACTCCCCATAAGGCCGGATACCTTGCCGAGATATATAGTATGCCTGGACGAAAAAATAGCGAAAAATGTGCATCTATGCGTGTTCTGGAGTTTTTGGCTTGCAAGCTATCAGTATCATTTATATCATTTATAAAACCTTTACGGCACCGAATTTTTCTTCGTATGTAGGAAGAATCTGTGAAAGAAAAAGCTGGCAAATTAGTAGCTAGAAAAAATGTATGGAACGTGACGCCCTTGAGCGAGACAAACTTTTGGTACTTGAATGAAGGTAAAATTTGTCTTGCGTATATTATTTCCGCCAAATTTTTTAAATTTTTGCAGTCTTTGTCAAATTTCTCTACACTGTTTTTTCTGTTTTTCATTTTCATGTTGATATTTACCAAGGAACTTTCCTTTAGTTTTACCGGCGGAAGAAGCAAAAGAAAACCTAGAACTTGATGAACCACAGAATGGTTCTCTAAAAAAGCAGGAGGATGTGAGAAGTTTCAAAATTCAACTTTCACCCATGCACGAAATTATTTCGTTTTTCAGTTGACTCTAACGATGAAGAGTTTCATTTTTACTTTGGAAGCGGATGTTGGTTCAGGCACTGTACCAATGCTTCTTATGAACTCAAGTTTTGACGCTTTAGTTAGCAATTGGTCCTCAGCCTTGGACGTCAACGGTTCATTGACCTTGGAAATGTCTTATTTCAACGAAGAATATAACGTCTGGGAACCATTAATTGAACCAATCAATGTTGAAGATGACACATTTCGGCCATGGGAATTGTCGATTTTAGTAAACATAATACGCGTTCTGTCGCCTCATGAGCAATTTTTTTATGATTTTTCAGGTCAAAAGTCCAAATGAATTTGACGTCGTTGAAGGCGAACAAGGCGTTCTACCCCCTAAGATGACAGTAAATTTGGTTTCTTGGGACATAATGAACGTGACGTTTTCAAAGCATTGTTTACAAATGTTGACGAGGCTGGGCGACGTAAGTTCTTGAAAAACTCTTTAACGGTGTTCTTGCAGATGAAAGTTTTACATTTTCTTGTCGACATAATTCGTAGAAAGCTGTTAATTTACATAAATTTATGATTGAAAAGAAAGGATTGCACTTAGATGACAATTTGGTAAATATGTGAATGGATTTGAGTTTTTCTGTTACGAGTATGCCTTCTGACTTTTTCTCTGTTGTAAGTTTTATTAATACTAAGTCCTATCTTTGCAAAATAAATGTATATTGGGCCCGCTTGGTCTATTGATTATCCCCTCCTCTCGAGAATCAGATTCGATTCCGGGTGTAACACGAAATTGAATTTCTGGTAGCTGGCCCAGGCAGACATAGCCTTTCATTCTTTTGGGCTAGATAAATTGTGTAGGCAAGCTTAGAACGCTGCTTGCCCGGGTCTACTCAGCCTAGTTGCATCTTAACGATAAGTTGCGGCGAATGAGGATATGGGCCTATTCCATTTATGAGGTAGGTAGCCGAACAAGACCTGCTTGTCAGACAAACGTTATCCTGTGTAGCGTGGCCTTCACTTGATGGAAAAAAGCACAAGTGGGGTTTTATATGACCATATAGTCCTGTTGTCTTTCCGAAGACAGGAAAATGGGTACAAGGTGTACCCTCAAAAATTTGAATTAAATAAAATAAAATAAATTCATGTGTTCAAAAGTTCATTCGTTTTGTTTTTCTACTTTAGGCCTTTGGCGCTGCTGCAAAACAAAGACCGCCCACTAAAGCCTTGGCCCTGGAGTTGGAAAGCACATTTGTTATCATTAATGAACTCGGTATTAATGTCTCGTTAACGCCTTCGTCAACGTTATCGGTAAAATATTTTTGTAAAAATCAGATCAGGTCAAGCTATTACTGATCTCGTTATTTTCGATATTTATCTTTTTTGGAGTTCTTATGGAAGCTTACAAAATCGCTTTTCTTTAAATTGAATATTTTTTCTTTTCTTGATCTGTTTTAACCAAAGTTGATATATATCTTTTGATGAAAAAGGACTTTTTAATATGACTCCCCAGTACTTCTTGAAAATAATATTTTAACTCGTTCATCGACTTTACATTAGTTGCCTGATGGTCGACCCGAACTACTACCCTATGGCGAATATGTCAATTTGATCGAGAAAGTGCATAAAACTGATATAACTACTTCATCGGCACTGCGGAATTCCACTGTTTATAAAATGAATGCAACGGTAAACTTGTTATGATAGAAGATGTATAATCTGTTTTTCTTGAAATGCTCATGAATGATAAAGTGGATACTGGAAAGCTATTTCATAATTTCACTATTTCATGATATTTTACATTTTCACCGCACTCTTCATACTCAATTAGCTTTCGGCAATCTTTTGAGATTTTTTAAATAAGCTCTGTGACCCAAAGGCTTTTTCTAATTCATTCTGTTAGAACCATTCCTCATACTTGAAGAAATTTTCATGGTGTTTTCGGAATTTCTATCTGTCAAAAAGTGATAGCTGCCGAAGTTTTTGGATATTTTCCTTTATCCTTAATATACGCACATATTTAGATTGGTGGTGCTGACAGTCGCGAAATAAACGTCACCAGGGCCGAGAAAAGAATGTTTTCGTTGCCTAACGTCGACCCGCTCGGCAATCATTGGAAAGCTTTGGCCGACGTGACCAGCCATTATGGTCGAAAGTTGATAACTTTATGTTCGTTGGTCAAAGTAAGTCTATACCTGATTACGATTGTTGACGTAAAATTTATTGATTTTTTACTTGTTAGTTATCGTTCTTCAAAATTTTTGGAAGATTATTCATCAATTGAAAATAAATTCTGTTTGACCAATCGCGGTTTTTAGTTATTTTCGTTAAGTTTTATAAGCTACTAATGTCGAGAATCATTTCAGGTGAAAAATCATCTTCCAGCTCCTGTGGAAGTTTTCTATAAAGTAGACACGAACTTGGAACCATGCGGCATCGTCGACGTCGACGGGGGAATGAACGTTCCACTAGAAGCAGTTTATACAAATAGCGGCGCATTTTTTTTCAAACCGCAGGATGAAAAGTATATTTTTGCATTTATTTCATGTCGGAAAGCGGAGAAAACTTTTCAGCTTACACGTATACTTACTCTGGCCGATTAATGTTCTTAAAATTTCTCCTACATTAAGAATATACCGATTTTGTAGTTTATCGCAGAAAATTCTTTTTTCCATATGATACGTATCAAGTTTCACTTAGATAATTTTTCTTTAGATTCGATGTCAGTGTTTTGCCCATCATCTGGCGCAACTTCGAAAGCGAAAATATGTCCACCGTTGTGCAATGCAATGCAGCCTCCAGCGACTCAAATGTTGTGTATTACATGCGAGTACGTGAAGTCCTAACCATACGCACAATTTACCATTGAAAAAATTAACAAATTTAAAGCATTAATTTTAGGTCTTTGTACAAAAACAGCCCGTATTAGTTGAAAATTCTAGCAAACAACACGAATCAATTCACGCCTACGAAATAAATTTACACCCGCCATTGACGTTTTATAACGTATTACCGTATAAGGTTTCGTTATCGGTTTTGGTAAGGTGGAAACTAATAATAAAGTTGTAGTAGTGGTTGATTAAAAGACATAAAATTTTGAATTTCACTGCTAAAAAGGAGTCTGATGAAAATTTTTACTCACTCTGTCTTCAAATTTTCTATCAAAAATTGATTAATCTTATGCAGAACGCTAAAGAGAACTTAATTTCAATTTTCTGTTCACTCACGATTTCCATGTGTATACATAACTTTGTGAATTTCCTCGCTTCTATGGGTATTGAAATCAAATTTTGTAAAGTTGGACTCATCGTAATTCTAGATGTTTCGAAGCTCTACTCTGTGGTTGCATCGTGTTGTAATTTCGGAGCAGCAGAATTAATAGCATTTTGATTTTTATAGGAAAATCAAACATACGAAATCAACAGCGGTGAAAATGTTTCACTTTACAATACGTTACCCGATAATACCTTGTTGGAGCTAACGGTAGGATATGGAACCATAAACAGTTCATTCTAAACGAAAAATTTGAACTTGTCAATTTTATTTTTTTAATGCTTTTGTTGAGGCAAGGCAATCTGCTTCCGTTGCTCGGAGAGCTTCAGTAAAACAAGCTCGGTCCGAGACTTGAACCCGGGATCATGCAGCTACCGTCCGCGTGCTCTAACCAACTGAGTCAACCGAGCAACGGGAAAGATGCTCTCTGAAAGATTGATAATCTGCAACAGTTCGTAGTTGAGGTGGCTGATGTGGCCACTCTCAACACTTTTGTGGATAATTTTTTGATGAAAAACTTTTGAACTATATTCTGTTTTTCTTGAAATGCTTGTAGATAATATCAGTGGAAAGCATGTTCATTGAATCGAAAATTTGAAATTTTGGAATTTGATCGACTAACCTTTATAATTTTTTAGAGTGCGAAATTAATCATTGAAGGACGTCGACGGCAATGTTTTTTAAATTCTTTTCATTTACAAGCATTTTATAAAAAATAGACTGTTGTCACAATTTAGAATTCTTCTAGTACTTTTTCTCTGCTTTGTCATTATAAGGTTCACGCAAATGTGCAGTGGTTTGGTCGGGTTAGAATTGAGCAGACTTTCGAAGAATTGCAGGCCTACAGCTTTACGTGCAAAACAAATGACGGGTCTAAATTGACATTAGTAAGATTTGGAAATAGTTGATTTGACATTATTATGGTCTAATATTGACGAATTTACTTGAAGCTGACCTGTACTCTGCTTCTTGATTTTTTAGGATCTCGGTTTACGTACTACTATCAATCAAGGCCGCAAAGACATTTCCCTCTATTGCCCATTTTGGATGGTCAACAAAACTGGCCTCACTCTGACTTACAAAGTTAGTAATGACGATAACGCCTCTAATTGGGGGAAAAAGTTGTGCAAATTTACCCGGCTATGCGTTTCGCGCACTCTTCACGCTTTAACAGCATGTTGCACCTCTACAGCTCAATGGCTTCGTTTGCGCAGTCGATATTCGACTCGTCGAACTCGCACTAATCTTAGAGTAACGCAAATTTTTGTTTATAGATTTTCACTTGGAGCATGTCAGACTTCGACTAACCCTTATTTCTGTCTGAATCATGAAGTTTGTTGCAATTTTCAAACATGCTTATTTGTATCGTTTTAAGTTCGAGGGAATCAAAGTATGTTTATAATATACCTGCATGAACTATATTTTTCCGCATGGTCATTCTTTGAGACGAAGCTTTTTTGCAACACAAAAAGTATTGCGACGGTGTTGCCCTGCCGTTTTAGTGTAGTTCTCGTGTATAAACCACCAATCTGAATCCGATGATATGGTGTGACTCCATTAGGTCGATAAAAGTGAAAATTAAGGTAATCAGATTAATCAGCTTGCCGAAATTTATAGTTTTTAAGGGAAGCAGCTTTTCTCTCGGATCGTCCTTTTTAATTGGCGCCCTGCACAACTTCTGTCCAACAATGTACCTCAATTTACGCTCACTACAGACTCAAAATTATGTCGTTTTTGAGCTTTATAATATTGCGCTTGATTCATGATTTGGTTTTGTCTAATAGTGGCACCAGAACATAATCTTCTCACATTCCTGTCAGCTTAACTGTTTTTTAAACTAAAACTCCATGATAATTCACATTCTTCAGAATGATGGTTGTTCAGCAGGAAGTAAAAAATCGTTGTGTTCTTGCGGCTCGAAAAGTAAAAAGAAACATACATCAGCGTCTGACGATAAACACGTAAGCGAAATAAATTTTGTGAGCATAGTCAATGATGGCGATGGCACAAGTCCTAGCTGATTGAAATATTGAATTTTTTGGTTAGTGGTCTGATTTTTTAATTTCGGTTTCGAGTTTCAAGCTTAAAGTTACTACCTGTTACTTGAATCAAAATTGCCAAAAATGGTTGACTTCTACCTGATTTTCTGTGTTTTATGACGATATGTCCAGTCGATTAAAAAAGCACATCATACATGTAACGGGGCCCCGAGGTCTGGGGGGGGGAAGTCGTGCGACTTTTTCTGAGCCTTAGGTCAGTTATTCCCAAAATTTCCGGGGAGGGGTCTCTAAAAAAATCGATTTTTTCACGAAAAAGGTCCGAAAAATAGCTCAAAAATAGTAATTTGTTGCTAAAAAGACCGAAAAATGTATTCATGTCGCGAAGCGCCCAGAAAATTCACGAATTTGACCATTTTTTGTTCAAACACACATTTTTCAGTATTTTTCTGACCAAAAGTAGGGAAGTCTTAACGGCTACTATATGGCTAGCCATAAGATGGGGAAATCCTGGGGGCGGTTGCCAAATGCCCAGCCATATGGTCGGCGATTTCTAGGGGGGGTCCCATAGCACTCCCCCTACATGTATGCAGCACATTGTTCAGATCTGATCATAGTTGGTTAATTTCCATGACATTTTTCAGTTTCATTTTGCTGTTCGTTGTACCGAGCAGGGTGCAACATAAGGATAGCGTTGTTAATTCTTCCTTACTAACATAAGATTTGGCTCTGGAGAAATAACTCATTGACCGTTGAACGACATGATGATAAAGTTGAGAGAAGATTAAACGAATTCATGCTCCATCTGCTTGCATATATTTTGAAGCTGTATGGTTCGTTAAGCCCGGTTTATACTTAAGCGATTTTCCAAAAAACGCGCGATTTTTTACGCAAGCGATAAAATTCGCGCGCGCGAGAATCGCATCCTATTTTTTAGCGTCGACGCGTCAAAGCGCTACAGTAAAATGCTGCAAAAATTATTAACAATTCATACTTGATTCATTCCCATGATTATTGACAAACCGATCAATCCACAGTTTCAAACTAACCAATAAATTTCACAACGAATATAGTGATTCAAAGTTGGAAATCTGACCAAAAATCGGAATTTAATTTTTTGAAGTTTGATATAATGTATATACAGGGCCGTGCGCAGGATTTTTTCATGGGGGGCGGACTGAATTTTTTTTACTGAATAGCCCCAAAAAATGTTGATTTTGCGCGATACACTGTGTGCATGCTGCCTCAATATAAATGCATAACCTCTTTACATTTGAAAAAGATGTGCCAGCAGCCCTCGAAAATAGTGACCTTAATTTTGGGAAAACTGGATTTACCACCTTTCTGCATGTTAAAAAATGAAAATTGCGAACAATGCAGGATTTTACAACTCACGCTCCATATGTGCAATTTTAACGTTAAAATACACAAAATTAAAGAGAATAAATATCACAACGATACAGATTAGAATTAAAAAACAAAATCAAACCCGAGAAAACAACATTTTTCACTTTTTTTAACCTTATCATTTCTTTCCTTGCAATCGCCTCAATATTCCGTTTTCTGGCAAAACGATCCAATATTTAAAGATTTTCTTGTTTCGTCGAAGATCGAATTCCATCGTTTGGCGTGTTCAACTGAAGGGCAAACAAATTTAAAATGCAATGTCTCCTTCAATTAAACTTTTCAAAATACATGACTGCCACTCACATAGAAATATAATTGTTAAACAATTTTAACTCACTTTTTAACGTGAAATCATACCGATTTGTGAACTCTCAAATATAAATTGAGTTTTTAATAGGCGGTTTAAATCTAGAATGATAAAAAACATGGAAATATAAGAAGCTGTACTAATTTGTTAAACTGTCTTTATAATGCTCAATGGTGTGGTGTCTTTTCCAAAGTGATTAGACCAGGAGCAGGATTCATGGTTTGCAAAATTTTGGATTTTCGTTTGGCGTCTTATGTTTTCCATACATGCACATAGGGGGTAGGGGGTAAATCCTAGGGATGGGCCGGATATCCGGATCCGCGGATATCCGCCTAAATTTTAGGATCCAGATCCGCTAAACCAGATTTTTTTGGATCCGTATCTGCTGAACTAAATTTTTTAGGATCCGGATCCGCTGTTGTCAATGATAAAGATCCGGTCATAATCGGATCTTTATTCATTATTATTCACATAAAATTTTGCAGGATTAGAAAACACCAAAAATTTATCGGCGCTTCGCGCCAGATCTTATAATTCTTTGCAATACTATTGTTCTACAAATCGTGCTTTCTGGAGAAAAAATTTTCAGTAAAGGAAAAAATTTTGGCGGTCCTCCTGTATGCAAAAGGCGAATTTCATTCCATTTCAGGACGTCAAAATTTATTTTTCCAACCTTTTTGCAACTTTGATTTTAGACATGAAGCCGAGTTTGAATTGAGAAGCATCATGGAACTAATTTTCAGAAATTTCAGGTTTAACTTGAAGTTTTTCAGATTTATGAAAGTTATGAGTATATTTTCTTAATTTGTAAGATGATTATGAAGGACGGGAACTCGAGTGCTATTAGGAAGAAACTTTATTCGAAAATACATAAAAGATCATGGTTTTTTCAGTGTACAAAAAAAATTTCTTCGTACAAAGACTTATTGCCCGATCTTTGTACAGGTACAAAGGGGCTTGTACACAAAAACACTGCAATGGAAGCAAAATTATACTTGAGAAACAGTAATTTTTCAACAGTACCACCATTCAAACGATTTTTGGTAGGATCATGAATTTGACCAGTACCACTGAATAGCTGTTCATAGGGGACACTTTTCGCTAGTGCAAATTTGAGTTTACTTTCTGCATGAAGGAATTGTCCAGAAATGTTTGAGATTTAAGATCGTGCTCTAATTTAGTTTTTGAGTTGCTTAGTTCAGTTTTCTGGCTATCTTTAAAGAAAACACAAAAATTAATTTTTTAACATGACTATACTAGTAGCAATTTGTTCCACAATTACTTCTATTTTCATTATCTTTTTATTTAGCTGCAAACTGCTTATACTCGTATATTGCCATATGTTTCCTCTCCAAATGTTTTCTCTGACATCCAGTAGCACAACCTTTTCTGGATAACTGTATTCTACATCTACTGCACTTTGCCTTTTCTTCGTCATCTGGGAACACTGTGAAGTAGTCCCACACTCTGCTAGTGAAAGAAGAACTTAAATCCATAATTTCTGGAAAAAGTTTCCGTTCCTATTCATTTATTTTCTGATGAAACCAATATTAATCTAAGCATGAATACAATTTAATGAATGAAAATTACTAATTAGTACATGTTAACTATTTCAATAAATGAACATTTCAATCATTAATAATCTATTAATCTATTGACACCAATGAATATAAATTCATACAACTCAATTTTAGACAAACTAGACATAGTACATATACTTATTGAAAAATCCGGATCCGGTCGGATCTGTTCCTTAAGATCCGGATCCGCTGAACCAAATTTTTTTGGATCCGGATCCGCTGAACGAAATTTTTCAAGATCCGGATCCGCAGTCGCCAAAAAAGTCGATCCGGCCCATCCCTAGTAAATCGCCATACCTGAGACCCTGGCCACCCCTTCCCCCTGGCCAAAAAAAATCGGCAAAATATTCCCCCTGAACTTTTTTCAAGATAGCTTTTTTCGTGATTTTTTTGTATATTTTGTATGAAAAACAGGCTTGTAGAACTTTTTTGTGCTCACCCGCCCCCCTACACCCTTCCCTACACCCTTGGGGAAAAAGTCCATGGACCCTCCCCCTGGAAAATTCTTGCCGTGCATGTCTGATGTTTTCGATGGCGTTTTTCTGTCAGATCAGTTGATATTTGAACTAAACAGATCGATTAACGCTGTAAAATTATTGCCTTAGAAGAAACGATCTGAAAAAATACAACGAGTCAAATCAAAAAAACACATTTGACTGAAAAAGACCAAAACCAAGTTGATTTGAAATCCAATTGTCCAAATGGCCCCCAAGCTTTCAAGCCCCACACGCGCCAGTTTTGGATGATGATTGCGTGAGAAATTTTTTTTCTGACTGCTAAAATCATGCCGGGTCTGCTTCACTCGGGAGGTTCTGGAATCACTAGTTATCGAAAATGAGACAAAAATATAAAATTTCAAATTGCATAGCAGAACAAAATTTGTCTGAATCGTAAACAAATGATACTAAGTATGTGGTCTAAACTAGGGATAGCCGAGGGTGGGTTTTCAGGTTTTTTTGAGTGGAATATTTTCCGGATTTTGGAATTTTTGTGTACTAATTTTTGTGTACATGCTTTTATAGCTCGATTTTCACATTTTTAAGTTTATTTTTCAAGGGGACATAATCAAGTTTCGTTGAAGAGTATGGTCATCTTGATCAGACCTGGATAATGTGCGGGTGGTTCTAAACAGCTGGAAGACCAAAAAACAACCAGAAATCAACCATTTTTTCAGAAATTCGGGAAAAACTTCAAAATCATATCAATTTCGGACTGAAAACAGCCAACCAAAATTGAGAAACCTGACAACCAACCAAAAATTTGAATTTATGCATATGTATATAACCAATGAAAATCAGTCAAATAGTAGCTGAGTAGTTGAAACCATACATGCGCAGCATAGAAATTCTGCTGGGGGTCAGCCAGGACGGAGGGTAGAATACAATTTTGTTTCATTCTTGATAATGAAAAGAAAGGTCTTAGAAAGGTTTTCTAACATCCAAACAGCATATTCTCACAACTATATTAGTGAGATATATTAAATAATTTGCATAGACAGCACTTTTTACAGTTTTAATGTTACTCCTTTGGAATCAAGTATGCTTTTTTTAGAAAAATTGTTAAACTAAAGGATCATTTCCATTTTTATGACGACTTTCTCTTCTCTCTTGATCATTTTCCTTCGTCAACTTCTGAATCATTGCTAGGGGAGTCAAATCTGCTGGGGGTCAATAAAAATCTGCTTGGGGTCAATACCCCCCAAAGCCCCCCTCCACGTGCATGTATGGTTGACATACATGTAACGTAGCTCCGAAGTCTGGGGGGTTGGAGCACTTTTTTGGGGCGGGGGGTCAGTAATTCCCAAAATTTTGGGGGGAGGGGTCCGTGAAGGGAAAAAAAATCCATTTTTCCATGAAAAATGTCCGAAAAACGGTTTAAAAAGTAGTAATTTTTGTCTAAAAAATGATAAAATATGTACTTATGGCGTGAAGCGCCAAGAAAATTGAAGTTTTTGACCATTTTTTGTTCAAAAAGTGACATTTTTCATGGAAAAAATGGCATTTTTCAGTATTTTTCCGACTAAAACAATGGGGGTCCCTAGGGCTACCATATGGCTAGCCATAGGATTGGAAAATCCTGGGGGGTCGCCCAATGGCTAGCCATATGGTCGACGATTTCTGGGGGGGGGGGGGTTCCCATAGTACTTCCCCCCAATTACATGTATGGGTTGAAACATATCTACTAGGTACTACATAAACCAGAGCTGTAAGCACTGCATTAGTTTTGTCCGCAAGCTCAATGATGGAATTTTGAATAAGAATCGTGAAATTATTCTCACACCCTGTCATCACTGTCAAAAATCAGCTTTATGTAAGAAAGAGTAATGCACGTCCTAGACATACTACTGGGAGCTACAACGTTCTATTTCAGCGAAAATACTTCTGTGAATTGATTTCCGAGTATTTTTCAATATTTTTTGTTTTTGATTGGTTCTAGCTTACAGCTACATTTTAAGGTGCTTGGCAGTGTTCCCACCCAGAAATCGTCGGCTATATGGCTAGCCATTGGGCGACCCCAAAGATTTTCTAATCCTATGGCTAGCCATATGGTATTGATAGGGATCCCCATGGTTTTGGTCGAAAAGACACTGAAAAATGTAAATTTTTTGATTGAAAAATGTCAATTTTTAAACAAAAAATGGTGGAAAAAGTGCCACAGATACATTGTTTACGGTTTTTTAGACAAAAATACTGATTTTTGAACTGTTTTCGGGATTTTTTTTATTGAAAAAATCGATTTTTTTTCGTTCCTCACATGTATGGATGGATAAATAGAATTTTGACTAAAAGACTAACAAAAGCGAGAAAAAACCGAATACCAAGTTTTCAATAAGTATTTGATAAAATGACGAGTCGAGGCAAAATCGATCAAAATGGGTTATTTTTCGAATGCGTCGCTCTTTTTTATTCTAAAATATGATGAGCTATCTTATAAAACTAAAACCGAATTTTCGCTTGTTCTTAGTGGTACTCGTGTTTTCAATAGTTTTTCTATCAGATAAATTGACATTTGAAGTGAGAAGATTGATAAACATTTGAAAAGCACAGAGACGGCAAAAACAAGAGAAAAAACCATAGTTTCGATGTGCGTTCACTGTTTTTTCGTAGAGATCTTTTCACCATTTGACGAAAGAAGTCAAAAATTTTCTTGCCATTTTCGCCATATTGTTTTTTAGTTTTAAAATGCAGTTGCTTTATTTATGTTTTTTATTTTTATTTTTTATTCATTTTTAATCATTCTATATTTATACTAATATAATTATTTAGCAAATCGAATTATATTTTTGAATTCGGATCGGAGAAAAGGCAAATATCAAGTCAAAAGCATGCAAATTAAATTCAAACATAGGATAAGAGGCCAAAACATTCGATTCTTCAACCGACCAAAGCTTCTGCCACCGTCTCTCGATAACGGTTTACTTAATACCAAAAGTTTATGTTCATAACAAAAGGCCACAAAAAGGTTTTGGCAAAAAATCAAAAAAGTCTATTTTCTTCAAATAACTTCGAAACTAGCAATATCATTGATTAACTGATTTAACAACGACTGCCGAATCTTAAGTATTAGGAGTAATATACAAGCTAACCATACCTGTAAGAGGTCCGACCAGTTAAGAGGGGTAAATCCGAAATTTGGGGGGGGAGGTCGAAAAAAGTCTAAATTTTTCCGAAAAAAGGCCAAAAACATACACTTTTTGGCCAATTTTTTCCAAACTAGGGGGTTGGGTATATGGTTGGTCAAGTTGGGGGGTCCCCCAACTACGGGTATGGTAAACACGAAATAGCTGGATCATAACAAACAGTAATCGTAACAATCATTAGTGGCGCGAAGCACCGGAATATTTTGGGGTTTTGACCTTATAAAATGCACAAGAAGGCACTTTTCCGACTGAATCCTGAAGTTTTTTCAGTCCTAAATTTTTTTCGCATTTCCAAATTTTTTCGTCAGAAAATAGAAACATCAATGTTTGTCAAAAACCGTGGCGCCCTGTGGTCGAGTAAATACGGCTATTACAGTAATGAACGATCTCGACAATAAACGCAAACAGTTCCACCTGCTTCCTCACGCGACAGAAAGTATAGATCAGCTTCGCGAACAGAGTGCCCCATGGGGAGGGATGTGAGGGGGGTATTACCCCCACCTAGAGTCCTTAAAATCGATCACTGGCTGCCTAATTTTGAGGCAAAATAACGTGTTTAGTGCACATTTAGGTATACTACCCCCGCAAATTTTCAAATTCACCCCTACCTAAAAAATCTGACCTTGGGGACCTCTGTTCGCGAACACGCGAATAATCGCCGCGAAACAGAGCGATAAATGACGCGCGAAAGTGGCAAATATAAATCAAAACGTCGCTTTCCTCGAGCGAAAAATTCGCCGCGTCAAAGCGTCATTTTGACGCCTATCGCGGAAGTATAAACGAGGCTTAAGGGATTTTTAATTTTCAGTTGCATTGCATGTTGTGTCACTTTTGGAAGTCAACTTCTAAATGACTGAGATTGTCTTTTAGAAACTTTCATTTTTCGTCTGTGCACAGGGTTTTTTTCTGGCCAATTGTGAGCCATGGCTCCTAAAAATTTGGCGGTACAAGCTGAATTAGCGTGTAAAAATCAGGAATTTCAATGTAATTTAGAGGTATTTTCAGCTTCAAATTTGCCACTTCGCGGAATTATATCATCTGTATAAACCCTATGTTTCTAAATATTATTCTGTGATGGTGTAGTTATATGTAGGAGATGTGTTGCACGAAATATTAATTTACTCAACAATGACAGCTTTAAGTATCTCAGACATAAAACATTGATTTGATTTTTATTTTTAGGAGTTTAAACGTTGTTACAAGTTTTTTTAGTCATTTTAGGTTCCTGGGCCCCTAAAATTTTAGAATTGCCTCCTAAATTTTTAGGTCTAGGAGCCATTTTGGCTTCTAAAATTTTAACTTGTTCATCTATATTTTAGTGATATATAGTTATTTTCATTCAATTTTTGATTTAATGTAAGTGCTTTACAGGCTCTAAAATCATAAAACACCAGAACATTTTCGGCAGTTTGCGCCGGATTTCATTCTATAGTGTTTCGGATTGGTCTAATCACCCCTACAAATCAAACTTTTTGGGGGGGGGGAAATTTTTCAAAAAAATATGGGGGTTCGACAAGGAAAATATAAATTTTGGTACATTTCAGAAGTCAAAATCTTAATTTTTCCACCTTTTTTGTAAATGTTATTCTAAATATGGAGCCACGTTTAAATTCGTAATCATAATAGAGATGATTTTCACAAATTTCGAGTCTAATTTGATTTTTTTCAAACTCATGAAAGTATGAACATATTTTCTAACTTGTAAAACGATAACATGTTTTCGAGCCTTATGTTTATTGGATACGTTATGCTTAAATTGATTTTCCTGCATTTTAGAGTGTCAAAATCTTAAAAACATTGGTTGCGTAGCGCTGGATAGATTTATACGAAACAACAGAAAAATAAGAACAGAAACTGCATTTTCAAAGTCCTTTACTTTTGTGCCAAAAGAAAATGAACTCAAATGCTATCTTGGAAGAAGGTTTATGCAAAAATAAACGAAATATCGTGTTTTTTGCATAAACAATATTAGTAATTTTTTTTAAACACCTATCAATTGATTGAATATCGATATTATTTGATTATATACGTTCCACAGTGTGTTAATAGCCATTTTTTCGATATTCTTCAATCAAAGACTTTTGGCTCCCAAAATTTCATTTTGACCCCTAAGAATTAAGGCCTAGGACCTATTTGGCTCCTGGCTTTCAAACCAAAAAAAACCTGCGTTGTTATCTAAAAATTTCGCTCAATTAGACGAAGAATTGACAAATGAGCATGTAATGATTTACTATAAGATTGAATTTCTACTAAAATTCTAATACATTCCACTATACATGCAACGGAGCCCCGAGATCTGGGGGAGGGGGTCGGATACCTTTTGTGGCCGGGGGTCAGTAGTTCCCAAAATTTTTGGGGGGTTTCTCAATGAAAAAAATCGATTTTTTTCACGGAAAAAATTCGAAAAATAGTTTTAAAAAATTATAATTTTATCCTGAAAATGCCGAAAAAATGTATTCATGGTGCGAAGCGCCCAGAAAATTCGCATTTTTGACCATTTTTTGTTCAAAAATTGACATTTTTTAGTATTTTTACGACCAAAAGTATGGGGGTTCCTACGGCTACCATATTTCTAGCCACAGGATTGGAAAATCCTGGGGGGGGCGGTCGCCCAATGGCTAACCATATGGTCGACGATTTCTCAGGGGGTTCCCATAGCACTTCCACCCAATCACATGTATGCATTTCACTCAAATCAGGCTGATGGAATCAACAAAGCGCCATACAAAATAGCCGACTTAGAGTTTCGTACGTCAAACTATTCAACTTACGATTTCATAAACGCTTTAATTATCTTCTTTGAAGAAATTGAAGCTGATGAGTTGAAAGTTAAATACAATCTGTACATAATCATTAGAGTAGAGACTTAACTTCATTTGATAGTGAATCAAGAATGCCAAGAGTTTCAAATACATGTTGATGAGTGTTTTTTACTACCACATTCGTTTACAAATTTTTTACCTTTGGCTTATTGATATCCGGATCGGCCTGTAAAATTTTGATTATAGGAGCCAATCGGCCTGTGGAGAAAAAATTAAAAAACTCTCTCTGTGCAGTTGAAAATTTTAGCATTTTCCTGCGTCTAATTTTTGGTCGATTTTCTTTCCTTCTTTGTTTAAAGTGTGTGCAATCCGGTTCTAAATTCATTTAATCATGAAAGGTTAAAAATTACTTCTTTAAATTCAGGGTGAATCTCTCTATGCTCCGGTGAAGCACTCGGCCGATGTAAAAGAACCAATTCTGTTCTCTTTTAGCCAAGAAAATTTTTTCCAGTCGAAGAAAGTATAAAACCTTGCATTTAAATCACACTGGAAGGAACGTATAAATTTTTTTGATGTTCTAGGCTAGTTTACAAGTGGAAGATTCTACCTTTTCGGATCAATTCCCAGTCGATATTGTCGGAAGCGCCGGTTCTGTTATATGTAAATGTAATGATGGTCGCGTCTATAATGTAAGTTAAATTTCAAAAATAGCTCCGAAAATGGCATTTTGGCATTGTTTCAAGGTGAACATTTGTCATTTTGAAATATTTGTATTCATTCTGAATAAAAATCGATTCGTGCCTGTTTTAACTTCATTATAGCTACTTTATGCTCACTCAGTGTCAGTAAAGTGGTTAGTATGAAAAAGTGGAATTAGCCTAATTGTTCAGTATTTATTAAGAGTCACTGAATGCCATCAGATGACGTTCATTTTTTGCCTAAAATCAATGGGTTCATGCTGAATTTTGAGGTTTTCGTATTATATCGTTTGCTGAATTTTAAGATAAGCCTCAACATTCAACTTGGCTACTCCGGTCTGACGAAAATTTGCACGTTCGTTCCTTTCTATTTGATTGACTGCCGGTGCGATGTAAGTGTTATTTTTGCGTCTGAAATATATAACAAGTTTCACTGCCGACACCTTTGTTTTTCTCAGACTTCAGTCAATATTTTTACGAGTTGAGATTATTAAATATGAGGCAAACAACTTAAATACAGAAAAAAGTTTTTCAACTGAAAGCTATTAAAAATAAAATGTACTCGAAACATCGAATGTTAGAGATTAAAAAACTGACTTGGTTGAGCTTTTTTTATTCCGAAACTATGGAGTTGACTTTAGGTTTGCTCATACATTAAAATATCTGAAAATGGATTAGAGATCTCAACAGAGCGATTTTGCAAAAATAATTGTTAGAACTTTTTCAATTGATAGTTTACTTTCTGTAAATTATATAATTCAGTCTATCTGGAATGATTTTAGGCTGACATTGAAGTTCGCCAGGAAGGTTCCGAAACATGGACCATCGTTCCTTCGAAGCAGGTGAAGAATTTTTTCAATTTTTCGAGATTTTCAGAATTTTTAGATATAATGCATAAAAGGTAAAAAAAATTAACTAACTTTAGTGTGTCCCATTTTGGCCGACAAAATCCAATAAGCCGTTGTCTATGCAAGCCAGATATCGCAGCACAAACGAAGAGACGTTGCCTTTCCCGTTCGACCAAAGTTTTGAATCGTTCGTTTCGATACAAAATGATTACGTTGGCTTCGACGTTAATTGTACAGTGAACGAAAATTCCGTTGTGATACAATTGTCTGACTACCAGGAAGGTTTAGCTCCCGCTTTAATTGTAAATCACACGAATAATGCGTCGATTAAATATTGTCAAGAGTGAGTTTCTAGTGAAAAATTCATTTTTTCGGAACAATGCGTTTTCGAATGACTTAATCGAGTACAATATTTCAGGGATGTGGATAACTGGACCACTTTAGAACCGATGACTTGTGTGTTATTCAGTTGGCAGAAAATGACTCATTCGAGGAATTTGCTCTGGACGTGTGGAGATCAGAAAAATATCCGTGATACTTTGTTCAAAGTAGGTTATGATTTTTCGTTTTGTTGACTGCTCAACAAAAATTTTACTCGTATTTAGGATGCCACTGGCGCATTCACTGTCGATGGAACTACGCCCAATATGTACTGGGTATCTTTTTTGGATGGGCGCCAACGAGTCTTACTCTTTACGAACGATTTGGCTATTGCGACCATCGCTCAAGCGTATGAAACCGAAAGGATCGAACAGCAAATCAGCCTTTCTTTGAGTGGTATCGGAATATCTTTGGTCGACAACACGAGGAACGCCGAGATCGCCTTTATAGCCATAACAACGTACAATTAATGAATATATTTGAAAGCTTGGACTTGAATCACAAGACTTATATTAGCCTATTCTATAGAGCTAGCTAACGCTAACCGTGGAGTATCTCTGCAGTATCTTTTTCGGTATTACAGAAATAAGGCTATAATGAACGGTTAAGTACGTAGAGAAGCCCTTGTTTTTGGATTTATTCTACACGTGCTCTGCTGAAGAGCAATCAGTCGAATAAGACCATTTTCGAATCTAGACATTTACCTTGTCTTCACACAAAAAATTGATAGTAGAAATGATCGCTCAGGGTGAGATAAGATCATCTTCCGTTGAATTTATATTTAATAGTTTGTGTCTTCTCTGACATATCTGAATATCTATCTATTTCTATTTATTAGTTCTTTTTTTCCATATTTCTATTTATTTATCTATATTATTATTATTAGAAATCTATTGGTAACCCATGAAACTGTCAGTGGTATCCTCTCCCAACTTGTGTTATGATCGAGTACATGTAACGTAGCTCGGAGGCCTGTGAAACATTAGCAAGCTTCTGTGAGGGTGGAGTCATGAAGAGTTGGTTATCAAGAGAAAAAGCTGGAATTTTTCAATCGAAAGTCGGAAAAATAATTCAAAATTAGTTTTTGTGGTCTGTAAGACTAAGTTCATATTTGTGTCGCAAAGTGGAACAATGGAAAATTTGTGTGATTATTTTCCACCAGAATTGACACTTCTCATCGTTATTGGGATACTACCATAAGAACTCCACAAAAATCATTGGCCATATAGTGAGCCCCACCACAAGATTTGCGAATCGGATGGCTAGCCATATGGTATTCATCGGGACCCCCATGGTCATTTTTGAACGAAAATGGTCAAAAATTTGATTTTTTTACGGTTTCTTAGTCAAAAATTACTATTTTTTGAACTCTGAATTATTTTTGTTCAGGGATCCCCTAGGTAATTTTGGGCAACTAGTGACTCTCTGCCCCAAAAAATGTCGCTTAAAGCCCTAAAGACCTCAGTGCTCTGTTACATGTGATTAGAGGTGATCAACAATTTCTGAAAGTGTGATTTCTACGGCACATCCCCCGATTACGTGTATCGATATGACCGATCGGATTGGGAAACAAATCTTCCGTGAGTCTATCTCTCATCCTATGAAGTGTGAGGTTTTGTCTCTTCAATCAGAAAATTCATCCAGCTGTTCACTCCACCGAGTAGCGTCTCTTCCATTACCCTACTTTCTGTCATATCGAAAAATTTTCTCCGCCCCAGCAAGTTACGTCATGGAGTAGGTGTCAGGTAGAGTATCATACTCCATCGAGTAGATAGTACGTTTTCGAAATTAGAACTTATCAGTTAATTGTAATAAAATTTTTATTTTTTGTTCTTCTAGATCGGGGGCCATTTGGGAATTTAAAGGTAAAAAGAATCGTTACAAAGCGCTGTCTTTGAAAGAAAATACGGAATTAGACAAAGCCTACGTTAAATATGTTACTGAAAAAGCACAAGGCAAGAAAGGATTAAATTCGCGGCAAAAAATTGACAAGATTGACGTAAGTCGAATTTGTATTGTCGTGTTTAACATGACAATGTGATTATCTAAACTCACTCAAGATTATTCGATACTTATCTAAATCTCTGAAACGTTTGTTGTAGCGAATTTGAAAAATAATGTCGCAAAAAATTTTGTGTTTTTGGAAGGCATAATTTGTATTTGCGCATTGCTTTTTTTATTCTAAGGTAATTTAGTTAACATATTCTTTATACACAGTACTCTCGTAAGATTTCTTGAGCTTTGTACGGGTAGGAGTACATAGGTAGTGATTTTTAAAAGATTTATTTCATTTTTATTTATTTTTATAGATTGATTTTGAAACCATGGATCAATATAAACCACACGAACGTAAATTACGACGCACTTACGTCGCCGGTCTATTTTTCCAATATAAAACGAGCACCCATCAACAACACGTTCATTTGAAATTAAATCATTTTCAAATCGATAATCATCTGCCAATGTGCGTCTTTCCCGTAGTTTTCGCCCCTGTACCGTTACCGAAATCAGTTGCCGCCGAGAGTGGTAAGCTAACGGCTACGGTAAACTCAATTTCTGATACACAGAAAATTCCGCTATTTCAAAAAATATTGTAGAATTTTCAACATTGCTTACGTTTTACAGCAGATTTATATTATTACCCTATTCATTTATATAAAAATTATTTCTGTCCATAGAGCGTTTTCCTGATCAGAAGGAGAAACATTCTATGAACAAATTTTTTAGTACCCAAACCTTTGATCGAAGTCAGTTATGTGGCGCGAATCGTTGAACATAGCAACGTTCCACAAATTAAATATTTCAAAGTTCTGGTTCAAGAAGTAGCTCTTCAAGCTGATCAAGGTTTTCTTAATGCTTTGTTACGTTTTGTCGGTAGCGATCTGCAAGCTTCGCATTATTCGGTAAGAATCGATAGTCATAAAATTTGAATTAAAATTAAAAATTTTTGAATTTTCTCAAACAAATTCTACTAAAATCTTGTTTAATTTGTTTTTTTCAGGCCGATCTTTATCAAAAAGATTGCCTTATTGTCAATCAAAAACTAGAGTCTTTCGCCGTGGTTGCATCGTCAGCCGAGCAAAAAGCATATTACGATTTGCTACATTTTTCACCCATTAAAGTGATATTGTTTTTCAAATTAATATTACCAGCTTCATTTATATCTTAATTTTATATTTTAAAGTTGCATTTGAGCTTTTCGCAAGGCGGTAATCTGGAAGATGACGCGGTTGATAAAAAATCAATCAATATCCAATCGGAATTCTTGAATTTGCTACTGAAAAGTGTTGGTGTAACATTAACAGAAATTCAAGATATAGTTTTCAAGTGAGTTAAGCTAGCTTTAAAAACGCTCCGGCAAGGTACAAACTAGAATTTTTGATCTTCGATCAATATTGATAGTTGTTTAATGTCGATTATGTATGTACGTCTTTTTTAGACTAGCTTTCTTCGAGAGGAATGGTGTTTTCCTCAGTCGCCCTCAACTCACCAATGAAATCACGCAACATTACGTCACTCAGGCTATCAAGCAAGCTTACGTTCTTATATTGGGACTCGATATTATCGGTAATCCCTTCGGTTTAATTAGAGATTTAAGTACTGGCGTCGAAACATTTTTTTACGAGCCCTTCCAGGTATGTGACGTATGTGGCAAATTTTCCCTCATGTTCATCTGTTCAAAGGAATGGCTTAATTATCAAGACTTCTGAACCTATGTATAGTTAGTTTAGGGTATTGCGTTCTAACTCTTGAGGGTGGCTTTTGATTCATAATTCAGTGATGGAAATTCATACAAATCCAAAAGTAGTTCAAGACTGTCAGATTTTAGATCCACTTATCGATAGCTGAAGACTCATGATGATGCTTGGACCTTATTTAAATGAATGATTTTTCTCACTAGGGTGCCGTTCAAGGACCCGAAGAATTTGCAGAAGGTTTAGCACTTGGCGTAAAGAGTTTGTTCGGTCATGCTGTTGGTGAGCATTTTTTAGTGATTTTTTTGTATTTGGATGAGCTAAAAAATGTAGAGTATCATAACTATTATAACCTGAAAAATGATCTCCAGCTTCGTATTGATAAAATCTCGAGAACTTTTTACTACAACTTTCGTGCCTGTTTCGTCACTTCACTAAATTTATTTTACAATAAATGTAGATGCCTAGTCTACTGATGTTAAAATGATTTACGTCTGGATGAGTGTGAATAGTCGCTTTCAGAATTTCAAAACGAAAAATCTCAATTATTCTATTAGGTGGGGCGGCCGGTGCCGTTTCTCGCATAACCGGAACTTTAGGCAAAGGGTTGGCCGCTCTAACCATGGATGAAGAATATCAAAAGAAAAGACAGGAAATGATTAATCGTAGGCCGGCCAATGTCGGCGAAGGAATCATGCAAGGCGGCAAAGGCTTAGTCATGGTATGGTTTCCCTCAAACTACGAAACTCGTCGCTTTTTTCATTTGTTTCTATGAGTGCGCGACAATATATTTAGCGAAAAGTCACATGACGGTCAAAAATGTCTTTCTGTATTCGTCTTCAAAAACAAAAATGGCTTCAAATATTATCATTTTTTAGTTTCTTGATTCAAAATTACAAATTTTATAGTTTTCTTGGAAATAGCCTCTTATTGTTCAGTTCTTATGCATGTGTAACATTTAGGGAGGCGTATGACTCAAAATGTCTACAAAATGACCATGTATACGGCATATCTGTAAGAGTTCCGACCAGTTGGGTCGGCTACACTTCCAATTTGTTGGGAGAAAGTGCGAAAAAACACGCTCCTGATCCAATGAATTTTTGCTGTAAAAGTGATGCTGAACATTTTTCATGCACGATTTTTCGTCGATTCCCGGCCGGTTAAGGATTAGCGTTCGATAAATGAAGTTGGGAGAGGGTCGTCCACAATTACTTACATAATTGAACTTTTTTAGGTGAGGTTCCCCCCCCCCCAAACTACAAACTACAGATATGATTTGTGGTATTGACAAAAGTGACTTTTCATTTGAGGTAAAAAAGCGTAATGTTCACATATCTATGTATATGATGATGATCCTTTGTTTAATAGGGCACACCCCTCTCATTGTAAGATTCAGTTGATATAATTTTTGAGCAGGTTGTGAGAAATAGTCCTTATATTCGTCATCAAACCGAAATTCCTCTTTTTTTTCAATGACTTATTCATCGCAAGCTTTCCCAAAAGAGGCATGTTAAAATATAGAATTTTAGATCGGGAATATCAAAGATCAATAGAACATAAAAAAATCTGAACGAACAATAAAAGTTTACTATTGATCGAAAAGGAACAATTTCATTTTCGTGACTGCATTTTACGATGAAATTTTTTTTCAGGGTGTCTACGACGGCGTCACCGGTGTTTTCGTAAAACCAATCGAAGGAGCTAAAAAAGAAGGTGTCTCCGGTTTTGCCAAAGGATTGGGCAAAGGTATTATCGGCGCATTTACCCGCCCAACGTCCGGCATAGTCGATTTCGCCAGCAGTACATTCGATACCATGAAAAAGTATGTATGTAAAAATTAACAAGACATTCTGACTTCCAGCAAAATCAGGTCGCCATTTGAGAAAAAGCTGTCATAAGTTCATCGTCTTCAAAAGTATTATCGATTTGAATATCTATTTTCTTGTCTCGGATCCAAAGTTTCGAATTTTTGAATATTGAATTCATAGTGAGTGTATTAATTCAGGCATGAATCAAAAGGGTGCCATAGTAATGCTACGAGAGAAGATTGGAAGTTAAAAATTTATTGGTTTATGTGGTTCGAGTGAGACGTTTATTAGTGCTACAGGCAGGAGTTCTAAGTTTTTATTCTAGTATGAACTGGTTCAGATTTTTGATCACTATTCGGCAACATTACACAGTGTCGTTAACAGGATGTTCAGCGAACTTATAAAACCTGGAAAAGTCAGGGAATTTTGATAGCATTTTTGAGCCGCCAAAGACGTTTCAAATGAATCATGTACATGTGGAAAAAAATTTGGGTCCTTCAAATAATTTAAAGAAAATAGCGATTCATGTACAACATTTTCTGTTAATAATTATAACATAATTTTTATCTTTTCCGTCACAGTCCCGACTTTTATGTGTTCATTGTGGCATTATACTGAGTGAGCCAAAAAAAGGCGACGGGACTTTCATAGTTTTCAAACGGGTGAAGCTTTTCTAATGCGGTTTTCTGTCGTCGATAGGTAAAACATCTGGCATAAAAAATGCAAAGTTTCAGCCATATTTCTCGAATATTGACTGACCAGAATCAAAAATACTAAACGTCAGTTTTTTGCAAATAAATTTTAAAAAATTGACAAAAATTGACAAAATCAACATGTTTTACAACAGAAAAGTACAATAGATCTAATTATGAGAACCATATAACAGCTGGAAACTACAAGAGAGTCGTTTTAGTGTGTCCTACTTTCCGTTTCACCAATAATTTTAATCGTTTTTCGATCTGGTCAACGACAGGATTGATTTTGTTCTGATTTTGCTTTTTTTCCAGTTTTAAAACAAAAGATTTTTGATCTTGGCGAAATTTTGCCCCATATTGAAACAAGAAGCTAATGACTTTGAATAACGTGTAACTCACAAATCTGGGTGACTTTTGAAGTATTATTGTATGTAAAAAGCTCTACAAAAAAAGCTCTACTTTGATTTCACAATTTTTACTTTTTGAAAAATGATCACTTTTACTAAATTCCTGTTTGTACAGTAACCATGATTGCTAGGAGCATAAGACTTAATCTATATGGCAAAGATAAACAGGGCATTTTAATGCAGCAATCCACATTAAGAAAACTTTATCCGTTCAAAAGTTATCGAAGTCAGCACCGGTCCCCTTTTTTTGGCTCACCATGTAGAAAGTAAATACTGTGCTTCTGATTTTCAATCATCGCCATATGTTACTTATCAGAAGTCAGAATACTTGAACGACTTTGAATTTTGAGTACACTCGTGATGAAGAAAGGTAAAAGTGTTTTCTGCTCATCAATTTCAAGATAATCTTCTCACGTCAACAATCGAAAAATTTCTACAGTGCAGTCAACAATATCCTAACAGAAAATAATTAATTCTTAGCATCGGTTGTATTAACTAGTTGCTGTGATCTTTTCAAATTATTTTCATCTGAAACAGTTTAGAATATTGTCATCTGGAAATAAAATTGTTCGGTGAGAAATTTTTTGGTCATCTCTGCTCGGTGCAGTTTGAGGCGTGCAGAAAAAAGCCAGCTGAAGCTGTCAAACAGTTGGAACAACGTTACTGAAAGGTAAATGAGCAGCTACTGAAACAATGAAAAATGCGGCAACTGAAATTAAAATGTTGGAAGATAAGAGACATAAAATTGAAGAAACTTAATTTTCGGAAAAAATTGTCGAGTTTACAAATCACAGAATTGAAAAAAATATTTGGAAATTTTTTAAAATCAATTTAATGCCAATTTTTATGTTCATGTCTGCTCTTCATATGTATGCGCTTACAGCCTCTGGTTAGTACTAGACGACGTCAGAAATTCTCACCGATCGAAGAATTCCAAATTTTAGTCAATTGTATGATTTCTAAATTTTATTTGCCTTTTTCGGTCTTAAATTTATTTTATTTTTGCCGTTATGCGTACTTCATGGAAATAATTGATTTCCAGCTGACTTTTTTCGCAGCTAGTTGACGGCTTTATCTAGCTGATTGAAAACATTGAAATTACCAGCACATCACTCAGGCCTGCTTCATTTCATTTAAGCACTGAAAAAAACTTGAAAAAGTCAACGAATTTTTTTTAAGATGTTGAACACTCTTCGTAAACTTGTCCCTTGATTCCCATTCATTCCCTTCCTAGGCAGAACTGCAAACACTTCTAATATAATGAAAAACAATAAAAATTAAAATTTTGTGCCGCGGTTTATTATGTAAAGTGATGTTTTTCTAATTTCAAGGGTCACAGACGTTTCTTCCGAGGTTAGTAAGCGTCGTCCACCTCGATTAATGTATCCGGACAAAATTATTCGTCCTTACGTAATGTCTGAAGCCGAAGGAAATCAAATGTTACACGTAATATTTTCAATATTCCATCTCTTATTTTACACATAGAATTTTTTCATTCTACTCGTCAGTCGTTGGAAAAAGGCAAGTACAAGACTACCGATTACTATATTGCTCGTGGAGCGGTGACCGCCGACGAAAAATTCTATTTCATTGTGACGGATAAGTAAGTTTTTGTAGATAGTTGTCCGAAAATTGGGCTCATCTTCTCGTGGACGTAAAATTTCGATTAATGAGTTTGCGTCGTCTGGAGAAGTGTCGAGATTGAAAGATGCTTTTAAGTAATCAAAATTCAATAGTTTATTTTGAGCGTTGGTGACTGAAGAATCAACAACTACATCGTAAGTCGATGAACTTTCTTTCACAACTTAACAGTAGCGACCTACAGAAAATTATGTGTTATGAATATGATACGAATATATGATAGAATTGTGATAGAACTCGTATCCCATTGCATCTTGCGTTTTACATCGCCGATTCTCATTTGAAATGTGATTCATAGAATGATTAGTTTTCTTTCTTATTTACGACTAAGTCATTTTGATCTTAGGGCAAAGTTTTCACAAACGATAGTCGAAATTTTTCGAGCCAAACTTCAAAGATCCGAAGTTCACGAATGAAATTACTACATTTTAATTTATGCGAGAGAGAAGCTCAGCATGTTATGTTCGGTAGTTTTATTATATAAAACCAAATCCCTGTCAGATAGGATAAGGTACCACTACTGAACATAAAATGTAGTGACATGCACATGACATAGCATCCATACATTGTCTAGAATACACGGTTGGCTCATAATGAATGGCTGTTTAATAGAGACTGATCAGATATCCGATTATCCGTATATCCAGCCCATTTCCTGAATCTGGATCCTAGCAGTTCAACTTTCTGAATCCAAATCGGATAAAACAAGTTTTATGAATCCAAATACAGATTCGATGTCGTCGGAAGCCATCTTGACTAATAAACCGAATTTTTTGAGAGCTATTTTGCCATTTCAGGATGCCATAGTCACATTTGGTCCCAAAAAGTCGGAGTATGATTGAAAGATATTCCGCGTCTTTATCTTCTTGCTCTTTTACTTTCGAAGTATTTTTTGGTTACTAAATCCCTCAGTTTTTTGATACTTGCCGTTTTTCAGCTTTCTACAATTTTGATCACGTAGTCTGTTTTTCTGAAATTCTTCTAGATAATAAAATTGTTCCGTTTTTCAAATTTGAAATAATCTCATTTCGATCCTCGTTTGCGTTGCATCCTACCGTTTTTTTTCTTAGACGCGTTTTATTGGTGGGAAGAAATGATTTATTCGGAAATTTTGACGTCGAATGGGAATATAAATTCGACGAATTGTGCAAAGCGCCCTATCTTAGCCAGAAAGGTCTAGAAATCCCGTTCAAAGTATCTACGCGATCATTTTAGAAAATTTTGAATTTTTATTTCGTTACGTTTTCCCAAGGAACCGACCAAAAAGACTTTAGGTATTTTCGGGCGTTCATCGGCTGGCAAGTTGGTACATTTCGAGGACGAAAATATCGCTAAAGTGAGCCAAAATTCCTTTATCCAAGAACACCCGCTTTACTCTTGTTTACTGCCGAAATATAAAGTGCTGTGTAATGCAAGGGATAATTTTGAGTGCATCTTCGGAATGTTACCACTGAGAGTTCCCCAGCGTCTTTTCCATTTTCAATTTTTTTCAGCAAATGGAGGAAAAGTGTCAACGAGCCTTTTCCATGCAGTCTTGAAAAGATACGTGCAAAAGATTTTTCTCTTTTTATATATGGGTATTTTGCGTTTGTGGTTTTGTTTGAATGTGCATAAGCTGTCGCGTCTTTTTCGACGATCTGATTTATGTAGTTTACCGACGTATTATTGCGTTTTTTTGTTTTCTTCGCTTTTTCGCACAGCTTTTAATATTTGGACCTTTTTAAAGTGCCCCATTACTTTTGCTTCGATTATATGTACAGTAAAATTGGCAAATTTTGGTTTTACACCTCTGTCGATAAAAAATGTGGTCTACATGAATATTGATTTCTTTGAACACCTAAAAGCCAATTGGAGCAATGTAAATAAAATTACAGCTTTCGGAACGTCAGCTACTTGCTAGCCTAAATTATTGGAGTAAAAATAGATTCCGATGGTTATAATCAGGCCTGTAGGCAGGGGGGGTTGGGGGCCATGCCCCCCCCCCATGTTTGAAGTGTTGAAAAAAGGCAAAGGTTTTGAAAGAAAAACCTTTGTTTTTTCGTTGTCTTTGTCAGGTTGTCACGTTAGAAAAAAGAAAGTCAAGTCAGAAATGTCAATTTGACCGTAAATTGAGTGAAAAAAAGTGTGCCCCCCCCCCGAAAAAAATTCCTGGCTAAAGGCTTGGTTATAATAAATTTTACTCTTTATCAATTTGAGCGTTTCACGAAAAAGGCTAACAAAGCAGAAAAATTAGCCCCAGGAACGATGTGCTTCGACTGCTTTGCAGTGTTATTTTAAGGTCAAAAACGCTGTAAGAGACTCAATTAATTACATAGTTACAGATACGCATTCAGAGGTGTTTACGCCAAATTAATTTAATCCTTCGAAAATCACTCTTCTGAACTTCGATAAACTTCGCTTTAGAACATGGTTTTGTCCTGTTCTTGGAATGCTTCTGAAAAAAGGAAAGCATGTCTGTATTCAACACAAGTATGCCGCTTTCACTTGAAACTTTAGAGTTGTTTGTTCACAACAAAGCAGGCCATCTTCCTGCTCCATTAACTAACGGGACTTTTTTACATAAAATCATGAGTCGTGCTCGGTCGATGTATTGCCTATTTGTTACGTTTTTTGGCCAATGGGCTGATAGTTTACAGAAAAAGCTTATGGTTGACGGTTTTTTATGTTAGGGTGAATGAGTCTATAATTAATTGTTTGTATAAAAACAAGCTCTTTCATACGAACAACTCGGACAAGTTTTTTTCTTTTTGGCGTGACAGCTGTAACGTACCTGCTAAAGCAGTACTGTAAATATGTAGCATACTGTATGTGATAGACATTTATTAGATATTATTTTATTTTCACATTTTATCGTCTCAAGGGTGTCTGGGATTCACACCCAAACATTCCTATAAAATTACGTGAAGTACTTTATTTTGATCCGTTCACACCCCGGTAGCCCAATTAAGATGCCCTAATTAATTTGCACAAACGGCAGCTGTTCCCCTAGAACCTACACTAAACTACACATTCCACAGCCACTGTAATCCCCCGTAAAAATCGTAAACAACACCTGCACACAGTAAAATACGTAGAAGCCCCGCCAGACAGTAGTCTCAAGTGTAACGGTAGCGGCGGCCCCACAAGACATGTGTATACAGAGAAACCGATACAGGAAGCATGCACAGAAGCACAAAGGTGTGGCCAAGCCCACCGTAGAAAGCAAGCAAAGCACAGAAAGCATACGGTACCAGGAAAGCATTAGAGAGGCGTAACTAAGTAAGCATAAAAAGCGTAGCAGGAAACGAGGATTGGCGGAAGAAGATGGACAGAAGCTCGACCTCCCGCAACGCCCAGGGAGTGGCCAAAATCGCCGTATAAAAGAAGAAGCAAAGCGTGATTTGATCATTCTTATTCTTGTGGTTTTACGTTTTGACTTCCGCGCTCCCCCCGTCCTTTTTATACATTTGCAAGCGGCCGACTATCCGAAAGCAACTTAAACCGAGGCCCCCGTTCGTATTATAAATCAAAACGCGTTTTATTGTCGACCTTCAAGCGATCGTCGATCACCCGTTGTTTTATTGTAACCGTACGCCCGCGCCCCCGTCCCGTTATTTGTCCCCGCCGTATCGACCGATTGGTTAGAAGTAAAGTACCTCACACAAATCTGGTCGTTACACAGCCTTGTGAAGAATTTATGCAATGTGTTCAGTGCCACTCAAAAGTACGGCCGAACTTGTATACCAACTTTTCCCCCAAACATTTAGAACTATAAACTACAGAAGAATAAGTTACTGGTGAACAAAATGTGGACGAATCTATACTCGCGCTGTTCATTGTTATGTTTTTGTTTCATATCGTAGACCAAGGTCCAAGGTCTTCCTTCAACAAAAATATGACGGTATTTTGTATGCACTGGCATCATACATGGAAGCTGATGAACCACAATCACACATACTTGAAAATAGACTTAATGCACAGCCTCCTCATCAACGAACAAATTTAGCTTGACCAGTACGAGCAGATTTTGTTCAGTCAGCTTATCTGTATGCACTTTTTATTGAAGTAGAAAAAGCGGTGCATCGAAACAAAATTTAGGGAAGTGCGGTTGGACTTATGAGCATGCTATCACGCAGACAGTCTATCAACATTACATTGTTTGTCCTGTAGGGAACATATACCATGAGCAAGCCACCGGGTAAACATGAATCAATTGTCACGAGGAGTGACGAAAATGTAAAGTTATGAAAAATTATGTACATTTTCTCCATATTCTACCATGTTTTCCCCCAAAAATTCCGGTTAAAATCTGTTTTTGTACAGCTATTTTTCGTTTGTTGAAATTACGAGTAATATGCACTCAAGCACCTTTTTCATTGTAATTATGCACACTTCAACGGAAATAGGGGGGACATCTCAAAAACACTAATTACAGACACTTGCGTAACAGGGCTAATTGTGGCGCCCTGTAGATTTCAGAACCTACAGTAATTCAAGTCTGGTCCGCGCCGACCACTGTGGGTGTTTTTCATGTCTGAAATGTGGGTCAAGTGGGTCTGAAACGAAGGATAAGACCCTGTTTTTGGGAAGATAGCGAGTCTTTGGTTTTTTCGTGTCGACCCCAATAGTAGAATCCTGCGCCGGATTCCATCAGTAATTTTTCCTTACGAGAGTCGTCCCGCGTCTGGACCATTATTTTGCTTTGTGTATTTTCGCGCCAGTTTTACGTTTCATATTCAATCAGCGTGAATCTCGTATTTGTACGAAGACTGTAAGTTGTAAATTAGTAAAACCGAAAACTCAACGCCCTAAATAGATATCAATCTTACAGTAGCTTGACCTGTAGTACCGGTACCTCTGACATAATGTGGAGACCTAATAACAGGAGAACCCAGAAACCTTTTTTTAAGCCTTATCCAAACAAAAATTTATATAATTCTTGGTCAAATCTTTTTCCCCAAAAATTTCATCAAAACAGTCAGGTCGGTATACTGTAACTAAAGAAACGTTGTGTGACGTCTTTAAATGCATCGAGCGTGAAACTAGGGAACAAACCCTCAACAAAAAAATGCCTCATCACGACCAAAGTATAGACCCATTGGGACATGTCGTTCAGGATGCTCTCGCCACTGTTTTGGATGGGCGTCTATGGGAACTAGAACACGAAAAGTGTCCACTACTGAAGCGGGTCTGAATGAGTCAAGAATTCGACATCTTAGGAGCGAAATGTCCACAAAAAATCGCGATTTTCCACATTTCACTGGTAGGCCCTCTGAAAATTTCGAAGAATGGGCCAAGAAGCTCGAAAAACAAATGCTTTTAAAGGGGCTTAAAGCTGATGATGATGCCCTCAAGCTTATATTTTTGGAATTCCATTTGGATGGGGACGCCTTGGTGAAATTCGAAAATACTTCCAGCTCCCCTAATCCTCCTGAAACATACGATCAATTTAAATGAGCTTTGCTGGACACATTTCCTGTTGTTCACGACACCCTGTTTCAGCGTCAAATCTTGAGGGATCGGAAACAAAAACGAACTGAAACAGTAATGGCTTTCTTTAACGAACTCGAAAAATTGGGCTGGCTCGCCTATCCTAATTTTGAACTAGGGTTACGGGAAAATTTAATTGAACCTGTTGGGTCTGTTGAGTGATATTCAAAGCATTATCAAGTACAAACAGTACCCTGGTTTAGCTGCCCTCGTTTCTGAAGCCATATTCATAGAACGACAAATGTTGCCGGACGAAGCCAAAGTCACCTGTCCTATGTCATATCCTTCGTTATGTCAGAGGTATCGGTACTACAGGTCAAGTTACTGTAAAATTGATATGTACTTAGGGAAGTTGAGTTTTCGGTTTTACTAATTTACAACTTGTTGATTTGATATGAAACGTAAAACTGGCGCGAAAATACACAGAATGAAATAACGGTCCAGATGCGGGACGACTCTTGTAAGGAAAAATTACTGATGGAATCTGGCGCGGGATTCTGCTATTGGGGTCGATGCGAAAAAACCAAAGACTCGCTATCTTCCCAAAAACAGGGTCTTCTCCTTCGCTTCAGACCCACTTGACCCACATTTCAGACATGAAAAACACCCACAGTGGTCGGCGCGGACCAGACTTGAATTACTGTAGGTTCTGAAATCCACAGGGCGCCACAATTAGCCCTGTTAATGTCTGTAATTAGTTTTTTTGAGATGTCGCCACCATTTCCGTTGAAGTGTGCATAATTACAATGAAAAAGGTGCTTGAGTGCATATTACTCGTAATTTCAACAAACGAAAAATAGCTGTACAAAAACAGGTTTTAACCGGAATTTTTGGGGGAAAACATGGTAGAATATGGAGAAAATGTACATAATTTTTCATAACTTTACATTTTCGTCACTCCTCGTGACACGTGTGTTTTCACATTACAGCTTTTTATTCTGGTTTTGTTTATTATTAACATATCTACATACGTGTTTTTTGTTTCTTCTTTCCCTTATTGACTTATTCCCTTTTATATTCTTATTTTGAGCCGCCTTTCATTATTTTACTTTTCGTTTCTTTATTAGATTTTTGTTCTGCCTTTACTGCTTAATCATTTTATTCATTTCATTTCATTAATTTATTTTTTTGCAATTAAGCTCTATTTTTTGCAATTAAGCTCCATACAAAACAATTTTAATCGGAAATTCTTATAATTTTTTGTTTTCTTTCAAATGTTTTGCAAAAATGTTTTTCTGACAGATATTTTTTGTGATTTTGGAATGATCCGTTCGTGCATCGCATCTACCGCAACTGCGCAAAGTCATGTAAAACATGGATGGTCAAATGCAACTAAAAATAGATCATCTCAGCTAGCAAAAGCGATTTCAATATACCTTATTTGCATTATAAAAATGATGTGTGCGTAATGCATACTATATTGAGATTCGCTCTTTTGAGGAACGCTGAATTGAGACTTTGCTGTAATGAGAATCGCCGTTTTGAGCCTTCGCTGTATTGGGGATACTCCCCAAGGAGCACGTGATCGAAATTTTCTTTTGCTCTTGAGAAAATTTACCGTTTGTAGGTTAAGAGAAGCCTGAGCTGAAAGTGTCTGTCCAAAAACGCATCAAACATCCTCTCGATTATGCAGCGCGAGAAACAGCGTCAAAGTCAGCGTCATTACTGTATGGTGCTAGTAAAGTTATTGTGTACATGGGCGCGGAACATCTCAATAGTTTAAGTATGGAGAAACTGGAGAAAGACGGACCGTCAGCGATATCAAGTATTATCAAGTAGTTTTTCAGTCAATGCAATATTTACTTCTTGTGCAAATTTTGTCTGAAACGACAAAAATAAAAAATTTCACTATTGGTATACCATTCTTTTGAGTTCCAAATTAATTGATGAAAATTCGATTTGAGACACTAGTTAGAAGGCGATCCAGCGATGTTCTTACAACCGAAGTTCTCCACCGGTTTATAAAGAAAATTGACAGCGAAAAGAACAACAGAAGATAAGACATCGAAAAACAAATGAAATCAGCAATCTTGGCTATCGTGAAAGTGAGCTTCTTTTTCGGTCCAAATTTTTTGAACGAGAGTTTTAGTTTGCACTAATTTCAAGGCCAATTCGCGACGCTCGGATTTCACTTCTTTCCTGGGAAAATGCAATACATTTTCTATATTCAAAAACCAAATGAGGAGGCTCGTTGTTGAAATGTGATTTAGTTTAAAACGTTCCATGGTGCGAAGTGAACCAAAAATGTTAATTTTTGCGTACGATACTTTCTGAGCGGGTCGATAATAACAAGTATACCATCAAACACTTACAGTAACCATTTTTTGACATCTACGTTGGGCAATGATTTCAAAATGCGACGTTCTCGGAACACAATTTTTTCACTTTGCAGAACTGTAGCGGATTTTTCCCTGTATCGCGCCACAATTTCCTTGACTGAAAATCGAAAAAATAGTTTTCGTATTATTCGATGGGATTATCGAATAAGATCCATCGAACCCTTCAAGAGATTTCTTCTATTCTGGTCAAAAAATATTATAACAATTATACTTTCGTTTTCAATATTCTCGTTGTGACCGTCAAAATTTTCCATGCGAGCCAAACAGTTTTCTTTGTCGCGCTACACGTACATACGTAAAATAAGCAAATGTGATTGAGGAATACATGCTCTTACATAAATAAAGTCATTTTCAATCATTCTGGTAGCATTGCTCAAAATTTTGCTTCCATATAAGTCGCTGAACATGAAAAAATACAACCGAATCTTGCCTTGAACAACAAAATCGGATGTTACGTGATTTTACGACACTGAACTTTTTTCGCCTCGATGCTCGTTTGTAGGTCTTTTATTTCTCTTTCAACGGTCGCGATGAGCATTGATTGTCTATGAGGATGTTTCGTATAAGTTTAACTTGTTGACCAACCATAGACGTTTGATATTATCCTTACTCTTTGTCTTCTTTTTCACACTGCTCGATTTTCAATAGAGCTTGATGTTCTAAATCTAAGAGCAGTAAGTAAGAATTATTGATGTTGATGGCTTACACTACAGTCCAGATCACAAGTAACGTGGCATGCCACAAGCGCTTGGGAAGCACGTCGCTTGCCAGGTGCTTGTGGATTGCTTGTCATTTTCTTGCTTGCCACAAGCGCTTGCCAAGCAACCCACAAGCGCTTGTGCAAGCGATCCACAAGGAGGTCGTTCCACAAGTGTTTCACAAGCAGTCCACAAGCGATGCACAACAGACACTTTTTTACAACCTTGTTGTTCACTTTAAGGGACGGCTTTGTCTTTTCCGACAAAAAAATTCACCATGGAAATGGAATAATGTAGACGTGTACAACTATGTTTTATCTGTCATGACAATTGCTTATCCATCAGAAAGAACAAGAGTGTATGTTTGAATGTTTCAGAAAAGTAAACGAAAACAAGTTATTAGTATTTTTGAATGTTGAAAGAAATTATGTAATAATCACAACATAATAATTCGCAATTGTACAGAATAAGGATGAAATGATAGAAAATAACCATTTCATGCGTGTGCTTGATACGCTAATGAACATGTTACTCTTATACATTTCACTTACCTAACAACTCATCTCCATTTGACGATATGAAACAATGGGTCTGCTACAGTAAGCCTTTTATAATATTATGTTTATAAATCGGAAAAATGAAAACAGCATTGTGGTTGAAATTTTTAGCAGCTTTTAGGACAGAATTTTTTTCTAAAAAGTTGTTACAACCTAGTAATGGGGTTCACAAATTTTCGATTCTATGTGTTTTAGCGGACAATTTCCAAAATTTAAAATAAGAAAAAGATTACTGTTTCTTTCATTTTTATGCGTGTACAGTAGGCAACGTGTTTTGAAAAACCTATGGTACATTTTTATCTTTCGGAAAAGTCGAAAACAAAAATGTGCTATTACTTCTAGAAGCCGCATGTTATAGACGTCCTAAAAGTACACCGACAGGCTTCCAACAAAGAATTGCTCTCATAAATATGTTCCAACTGACATTCACACTCACAACCGAATGTGCCTGGAAAGCGACTCACAAGTGCTTGGCAAGTAGGTCACAAGCACTTGGCAAGCGACACACAAGCACTTGGCAAGCGACACACAACCACTTGACAGGAGACTCACGAGTGCTTGGACAAGCAACCCACGTCCCACAAGCACTTCACAAGCGATCCACAAGTGCTTCGCTTGTGGGTTGCTTGCCAAGCGCTTGCTAAATTGGCGCTTGTGACAAGCAACCCACAAGCAAAAACACGCGTTACTTGTTATCTGGACTGTAAATCTTAAAATGAACAGAGAAGATAAATGCTTTTGCAGATAAAAACTCTGTGGTGCGCGTGAACTTTTTCCTCTTGAGCTTTTCGGATATTTGATAGTCGATTTGCGAAAAGCATATTTATGAATCAAGTCAGGTTTCCGCTAAGAACTTTTTTAGTTGCAAGTCGCACTTGAAAAAAATTAAGTATGGAAACTTTCTAAGCGATTGAATTTAGTCCATGTGGAACATGTGACATTATGCACTTGACTTTTCAAATGAAGAATTATACCTTTCATACGAGACAAATTTTGTTTAGCTTTGTTCGAATTAATGTGACCTGAAAATAGAGAAAAATTTAAAAAATCAAGCGCTGATACCTAACATTGACCTACTTTGAGTAAGCTGATTCTTCGATTCACGCTCTTGCTTCTCCGTTTCTTTATTTTTTGCATCGAAAAATTCTTGAGCTGGAAAAAATTAGTCTGTTTTTCTTAAAATGCTTCCAAATAATGAAAGTGGAAAGCAAGTAGTATTTCAGATTTTTGTGATTTTCTGATAAACAAAGTATCATCTAGGACTGGAAATTTGAGAGCATAGTGACCTAACCTTTAGCAATTTTTCTAGTGAAAAATTTTACAGTAAGAACTTTATGTAAACGATTCAGACGACAGTACTGATTTGTGTCACTTTTCTATTTGGAAGCATCTCATAAAAAACAGACTATAGCTTCACTGAAGAATTGGTCTCGCTAAGAAATCTGATGAAAAATTCAACAAAAAATCAACACTACACAAAAATCTGGGAAGATGCTTTTGATGGAAAAAAGTGAAGCTCACCTCGATCCAATTCTTTAATATACTGCTCTAATTGATCGTAACTCGCCATTAACTACAAAGCGACTGTGGTGTCTAAAACATGATTATCTTTCACTATATGTAACGGGTCAGGTGATTTTTTTTTGGGCCGGGTGTCAATGATTCCCAAAATTTGGGGGGGAGGGTCTCTGAAGGGAAAAAAATCGATTTTTTAACGGAAAAAGTCAAGAAAATTGTTCCAAAAATTGTAATTTTTTTCTAAAAAGACCGAAAAAATGTATTCATGGCGCGAAGCGCTGAGAAAATTGACGTTTTTGACCATTTTTGTTCAAAAATTGACATTTTTTATCAAAAAATTGACATTTTTTAGTATTTTTCCGACCAAAAGTATGGGGGTCCCTACGGCTACCATATGGCTAGCCAAAAAATTGGAAAATCCTGGGGGTGGGGTCGCCCGAGCTACTAGCCATATGGTCGACAATTTCTGGGGAGGGCATACCTGTAAGACCTCCGACCAGTTGGGGTGGGGGGTAAATCCGAAATTTTGGGTGGGGGGGGGGTAGAAAAAAGTCGAAATTTTTCCCAAAGAACATACACTTTTTCAAAATTTTTTTAATTTTTTCCGAACTGGGGGGGTAGGGGGGTTAGATGATTTTGGGTGCAGGGTTGGCCAAGTTGGGGGGAGGGTCCGGTCCCGCCCAAGTACAGGTATATGGGGGAGGGGATTCGCAATTCCCAAAAAAGGCAAAAAAACCCTTTTTTCCTGATCTTTTCCAATTTTTCCGAGTTTGGGGGGGGGGGGTTGGGTATAGGGTTGACCAAATTGGGGGTGGGAGTCCCCCCCCCCCCCAATTACAGGTATGCCGACTGTCGCCGATTAATCGGCGACAAAAATCCCAACCGACTGATCGATTCGGCAGACCACCAAATTAGGTAAAAAGTTCGTTCTTCGATATATCCTAGATTCAAAATGGCCTATTTTGGAAGTGAAAACCGACCACGATTATTAGTGCGCGTTTTCACATTTTCTCAACTCGCCGACCCGATCATAACTCTCTAATTCACAAAAGTTGTAAATCTACCCACAGCTGTAAATCAGCTGTCTAGCGTCCTCTCAATTAGAGCAAGAGTTCCAAGATGCCTTAAATCAAGGAAAAACCATGTCATAAGATCCCCATCCGATCTTCTGCTAAATATTCACGAAGGAAAATGCGCAAAAAAGTGTCAATTATGATATAATAGTTTCGAAAAATGGAGGAGTGCACAGCACAGACATCGACCGAGCTAAGCAGCATATGTAGTGATTCCGAACAGGGCGATAGATCCATGGAGACTAGTTGTTCATGACCAACAGGATTTTGACGATCGGTGCAAGGCGTGTTCCTATCCAAGACACAACTAAGCGTAGCAAAAAATAAGTTTAAATAGACAGATTACTGTAATCTGAACGCACACTGTCAACCCTGCTCACTAAATCAATTTTATAACACCTTCAGAATTGAAAATAGATCAATTCACCTGGTTATCGGCATTCCGAAAAACTATGACACAACCCTACTCGATGATGACAAATTTCAGGTATAGAAACGTGGAAGATTTCCAGAATCTCCAAGTAGATCTTATAGTCTGTTTTTTATAAAATGCTTCCAAATAGAAAAGTGACAAAAATCAGTAGTGCCGTCAAAATCGTTTACATAAGGCTCTTGCTGTAAAATTTTTCACTCTAAAAATTGTTGAAGGTTGAAACTGAAATAATACTTGCTTTCCACTTTCATTGTTCAGAAGCATATCACAAAAAACAGACTATAGTTATGTAGTCATTTCGCTACGATGAAAAATTAACGATTATCCATTTTATTCGCTAAATTTACAATACAAGCGATTTGTAAATTTCAACATAAATTTGCATACAATTCAACGAGCAATTATTCTCGTTGACCGAAAAGTACATTGTCGGACTATTTATGAGAACACTGATGAGTAAAAAATATGCAAACTTTCTTTTTTGCTACTTTTCAAGTAGAAGATTCCTGGTTGTGGGAAAAACGCACGACACGTACACATGTTTCCAGATACTACAAATGAAGTGGTAAAACAAAAATAAAACAAAATAACACGCTATATATACTCAAAATAATAGATAGTGTTAGAAAAAAATTTGTCTACTTGTGTATTTTGTTGTTAGATCGCATTTTGTTGATCTTTTTGTATAATTATAATATAAACTGTGTAAACCAAGATTGAAAGGTAAAAAAGACCAACAATAATGAATATTTACAAACATGCAGCTTTGTTTGTGTTCCAACGAAATGAAATGGGAAAATATATGAAAGAGGTGTGGCAGTTTACGCGAAATACATCACGCTATTAGCATCCGGATGAACTTGAATAGCTCTCAACATAGAACTTAAGGTGGTATCTTCGCTAGTAGCCGACGGCTGACTTCCTTCGCCGCTAAAAATATGAATAAGTGGTAGCTCACGTGTATTCAAAATTTGGCTGAATGTTCGACAATGCTTTTATGTTAAAAGGAAACATAAAATTCAGAATTCTCCAAAATTAAGCTTGAAACAGACGATAGTTCATAATTCTAATGAATAATATGATGAATATATAAAAAATTAAATCCTGGAGGAAACTCTCAGAGTAAATCCAAAAAACTACCTGTCATGATCCCGATCGATCAAATGGTAGCGGGCACGAAAAGCGACTAAATGTGCGTAGTAGGCTGGCGCCGGTATACTTACGCTACGCGTACAACGGACGTACGTGTGACATAATTGATAAGTTAATTGCTGCAGTTCATCGGCCGACAACGCGTTGTCGTCCCATAAAACGTGGTAGTGGCTTGGACGACTAGTGCCCTGTAAAACGTGAGAAAATTGTATGATCAATTGAACTTAAACGGAATCTGTACCGATATGTTTGAACGTCTTCAACGAAAAAGTTTCAAAGGTAATCTCACTCGGATCAGTGACAGTGCCTTTTTAACTTATATTGTCAGAGAAGTACTGTTCGATTTTTTCAAATTTAGAACTGACTGGGCTATAATTAACATAGATATTTCAATTTTCCAGCTCATTGTTTGTCCTCATCATCGAAATAGAAACATTAAAACTATCTTAAATTACAGAAGTGAAAAAATTATGGAAAACGCAGTGAAATCATAATTAAATAATTTAGTAGAATAATTTTATGAAATTCGAGGACAATGCGTAACGTGAGACATAAGTAAACGAATGCACAAATCTAGTCAATTTCGAGCCCGACAACGAAAGGAGAAGCATAGGCAAATATAATTTTTTCCGAAAAAAATCTTTTGCTGCAAAACAACAGGAAAAACATGAAGAATTGAGGTATCCTATATAATAAATTAATAACTCCGTTTTGCATGAATAGAACTTTGTCAGAATCGAGAGAAGAATTGAAACTTTCAGCGTCTGAAGTAAAAGCATGAAAATATTCATTTTCGAATGAGCCTTAGAAAGCAAAATAATCCCAACAGAATAAATCTACATCGTGGCCGAAATCTTCTTTCTCACTTTGTGTTCAACTAATGGCTACAATCAGCTACAGAAAAAAGGGTCCATGTGCACTGGTCGTTCATTATTTGCATGGATATCTTTCTATGCGCCGGGGCTCATTGGGAAAAATGGACTTTAGTTGCACGCATGCATCAGTTGATCAATGAGCTAAAGCTGTCTTCAGGACTATAGCCCATTTACTTCACAATTGCAGATGCATCGCTAAAAGAGTAGGTTTAATTCGAATTCGATACGCAATTTTCAATTAGTAGAAAACCAAAAACATCAAGTAGGAATCGATCATTTTTCAAAAATTCAAGCAAATCAGCGGAAATTATATCGAGTTCGAGCACCAAGATTCAAAAATCAGGCGCCAAATGAAAATTTACAATTTTTAATCAGCAAAAGATTCTGTCATTGCCCAGTTCAGCACTTAAACATATGCATATTGTGAAACTTTCAACAGTTTTCATGTTTTTTCGAAAAGTTCTGACTTCCTCTCTAAACAAAGGCCGCTGATACTCTAAAACTGTTATATCGTCACCACCAGAGATAAAAGTGTTACATAACATTTTTTGTAAAAAAAATGAGACAACAGGTGCTAGATCCATTCTATAACACTTTCTACATAGTCAAAACATTGCTATACATATAAGAGTCAATATTATATGTAGGAGATACAAAGATTTAAAATACAGATATAAATGCGTATGCTTTATGTTTCTTGAGCTTCGAACGGTTGCTACAATGATCAGTCTAACCTAGTGTGATAGGTTGAACCTGGAAAATAGTAATTTTTGATTGGCTATTATTGGTGATTCCCTATGACAAAGGGGCCATATACAGCAAATTTAGCTGATTAGTCATGTGGAAAAAGGTGCTATACATACCAACGAGCTAACTTTCTGCCATAGCTAGTGTCTCTAGAGTATTGACATGGCTGCCATTAAACATGTTCATAAGTGGTTTCCTTGAGAAACAAACTCCAGTTTAAACAAAAACAATTTGGCTTTTCGGAAATAAAATATCCATGCACGTCTGAAGCTGATTTTCTCAAAACCATAAATCCTTTATGTAACATCTCCTTCCCTGGTGGTGACGATGACTCCACGCATAAAAACCCCAACATACCCCACAGATCTGATCCTCATTGATATAACAAATCTTCATTGATATTTTTCATGCAATGGAGCAGCCAATATCATAACAGTACATAATCTTGCCAACGTTTCAAATGGATAAAACTGTGAAGATGTATCTGCACAAATACTAAAAATATTTAGACGATTTGAGAGGATTACTAAAGAAAATTATGTTTGTTTCCTTCATGGTCGTAGATAGAAATTTTTTGAAGAGCGTCTCTTCTTTCAGGGAAAGTAAAACCTAGAGGCTTTCATGTTGGATTCATATATACATTTATAGATTCGAAATTTCGATCCGATGCTGAAGCTCGTCGAAATTCTAGCAAAATTGGAAAACCTACTTGGAAAAATCAGTTGTACTTGGTAAATAATGATAATTTCAAGATATGACTTCAAATTATAGTGAAGCTTGAACCTGAATTCCGGCGTGACTGCACAAATAAAAGTCGAATTCGGTTGGATGAGTGATTCCGACGTCGACCGTCGTACCGGGCGGTATATTATTGGCCTTTCCAACTTGATCCTTCTTGTCGACGGCAAATAGCCGCGTGTGGTGGCGTTTTTGAACGGCGATGAACGTTATTCCCGGTTGATACGATCTTTCTAACATCATGCAAGCTTCTCGCATGGCTCGCAGTTCGTGCTGAAGAACCTATAATAGAAGAGACGACTATAAGTGAAAGAACCGAATCTTTTTCTTTCTTACACTGCATTAGAAACCTTCGATCATTTAAAAAAATCAAGATGTGAAATGCTCACGTTGAAAAATTGGCCTTCCGAAACGCCGTCGCGATAAAAAACGATTCGCGTAGGTTTGAAACGCGTACTCCTATAAAACTGTACTAACAATTCGCGTACCATTTGAGCTAAATCGCTAATGATTTCCTGACGATGTTGTTGAACGCGAACGGTGGCAGCGTAACGAGATGGATGGGCGTCCATCGATCCGACAACCTGAATAAATAATTTAAAAGCTTGAAAAAGTGGAAAGAAATGAACATAAATACATTACTAACCGCGGCGATTGAAGGTTTCTTACTATCGCCAGCCGGCGGATGAGTAATATCGGCGCCCATAAAAATAACGGGTTCGTTAAACACGCGTGGCCTGAAAAAGTCAGAGGTATTCCACGGCATTCAAACAATGAAATCGAACCAAAAATGAACAATAGAATAAACACTTTCTATCTAATTACCTGGTATTCGGGACTAGGATACTATTCACACCGCCCAATTTCACGTTTATTTTTAGGCATAAGTTTGACAACGTTTGAGGAGTAGTTTTGACAACGTTTTTTGACTGAACACATTGTGTAGCTACGCCCAAAATAGTATCGCCAACACGTTTGACTTCGGCTGAAAGACAAAACACTAATTTGATCGAAAAGATTACAAAATCCGCGAATCGTTCACAACAGAATAATTTTATACAACAATCAGAATCAGTGAAGCAAATACAAATGGACATAAATCATCGAAGAATAAAAAATCTGGTCATTTGCTTAAAAATTTGACGACAAATACATATTAGGCATTAGAATTTACGTAGAAAAAAATATCTGTTCAATTCAGCAACGCAAAAAGTCAAAATTCAACCGCGAAATATCGGTGAGCAGAAAATTTGGGTCTAATTCGTGTGAAAATATAGAAGTTTATTTGAACAGTCATCAAAATCCGTAACATTTACCGTATACAGGAGTTTTGCCCGGTAAAACGACAATAATTAATTGTAACCCTTGATATCCTTGTTTCAAATATTTAAACATCGGTTCAACTTGATCGACGCCCATAGCGTATTTACAAAAGCACGGTTGGCCAGTAACCGGCATGCCCGCTTCGTTCGAAATGCGCTGCAATTGTTGGGTAAAATTTCTATAAAAAATTAAATATTTAACTAAAGTTAGTTACAAGGACCACCAATTTCGAAATTCGATAGTGAATAGACATCAAAATCATACACGCCTGCGTCACAATTCAAGAAATTTACCTCAGATCATATTCTTTGACTATTTGCTGTTGCGCGAAACAAGCTATGGCCCAAACTTTAATTTCTACTCCGGTATGGAATTGCTTGCCACGCATATCCCAAACGCCTTGATTTGGCACAGCCGTTGCTTTGGTCTGAGACGAAACAACGTCAAAAATCAACGTATAGGAGGAGCTGATTCTTCAAGATATTCACCACGAAATCTCATCATACAAGCACGGGGGTTGCCATCATTTAGTAAAAATTAATTATGATCCTACAGCGAAGTGCACTTCACCAAAGATATAGGGTGTCCTGAAAGGAGCAATAAGTATACAAACCCAGGCTTTAAAATCATCAGGGTTTCCTCAAATTTGAAAAAATGCAAAAGTAGGCAACAACAGCCCCTCTGGAATCTCGAAAATTGTTGTGTCCGAAATCTAGATATTTTGTAGGTCTGCATGGGGCCGAATTTCATCGGTAGATTTTGAGTGAAATGAGGTACCACTCTATGATTTGTAAAGGGCCAGAATCAAAATGAGAATATAGACTAATTTCACTAATGCTGATGTTACTGTAGAAACTTGAAAACTTCAAGTTATTGACTGCAGACATATGGTTCGGAAAACCTAAGCAAGAGCCGAGTGGTGGAGGAAATTTCGACTGTTTGAGAATCCTGCACTTCAGGTTGTGCATTCTGCACTATCTTGTTTAGGACATGACAAACAAAAGTTTGTATATCTGCATTGTTAAATTGAACTAATCACGAGTGCGGCAGAGAAAGAAGTTTTAACTCAAGTTTGGGTTACTATCGCCAAGCCTAATGCCATGTAACCTGATTCAAATTTCCTCATGAATTTGCTGGGGATGTTTTTGACTATTTTTACTTGTTTTTCCAAACTTTAATTTTTTCCGTCGAGTGGGTAGGGTTTACCAGAGGTCCCCAAGGTCAGATTTTTCAGATAGGGGTAAAATTGAAAAATTGCAGTGGTAGTGTAGCTAAACGTCCACTAAACATTTCGTATTGTCACAAAATTAGGCGCCAAGTGGTCAATTTTTAGGACTTTAGGTAGGGGTAATAACCCCTTCATACCCCTCCCTATGGGGTTGTCTGGGGTTTACCATGATTAAAGATCGGCCAAGTCTAGAAGAGAGTTCCTATTTTGCTTGCAGTTGCTGTGACTGGACTCCCCGTAGCGAGGAATATCAGGAGCGTATTATCTTTATCATTACATGTAACGGGCCCCCGAGGTCTGGGGGAGCAGGGTCGGGCGACTTTTTATGGGCCGGGGTCAGTAATTTCCAAAATTTTAAGGGGAGAGGTCTCTCAAAGAAAAAATTGATTTTTCACGAAAAAGTCTGAAAAATAGTAATTTTTTCCTAAAAGACCGAAAAGATGTATTCTTGGCGCAAAGCGCCCAGAAATTTCAGATTTTTGACTATTTTTCGTTCAAAAATCGACATTTCTGATCAAAAAATTGAAATTTTTCAGTATTTTTCTAACCAAAAGTATGGGGATCCCTACGGCTACCATATGGTCGAGGATTTCTGGAGTGTGGTACCTGGTTTCAAACTCGTGATTCATAATCAAATGTGGTTAATAATACTTGAGCCACATTCGGCATCAGCGCCTCCAATTGGGAGCACTGTTATAACCCTTATCAGTGATGGAATAAGCTCATACTCCTGATGATGCTGGTTCAAATAGTTTCCAAAAGTATGTTGTGCCCGATTCTTGAAATGTGCAGGAATCAGTTGACATGACAATCTTCAAAGTCTGACAATTCTGTGCGTATAATTAGTACATCCAAGTTGCATGATTGGGAGCTGGAAAATGGGATCGAAATAGTAAATGTTTTTTGACTGTAAAAAGCGTATAGTAGGGGCATTATTCATTTTTGTAAGTTATAAGTGAGAATTGTTTTGTTGTTTTGTGGTGAAAGTACGTACACCACACTCCTCCGCAAAAGCCTTGAGGGCAAAAAAAGGTCACGGCATGGCGCACAGCATATGTCCAGTACTACCCTTACAATTTTACCCCTACCTAAATGTTGGACTTTGAAGACCTCTGATTAGAGCGCGGACATTAGAGCGCAGGGACAATAGAGCAGGGAATATACAGCGAGGACATTAGAACGCAGGACAATAGAGCGCATGGACATTAAGGCACATCTATTGGTTCGAAAAAAATTTACCCAACTTTCCGTGATCTGCAATGAACGCGAATTTTAAATCGTTTTTGGACATGAAAAAAGAATACTAAGCAAACAGCTTTATTTAAAAAACTGACAAAAAACTGCGTGTGTGATTCTGAATGCGAGTTAAAAATTCAAGATGAATTCGAAAATAACAAAATGAAATAATTTCATTCGAAGGTTCAAAGGTCAAATAACTGCGATTTTTGAAACATCTCCATGGTGGAAAAATGCTTTGGCTCCGACCTGAACTTCTTCAGGTAGACACGAAAAAACTTAAAGAAAGCATTTTTGGGCTGAAATGTAGTTATTTTTCACATTATTTTATGTTCGTTTTTTATTTTTCTCTTATTTAATTTTTCTGTGCTCTATTGTCCTGCGCTTTAATAGCTCTGTGCTCTACTGTCCATGCTTTATCGTCCTGCGCTCTATTGCGCCTATCCGTTATTGTCCTGCGCTCTATTGTATCTGTGGCCGACGCAGAGAATTTTTCGGGGCAGCAGGGGCGGTAATTTTTTTATTTACAATTTTTATATTTTTGTTAAATTATTTGCTTCGACATGCAAACGATTTTTTTCTTTTTTTCTCATTTTTCTTTTTATTCTTAAAAGTTTTTCCAAAAAAAACCAAGAAGAAAAAAGGACGAAACAATGGGGCAACTGGCTGTAGATTTCTGATAATATGCGTTCAACCATCATCTTGATAATTATTATTTTTAGACCATGAGTTTAGGAGGCGCGGCCGCCCTCGCCATTCGCTACTGTATTGACTCTAATGTCCGCGCTCTATTGTCCTTACGCTCTATTCTCTCTGCGCTTTAATGTCCCTGCATTCTATTCTCCTGCGCTATATTGTCCCGCGCTCTAATGTCTCGGTACCCCCTAAAATTTTTTCAACGCAGTTTTTTAGATGATTTTTATGCATATTTTGTATGAAAAACATGCATGTAAAGCTTTTCGTATTTTCCTTCACCGACCCCCACCCCTTCGATAAAAAGTCCGGAGATCCTCACCCGGCTAGCCGCGTATGTCTGGTTTGATTGGCTGTCTTGCCTCCCAAACGATTAGTATGACCTGAATCTGGAAACGAGTCATCCATTTGCATTCATTAGACAAGTCTGCTTCTATCAAAATTAAGTTGTTTTAAGCCCCTTTTTTCTGGCTTTGTAATCTATACTAACATACACTAACGGAAGATTCCAGTTCACCTATTTTTAATGTTTTTCCAACTTTGCAGAAACCCTGTTGACTTTAAGGCCCGGGTTTATAAAGTTTTGTCGCTCCTTTCGGGTACTCAGTATCTTTGGTAGTGTATTTTATTGTAGGATAAAAAAAATTTTCCTCACAATATCAAGGCTCTATGAATTTATATACATATGAATCTCACCCGTCCACCGTACAATAACTTCGGCGCTGAAAGAACGCGTCCTTTAACTTCTGTCATGGTCGGATTTATAGCGATGCCGAACTCATGTGCAAACGGATCAGTATTAAATTCAGCTTTCCTGACTAAACTGGCGATTTCTTTTTCGCGTTCTGGAGCTGACCGAGCCGTTGCCTGGAAAGTAAACAATAATTAAGTCCGATGAATGTTGATTACTTTCTTGACTAAATGTCTGAAAAAAACGTATAGCTTGTCAGCATAACAACATTAAACATGCATTATGTATATGTGCATCAACCATATAACGGTTAAAATTGCCTTCTAAACTACTGCTTTAAACAAGATGCCCGTTACATATTTTTATCAAACTTTTTTAGTCACTTTTTAATACAAAACTCACCCTTATCATTGTTGAAGTTTGAGTATCAGTTAATTTTTTGATACAGCGTTGGCCTGGCACGATATTGCATACTTCAGGAGGAAGGTAGGTGTGCTTAGCTTCTTGGCCGACTTGTAAACACGGTAAATGCGGGTATTTTAACTGCAGATGATATTTGTCAGCGAAATATTTGGCAACGGCGCATTCTACCGTTTGACCACTTTCCATTTGAAGGGGAAAACTAAAATATTACTAACTTCTATCTATCAGTAAGAATGAAGGCAAGCAACTTTCCAACAAATATTGAATTTCACGACTCCAGACAATATCAAAATCTTAAATTTTATTAAAATGTAGTTATTAGATCCTATCAACTTTATCGTTTGAGGGTCCAAACCAACTTGAGCGAAAAAAGTAATCACTGATTTAAAACTTTAACGAATGAACTCACGTCTGGGTTTGACAAGGCCTTCTTGTTACGTTGCATACGCGGTATTTGCGGCGCATTTGACCACAATGAGTAATTTCAATTTTAAGACCTTAACGAAAGGTGATCATAACTAATCAGCCGGAAGCAGAGGGGTGTTTCAAAGAGATAGCAAGGATAAATTAGGACTGCGGCGAAATGCGAGAAAAAGATTACCAACAGGTAAACACATCGTTAATAAAATAAGACTACACGTCATTCAGTCGGCTATACCTCTGATTTCTTTCGTGAATTTAACACGTTGAGCGTCAGACAATGTTTTACGATCCGCTAAACACGCCGGCGGCATTTCTAGAACTTCGGCCATAAACTCTATAACGGGCATGGACCGATAAAATGCGGTAGCGGAGACTAAATAGAGTAAATGACGTAGAGCGTCAAATCAAAAAATATGCAATTTCAAATGCACCGTCAATGTTCAACATCATTTTCCATTGCGAAGGACGTACGCTTTGATGAAAACCAAACCAAACTTCGCGACCACCGCCTAATTTGCTATCTGGATAGCCGCCCGGAGGAGAAAAGAATGAACGTCCAACAGGAGTATACCTTAACACAAGTGAGCATTGTGTATATACATTACGTTAGCCGCGAACTAAATTTAACTATCCCTAGCTCTGTCGAGAATGAATACAGGTACAACTTTCAAATACCTATGTCAAGTTTAACACTTTGTAGGTGAGGCCAACACAATATGATACTTTCTTTCTATGTTGACAACAGACAAGATTTCATCGTTGCACAGAAACATGGACACTAACCTAAGACTGGGCAGATGTCTCAAAATGACGTCCATAGCTTGAACTGATTCGTAGGGTATCGTGCGAATACGGCCTTCCATGGCTTCTTCTAAGGTTGACAAACTAACTTGAGAACACCATTTAATCGATACTTTGAATTGTCGCTCGACAGCAGAATCGCCTGGCAGTGTCACTTCGAGTTCGACCTAAGGTAAAGAATTGATATCCGTATTTACAGCCTGGAAATGATTCGTTCGTAATCAAGAATTTTCATTTGAGGTGCAGATAAAACCCTTTCAAGTACTTGTACAGAACAAAAAATCACATCTTTAAGATGGCTCAGTAAATATGCCAATTTAATTATTCAAATACTTTTTTTCATCATATTATTCTGTTTTTTCTTGAAATTCTTTGAACTGCGCGGGCTTTTTTATTTTCCGATGCTTTTTGCTTATTTGTGCCTCTACTAGCAGCAGGTTCTGAGGAAGTCTTTCGCGCGAAAATTGTCTGTCTCACAGTTTTGCATTGTTTTGACTAATTTTTGAATACAGAGAGGACGTTATGCTTTGATCTTCTTGTGACGTAGGATACTTACTTTATCTTTGCCTATTGGAAGTGGATCACGTGTATACATGTTCTTTTTACCATCGTACACGGGTTTAAGCTGACCAAAAATTCGTCCGTAGGCGCGTACCATTGTATTAACGATTTCTCTGAAGAGAGAAAGAATGGAACGTATAAATTACAGTTTGATGCATACATGCACAAGGTCAGGTACCTCAGGGTATTGAAAAGGTCCAAAATGTGGCACATAGTAATTTTTTCCAGGATTGGGTATATAGTAATTTTATTTTTGAAGAAAGTTTCTCATAAAATACAAACTGGTTTTTGCATGCTTGAGTTATCTCTGCTGCAAAAAAAACAACTTGGCAAAGCACAAAAGGAAGAAGCAATCTATTTTTGGCAGCATTACCTGAATAGCCAAACTATACCCGGGGGTGACAACATCTCTAAATTGATCAAGCTTGTTATAGTACTCCTGACTGGAAGTGCTGATGCGGAACGTGGTTTCTCTATCATGACTACTCGGGGGTCAAAGCTACAAGGCAATATCCTTGATGACCTGCTTCGTATTAGAATCAATGGGCCGAAGAAAATTCAAAATTTTAATACTGCCAAATATGCAAAGGCGTGGATCAGCCAGAATCATTTACGCACTGATGATCCAATTCAAATCGAGAAAAAACGACCGAATGAAATTGAGCTGGATAAAGCAGTTAACACTGATTTATCCTATTTTCTATCAAGCACCATATTTTAAAGTTTTTTTGCATTGCTCAAGTGTACATTGCTCTTGTTTGTATTGCTAGAGAAAAATAATTATTGACATCTAGTTGAAGCAAACAGATCAAGCTTTGTCTCTCTTTCAGCTGATCATATTCTCAATCTGACCTTCTATAGAAATATTTTGCTTATATTTCTAGTTTTTGGACAATATTTCAGTACTTTAGTTTCTGAAACTGGGCCCATAGCAAAACTTCACTTCGACCTTCAGGGCATAGTAATCAAATAACCGATGTTTTCACGAATGAACTACAGCCTAGACAGATATTATGTATACGTATAATTTTTTCAGATGTTGATGGAGAATGCACGTCATAACATGCAGGGGAACATCTACAACCAATTTTTAGAACAACATCGGGATAGATTGAAAATTTCTGGAAGAAGCTTGAAGAGGCGCATCTTAATCCAGAGCCAAAAATCTACAAGACATAAAGACATATATATTCATAACAAAATTAACTGTTAATGACTAATAAACAAAAACTACGAAAACCTAGTTTCAATAATAATGGTCCTTCTTTACCTGTTAACCCGCCTGGGACATTTTTCGGGTGAGACGCTAATTTCGTAATGTTGAATGACGCCACCCGGTATCCTAACTTGGAAGTGATTGGCCCTTAAAACAACCGGCCGACCTTCTATACCGTGACCAGGTCGTCTAGGCGCCAAAAATACCGTGCACATTGAAGTAGTATCTTCGGGTTTGTACCCTGACGAGGCAATAGGTCCGCCTGAGAATCAAAAACAGATATTCAGTCGACGATGACAAGTCCCCTGTCAACAGATATTCATAGCTGTAAGACCTCCGATCAATTGGTGGGGGGGGGGGGGGTGGGGGAAAAAACAACAAATTTTGACCGCAAAAATTGGTAAAAATGTATCGAAACTGCGAGTTTGACCCCCAAAATAAGCACAAAAATTCTCTTTATAGTGTGAAGCACCAAAAAATTGACTCATTGCACACTGCTTCTTATCAAACCTAGCCATTTTTAGCGCGAAATAGCATTTTATATATGTGGTCTGATAATGATATAAATCGGATACTTATCCTGATTTTTTTGAGTTCGAGTATCCTGACGGCCCACGAATACCGTTATTATGACGACACTGGCTGCTATGGTGGGATTGTCACTGCACTTCCCACTTAAATTACATGTACAATGGCGAAATCCAAAATTTTTAAGACGACTTCTGGAGAAATGTCAAGTCTGAGTAAACTTCTTCATGTCTCAAAGGCAACTTTCTAAAAATATTGTAAGTGCATGAGGGTGAACATTTGGAGCATTTAAAAATGGTGGAAATGTCAAACTTTACCACCGCCCTGAGCAGGTCACAATTCTAAATACTATTCCCTGCACCTCAAGAGGAAAATAACATTTGACATTTATGATACAGATTTGACCTACAAGCCAACTGATTTGAACACAAAAAAGAAATTTGAAATTCTAGAATAATTCACAAACTTCTCTTGATCAGCATTCATTCCAAAGAACTAAAAGAACCCAAATAAGGCAATCTGATTTTCTAATTAAAGTCCGTTTTTTTATTTTTTGATTTTGAGTCTTTATCGAGTACCCGTTTTGCATCCTTGGTATAAATGCACAGCAAGCGAGAACTAGTTAAGAGGGGCCGTTCTCACTTCAAATTCTCATCCCAGCAGTTGATAGCATGCATATTATGGCAGCGGTAGCCAATAATTATTGATGGAATATTAAAACGAAGAATTTTAAAAAGTACTAAAAAATTCCTATTTTATTTTTGCATCTTACCCGGAGCCAAATTTGATGTTTTAGCCGTCATAAAAGTTAGCGGTTGCGTGCCGACAGGCGCAGGTGGTTGCCCGATAGGCGGCAGTGGCGGTTGTTGAGTGATGGGCATTTGCGACTGGCCGAAGGGCGGCGCTTGATTGAACAAGCTGCCGACATGAGGAACGAACGACGAGGGAATTAATGCCGCTTCTGTTTGAAAGAACAACGAATTCGTCGAATCTAAAGCATAGCTAAATGGAGTTTGTTTGATCTGAGCTCAAAGTACAGTCTGAGATTTATGATCAGTCTATTGCCAGACATGAATCCGTTTGCATTAGCGATTTCAGACCTTTTAGAAAGAATCAAAAGTTCAGAAATGTAAAAATCCGCTTGCACCAACGTTAAGACTTATATAAACTAGTGATGTGCACCAGAAAAATTTTCATATCCGGATATCCGTGTTTTCTACACCTTCGGATATCCGGATATTTTTAATGTTATTTGCTCATAAGTGGGAAGAAGTCTACAAGACTATACATAATCATATTCAATAGGTGCAAAAACTTTCCATTTTGTATTTAACGTTAACCGTGATTGTTAGAAAAATATGTAACTTTTTTAAACTGCAATATCACAGTAAGTACTGTAGTAAAAGTATAGCTTTTTTTATATTTTTTCTTTTCGTTTTTAGTGAAAAGTGAAAAAGCTTTTCGGTGGATAGATTCTATAAAATTGACCTGCTTTTGCCACGTCTCTCTTGAATTTACGAAGATCCAGCCACATATATTGGAGTTGAATCAGGATCTTGTATTTGCTCGGTCTGGATTTTACTCTGGAATCGTTAGATCCGATAGCTCTGGGTAAAAACTGACTTCTTAGAACTTAGCGACTTCGCAGGAAAAGTTACTTTCAAACCAAATTTTGGACTTTAATAGAAACCAAAGCCGTGCTAATGGAAATTTTTGGTCGTTAGCACGCATGCTAATGACTGAGAAGGGAGAAACTTCGAGAAGGATATCACAAAAAATGAACAATTGTACGATATCGGAAAAAAATCAATAATCTGTATTGAAGTTGAAGTGCAGTTCCAGATACAATAAAAACATGTAAACTTTTATCCAAACAGAACGTGAATTTGGTGATTCATAATAGTATTACTGTCAAACTAACTACTGAATATTTACTTGTCATTTTCTAAACTTGTATTCCATTATAAATCGAGCTTTTTATCCTATCGAAACTACTAGTTTCGTGTAGTCTTGTCCCGAAGCGGACAAGCCTAGCCTCGACCCGGGGCAGGTGCCGGGAATGGGGCCTGGGACAACCGTAGTTTTTTGTTATTAATCATAATCTGACCGAAAAATCAAAATTTCATGTTTCTTCTCCATTTTTGATTTCGATAAATTACTGACTGTAAAAGGATCAGGGTTGGCGGGCATTGGGTTTTTGGGTTGGAAAATTGGGCTTTTCTGGGTTTTTAAAAAAAAATGATTTTTTTCTATTTTGCTCTCAATAATACAAGTTTCTTCCTGATTTAACCATAAATTGAGAGTTGAGCCAACTTTGTAATCGCAATACAGTCTCTTCTGACACTGAAATGATAACAGATTTGAGATAAGATTACACAATACAACAAATAAATCAAATGCTTCGTAAATTTTCAATTCTGGAAACTTTTAGCGTTATTCGATTCCGTTCGTATGACTGTTCTGTTGAGTGGAGTTATTCTAATCTAAAAGCTAAAGATTCATATTCAATAAATTCAACTTATGTTTGAATTGTTTTTTGACTAAAGTTGATTTGCTTTGGTGGTTTGTCTGAACATTAGGCAGATTTTACTGCTCATGAGTCGTGAGCAATACACAGCATTACTCGTAACTGCTCAAGTTTTTGTTATACATACTACTCGCATCGCAGTCATCAGCAGCTCGTGAGTTGACTTGAGCAACCCTAAAATTTGGGGGAACGGCAGACCCTCTGTAAAGAGAGGCAGCTGGCAGTTTTTCGGGTCCAAAAATGAGCTCCAAAGTATGTTTTTTGAATGGCCGTACAAGCAATATGAATGTTGAATATACATCAAACTTTTTCAGCCTGCAACGTCACAATTTACAAACAACTCGCTGAATAGATGATCTCGGCAAGCGAAGCTGAAGATGAAGAAAAAAATACGTTTCATTACAAAATGCTGGAGGGGCCGAAAATCTGCTATGCAAAATTGGTTGACGGTCAAACATGTCCTTCGTTCCAAAAAAATTGTCTTGAGGGTGCGTTTCTAAAACTAATAATAACAAACAGGCGGAATTTATTTTGTCATGTTATAATCAGGTGTTTTTCTTGGTGGTGCCCACAGCATCATCGTAGCGTAATTTTTCAACATTTGGCTTTGTTTCACACCAAGTTGCATAATCATTGTCATCTGCTACAGTCGAAAAACCTGTCTTCATAAAATTTAATGCCCACAATTTTTTCGACGGTGAGTCGGATGATTTTACTTGTTATAATGAGTAATTTGTGTATTTGTGCTTCAAAATCAGGAAAAATGATTTGAAAATTTGCTTTAAGAAGAAAAAATGATGTTGCATTTACTTTAAATCCACAATTGTGAATTTGAAAAACCCTGATAAAATCTAGAAAAACCCATGAAAACCCCAAAAAACCCAAATCCGAAATTTTGAAAATGGGTTTTTTCCCAACCATGATGGATAATATTCAGAAAAGCTCAAAAAATGCATAGATAAAGCATTGGTCGCCATTTGTAAGCGAAAAAATTTTTGACCTCTTTCGCCAAATGGCGGAACGATCTCTGCGAAAAAAAACAGTGAGCCGAGCCGATCAAAGGAAAATCGGTCAAAAAACGAAAAATTCGCGGCGCTCCGCACCGAAATTAAGTATCAATTTTAAAGTAAAAATTCAGGCGTCACAAACGTGTTTTGTCTATTTTTGGGGAAAAAAAGTCTAGTTGTGGAGCACTTACTGAACCCTCCAAAACTTATTCTAGAACGCTGGAAAATGAATCTTTTTATTTTTTATTTCCCAGACAGAAGGTTTGATTTCACAGTGAATTTAATGAATTTTCAGTCGGACAAACTAGAATTCAAAAACTAGGCAAGCGACCAAGAATTTGGATCTTTCAGTCGGCAAAAATTTCCACACTCAAAATTCTTTAATCACATGAAAGTTGAAATTTTTATGAAGATGGCAAAAAAAATTGGGAAAATGGCCGAGAAAAATGTTAGGTCTCATCAAATTCGCGAACAAACAATACAGTACATACATGTAATTGGGTGGGAAGTGCTATGGGAGCCATATGGTAGCCCTCGGGACCCCCACACTTTTGGTCAGAAAAATACTGAAAAATGTTAATTTTCTGATGAAAAATGTCAATTTTTGAACAAAAAATGGTTAAAAACATCAATTTTCGGCGCTTCGTGCCATAAATACATTTTTTCATCATTTTTTAGACAAAAATTACTACTTATTAAACCCTTTTTCGGACTTTTTTCATCACAAAATCGAATTCTTTTTCCTTCAGAGACCCCTCCCCCCTCATAATTTGGGAAATACTGACCCCCGGCCCCAAAAAAAGGGCCCAACCCCCCCCCCCAGACCTCAGGGCTCCGTTACATTACATGTATGAGACAGGATCAAACATTTACACATAATATGTTGATAATTAGAAGAACCTATAAGCACTAATTAGGATGACCTTTTATAACCGCGCACTAAAATAATATGAAAAATCATATGAATTGATCACTTTTTTTCACTTTGTCACTTTTTTTCATTTTAGAACGCATAAAAATGCATCTCCAGACAGAAAACCCCATAACCTGATCAAAAGAGCAGTCAGGCCTCAAATTGCACTGTGCAACTTGGCAGAAAAAATTTGGTTGCACAGCCCGAAATTTGGTTACTGTGTGCAAAAAAACCCTGCCCTCACCACAAAATCTAAGGTTTACCCTCCGCCTCCCCCCCCCCCCCCAACTGGTCGGACCTCTTACAGGTATCGTATGTGCCATACCTGTAATAGGGGGGGGGGGGGGGCCCCCACCCCGAACTTGGTCGAACCCTATACCCAAATGTTGGGTGGGACCCCCACCGCCAACTTGGTCAACCCTATACCCAACCCCCCCCCCCCCAAACTCGGAAAAAGTGGAAAAAACAAGGAAAAAAGTGGCTTTTTTGGCCTTTTTTGGGAAAATTTTCGAAATTTTTTTCGATTTTTTGGGGTTTTTTCGACCCCCCCCTTCCCAAAATTTTGGAAAAGTTGCGACCCCCACCCCCAAAATTTTGGGTTTACCCTCCCCCCAACTGGTCGGACCTCTTACAGGTATGGTATGTGCCGAGGTGAATTCTAGGCCCTGTCCTACAAAGACCAAGGCGATGCGTGAACAACCACAAAAACATTAATGTTACCTTGTCCAAGAGATGAAAACATAACAAAAACGGTTGCGGATTTCGAATGTAAACAAGCTTATTGGACACAGACCGCGCGCTCAGCGCTGTGAAAAATCGATGACGTCAAGGCACAATTCGTGACTGACTGACTAAACTGTCGCACTTGCACATCAATCATGCCAAGACACTGTAGGTCAGAAATTGCGAGCAGTCACGTAGACAACTCATCATCCCACCCCATAGTAAAAACGGTTCTAGATAGATATAAGGTTTTTTTGCATAATATTCGCCATATGAGCAAACACAGGGATGGCAAAGGTCATTGGGGCTCTATAATCAAATGGTGCTCGGCGGGAAGCCAAAAACTTGCAAAAAATGGCCTTTTTTAGGGCCCCAGTTGCCGCAGGTTCCTCAATGGGTATGCATCCATAGACCTTGATACTTTCACCCGTGCATCTAGCAAGTGTCCTCTCGAAACGCTTTTTTTATTTTTTGCAAATATTGATTTGGTCGAATATTTCGAGAAAATTCCCTTCGTTTGTTTACAAAAAAAATCATTTTTTGGTGAAACGGATGTAGTGTTATCTAATTATCCTGAGTGTAAATTTCCGTGGTCTTATTGGGAAGGGTTTTAGACTATTGGGAATTCAATGGATGCGGCCACTTTACACAAAAAATTATCCAGGATGTGAAGAAGCGTTTTTTCTTGATTTTTGGTAGATGGAGTTTTCGATCGCGGCTAATTCAAAGATGCGGTCACTGTACACGAAAAATTTTCCCGGGTGTAAACAAGCGTATTTTTGTGATTTTTTGGTGGAGGAGTTTTTGACTGCCATGAATTCAATAGATGAGCACCATATAAAGAGCCGATCATTATCAACAAATGATACGTTCATTGGGCCCAACAGAAGCCGCACCAAAACTACCTCTGATTTTGCTGCCATAGTATTTCTAATTTTTGCATGCATTATCTTTAGCTTTCTTTCTCTGTGCATGCCCTCTGGGCTCTGACCTGCACTTGGGACCTCCTCCGGATATTTTGGCCACCACTGCACGATCAAATGACCCATGGTCACCGCCACAATTCCTTAATCGTCTTGCTTTGGCCCAAATTTGTCATCATAGCCAGCTGCTGCTTTGACTGGTCCATACCACGATTTTTGTCGTCTCACTCAAGTGATCCGATCGAAATTGTCAAGACCCGCCAGTCTCAGTGACATCCCCATCCAATTTACAGCCATCCAGGGGACCTTCCTACGTCAAACTTCCGGTGCAAAACAACTTTTCTCTTGGTTTAAATTGAGGTCAAATTTTGGACTCAGCACAACTGATACCACTGCCAACTCAGCACAACTGATACCACTGCCCTATGTTGTTTTAGTCACCCGCTCCTTTGTTCAGTAAACGACATCAAACGCCTTGTCCGCATCACTGACCTGGAGCTGGACTTTGTTTTGCTTTTCACACAGCCGCCTAACATTCTGCCACTGTCCATTTTTCTGACACCCATTTTTTTGGGGCGGCACTTGCCACTCAGGCCATGTCAAACTTCCGGGGCCACACCTTGGTCAGTTTTGACACCAAATCGATACTCACCGCCAATATCACAAACTTCAAATTCAAAATACGGATGCCTGCTGATCTGAACACCACCAGCTATCCCCTATATGCCTAACTGGCGTTTTCTATGGGCAATATGTTCATCTTTGAAACGTTCACTGCTAGGCCTGAAGACTGGATCACGTTTTTCCCTCTGATCAACTGTCACCACACCATCCTCATTTCATACAATGGAACTGATGATTGGGGTGGAATTTACGCCATCCTCTGCACCCAGTTCCAGACTGACTGACAAAAGAAGAATCAGGACCCCATTGTCAAGGCGATCCATTTTGAGGCCTATCAAATCATACGCAATATCGATCTCTCCCTGCCGCTCTATGAGCTAGCTCAGAGGATCGGATTCATGCCCAAAAAATTCAGGCTAAAAGCCACCATCTCTGCTATCTGGTCCCTTGACATTTCCCCCCTCATGCTTGAATTCCTGTATGCATTGCATTTCTTCAATGATTCGAAAACTTCATTTTTGCTGCCCGACATTCTTGCCTACTCAGGGCTCGACATGTTTTACCCAATCTTATTGTACCTCGCTTTTGGCCATTATGGGTTCATCCTGGATATATTCAACACCAGGTTCATCTATCCACACGACTTGTTGGAAGCTGCTGAAATTGATCGCATGGCCCAAATGCTTATCACCATGTTCCACAACATCCCATTAGCCGATGTTTTGCCTGCCAATTGGAATGCTGTTATATACCCGATGCCAGCAATCATGCAGGATGAGGTTTTATCAGCTTATCAATTGTTCATGTACAGTTGCACATCGTCCAACCACTGTCAGTCTTTTTGTTCAGGCACACAACTCAATCGTTTTCGCAACCTTAAAACATTGACATGGACGATACACCTGAAACTGTTCACTGTACCGAAAACACCCAAAAAGAAAAAGAAGAAATCAAAACGTCATGAATGGAACCAATTGCCCCAATAGTCCAACGTTGAAGATCTGTTGTTTTTACCCAAGAAAGTTTACAACGACCCTGAGTGCCTCCAAGCAGCCTTTGCCTCAGCCATGAAGAGCGATTTAATGAAACAATTAAATGATTTGCTGGGTTTCCCCATGTTGCCGATCTATAATCTTGAAGCCTGCACCAGCCTTGACAAACCATCCGACATGCTGCTCCCTACCAACATCAATGACGTGTGGACAGAATGGGTTGCACTGGATCAGCCTGTTTGTGATTGTACTTATCATGGTAACCATTATTGTTATCTCCCAAACACCCTGCTTATTATTTTTCAGACCAACACCAGCTGGCTTAGGAAGATGACAGTTACCATGCCACTAACCATGGCGATATCCTCACCTTGCTCCACTGCTGAGTTCACCTACATCAACAACATTTTGATGCAACACCCCCAATTGCTTGATGATGTAACTTGTACCATGCTTTACAACTACACGTGGTTTTGTCCTGATGGTAATCCCAGGACAGGCTTGAGTGAATGGATGAACCACATCCCCGAATGTAAACCCGCTTATGATCAAGATCCTGGTGTGTACATTTGCAATTTTTTCACTCTGCGACCAATCATTTTCGACAAGAATGTCAAGATGGAAACTCAAATCGAGGTCTTCGATATTGATGATTATGATGATATCAACAACCCACACTGAGCGTTCCACCTGTACTCAAGCTTGCTCAGATTTTCGCAACAAAATGTTGTTTCCCTCACCAGCTTCGACCTACCCATTGCCAACCATGGCCTTGTCACAGGTTGCAACCACCAAAGGGCTACTAGATCAACCAATAACGTCTTCTTTGCATGAACCTTCCAATGATGAACTACTCAAAATGCCTATTTTCAATTTAAATATTGCCAAATTGCTGGCTGACGTGGTCATGTCATCCCTGACTGGTTCGACATCTGCATCCCACCTAACAGCTTCAGCTACCTCAATCTAACAAATTTTTGAAATTGATGCTCGACAATATTACAAATATCCCGCCCAAAGCTGTTGAAATGACATTGCGGGAATGACAATAGATTACACCCGATACAGAAGAAGATGTAATGAACTTTTCTAACAAAACATTGACTGATATTCCCAAAAAAACACCATTGATACCAAAACTATGATGGACGTCACTCCTCCAGCAGTCAACCCCACCATGAACCTGGTTATGCCAACTGAGCCGCCAGGCCCTCTCTTGATAGCAACTGTGGCCACTGCTAGGTGGTATATGTATTTCGCAACAGTTCATTTCAGAAACTCAATCAAAAGCCCTGGCCGCCACCCTCATTGCTTATGGATTTCGGGCCCCTCCACTCATGATGTTGGCGCCATACCACTCATGATGTTGGCGCCACTCATGATGTTGGCGCCCCATCATGATGTTGGCGCCATGACTGATGAGCCTCACAGGAAACGTACACCACCTCCCAGCACTTCCAGTGCCGAGAATGGCAAGATGTCTAGTGGTCGCACGTCTAAATGCCACAAACAACAATCCAGACAAAGAGCCCATAACAAGGAATGAGAAATGGCTGGTCTCCCCAGTTCTTCTACTGCCACCACCTCGCAGCCAAAAGTCACATCAAGGAAAAAACCCCTGCTGAAAAAAATGAGTAAACAAGTCAAACAAGACCAAACCTCGATGCTGCCATCTCAGTTACGCTGGCATGAAGTTCGAATTCGCACCATACCTGTCACAATTCTCAACAACCTGACAACCAACACCACTGTGAAAAAGATTATTTTCATCACCATGAAGGTGATGACCATCATAGCTGCTAATGAGATTCCAATGTTGATGCTCCTCATCACTGAACCCAGAGTGAACAGATGTGTCAAGTCTATTTGACCAGTTTCTATGAGGATTATCATCAAAGCACTTTTGGCCGCTCACTGCTCGATTTGACTCAATACATTATCCCATTACAACGTGATGCCGAAGCTTGCCATCATTTGGAAATGCTAAAAAATCTGCCATTGAAAAAGGCTCGGCAACCTCTGGCCGTGCTGATGGATATCGAACCAACAATGATGGCATCTTTGCCAACCACAGCCTTGGCACTGCCACCATCAGCCACTGCTCCATCTGTTTCCACGACTACCACCACGACCGCTTCAACATTGCCCAGCACTATCACTTTACAGCCCATGATTTCGGCAATGGTCACCACCCCTGTAACTGTGGCTGCTTCCAAGGCTGTTACAATGTTGCGACACCCCAATTGCCATCCAAATCAATTATGCTGCTAAACTATACTCATTTCTGAACCACTGATCAACCACATACAATTTTGCTTGCCAGCCTGCCTTATCCACCACAAATCCATTGGAACATAGAATTCTTCCAGCCCCATACCATGCAGAATTGGCATTAATCCAGTTTTTCGGTTGATTGAGCTTTCATATTTCCTTCTCAGTCCATGTCCATGCAACCAATGCTGCTCTGACACTCTATCAATATTTTCGAGAACATTTCTGCCCAAGCTATCAAGAATCGACATCATCTTACTATGGGTCGGCCCATGGGCACAACAGATGGGTTGCATCAATGTCATGATCGATACTGCTCATATTAAGCAATTTTTATACAAAGCCCATGGTTTGGACAACCCACATTGCCTCTTTCAAGCATATACTATGGCCATCAGTTCGATCAACTCCTGGCCAGCTTACCTGCAATACTTGCCGTTCCTGGTTCCCATCAGCCCCAATGATCTATACTGAATTTACCTCCAATATTACAGCAAACTCAACCACCCAATGCTGATACTGCGCAGCCATTACTTTTCATCTTGATGGAACTTGCTGCCAGCCTGGCCTATTCTGTCCATTGGTACACCGCCTAATGCACCCACCTTGGTTTCTCAGCCAATCCCATAGCCCTGAACCAACCCCCTATCATCACTGCAAATGTGTACCTACACCTCATCTTCATATTATATGGTTGATGCCAATCATCATGGTCCCCCTCTATACTAATCATATACCGAATGCAACAGATATTCCACTACAACCAAAATCGTCATCACGACTATCACTATGACGATCACGATGATCACAACCATCACCCATGCCCGGCCTCCTTGGACCAACTCCACTACTGCCATCACTAATTGCCACGGCCCTTTTGTATATCATAAAACATTCTATTTTTATATTTTTTCTGCCTCATTTTTTCACACCTCAGTTGTTTTCCTAATCTCATTTTCCATGCTTTATTTTTACTAGTTTTACTCACCACCACGAAGCCATTACCCGCAATCTACAGAATAGCAGTCTTGAGATGTTCTACAACCAGCCGATCCTGCTGCAGTTAGACTGCCATTTCCTTCACCTGCTGCATAGCCCTTGCCATTATTCCTCCCCCCGGTAACCTTTCGTACCTTCGCTCTCTGATCTCCCAAATGTAAATGCCAACCTCACCATCCCATCTGCATGGACTCATATGCTGGTCTGCTCCAGTATATTTGTGCGGATGGAGTGATGATTCAGGCTGGGGTGTTACCAGTGGGGCACTATCCGCCTCACTAACTGTAGACCAAGTCAGGACGTCTTGCCTTAGGCATCATCAGATCAGCTCAAACCACTGCAATGACTCTGTTGTTTCCACCAAGCGCTGCTGAGGGGGCACCTTCAGCTCCCCCTGGTGATGGCCTTTACAGACGGAGTTTCTCCCCTTGGCCATCTGTTTGCTCATGTAATGATTGCTTACGGTGATCTACCACAACGGGGAGTGGTGTTGTAGTGTGTTTTTGCCAATTTTATATGTTTTCATAATACATTTTTGTTTTCTTAAAGATGCTGCAGGTATGATTTGGATCGAGCAAAACAGACCATCTCAGGCATCTTACTGTAGTACAGATTTGGTACATGTGCGGTGAGCTCCCTTAGTGCTAATAAATACAAAATTTCTCTAAGACTTGAACAAGGTTGTGATAAGTAAAAAATTAATCATACTTTCAAAGAACATATTTTATACAGTTTTTGCGCTAAACAACATGCCAATATTTGTTTGATCTAAAAATCAAAATTCGTTTTTCAACATTAATCCAAAGGTTCAAATTTTTTGCAATTTTCGAAATTTTAGGTCACAATCACAGAAGGCCTATAAGTAATCATGTATGCAATGTCCATCAATAAAACTTTGTCAGTAAATGTAACAATGTTTAGGGTATATGCATGACACATATAGATATATGTAGCATTAAAATTATGGTTTACACTACAGTTTAAATTCCAATTTTCAGCAGTTATCAATGACTCAAATTAACACATTTTTGTATCCCCTAAAGTCAAATAAGGAGTGTCATTCATTAAACTTCACTATCTTATGGCTGGACCCTTTGGCTACATACCCACAAAGTTTTATTAAAATAAAAACACCATTGAGTGTGCCACAGTGGAGCAAGTGGAAGCCACTGTTTATTCAAAATATAAAATTTTTGTTTAAAAATGGAGTCATTCACCTAAAATTCTAATTATCCAACTAAACCTTTCAGGCACTGCAGGCTGACTTCTTGGCTACATACTTATAACACTTGATCCTAATATCATTATCCCTTACACAGGAAATTATACAAAGCTAAATGCATTATTGATATTGTTGAAAAAAGTTCAAGTGCAAATTGTTGTTCCATTTAGTCTACTACATTGCAGCCATAGTATGTGGCTACATGCCATCCACCTTGCATCAAAGCATTGACACCCATTGTTTACTAAAAAACTAGAAAAGCCATATTCTTTTGGTTAACTATAAGACAAAAGATTGTTTAAATTTCCAACAAAAACTGACAAACTCTGGATCATTTTCAGATTATAGCTCAACATAATATCCATATAAATCCAATAGAAAGATTTGCTCTAAACCAGATGACATTTTTCAAGTCAGATCTACATAATAATTATTGAAACAATTATTCAAAACAATCTGTTTACAGTAGTGCACTTTCATATTATAAATGAGGCTCAAACATTGCTGGATCCTCGTAGGGTTCTTCTGTATATTCAACACCACATTCTCTTTTCAGTTTGCTACTATAAAATGTAGTAGGTTCTTCCCAACAACGGCTTGCTTCCCTAACCCAGAATCCAGTAATTTGTTGTGGTGTGAGGAAGTCAGATCTGACAAAAGATGGGTTCCTCCTCATTTCTTCAGCGACAACTTCAGCATTGAATTTTTGATAACATACAATGCCACTGCTGTATTTTTCCAGCAAATATTGACATTTTTTTCTGTTAAGAGATGGCATATCTTATGCTTCTTTAAATGCCAACCTTTTTCCATAACACCAAACGAGTCAGCCTCATAAAACAATTGAAGAGCTTCACAATTTTGCTTCTTTGAGCTTTGATTTAGTTTCTTATGTCCATGTGGGTCCCATTTATCAGAGAAAGGTCCAAAAATCTTATGTTGGTTCACTACCTTATAAGTTTTTGTTGAAAATTTGAACAATCTTTCATCTCATAGTTAACCAAAAGAATGTGGCTTTTCTAATTATTAATATGATGCAACTTAGTGGGTATGTGGCCACATAGTGTGGCTGCAGTATAGTCGATTTGGACCAGAATTAATAATATTTGGACTAAATGGAACACTAATTTGCACCTGAAGTTTTTTCAACAAAATCAAGAACGTGTTTTACTTTGTGTAATTTCCCATGTAAGGGATAACGATATTATGACTGAACTTTACGGGTATATAGCAAAGATGTCAGCCTGCAATGTGTAAAAGTTTTGGTTGGATTATTAGAATTTTGGGTGAATTACTGCATTTTTAAACAAAAAATTTTATAATTTGATTCAAAAATGGCTTCTACTTGTTCCACTGTGGCACACTCAATGATTTTTTCATTTTAATAAAACTTTGTGGGTATGTGGCTAAGGGGTCCAGCCATAACATAATGGAGTTATATCAATGACACTGATTATTTGACTTCATGGGGTACAAAAATGTGTGAATTTGAGTAATTGATAACTGCTAAAAATTGGAATTTAAAGTGTAGTGTTAACCATAATTATGATGCTACATATATCTATATGTGTCAGGCATATACGCTAAACATGATTACATTCACTGACAAGGTTTTATTTAATGACATTGCATACCTGATTACTTATAGGCCTTCAATGACCCTGACCTTGAATTTCGAAAATTCCAAAAAATTCGAACCTCTGGATTAATGTTGCAAAACGAATTTTGATTTTTAGATCAGACGAATACTGGCATGTTGTTCAGCACAAAAAAACTGTACAAAATTTATTTTTTTAGGTATGATTAATTTTTTACTCATCACACTTAACTACAGGCCTCGGTTGGTTCATACAAAAATTGTGTCTTAAATGCACATGACTTCAAATGTAAAGAAATGGTAAACAAATATCATTCTAACTCTTGACTGATTCAAAACTCCTGCATCTCACACTAGGTGAAAAATAGTGAGGGAGCCTTATTGTAGTCATTTTCAAAACTATCAAGAAACCTGTGGTTGGTTGCACTAAGACAACATCAGGATAATCTCAACATGGGGATTAAATTGATGATCCTGAGTTTCAGCTAATCACAATGTCCAGATTAGTTTTTTATAGTGCAATACTCACTTCAGGGTTAACTGATATTGAGGTTTGAGTTCGAGTTTGGGAATCACAAACATTTTTATATTTATTTACTTTAGAGATAAGAAAATTATGGGACAATGTTAATGCAACTCGACAGCTCGAGCAGGAAATAATGTCGACATTCAGCTCATTATAATCCTGATGACATTCAAACCATACCAACTTTTAGATCAAACCGAGTCACCTTTCTCTTCAGGATTATCATGAGCTCGAGCTTAGACCACTTTAGTGCAGCTGGGCATTAGTTACAGTCATTGGGCACCAATCTCCAGATGAGAGAACAGAGTAAAGCATTTGAAAATGCCCCTGGTTCAGCCATGCCTACATTAGGGGTGTGCGCAAAATCCTGTAACCAGTTCTCCTCCACTATTTTCACACTCCCCATGGCAAGAGTATGACTTTTTTGAAAACAGGATGGGTGTGACAGGGATGAGTGAAATTGCTTCCCATCGACAATCCCGCAAAAAGTGCTCTTTCTGCAAATTTCAGTTTAAATCCAAAAACTGTGAATGATGCTATTTTGTTGAATAGTTAGATGGAAGAGAATAAATTTGTTTATAGCTTGTAATCAGTAGAACTTACAGAGTGAATTCTATATGATATATTATATAAAATGAGTGAATTAAACATATCATGCACAGTCGATTTAGTTCTAAGAAGCATCTACCTCGCAATATCTGAATCTAACCTCTTAGATATAGTAAAACCAGAACTGAAGAATGAATTTATGGATAAAGTATACCCCAAATGGTTTGTTACAAAACCAGAGCAAAAAAGAATACCTGGTTTACTAAAAGTTGAGTGGCAGGGGACATCCATGTGTTGTCTTTCAGCAAAAACATATATTGGGGTAGGGGGAGGTGAAAAGAAGATCAGCTGTAAAGGGGTCATGAAAAAGATCAATGACCTCACCTTTGAAAAGTATGCAGCTGTACTGGAAACAATGAAACCCTGGACCGAAACAAATATTGGTTTCAGAATGTTACCAGATAATAAAATCTGGACATATTTCCAAGAAAAACAGGGTGTCCCATACCTTTACCTGAAAAGAAAAGTCCTAGAAGATGGCATAACAACTGTACCATTGGACTTGTGATGTTCCTTTCATATATCTATTTTTCAACTATGGTTATATTTGTATGTCTACTGTGTAGACATTCTTACTTTAACACAAAGAGAATATTTCAGCAGTGCAAAAAAAGTGAATTGCCAGTTCAATTTTTGAACTTTGTGATTTTTTAGCAAGGCACTAGATGCATGGTGAGGAGCCGCTGACGGTCTAGGGTCATGCAACTCTATGCTGGGTTTCAGGTGCATGGTGAGGAGCCAATGATGGCCTGGAGTTCCGCACATATGTGTGTGTGTGCAGGATGTTAGGTGCATGGTCAGGAGCCAATGACGGTCTGACATCAGGCAACTATGTGTGGCTCAGGCAACTATGTGTAGCTCAGGCAACTATGTGTACAATTTTAACTCAATTACTGCATGACTATTCTCCAATTTGTGGGTACTTTCTATGAAAGTACTGGCGCCACATGTGTACTAGCCTCCTCGCAGCTGGCGCTGGGACTGATCATGTGATCAGTGCAAATGTACACAATTTCTGTTGATATATCGCATGACTTTCCTATGTAGGCTTCAAGCTTTATTAGCTAGGCTAACTTCCCTCCCCCCAACGGGTGCGGAGGCGGTGGTGGCGGGCGGCGACGGCAATGCATAATAACAAATAACACAAATTGTAGAGCCCACACTTAATTTAGGCTTTTGTGCTAAATGGGTCATGTTGGGTACCAATCGATAGATCACATTGAGCTGATTCCGAAAAGTACCATATATGTTACATTATTTTGAGTTTTGATGGAGATGTGGGTGGGCCAAGTTTCTGGAACTGCCCCAGGTGTGACGTCATGCTTTTTTTCAGCTGGAAAAATGACGTCATAGTAGTCGAGGAAGGCCGGCTATGTTTTGTGTGCCGGGGAGGTTGTGATTTTTTTTCCAAGTTTAACGCCTATGTTTAACATGGGCCGGGGAGCTTTTTACGATCAGGCCCCCTCTATACTATTAACAATCAGTGTAAAGTCACCATTTCCATATTCCCCATGATCAGGATCCCGTCAACCCAAAAAACCACTGAAATACCTTTGTTCACACACAGATAAATTTTTTGTGTGACTGATGTCCATTGACATTCCCATGGTCAGGAATTTCTTCCCACACTCTACAGAATTTTGTATGTAAAGTGATCACATTCATTAAATACCCCGTGATCGTAAGCACCTTCCACAAAATTATCACGAAAATACGTTTGTTTATACCCGAGATAATTTTATGTCTAAAGTGCCCGCGTCATTCGAATTCTCGATGGTCGAAAACCCCTCACTCCAAAAACTCACGGGAGTACCTGAATACATGATTTTTTGTGTAAAGTGACCGCATCCATTGAATTCGCTTCGGTCAAAAACCCCTTGCTTCTAAAAATTGCGGAAATACGCTTGTTTACACCCGAGATAATTTTTTTGTGTAAAGTGACGCATCCATTGAATTCCCCACAGTCGAAAACCCCTTCCACCACAAATTCACGCAATACGCTCATTTACACCCGCAATAATTTGTGTGTGTAGAGTGACCACAGTCGTTGAATTCCTCGTGGTCAAAACCCTCTTCCATCAAAAAATCACGAAAATACGCTTGTTTACACCCAAAATAATTTTTCGCGTAAAGTGACTGCGTCCATCAAATTCCTAATGGTCGAAACCCCCTTCCTCCAAAAAATCACGGGAGTACCTTCATTTACAGCAATGATGATTTTTTTGTGTAAAGTGACCGCGTTCATAGAATTCCCCATGATCGAAAACACTTACATCCCAAAAATCCCAATAAGGCTACCGGTTCAATTGAAACTGCAAAAAATTCTGGCACCGCAGTGCATTATGCTGCAAAAAATTATTTTTTTGAAGCCGTAAGTTTATATAACAAAATTGCCAAATTTCGCGGTTCTCGGGACTTTGGACAACCATATAATTGAATTGAGGCCATATTTCAAAAAAATAAAAAATCGCGTTTGAGATTGCACCCCCAAGATGCTTAGGCCGAAGTATGGAGCTTGGATATGGCACACCCATTGTGGGGCATGATGGGACTGAGTGGCCCTTAAAAAGTGCGTTTTCACATGTTTTTGGTGCTCGACCGAGCACCACTTGCAGATAGAGGCGAAATGACAAAAGGCACCCCTTAGTTTGCCTCTAGCCCGAAGTTATGAAAAAAGCCGAAGGTTCCAGCTCTTACCGTTTTGGCTCTAGGAGGGATATGAAATTTTGGGCTCAAGTATATAATAGGTGCAGATATGTACGTTTGACACACATGTAGGAAACATGCACTCAGCTGCAAAAAATACTTTCTCAAAGATAAAAGAAAAGGCAAAATGTCCATTAACCGCTTTTTTTTGGGTGAAGAATTTCAATAAATTTTTTTGGCTGAGAATGTATTGTTTTGTAATTTTTTGGGTGGAAGCTTCTTGTCCACCCTATTTACAACTTTGTCCATCCCTTTTAAAGCCTTGTCCACCCCTTTTTCAGCATTGAAAACTTTCATCAAGTATATTCTCCTTTTTCTCTGCCCCATCGGGGCATTTTCCAGTAAACTAGTCCTCCCATTTTAAGTGGGTCTGTTGACTCTCAATTTCCCTTTCATAACTGTTCACGTTAACTTTAAAACTGACTAAATGACTTAACAAGTCCCAAGGTCTTTGAACAACAAGTTGCTATAGCAGTTGAATCAAGATGAGACTGCTTTTAATGGTGTGCATTTATTGAACTGAAGAAAGTAATCTTGCTTCTTCTGGCAGTCAGCATATTCCGCATCAGTTCCCATGGCACTTGAAAAACATTCTATTTGATAAGGTCTGGAGAAAAATCTGATGATTTAATCCTCTCTCGATTGATTTTGCAGTAAAATGGCCTTGCAATGCTGCAAGTTTTTATATAATCGTTGATTTTACCCAAAATTACTTTTTTCGTGAAAAATCCCCCAAAAAAGTTTTTCACATTGTAGGAGTATGCCCATTAGATTTGACACGGTCGAAAACACCTTTTTCCAAGAGATTTCAAGAATCGTTGATTTTACACAAAAATTACCTTTCTGGCGAAAAATCCCCAACAAAATTTTTTCCACATTGTAGGAGTACACCCGTTAGATTCAACACGGTCAATACCTGTTTTCCCAAAAATTTTCAAAAATCGTTGATTTTACCCAAAAATTACTTTTTTTAGGAAAAATCTCCAAAAAAATTTTTCACACTGTGAGAGTGTGCCCAAGATATAACATAATCGAAAACCTTTTTTTCCGAAAAATTTCAAAAATCGTTGATTTTACCCAAAAATTACTTTTTTCATGAAAAATCCCCAAAAAATGTGTTCACATTGTGGAAGTATGCCCATTAGATTTGACGCGGTCAGTACACCTTTCTCCAAAAAATTGCAAAACTCGTTGATTTTATTCAAAAATTACTTTTTTCGTGAAAAATCCCCCAGGAAAATTGGGGGAGCCGCGGCGGAACCGGGGGCAGAACCGAGGCGCAGCCGAGCTGGAGCAGGTACATCCCAAATGGTAACCCTCCTGTTATCACTCAAATGCATCGTTACACCTGTTTCACCAACAAAAAGTGATTTTCTTAATCAAAACGATGGGGATTTTCTCTAACTTTGGTCACTCACATAATTTTCAAAAAACAAAAAAAAAATCTTTCGAGTGGACACTTGATAGATACACGGGTGAAAATATCAAGGTTCAGGGATGCATACCCACCGAGGAACCTACGGCAACTGAGGGCCCTAAAACGGCGTTTTTTGCATGTTTTTGGCACTCCACGAGCACCATTTGAATAAAGAGCCCCAATGACCTTTACTACCCCCAGGTATGCTCATATGGCGGATATTATGCAAAAACCTCATGCCTCTATCTGTGAGAATTCGAGTAAACCCCAGCAGCCCAGTTTTTGAGTTCCCGCTTTTTTTCAGTTAAACTTACTTTTAATTTCTTCCTACTGTAGGAATATTATCTTTTAAATTGATCTTTCCTGTCCATTACATAAAAACTACTTATTCATCTTTCTATAAAAACTTCCCTAAAAACTTTCTTATTTTAATTTTCTTCTTTCGATTCTAATCTTCTCTTTATCGTCAGAATCCTGCATTCATTCACCCACCACCCCGTGACTTTTCCAGCACAATGCCATAATGAAAAACGCTTGCAAGTCATTTGTTGTATTACTATAAATATTTGTTTTCACCACTTTTCGCCATTATTATTCCCGTTTTCCTGCTTATATATTAATTTCATTACTTGTTATGCCGTTTGGGTCGAGAATAAAGAGTGCTTACTATTGCATATACGATCGACTAATATTGTTGGTACTCGAGATTCTAGGAGTCCCAGATCAACTTCCTAAATATTCCCTCATCTTGGTTGGATTCTACCCAGTTTTATTGTGCAGTTCTCTCGTATGTTCTACAGTAATAGGTCCAGTGTTGTCCATTCCCGCTACATTGTCCTCTTTTCCCATAACCCATAAATCTTAACCCAACATATCTATAACCGTTTTTGCTCTAGGGGGGTCAGTCAGATTTTAGGGGACCAGGTATTTTATAGGTTGATGCTACCGCGCCACCTATGATAAACTAGTCAGTATACTTTATTTGTATCAGTGATAGTGCAACAGCATCGATATAAGGAGCTGAATAAATTAGTATTCGATTATATATCATGACGAGGGAATGTCGGAAGATTCTAGGGGACAAATCGGTTCGTCAACAACGAGAATTTTGATTTTTGGGTTCGTTGTCGTCTTAGTCACTAACAGCTGATCGATTTTCAGATTTTGCCATGGATGCATTGAGCTGACGACCGCCTTCTCCACAGCTTTTTTCGCTAGATCACTACAAGACGCGTCGATTTTAATGTGCGCCATCTGTTCGACACACATCTTCAAGCCCTGGCCTTTGCAACGCGAATAGACCTGAAAATCGCCACGCTCAAATATCACTCCTATTCACTCTTTCCATATAATCAACGCTTCGACGTCATTCTCTGAAACTTTACAGAAAATCCTATCCTTAAGGCATGTAGTTTTTGCCGAGATGTAATTTTAATCACGTTTTCTGTTTGTTGGGCAGCCACATTCAATTTTCTTCATTGCAATTCGCAATTCTTCAAATTTTCGTATATGATCAAATATTTTCTTATCTAATGTGGAGAAAACATACACAACAGCAACAGATTGAGTAAGATGCGAAAAAACTGTAAAAACAGGTATCAATACAACTGCGTTTAACTCTCAAGAGCTGCAATACCTGTACTAATCAACCATCATAATATGTTTCAAATGTTTTTCAAAATATACATAACACTTAAAATATTATAGTTTGTTTTTTATAAAATGCTTCTAAATTCAAAAAAGACAAAAATCAACTATGCAGTCAAAATCGCGTATACAAGGCTTTCACAGTAAGATTTTTCACTCTAAAAATTGTTAAAAGCTGATTGTATGAGCTCACAAATTTTCAATCTCACGTGATGAATGGTTCAGCTAAAAATTATAAAAATCTAAAATAGTACTTGCTTTCTACTTTCATAATTTAGAAGCATTTCAAGAAAAACAGACTATAGATACAAAATTCAGTTTCAGGGTGATCATGTATTCTGAATGGTTATGACGAAAAACATCGATAGGATATTGTAGAAATTAAACACAACAATACTTCCCTTTTCGTAATTCAAAAACTGAGCTTTGGAACAATAAGCACTGATGATGGACGTGGCGAAAAGATGTTCAAAATGTGGTATACCCAAATCCACGTGGCCGGCGCGTCAGAAAAATAACACACGGTGAGGGGCTCGAACCCTCGACCTTCTTCATACAACACAGACGTGCTACCCAACTGCGCTAACCGAGCCACGTGGATGGTCCGGAAACTGTGGTTGTAGTGGTGGTGGTGAGTGCGGGGCATGCCGCGTAATGAATAGCAAAATGCACCACTACAACACCCCTCCCCCTTCGAAGAGGAAGAGCCCTGGATGGTTACCAATGTCGTATGCCCAAATCCACATGGCCGGAGTGAGAAAAATTACACTCGGTGGCTCTGTGAGGGGCTCGAACCCTCGAACTTCTGCATACAAGGCAGACGTGCTACCCAACAGCTCTATCTGAGCCATGTGGATGGTTCGGAAATTGCGATTGTAGTGGTGGTGGCGAGTGCGGGGCATGCCGCGTAATGAATAACCAGACGCACCACTACAATAAGAAATTCAATTGAAAATCCTCGTCACGATGGACACTGTATAAATTTCAGAATTCATAATTACTTGAGTACTTTAAAAGATAAAAACATTATTACCTGATTGGCCGTCAAAGCCGGAAGTAAAAAATGCACGTTGGATTTGGCGAGATGAACGTTACTATCGAAAAACGAGGTCAAAAGTCCTTTTTCGTCGAACAACGCGCCGACATTGAAAATGTACGGCCATAGGTGGATAGGTTTCTGGAAGTGTTTCTCGGCCAAATCTACTATGCAGTCGACGAGATAACTGCTAACACTCTGTTGAATTTCTACAAAAAAAGAGGCTACCTACATAGTAATACAGTTTGAAATAAGATCATTCGGGAGTCAGGAAATCAATTACTATTGTCTGAAAATCATTCAATATAATCGTTATCAAATAATCTCAATCACGAATAAAATTTTTCTTGAACTGACTACGATAGATGTTCAGCTACGGTTTCGCCTGCATATATCGTGTCAATCGACAATAAAATATCAACGTTATGCGTACATAACTCAAAGACGCTGACCAGCATGTTGCGATGTGAAAAATTACCCATAACAACTGGTCGGACTAGCTTTTTCCGGTCCGCGGGTTCCAAATACCGCCGTACAAACTTTGATAAGCCATGTCGGGGGATAGTGCTGCGACAACCCCGTACCATGGCTAGGAACCAAGATTAGCACATTGCTTGTACTTTTTATTTTTAAAAACTCACCCATCATGGCCCCAACATTCGACGTTCGCCGATTCGAATGGGACAGAAGTACAATGGGTTTCATTTGATTGGCTGCCAAAACTGCAGCATCCTGGTCATCGCAAACCATATGAAAAACTCCATCGCTGTCCACAATTGCCTTAAGTTCACTCAGAATCCTGGCTCCTTTCAAGCCGTTCATTAGGTCTTTATACGTTAGGGATCCGGATATTATGGGTAGTTCCTGAAACGTTTCAAGTTTTTCAGATTGAATTTTCGAACAAAAGATTACAGGTGCAAAGCATGGGCATCGTTAAAGTGATGATTGTATATGAGGACAAAAAATATGAGTGAGGACAATGAGTGAGGATGAGTGAGGACAAAAAATGTCCTCTCTACAAACACGAAATTTCACCAGAATATCTTTTGAATTTGACGAGTTGTTGCATAATGAGACCCCTTCCCCTAAATCTGCGTATGTACAACTTATGTGAAGCCTACAGGGATAAGGACAGAAAGTCAATCACTTGATGGCTGAGAGTGTTCCACAGAGGACAATTCATCGAATCATAAAACGTTGTTGCAATTTTAATTGCTGACTGACGTATTGGGTCTAGTCGAAAAGCAAAGATCATAACAGAGAAGAGCATCAAGAGGTTGCAAAACATGATCAAAAATCAATCAGGAATTTTTACACGCCAATCGGCTGCAAATTTCGGATGCGTCTAATCGTACTGATTCTTGATTGTCAGAACAATCAAGACTGAAACAGATACTAAAAAAGGCAGAGATTCCGGCCAGATCAGAGCAGCAGATGGTTCAGATTCAATCACGCTGTGCTCACATGGTAGGCAAATTTTGAGGCTGACAGTTCATTTTGGATGATGATTCGTACTTCACTTTCTCATACTCCAACAAGAATTTGATCATTGGGTATTAGTCTATCGATTTCAGCAATATGTCAAATGACATCTGACACAAAATCAAAGCTAAATTCGAGAAGAAGCTGTTGTTGTGAGTGGAAGTTTCGTTGTACAAGCTATGGTTGTTGCCACGTCCAAGAAATTGGATGCAGCTCGACAAAGAGGCGAAACAGCTTTGTTGCCATAAGATATTGTATAGTTTGATTAAAACCTTGTCTGCGACTAAAGATATGACACTCCAAAAATTTTGCAATTTTTTTATCATCACCCGTTATCTGCAAAATACTCAACGAACGTAAAATCTGTGTGTCTGCCTACGATTTTCAAGTACGAAAAATATAAGTGACTGGCCAACGAAACAAGAGAACGGCAAACGGCTCAATGAACTTGAACTTGAAAAAAGTTTGAGACGGTTGAATTTTTAAAATTTTCATGTAACATTTCCAGACAACTCTCGACTACCGTATCCATACATGTACATAGGGGGTTAAGGAAAAGGTAAACTCTCCTACATGAGACTTGGACACCCCACCAAAAAAATCGTCAAACACCTCTCCTGAACTTTCTCGATAACAATTTTTTTGATAATTTTTATGCATATTTTGTATGAAAAACATGCCTGTGGAGCTTTTTTTGTTTTTTTGGTCGCCCAACCCATCCGCCTTCAGTGAAAAGTCCGAGGACCCTCCCCCTGGAAAATTCTTGCTGTGCATATTTGATCGTATCTCAAGAAATTCGAAGTGTGTTAAGAAGCCAATACAGTCTCACTCTTGGAAAAGTGGCATCGGACGGGACTGCATAGATCAACACTGTTTTCGAGGCTTTATGTGTCGGCGCGTATTGAGGCAATTCGAGGACTACTTCTTCTTTTAGAGTCAAAGTTTTCACGTCTGAACCAAGTGGACTTTCGAAGAATATATTGTAGTAGTCGTTAAAGCTTTTTTTCAAATCTTCGACAATGCGATTATCGGTATAACGAATTCCGTTCTTGAAAAATCAAGTAATTTGCGTCTTAATGAAGCCTTCAGCTATTCATTTTTCAGAGAGATTAAATATTCAACCGATAAATCGTTTTTTTGTATCTTTCGAATAACAAATCAAATTCATATGGAAAAATTCTTCATTTGCAACGCTGATTTTTAGATTGAACCATGGGCGAAACAGTCACAAATCATCAGACAAAATTTCATATGATGAGATCAAAAAGTAGAAATAATCAGCAAAAAAAGTTACGATGAAAGTTCAGGATCATTTAGCGGCTTAAGATCCAGACTTCCGGGCACTGAAATAGAAAAGACGCAATATTAGGGAAACATCTTAAGATGTTTTTAAAATTCGAACATTTAGATTTTTGAGACAATTCTAATTTCAAGTTTCAGCATTTGACAAAAAACTGTAGAAAGTTGTCCATTTTTTAAATGACCAATTTTTCAAATCTCGCAAAGGCGAAAAGATGCTTGCAAAAAACCTGCATCGTCTTTTTCAGCAAGTCGGCTAATAGGGACATACTCAAACTCCAAACTGTTATTGTGTGTTTCTGGTGATCTAGGCGAATTTCATAATAACTTGGCAACTCAGGGAGGTTGCCTCAAGTCGTGCGTTGAAACGGACGAAGTGGATCATTCTAGGATAATTACTGTAACTCCAGATTGGGTAGGTGGTAGTGCGTTGTGTGTGTCTTCTTCCCGTGCACGCCTCTACCATTGTCCTCATTTTTCGCCAATAGCCACGCCCGCTCGGGCTCTTTTCGTATTGATTTTTATTGTCTAGTATTGCGCAATATCGCCGTTTTGTGACATAGTAAATCGTTTTTAGTGTGTTAGATAAAATCGGAGAACAGCTCCTGTCTCCCAAAATCTTAAATACTACTCAAATTCAGAAACCAAAGGTTTGTCAATTGGAGTCAACTATTCTTGGCTTTAAAATAATCAATTGTCTATATAATTGTCTATCGAGTAAGCATCGAGCGGTAGAAAGCTCGTGTATTAAGGACGTTTCATAGCTATCTCTCCTGCTAAGTCTTGATTCTTTTCTGACTAACGGACTAGACTAGTTACTGGCCTGAGGGATCATAACCCATCATTTAATTTCAAATATAACACTGTAGTCATGTGACTAATTCATCATTCTTACTATTTTTCACTAGTGCTTTTGCATTGTCAAAGCTCACTAGGGATTAAATTAATTATAGATCTGTAACAATACGCTTGGAGAAGTATCGTTCAAATTTTCAAAATCTTGAGCGATTCTGTCTCATAAACTTTAAAATTTTTGCTTCAAAACAAGACAGATTTGGCCTCATTGATAAATCTCATCGAGATGAAATAAAAACACAAGATGATTTTCAATATGGTGCTATTAGTAATTCAGAGTTGCAGTTGATCTACCAGATTACTTTTGTTGCTAATAAACTTTCATAGAATATATATATTAGCACCATAGTGGGCAAAGTCCTACCGACGACTCCATGGACTGGCCTACAGATTTACGGAGCAATTTATGGACAGAATTTAAAACTAAATGCAGACGGATTTTTGATGCACCATATTTGGTGCATCAAAAGGGAAGGAAAATGATATGATATTGCCCAAATTCAGCTTCTTTTGATCAAGTTTTGGATCGTCAACAACTCAAAGGATTAGAAGTTCATGATATTACTCAAAATTAGGCCAAATTGTTTCAATTAAATAAATCAAAACTTGATTTAGAATTTCACACAGAGACATTACACTGTATCCATGAGTTCCGTAGGCTAGAAATTGGTCCTTTGCTCATATGTATGATAGGCACGCAAATCCTCATTGTCGAAATTTTTACTTAAATCTGACAATCCCAGGATTCTAATGCAAATCAACGATTTTTCTGAAAAAATTTCTAAACATACGCCGTCATGTGCCAAATCGGACGTCTTTAAGAATGATTACACAAAACTTAGTTTATCCAATGAACTTCATTCAATGGCTTGATTCTGTGAGAAGCATGTCCTGGGTACCATGGCATAAGGTTGAATATCCCATAAAACTAATATAGAAAATAGGCTTCAATGTTTTAATGCTCGTCACAAATCAGAATTTTGTTTTTTGATGCTCTGTTTTTAGTTTAGTACTTCTCAAATGGCCTCAGTTCGGGGATGAGGGCATAATAATAAAACTAGTCTGAATGTTTAGAAGGTGTTCACAATTTTTGAATGTTCAAATTAGTAAGATGATGCTGAGCAGCATTATAATCATAATATACACTCATTATAAACAAAAGTACAACACCTCATTAATAAAAACTCATTACAACTCATCTATAATTAAATTTTATTCATCAAATGGATATTCAACCTCCTCTAATCAGCCAGATTACAGAAAAGAAAATCACATTTCATCGGAACAAAAAGTTGAGCATCCATTTATTGTGTGTTTTTCGAGGATATTCAACCTTTTGCCATTTTATATTTCTGCAGGTAGGAAATCAAAGGGTATAATGTATATGAAATGATGCTGTTGGACATTCAACCTTCTGCCATATTATAATACTGATGCATGACCATTCATATTGAGCGATAACTCAAACTTTTCCTTTTTTAGATATTCAACTTTCTGGCCTGGTACCCATGATGTGTCCCAATCATCCGAAAATGAGTATTTGATAGGTTCATGTTGAACTCTGAATAGTATATCGACTATGAATACATTTAAAAGGTGATCATCAAATTCTCAAGACTCCTGATTCTATTAGGGATGCACTCAGTGTATCAGGCATCCCATCCATGAAAATTGTTCAAGTGGCGAGAAGGCGTCATTACATGGACACACTGCCTTTAAAGCTTGTGGCATGTTATGATCATTCTCACAATTTAGTATATTTTGTGGGAGCAGCGGGCTGTTTATTTTGTTATTGTTTTTAACGTCAGTAAAGTTGGCCATCCAGTTTTATATCCAGCTATATATTCTTCTACAACAGCATCTCACATTCTCGAATTTTATGAGCTTTTGGGGTGGAAGCTGTGGGATTTTAGTTGCTGAATGGTTGTGTATAGTCCTGATAAACAACTGTGGCAGTGTATCAATCTTTACCAATAGCTCCTTTGAGTAACCTATGGTAAACAGTTGGGTACAAGCCAATAGGCTGTTTAGTTATATTACTGATGTCTTATAACATAAGCAGATATTTAAATATAATTAAATAGTATGCAACAGTTGTCCTTGCTATTTTGCCTAGGGATTTTTCTTCTAGATGGTCTTTCAAGAAACCTATTTCCATTTTGATGGCTACTTCCATACCTGTAAGATCTTAGGCTAATTAGAGCACAAAGACAAAATGCGTGTGTGGTGGTACTCATACATGTAATGGGGCCCCGAGATCTGGGGGGGGGGGGGGTTGGGCGACTTTTTTGGGGCCGGGGTCAGTAATTCCCTAAATATTAGGGGTAGGGGTCTCTCAAGGAAAAAAACCGATTTTTTCACGAAAAAAAGTCCGAAAAATAGTTCAAAAAATAGTAATTTTTTCCTAAAAAGACTGAAAAAATTTATTCATGAGGCAAAGCACCAAGAAAATTCACATTTTTCAGTATTTTTCTGACCAAAAGTATGGGGTTCCCTACACCTATCATATGGCTAGCCATTGGATTGGAAAATCCTGGGGGGCGGTTGCCCGATGGCTAGCCATATGGTCGACAATTTCTGGGGGGGGGGGGTTCCCATAGCACTTCCCCCCCCCAATTACATGTATGGTGGTACCTAATTTTTCGAAAATCTTTAGAGAGAGACAAAAACTACACCAGAATGTCTAAAAATGATAATTCTCGCCAAAAAGACAAAAAGGTTTTTTTGCCCATTTTCTTCGAGTTGAAGGGTTACCGGAAGTTGAAGTGTCCCAAAATTTGAGTAAGCAGGATCCAACCAAATTGGGGGTCTCCCCAACTCGTGAATTACTGGTGCCCACATTTCTCAAATTGATATTCCTCGAATCAGATCTCACTTTATAAAAACAGTGGCCTAAATTTGTCCACGCGAAGGAAGCAGCAGATACTCAAAATATTTAAACCTAACGTCTGATCGAAATTCTGACAGACATACGCCATTATACATATTGCTTATTTACCTTAAGAAGATCGCTCAAGCAGGTGAATTTCTCTTCGTATATATCACTTGCTTGTTTGAAGAAGGGGAAGAGGCAAGAGTCAAGGCTATTCTTGCAAGCGAAGCCAACCAGCGATTGAGCGAATGATTTAGCATTTTCTATTCTTTGCACACAAATACCCAGGATGGCTTCTTTTGCCTTCAATTCTTTTTCAGAACTATCTTGAAAGATGAAAGCATGGAATTAAAACTGTCTGACAAGTATTGAAAGTTCTGAATTCTTTTTAAAAATAGGGAACGAAACAAAAAATTTAGCATTCTACTACACAAAGACAGCTCGACTTAACATATGCTTATTCACTCAAACTATAAGCCAATGAGCTTGCTTAAAAGCGAAAAAGGGCAGAGTCTTAGCTTGCTTTGGTCTCTGAACCTAGTGACCATTCAGTATTTACTCAAGCTCTTAGCTTGTGGTTACTTTTATTATTGTTTTGTTTTTCCGAGACTATGTTTATTGTGTCGAAGATTTCAAGAACTTCTTTGAAATTGTTGGATGATTTGATCAAATTATACCTCATCACTGACAAAGCTTTGGACACTGAAGCAGTCTCCGATATTGATAGGGACAGGGCTAAAACCCCTGGAGGCGATTTAGATGATGATGGCGACAAAAGCGTAGCCAGTGATGGTAGTGCCATCAGCACCAAGAGCTTTTCCTCTACTAAGAAACGCCATCATCCAAACAGTCATGGCTTGTCAGTCATTGACGATACACCACGGGAGGATGCTCCAGCATCGAAGGACCCACAGGCGGTAATGCCAGAGTTTTTCAATGACCCCATGGTCAAACATCAACGTTTATCACTTCAGCCTAAAACCAACCTGATAGCCACTCGTGAACTCTCCACATGCTTCAAGGAAACCAAGGCACACAAGGAGCTTTACACCGGCCATTGCTCCAGGTATTGATGATGATTTATGTCTCTTCCTGGAATGGGCCAACAAATGGCCAGTACGTAAAGAGGAGCATCTTTGTAATGTAAACCAGGCCTTATTATAATATGCCTTTGCTTTAATTGCCATTCTGAATGAAATTGAGAAAGGTAGTGGCAAATTGTCTTATGTCCATAAAGCAGTACACCACAGTTTACACCATTTTTCTTTGGTGTTAAATGACGTTACAGTCGACAGATGTTTTGAAATTTTATGCATTTTGGGAATAAATACCAAAATTTTACCTGAAATTTCGTCCGTCAATGTGGCTAGCGACAAGAACATCCAGTGATGCTTGGACCCCTAGACCAAAATTGCTCCTCCACCTCTTTTCAGAAATTTGCTTTGCAGCAAACTCAAGGAGCAAGGCTGTAAAGATAAAACTTTAGCGGTGGCCTTACAAAATCTAGGTGGGCCATCGAACTGTTTGAGTAGACCCCCAAAATGGCTCAAAACACCACCTGATGACCAGAAGGACTTCCGTCTTAGATCTAACACATTCAGGTACGATTTGAAAAATTTACATTTATTATCTTGTGTCATACCTAATCATCAAATCAGTTGCAGGTTATGGTTTTTCTTGCATAACTGGAAACTTATTTCTTCTGACCTTTGGGTGCTAGCCACTGCTCCTGGCCTCTCACTTGATTTTCAAACACGGCCTCCAAGGCAGAACTTTCAGCCTAAACCATTAAATTTTTCCCCAAAGAAACAAGAACTGATAAATGAAGAATTCACTGCACTGGTAAAGAAAGGACCCATTCTACTTCAAATGCCTCGACTTAACTAGCGTATGTATCATCCGATTGGCCAACTCTTAGCTCGATTAAAAGCTCCGCCTAAAATAAAGTTAAACACTGGGTAAAGTTCCCCCATTATCATAGTTCATTCGAGCTGGCTAACTTTTAGCTCGTTTTTATTTTTCTATGTCATCACGTTCTGTTTGTTCCAAAGCGCCTTTCGGTTCTGTTAATATGTCATCTTTGCATGGTACTCTTTTGAGCCACCATAGCTGCAGTGTCGTTCGTCACGGATTAGCTCATCGACATCGTTCCAGGTGCAAATCGTCTTCCAGTTCGTCTAAATCGACTGATTCCGGAAGTTCTTCAACCATTTGCGGTTCTACTGCAAATTTGTCATTGGATTATTGACACTTGACTTCTTTAATCGACAAGAACGATTCTTCTCAGGCTCAGGGTTCCATTGAACCAATTATTGAAGGTTCCTCCTTAGAGGTTTTTCCTTACGACAATTAACAACATGGTTCCATCGAACCTATGACAAATCCGGAACCACCTTTGATGGTTCGAGATAATGGCTCAGTTCAGCTGGACTCTGCTTCTACGCATTCCGTTCTAAAGGAGCCTCTGCCTCATTCCAATAACCCTTTGGTTTTGGATGATAATTTAAGCCTGATGTCAGCCCGCTATTTGGTTGATCGCAAATATTCACGATCTATTCCTTCATCTTCCAGTGAAGCGGCTTTTCCGACTTTTTCGGATTCTTTGAAACTGGAATGTGAATGCTTGCTGCTTACAAGCGGGACCCAGGATGTGGTTATATCAGAATTACGAGGTTATTTTGAGGATCCTATGTTATGTTTGGAATGTTACTCGAAAATGTTGGTTCCAGATTCCCCAGTGGCTTTAGCCCCAGTTATAGACGAGGACCTTAGATTTTTCTTAGGAAGAGACAAGAAATGGCATATTAGAAAAGATGAACATTTTCGTTGTTTACAACAGTCTGTCGTTGAATAAGCCTACCTGTTGGTGGGCGTAATTGATGAACAGGATCAAGGATCATTTGATCCAGTTTGTGCTTCTAACGCTATTAAGCACAGCCTTCCTCACATCAGCTTCCTTTTACAGGATATTCATTATGACAGGCGCTGCAAAATTCTATAAAATGTGGAAATAGTAAGCTATTTGTTTAAGGACATTGCGTCCATGCCCATTTCATCGGAGGAACCGGTAGCCTGCTGTAGAGATGCAGACATGATATTATCGCCACCTCTACTCTTTGGCAAGTCTTTGTGTGGCAGTTTCAAAGATCATGGTCATAAAAATGGCCTGCATGATGCTCTCAGGAAATTGTCATCTTTTGCACGTAGACAATCGTCAGTTCGTGGGTTTGAACCCTTTTCGTCTGTTTATGGTGCATCGCATCAACATTCCCAAAGTTTGTGTTTCTGTTCCAGCACCCGAAAGTTTTGGGACCGTCCTATCCATTCTGGGGATTCTTTCTGGTAACAAGTGCAAGATTTTTGCATCTTGCTCATTCCCACTAATTGCTGGCTGCTTAGATTTTTTCCTTACTAATTGGTCTAGATCGGCCTCTGATAGATGGCCATTAAATACAGTGTCAGGCCTACAGATCGAATGGGAAAGTATTCCACCTAAACAGAAAGTTTGGCCTTTGCCGATCAATTTTCACCTCAAGATCAGTCTGTAGCATCTAAAGAGTTCATTTCCCTTTTTTGTCTAAGGGTGCTATCGAACCTGTACCTTCTTTTATCGTCCCTTCTGATCTTTAGGTACCTCGTTTAGTTTTCCCAAAAAGAATGGTGATATGCGCCCAGTAATTAATTTGTGACCCCTCAATGCTTATGTAAAATATGAGCATTTTAAAATAAAAGGCGTCTTTATGCTAAAAGATTTATTGCATTTGAACGATTGTATGGTTAAAATTGACTTGAAGGATGCTTACTTTGCTGTCCCTCTGTTTATATGAATGACCGAAAATTTATCTGTTTTGAATGGGACAATCATTTGTATCAGTTTACGTGCATGCCCTTTGGACTTTCTTCAGCTCCACGGGTTTTTACAAAATTATTGGCGCCTGTAGCTTCTGCTTGTCGTCAACTTAGTATTCACATAAAAATTTATTTGGACGATATGTTAATTTTAAATGCGTCCTATGAGAAGCTAAAAGCTGATGCCCGTTTTGTGAGGTTTCTTTTCGCCCAGCTCGGCTTCATAGTTAACAGTGAAAAATCGGGATTGGCGCCAAAGACGTCAATCACTTTTCTCGGTTTGATTATTTCTTCCAAAACTTCAACACTAAAAATTCCGCACTATAAAGTTGATGACATTTTAAGGCAATGTATTTATCATCTACAGAAGCATACTGTAAAACTGCTTGTCGCAGCTTGTTTATTGGGAAAATTCGATTCAGTTAGTCGGGCTTTGTTACGTGCTAGTCTATTCTCTAGAGAATTGCAGGCTTGCTTGATTTGCGGTTTAAAACAACAAAATTATAATCACCACATTATTCTTTCATATGAAGCCAGAAAAGAACTTGAACTTTGGTCTAAACAGTTAAATTCTTAGAATGGTAGAAACATTTTTCCAGACCATGTTTCTCGAACCATCTTTTCAGATGCTTCTGATGACGGCTGGGGCGTTTTTTTGAGATTCCCACAAAGCCGATGGTCTCTGGAAAAACGATGAATTAAATTTGCATATAAAGTATAAAGAACTTTTAGCAGCCTCTACGGCCTAAAAATTTTTGCTTTCATGCATGATAATTCTATAGCTATTGCCTACATCAACAAGCTAGGTGACACTAAAATAGATTCCTTTGCCATTTGTCCATTAAAATTTGGTCTTGGTGCCTCGATCGTCACCTGAAGATTAAAGCAACACATATTCCTTGAGAATTTAACATTGGAGCTGATTGATTATCCCGAAATTTTGCTGACAGCAGTGACTGGCATTTGAATGCAGCAATTTTGATTTTTTAAATGAAAAATGGGGTCCTCCATTGATTTTTTTTTTGTTTCCAGGCATAATACCCATTTAGAACTTTTTGTTTCATGGAAGCCAGACCCTGATGCTTCTGCTTTTGATGGTTTTACTCTTTGCTGGCATGAATTTTTCGCTTTTGTTTTTCCTCCTTTTGCTTAAATTCGCAGGACTATTCAGAAATTTAGATTAGACTCTGCTACAGCTGTGCTAATTGTTCCAGTTTGGCCGACTCAACTGTGGTGGCCCCAACTGCTGACTCTACCTGTGATTTTTCCTTTATTGCTTCCCCAAATGCTGGATCTTCTATCGTACCCATCAGGGCTTCCTCATCCCCTCATGCTAAACAAAATATTTCGCTTTTCGGCTTGGAAAATATCAGGAGTTACTGGCGGACCAGCGGCATTACAAAGGAGGCTGCTGACATCATGCTTCAATCATGGTCTAGCAGAACACAGAAACACTACAATTCGACCATTAAAAGTGGCATCGCTGGTGTTCTCGATGATAAATCCATCCCTTTCGACCTGCTGCATGCGAATTAGTTCACTATTTATTGCTTTTGCATAAAAGTAAGCTAAAATACAGCACCATAGCTGCAGCTAAATCAGCTATTTTTACCTATTTAGGTGAAATTCGCTGCGACCTGACAAATATTCATTAATCACACGTTTCTTGGAAGGACTTTTTAACCTTAATCCACCTAAACCCAGTTATGCCTCAACATGAGATATTGCTCTTGTTCTTCATTTTTTGAAAGATCTCTGGCCTAATGTAACTCCCATTTCCCCTCAAGACTTGAAGTTGCTTACTTTAAAATCTATCATGTTGTTGTCATTAAGCTGTCCAAAAAGGGCATCTGAAATTCAAAAGTTGGACATTCGCTACATAAAATTTTTCGAACACTTTATTCTTATTACTATTCCAGCGATTACTAAAACCATACGTGGTGGTCCTCCTGTTTCTTTCAAAATTTTCAAATTTTCGGAATCCCGTTTATGCCCCTACATTTATTTTCAGCTCTATCTGGATGCAACCAAAGCAATCAGTGGCTCTGAAAGTCGATGTTTTCTATCCTTTTTTGAAACCTCAGAAGCTGGTTTCCACTCCGACGATTTCCCGTTGGATTAAGACGGTTTTGCCCTTCCGGGCATTGACACCAGTTTTTAAACCACATTTGACATGCTCTGCTTCGGCTTCCAAAGCCTTTGTTTCGGGCTGTCCACTTGCTTTTATCCTGTCATGCCAACTGGAGTTCCCAGTCCTTAACTTCAAAGCGGTTTTATCAGAGGGATATAGATTTCTTACCAAATTACACGAATTTTGTCTTTGATAATGCCCCAAGCTTTAAACACATACGCTAGTTAAGTCGAGGCATTTGAAGTAGAATATAAGATTTTGCAAGGCCTGAAAGGCCGAAGTGAAATCATTATTCTACTAAAATGCCGAGACTTAACTAGGCCCTCCCTTCCCATCCCTTCAAGGGTTTTTTTCTCGTTTTTAACCATACATTTTTGTAGAACTCGGGGCAACAATAATCGTTTTCCAAAACAAGGACGTTTTTTCTGGCCGTTCAGCCCGTTAATTACTTATTCGAAGCCGCGAAAAATTTTTATTTTGTCTTACCGTTGACCTTTTTTTTCGTTGGACTTGATTAATGTGCTAATGTTTTTCTATTTGTGCTTATCGTGCACATAATGTTTCGTCTTTTAAGACTCAGGTGTTACTTTTTCCAACTATGTATATCGCTTTTCCGCCACTTTCCTAGTGGGGTTGACCTGTATTTTTATTTTATAGTGGTCTCCCTTTCGCAAAAAAAAAAAAAATTTCTACTTCTTTACTTCATTATGACTCCTTTTATTTGCAGCTCTCATGAACTATGATAATGTGGGAACTTTACCCAGTGTTTAACTTTATTTTAGGCGGAGCTTTTAATCGAGCTAAGAGTTGGCCAATCGGATGATACATACGCTAGTTAAGTCTCGGCATTTTAGTAGAATAATGATTTCACTTCGGCCTTTCAGGCCTTGCAAAATCTTATATTTCCCACATTTCAATCTCTCCAGGTGATACACAAGACATTTGGTTTTCTCATCTCTTTTTTGCTCCCAAGAAGACAGGGGACCTGATGCCAGTCATTAATCTCCAACCCTTAAATCATTTCATTGTTCATGAACATTTCAAAATGGAAAGAATTTTGATGCTAAAAGATCTTTTGCAACCAGGTGATTTTTTCGCAAAAATTGATCGCAAAGATGCTTATTTTGCTATACCAATTGCGGAGAAAAACAAAAAGTTCTTATCTTTTGAGTGGTCAGGGCAATTTTATCATTTCAACTGTCTACCATTTGGACTGGCCTCAGCCCCTCATGTTTTCACAAAAATGCTTAAACCTTTTGCTTCTCTGGTTTGACAGATGGGTCTGGGAATCATTATATATCTAGACGATATGCTCCTGATGAACCAAACTGCGCTAGGCCTGAAAAATGATATCGCCTTAGTTTCGTATATTCTAACGAATTTGGGGTTCATCATAAACAAAGAGAAATCCGAGACAGTGCCTGTCCAGAAAATATCTTTCCTCCACCTCCTAGTAGACTCAGTTTCAATGTTGTTTAGCATTTCTAATGACAAAATCATGTCAATCATAAACAAATGCAGAGTTCTCATTAATGCAAGTTTTGTTATTGCCAGGGACCTAGCCCACCTGCTAGAAACCATAACTTCAGTTAGTCAGGCTATTATTCAAGCACATTTGTATAGTAGGCATCTTCAAACTTGTCTGACTGAGGTGCTCCAATTTCATGGGTCATATGATGCACCCATTGTTCTGTCCACTGATGCGAAAAATAAATTAGGTCTATGGTTCAGACAATTGTCTAGTTGGAATGGGAAAAATATACTTCTAGAGAAATCTGCTATCTCTGTCTTTTCTGATGCATCTAGTACTGGCTGGGGTGCCTACTGTAACGGCATAAATTCGCCCAGCCTATGGAATGAAAATGAAAAACACCTGCATATTAATTGCAAAGAACTTTTGGCAGCATTTTTTGCATTAAAGATCTTCACGCCAGATTTGCACTTAGTTTTGATAACATTAATGCTAGATAACTCTACAGCTGTAGCTTACCTTAGCAAAATGGGTGGAACAAAAACAGTTTTCTTTGTAATCTTTCAATACAAATTTGGAGTTGGTGCGTGAACCAAAGCCTAACCCTCCAGGATGTACACCTTCCAGGATGTGAAAATGTGCAAGCTGACCAAGCCTCCAGAGCTAAGGCAGATAGAAGCAACTGGAAACTTAGATTTTCCGTTTTTTCACTGATAAATGAAAAATGGGGCCCACTGAATTTAGACCTTTTTGCAGATAGGAACAACAAACATCTAAATATTTTTGTTTCTTGGAAACCAGATCCAGATGCTCTGTGCATAGATGCCATGAGTTTTTCTTGGCAGAACTGTGGAGCACTTTATGCCTTCCCCCCTTTCTGTCTCCTGAGCAAAGTCTTAAGATAAGTTATGCAGGAAGAAGTTGAGATGGTGTTGATTGCTCCAATCTGGCCAATGCAAATTTGGTGGCCAACATTGCTGTCTTTGGCTACAGATTTTCCACTTTTTCTCCACAACCATTCCTCTATCTTGCAGATTCAGAGGATAGATTCCATCCACTGATTAAGAATGGCACCCTTCATCTTTCAGGGTGGAAAATATTGGGGAAACCTGGCAGAGCCAAGGCCTTTTGCAGGATGCTGCTGACGTCTTGTCACAGTCATGGGCCCACAGTACTAAAAAGCATTATAACTCGGCCCTCAAAAAATGGGTTTGCTGGTGTAATGAATGGAAAGTTGATCCCATTCAGGCAACTGTAGTCGACTTGGCTAATTATTTAATATCTTTACATAAAGAAGGCCTAAAATACCAGACCATATCTGGAGCTAAATAAGCTATTTGTACAGTATTAAAAGAAACTAATCCCAATTTTAAAGATGCTCCTTTACTGCCATGCATCCTAATGGTCATTTTTCATTCTGATCCTCCTATGCCATGCTACATCTCTACATGGGACGTTAGCACATTCCTCAATTTCCTCGAGTCTATTGACCTATCTGATAAAAGTTCAGAAACACACAGAAAATTGTTTACATACAAAGTTGTTATGCTTTTGGCCTTAAGTATCTCAGATCACTTGGTTTTTTCAATTCCAGAAATGACAAAAACCCATAATTTGGGGCTACCTCTCGAGGTTGTTGTACAAAAGTTTTCTAACCCCCTACTTTGCCCATATTTGCATATAATATATTTCTTTTACAGAACCCATCAGGGCCATCAACTCTCATCTTTTTCTCTTATATGTAAAACCATTCAATGAGGTCACCTCTACCACTATCTCCCGTTGGATCATTAGGGTATTGTCTGTGGCTGGTATATACATCTCTTTGTTCGAAGCACATTCCGTTTGCCCTACCTCTTCATCTAAAGCATTTTCAAGTGGCCTAACAACAAGAGATTTTTAAAAGTGCCAAGTGGTCACCCAGTTCGAAAACCTTCTTTCGCTTCTATAATAAAACAATCATTCACAAAAGAGCGACCTTTATGGAGGCAGTTTTTTGTACTAAGGTACAGTATTTGTTCTGTTTGCTTTAAACATGCATATGTTAAGTTGGGGTGTTTTTGTGTAGTAGAATAGAACATTTTGCTAGGCGTTTAGGCCAAGGTGAAATATATATTCTACTAAGAAAAACAGCAAAGACTTTACTGACTTAACATAATGCCCGAGCATTTGGCTGTGGCAGGCGCCCCTTTTAAATCAAAAATTAATTTTTTAATTACATCTGGGGCCGGTTTCTCAAAAAGCATTCAACGCTAAACGCGTCTAACTCACGTCTAAAATGAGGTCATATGTTTATTCAATGTTTCTCAAAAGACGTTCAAGCTAAACACGTTTAAAGTTAGACGAAAAATTTAGACGGGATGGGACCCTGGGTTAAGTCCTGTGAAAATTTTTCAAATTATGCTTGCACGTTTTTTTCTTTATATTATTGTTGCACTCAGTGATGAGAATACATGGCTTTTGTAAATGAATTCGGAATTAGGCTTTAAAGCGAACTTTTTTTAATTGATCATTTTTTCATTGACCGATAATGAATTCTAGTAAAGTTTTGGATTTTCAAAAGTTACGTTCGCAAGGATTCGAGCATTAGTACCACAGTTGAGATAATGGCGTGTCTGATGTCAGATAGATACAAATTTGGCTGTAACTTCGAATTTCCATCGAACGGACGGCCCATATTTTGATTGTATCGAAAAGCTACAGTTTCGAAATTGTGAAAAAAATGACAGATTATTTACCGAAAAATATCCTAGACAAATATGCTAAATCTCTAGATAATGTGGAGGATGTGTTATTGGGTGCATAGTAGGGACCTGCACGCGCGGCCCGGCCCGCCCAGGTTCACTTCTCAGCCTGAGCCCGGTACGTCTAAGCTCTTTTTTTTAAAAAGTATGTCACAATATGATGAAAAATTATGATAATGCAAAAAAATTGATCAAAACCAAATCAAATTTAAGTTGCTAAATAAAAATACATCAAACTAACTTTTCCAGAACTGATTGCATTCACTTGCAGTACTGTAGTCTTCAAAAATGTTTGAATTTCAGGAATGAAGCATTTGAACTTGGAAAATGAGTAAAACATCACGAGAAAAGGACAATACCGGAAGTTGTTGAAGAATCCCAATTCTTCATTGATTGCCTGATTTTAGAATTTTGGCTGCATGTTTTCAATATGATTTTTCCATTTTGCCCGACCGGAAAACGATTGAATTTCTGCAAATTTAGACTTTTTATCTGTGAAATAAATGCTGAAAAAATTCTTGTGCCAGAGTCATTGAATATCAAAATTCAAAAGCTTTTTCCAGCACTTTGCACCGGAAATAGTGATATCCGAATTCATTTCATGTGTTTGCACTTTGCGGCCAATTTTTTTCGGAATTTGATTATTTAAGCTTTAGGTAATTTGAAAATCATCATTTGAAAATTCAGAAATCATTTAATTCATTGTTACCATTATCTGAACTCAAAAAAAGTCAATTTTTCTAAATTTTTGGTTCCCTCCGCATATATTTAATTTCTCAACGCCAAAGAAGCATGAATAACTCATCTGTGGACTTTTTGAGAGAAAAAGGTGACTTGAAGAAAATGGCTGAAAAATGAAAATGAAGAAAAGGCAACAAATAGCGAAACGAGCTATGCTAAAAAGCAGTGCATAAGACGCCTTATCTCCTTTTCTGATGAACTTATCAATTAAATTTGACCAGAGAAGAGATGCATGCTGGTAACAGGAGTCTTCAACTTCGTCAGAATGATGAACAGTATTGCTAATAGCTAAAACTGCATCTGAAAGAAATAGTAATTATGCTGACGATAACATCTAAATTATTAGATACACACTAAATATAATAGCAGTGAAACCCTGGCAAATTTCAAATTAGGAAACATACAGTAAATGGGCGTTTGTCGGAAGTTCACTTGTAAGCATAAATAGTTGCTTAAATTTTCGGGCTTTTATGGGCCTGAACTCTCTGGCCCAGCTCGGTCCAATAATGTTTTTCCGCGGCCCGAAGCCCAGCCCACTCTTGGGCCGGGCGGCCCCTGGAGGTCGCTACTTCCGATTGGGAAAGACACAAATGCATATACATAAACATCAATGTTTACCGAAACTTCCACGCGTCTAATTTATTGGCAAGAAACGCATGTCGTCTATTTCACCCGCCTAACTTTAAACGACTACAAGTTCCGTCTAAGTTCAGATGCGTCTAAAGTTCGTTCAACTTGGACATGTCTAAAGTTATACGCGTGTAACTTTAGACGCTTTTTGAGAAACCGGCCCCTGGATGTTGGCCATACTGTATTTATGAAAATTTTCACAAAGGACATAACGAATTCGTGTTCTCTTTGTCTGAACTCTGACCCCACTTGAGGCTTTTTCAATCTGTTTGAATTAATTTAAGCGTAGCGGCTATTGCCTGCTTTTCCCTTGTTTGGCATTTCAATAAATGGCTCTCATGAATAGTGAATGGTAACTAGGTTCAGAGACCAAATCAAGCTAAGACTCCGCCCTTTTTAGCTTTTGAGCGAGCTCATTGGCTTATAGTTTAAGTGAATAAGCATATGTTAAGTCTTCGCTGTTTTTGTTAGTAGAATATATATTTCACGTTGGCCTAAAGGCCCAGCAAAATATTCTATTACACATCAAAACTACAAAACTAAAACCAAATATTGAAGAGAAATAAAACAGCAAAAATATTCGATACATTTTTTGGAAAACGTTAATTTCAAAACGAATTTTACCAAAACGTGTTTCAGATAATTAAAATAGGTGTAAATAATCTACACATACCTTCTGAAGTTGTTTCGGCTGATTGGGACACCGATTTCTCTTTGAATAACGCTGCAAATGCATTCGATTCGTATTCGATAAAAATTTTCCAATCCATATTCGGTTCGTCAATACAAAAAGTCAAAGTTCGCCAAAGTTGAACGTCATCGATTTTTACGCCGACTCGAACTCTATGTACAAAAATCAACAGCCGACAAGTTATTTGAAAGATTCGGACGGCTCATATGTGCAGCAGTTGTTCAACACCCCAGATTTTTTTGGACTAAAAAGTGACCGATTAGTTTTCTGTTTTAATTTCACTATATACCATATCCGAAATTAGTAAAACATTAGCAAATTTTTAGAAATTCGCTAAAGAAAAGACCATCTTGACGAGGTGTGTACCAAAAGAAAATAAGAAAACGAAAAACGTTGAAGAAAAAAAGGAAAGTAAAACAAATCAACGAATTAGAACGGAAAAGAGATAAGTGAGAGAAAGGATATACAAATTAAGATAGAACCAGACCAGGAGCAAAAAAATGATGAGAACAGTACCAAAGGAAGAGAGCAAGATGAAAAACAGTTGTACAAAAAATAGAAGTGTTTGTGTAATATATAATCGTATCTTGACTTGCTTCATCTAGACTACCCCTCCGGTTACTCCAAATATAAACAAAATTACGGAATAACGAAGCCGTTTGAAAAATAAATCATTACCATCTGAAACAATTTGTTACCTCTTGAAAAACTTTTTTACCACTTGGAAAAAATCGTTACCTTCGAACATGATGCACAACATTTTTTCAGGATGCATCGCAAAAATTTCAAGATGCATTGCGAAAAAATTCAGATTTAAGAGTTTTTCGATGTTCGACTTTCTTTCTAAACGCATTGCAATTTTTCAATTGCATCGCATTTTTTCAAGATAACCTCGAAAAAATTAAGATGAGAACTTGAAAAAAATTAAGATCTCAACTTGAAAGAAATCAATATCCCATCTTGAAAAGAAATCAATATCCCATCTTGAAAAAATCAAGATCCCATTGTAACGACCAGTTTCACTACTGTACTTTACTTGATCCTAAAGAAGGGTTCGGCGGACAAATGGGACGAGATATGACTGCGGCCACAATAAAATAAACACAAAATCGACGATTGCTCCCCTCGTCGATAAATACACAAAAGCCTCACAATAAAACCACGATTTAGGCTCGCATAAAAATATACCCAATCGCCAACAAAATCTGCATAAAAATCTGTCTTTTTCGGCGTTTTCCTGTCTTTTATACCGCCTCTTTGATCCACGCCTTCGCGCCACGGGAGGTCCGCTTCTATCGGCTCGCCTAACCAATCGCTGCTTCGCTTACCTGTTTCTGCCTACTGTATGCTTCTGTGGCCACGCCTCTTGCTTTTAATTTTCTCCTAATTTCTACGCTTGCATGCCTTTTGACCTACAGTATGCTTTGCTGCCTCTATGTTTTTAGTTTTTCATACGTTTTTCGGTTTTTCATGCATTCCTCCTAAATCTTTTGTCTGGGTTGGGATTTCTGTACTTTCTACATGGGCAGGTGTGTTTATGCGTTTTGGAGGGGATTATTGTACCTACAAAATGTGTATCTTCATGTGTATTACGAGGGCCAGGTGCCAATGTGGAAATAATTATGTGTGTCTTTAATTGGGTCGATGGGGTGTGGGAAGATCAAAATAAAGTGCTTCACATAAATTTATAAGAATGTTTGGGTGTGAATTCCAGACATCCTTGAGACGATAGATTAATAAATGAAAATAATTTCTAATAAATGAATATCACATACAGTATGCTACATATTTACAGTACTGCTTTAGCAGGTACGTTACATTTCCCTCCTTCCAGAGTTGAACGTCCTCGTTCAAGGGGGTCGAGGGAGAGAGGGGTTTGGGGTCGAAGACTTGGAGGGATAGGGGGAATTGGGGAATTTGTCTGAACGATTGAACTGCCTGTTTTACATGAAGGGGATGTGCTTTGATTGATAACATCAGCTTTCTTAAGTTGCTCAACTTTGTGTTTGATGCTTTGTTTTGCTTTTGGTGGTTTTCGAGAAAGGGGTCTGTGTCTGTGTTTATAATTACTTGTACCAATGCTGTGGGAGACAAGTGGCCTGTGACTCACATGTGTTTTTGACTCAGTGTGAAGGAGCTGATATTTGGATAAGAAATTGATTAACTCAGCTTTTTCCGTTTCAATCCTGTCAGTTTTGGTCGATTCTACTTTGCCTTTTACCCATGGGAATGTATGAAGACGTTTCTGTTTGTCTTGGATGGGAAAATGAGATTGGGCGGGTGAATTTTTTGCTGGGAAGGGACAAGAAACAGGGGCGATGCATGTATCAGGATGGGAGATTTGGGGCTTGCTGACGTCGTTTGAGCTAGAACTGCAGATACCACTACTTTTACTCTTTGAAATGCTAGCTGCAAAATGAATTTTACGATTTTCTTGTGCTTTGGGGGTAGGAAGAGAAGTTTTTTGCCTGGGGAATGTGTTGGGGTCGGTTGCTGGGAGGGGACAAGAAACAGGGGCAATGCATGTATCAGGATGGGAGATTTGGGGCTTGCTGACGCCGTTTGAGCTAGAACTGCAGATACCACTACTTTTACTCTGGGAAATGCTAGCTGCAAAATGAATTTTACGATTTTCTTGTGCTTTGGGGGTAGGGAAAGAAGTTTTTCGCCTGGGGAATGTGTTGGGGTCTGTGGGGAGGCCCTGCAATTGTGAAAACATTGGGCGTTCCTTTTTGTATGCTGGTTCAGGTTTGGACGTCTCACTGGTTTCAGGATGTTTATGTTTCTGTGCAATTTTTGGCTGGGGGAGTTTGGATTTCAACATGTCACTGCTTTTTGGTGATGCAATTTTTGAAGTGCTGCTTGTATCAGGAAGGGGTAGGTCAAGGACATACTGGGGGTCAAACTGCTTATGACTGCTGGGCAGAACTGTATTTAAAGCATGTTGAGGTTGATGCTGGACAGTGGGCAATGTGGGGTACATGACTGGGACATCAATGTTCATTTGTGGAGGGGGTAGTCTCTCTTCAATGCGATTTTGGACGTTAGGGGTCATTTGGTTGGGGCAATATCTACTCGTGTGACCTTTTTGCTTACAAAGAAAACATTCTGCATTTGAGTAGCTTTTTGATATGCAATGGCTGGATCTGTGACCAGTCTGAGAACAGTGAATGCATCTGCTTTTACAGTCTCGAGTCATGTGATTACTCCTAAAGCAAATTTGGCATGACTTTTGAGTACCTGGTGAATTACAATTTCTGGCGAAATGCCCGACTTGATTGCATTGAAAACATGTGATCTGTCTCAAATTACTGTTATCATGCTGGGGTTGGGTTTGAGAATTTCGCAGTATTTGCAATTGCAACTCCATGACTTGTTCTAATTTATGTAGGATTCCTTGCTGTTCAGTGTGATTGCCTAATGAAAGGATGGGTTCCGATTCAGGGGATATGAGGGGTATGGGGCTAGATTTCAATCTGTTTCTGAAAATTTGTTGTTCAACATAAGCTGCTTCATCAGACATGTCTGTTAGGGAGGTGAATCGTTTGTACTTGAGTGCCTCTCTAATTTCGGTCTGCATGCCTTCCATGAAAAGGGGTTTGATTATCATTTCTCGTGCCTCTGAATTGAAATTGGGGTAGGCGAGGGTCGCTAGATGCTCGAGGTCAAACAAAAATTCAATGACAGTTTCCGAACTTTTTTGTTTCCGTTCATGCAAAAAATGTTGGTGTAAATCTGTGTCTCTGTGGTCGGGGAAACATGCTTGTAATGCAGTTTTATACTGTTCATATGTTTGGGGTGGGTTTTCAGAATTTTCTAAACTTTTGAATTTTGCTAATGCTGCACCACCCAAATGAATTTCAAAACATGCTAATTTGAGTTGCTCGTCAGTATCTTTCATGCCTTGTAGTATCATGAACTGTTCTAGTCGCTTGCTCCATTGGCCGAAATGTTGGGTTACTCCTCCCGTAAATACTGTAGGTTTTGCATAAAAATTGTTTGTCATACTGTTACAGATGTTGGCCGTTCTTAAATCGTCTATCAGGGTGGGATTCATGGTGTTTTTACTTAATTGTGTGTGAAGAGTTCGGAAATGTTCTGCAAAAAGTTCGTTGATCTGCTCTCTTACAATTTCTCCTAAGTGGTCTCTTGTATGGTGGGTCATTTTCAGTTTGTGTTCTTACGAATGTCTGTCCTACTGTAAGAGACGATTATTACTGTATGCGATTACTGCTTAGGGATGCCCGGATATAGGATGCACCTTAATGGGGCAGGGAGTTCCAGTGGTTAACGGTACAGTACGGTCACCAAAAATATGTAACGACCAGTTTCACTACTGTACTTTACTTGATCCTAAAGAAGGGTTCGGCGGACAAATGGGACGAGATATGACTGCGGCCACAATAAAATAAACACAAAATCGACGATTGCTCCCCTCGTCGATAAATACACAAAAGCCTCACAATAAAACCACGATTTAGGCTCGCATAAAAATATACCCAATCGCCAACAAAATCTGCATAAAAATCTGTCTTTTTCGGCGTTTTCCTGTCTTTTATACCGCCTCTTTGATCCACGCCTTCGCGCCACGGGAGGTCCGCTTCTATCGGCTCGCCTAACCAATCGCTGCTTCGCTTACCTGTTTCTGCCTACTGTATGCTTCTGTGGCCACGCCTCTTGCTTTTAATTTTCTCCTAATTTCTACGCTTGCATGCCTTTTGACCTACAGTATGCTTTGCTGCCTCTATGTTTTTAGTTTTTCATACGTTTTTCGGTTTTTCATGCATTCCTCCTAAATCTTTTGTCTGGGTTGGGATTTCTGTACTTTCTACATGGGCAGGTGTGTTTACGCGTTTTGGAGGGGATTATTGTACCTACAAAATGTGTATCTTCATGTGTATTACGAGGGCCAGGTGCCAATGTGGAAATAATTATGTGTGTCTTTAATTGGGTCGATGGGGTGTGGGAAGATCAAAATAAAGTGCTTCACATAAATTTATAAGAATGTTTGGGTGTGAATTCCAGACATCCTTGAGACGATAGATTAATAAATGAAAATAATTTCTAATAAATGAATATCACATACAGTATGCTACATATTTACAGTACTGCTTTAGCAGGTACGTTACACCATCTTGAAAAAATTAAAATCCTATCATTAAAAAAAACAGGTTCGATCTCGAAAAAACAAGATGGGCGGCACATCAAAGGATAAGAATTTCTTAAACTAGCCAATCAAAGGCGTTGCTCCACCTCCTATGTTCATATATACGGGAACCCTTTGAAGCACATGTAACGGGACCCCGAAGTCTGGGGAAGGGCCGAGGGTCATTTTTTGTTCAAAAATTGAAATTCTTCAGTATTTTTCCAACCAAACGTACGCGAGTCCCTACGACTACCATATAGCTGTCATAGAATTTAAAAATCCTGGGGGTCGCCAGCCATATGGTCGACAATTTCTGAGGGTTCCTATAGCATTACCCCTCAATTACATGTATGCTTCGAAGAGGATTTCTAAGGTCACGGCTTGCTGGCGGAGAGCACCTATGGTTTTTACGGGAATGTGGTAGAGTGAGAGATTATTTTGAACGGGGGAATCCGATAAACATATTGGTTTCAGATTTTTCAGAAAAACGTATAAAATGCTGGATTTTTTTAACCGAAAATGCAGTAATTTCATCGGATAAGCATCCAAAGTTTCGTTTCCTTGTCCGGGCTCCTGAGTAGATAAGAATTTGTCTTGGAACAGAAGAGAATGTCCAAAATTTTGATTGTTTTCTAGAATTACTGAATTTTAGTTGAAAAACAAACATTTTTGTCGTTTTTCTGAAAAATTCCATAAGTAAAAATTTTATGGGAAACCAATATGTCCTTCGGACTCCCCGTTCAGAACAACCTCCCTCTCGTAAAAACCAAGGGCGCTCCGCCACCAAGTCGTAATCTCAGAAATCCACTTTGAAGAGTTCCCTTATGTATATAAACACAGGACGTGGAGCAACACCTTTGATTGGCTAGTTCAGAAATTCTCATCCCTTGAAATTCCGTCCATCTTGATATGTTTTCAAGATAGGATCTTGATTTTTTTCCAGGTGCCAACTTGATTTTTTCTTCAATTTTATCTTGAAAAAATGTGATGTACTTTAAAAAATTGCAATGCACTTGAAGAAACATCGAAAAACTCTTACATCTTGATTTTTTTGCGATGCATCTTGAAAAAATGTTGCGCGTCATGTTCGAAGTTAACGATTTTTTTCAACCGGTAACAAATTTTTTTAAGCAATAACAAATTTTTTCAAGTACCGCTTCTCGTATTCCGTACAAACTAGCAAATATTCGTTTTCGGTTCACACAGACGGTCCACAATATTCACATAAACGTCAACTAGGACAGGAATAGAAAATAAAAAAAGTGAGAAAAAATGAAACAAAGAAGTGAGGAAATAGACATAAATGAAGTAATAGAAGAGAAAAACAAAAAAAAGAAAATAAACTTGCTCCAGAACAAAAAAAATTAAATCAGAGACAAAATTAGGCAGGAAAAAAACAAAATCTATCCAAGTCAATGGATTGAAATAATCACCCAAAATCAATGCATTCCACATACGCCCTTATATAGGCTGTTGTATGTAACGGCCCACTACTTTTGTCATAACACAACAGAAAGAGAGTTTAGCACTTAACGATTGAAAAGTGGCGAAGTTATCAACTAAATTCGAATTTTCCAATCACAGAAACTAAACTTAGTTTTTTGGCAACCTGCAATATCCTTTCTTCACACAAATATGCAAATCTTTTTTGGCATTTTTCGATACCAATATGCTAATCTTTTTTTATTGAATATTAATGATGTGTTCATAAGATTAGGCTATGCACCATTTTTTTGTTTTTGAGCAGGAGTGAAGCGTATCACGCTTGTGAAAGGACTGCATGCATATCCAGCTAATGAATTTAATCTACGTTTTTTGTATTATTGGATTGTCTCCATATCGACCACTGTTAATTCTGTCTTTTCTGTATACATTTTGTGTGTTAAATCCACTCCATATTCACGGGTAGAAAAAACACATTTGCCATCCGAAAAAGCTGAAAAGCGAAAATTCCACAGAAAATTCAAACGCCGCATGGGTCACAAAGGTCTAATCGAAGAACCTTTACCGCGATACTGTCACGTGGGTTGTAGTAGGCCATTTGAGTTGACCCGCAAAAGGATGTTCATACAAACAATAATCAACCTGCATATACAGACACTTTTTTCTCGAGTTGACTGTAGTAGTCAAGCGAACACATTGAGAGAAAAAGATATTGGCCAACCATGATGCAGGTTTATTGCCTGCTCATCGATTTTTATGGATTCTCTTTTTGAGGCTCATTGGAAAATTAAAAAACTATAGAAAGAAAAGTCAACACCAAACAGAATAGAACCGCATGGTGCTGAAGGTCGCTTACACCACAGCTTGCCTACTGTAATGGCATATTGATGTATTCTCGATTATTAAACCAATGGTAACGCTTGTAAGGACATGTCGAGTGAGGGAAATGATGAACCTTTTCCGTGTGGTCGCCATCCATGTAGAGAACACGCTCGACCATTTGAAGTCGCATATTGTTGCCACTGAACGAATAACAGCTAAGATCAATAGAACAATTGAACGGAAACAAAGAACAAATGCAAAACAAACGTAAAAAATTAGTTTAAATACAAGGAATTGGCTGACAAAATAGGGTGAAAGAAGGGATAGGGGGCGAATATGGAAGTAGGATAACAGCTCACGTGAATTTACACCAATCACATTTCCGAGGTGGCGTAAAAATGGGTAATAAGCCTTCAGTTTTGCTACAGTAGGCGAATTTTCCTGGAGCCAATGAATATTTTACGACCTTGTTATATATACACGATACCACAAAGTTGTCACCTATAGGAGGAATCGAATACAGAACACCAGGCCGCAGTTTTTTTTCTCCTGCGACAATATAATCGTAAATCAAACCACCTTCGATCAGAAATTTCTTGCCGATGGGAGTGGCGAGGCCCAATTTTCGGCACAAAAGACAACGCCATAATTGACCATGGTTCGCACGCCAAATGCAGTCCTTCAAAATCGCTCTAATCGAATTGTTGGGGAAGCCTCAAAAACGACTAAATGAGTCGCAGTTATTTTTGTCTGTAGGGTGCAATGAGTGCATTGAAAAAATACTAAAACATGATAAAACTGATTGGCCACTAGCATGATATTTTGAAAATAAAGAAATTTTACAAAGATTTTCCCAACCACAAAACGTTTCATGGAATGATAATGTGCAAAGGCTAATCATCTACTGGATCACCAGTCGATAGATTTTGGGCTGAAAAATTTAAAATAAAAACTATAAAGATCAAACAAAAAAGTAACTTAGGATTCTACCATACAGACCATGAACACCCTTTCTAGAATGTGGGCTTACTAAAATTAAAAATCACAAAGCCTGCATACTCGATTGATACCAAATATCTTGGCAGTACTCGCAAACCAATTTGGGGTCCACGTTATGCAATACCTTGAAAATTCTTTCCATGAGCATAATCTTGTGATGTAAACCCTGTCAGAAAACGAAGGAATGCAGAATTCTTGATCAGCTGAAAGAATCTGTAACGTCTTTTTTTAAAACATGGACAGAAATTCCAACCTCGTAACTACGAGAAATATATTGAATTGAAAAAAGAGGAAGGATATTTTTCTTTCTTTCATTCAGTGCATTTTTAGCGTTAATACCAATCAGCTTCAGAGATGCACATAGGAGGGGTAAACCCCAATACCTGAATCCCCACCTGACCTGAAAAAGTCATCAGAATCGCCGCCTAAATTTTTTATACGAACAATTTTTTGATAACTTTACAGATATTACGATCCTTGAGAAGAAGCTTTCCTTATGTTTTTTCTCACTACGCCCAATGAAAAGTCACTGGACCCTCCACGCGGAAAATTCTTGCCATGCATATCTAGCTGTTTAGACACGGTATATGGAACTAACCGGCGGTGGCACGCCATTCGCGACTTTGCACTGAAGATTATTCAAATCGAATTCGAGGTATTTGGGTTTGAGATCTTCGCCACCATTCCATACGTTAAGTATCGAGTTAGAAAGCGATGCTTCAACTAAGAATTAGAAAACATGCTCGATCACAGGAAGTACGATTACACCTCTCGATAGTTGGTTGAATGAAGTTGCACTGCATACACGTATAATTGGAGGCACACTAATCACACCTGTGCATAGGGCGGGCGGATTATCTCTCGGATGAGCCTGGACTTACTGTTCGATGAATTGGAGAGAAAAGTCAATCACAACTGAATGTCTTAGTACAGACATCAAACCATTTAGACCTGAAACCATCACAGTAGTACAAGTGCGCCCGGTCATAATTTTAGGGCAGCCGTATATTACTACTGTCCATTTGATTCTCAAAAGTGAATTCCAAGGGTCTTTTTAAAGTACAGTTAAAAATGGAAATTTCCATTTTTTTAGAAACAAGAAACGCAGGGATTTAACAATGACCATTATGCCCCAACTCATAGTTATATTGGTGTAAAATTTAAAGAATTGAACTACTACTGCCTAGAATTTCAGAATCAGACTGAAGAAATGATAAAATATCATATAACATACACAATAAAACTTTAATCGTAATTTTAGAAATGCATCATTGTTATCGAACTATCAGCCATTTAAAGAATTCAGACCGTGCGCAAATGTAGTAAAATCCCCCCATTCCATGATTTACCACTTATTCGGCTATCAATGGCTAGGGTTGGGGCCGCATCTTCTTCGACTATCAAGAGCTGGGACTGAAAAATGTTTTTTTTGTAAAAAATGTTGAAATGTTGAAAACTGTTGGAACAAAAAATGGTCAGAAAAATCTTTTTTTTCGGCGTTTTGCGTCACAGACGAATTTTTATGGACTTTCAGATAGGAATAATGATTTTTTGAAGCGCTTTCTGATTCCTGAAACAAAGATTTCGAAGCATTTCTTCTTGAATCACGCTCACTAACGTATGACAATGCCCATGGAGAGACCCAGCTGACCCCCCCCCCCCCTCAGACCATCGAGCTCAATTTGCAAATAAAAAAATTAAAATTCGATTCAGTCAAACACGAAAAGCTACCAGAAAATAAAAACTTTCAGGTATACTATAGTAAACTTTTTTTAGCTTCGCATTTATTGGTGTGAAATTTGTTTCCATGAAGATAGATATAATACGAAAGTGAACTGTCGCTCTTACTGGCGTACGAAACCACGGGAACGAACGATTTATATTCGCCACTTGACCAGCCAATGATCAACGGCGAATTCTTTTTCAAGGTTACTTCGTGTCGACATAGCACCGGACTGATCATTGGCAAGAATAGTATAATGGTAGATTGTTTCACTTTGATATACTTCAAGCGGTCGAGTAGGACAATCGGGCGCCTCAGAAGGTTGCACATGGCTTGAATGTGCAATTTCATTCCTGAAAATAAATATTCGAAGGGTTTCAGAAAATGATAGACTAGTTTTAATGTGGAAGCCAAGTTCCAGGCTTGACTAGTACAAAAAATCTAAATAACATTCATTGAACTTCGACTCATGGAATAATATTCATCTACCACTAAGCATAAATTCTCTAACCGTAGAAGGGCACACCGAAAAAATTCGAGTACTCATTAAAAATGCTGAACATTCAGACTCGCCGTCTTTAAAATTGTGCTGTCAAAAAGTTTAGCTTGAATCGATGAACCTATAGTTGGCGAAAGTAGGCTGAACTGTCTAACTTTTAAAATTTTTTTATCCCATAATGCCGTCAGAATAAAGAGATCTCATTTATAAATCAGGCTGCAGATGTCGAATAATATAGATTAAGTGTAATTAATTTCAGCCAGTTTCCTTTTCTTCACGAACAGTGTTACGTACCGTATTCAGTATCACTCTGCATATTCTCGAGATCACATTGCCGCAAAACTCTGAGCCAATTTTCCTCGGTTAGCAAAGCCGGGTACTTCTCTGAATAGATGTACCGAAAATTTTCCAAATGTTTGATCAAATTCTCTTGTAGAGCGTGCCAGTAGATTTCGCATCCCGTCAAGACCTTGGATAAAGCCTGGTAGAGGCGCGAACCGTGTCCGTAAACTTCCACGACGTCCAACAAGTCTTTGCTGGAGGCCGTCGAATGAGCGATGTAATTTATAGTGGGGCTCAAGTATTCATACGCTTCGGCATTGCGACCGTAACTATAAAAAAACACTATGCACAATTTCGTATTTTTATTATTTCGCTAAACCAATGTCGCATAAAGGCCCTGTCATACTTCACCGCACGGCGCCGCACGGTACCGGCCGGCGCCGCGCGGCGCCGGTTGTCCTATTCATACTAACAGGCGGCGCCGGCCGGCGCCGCGCGGTCCCGTGCGGTGGCTTGTCATACTTCGCCGCGCGGTACCGTGCGGCGCCGTACGGCGCCGCTTTTTTACTTTTGGATTTTGCTCTTCTCAAAAAATGTGTATTGGTTTAGTTGAAACCTGATAGGGCGCCGCGCGGCGCCGCAAAAATTACAAAAACCTATTCATACTTCACCGCGCGGTACCGGCCGGCGCCGCGCGGCGCCGTACGGCGCCGCCCGGCGCCGCTTTTTAGTATGAATAGGACAACCGGCGCCGTGCGGTACCGTGCGGTGAAGTATGACAGGGCCTTAAGTCTGAAAATTTGTGATAAATATATTGATGTAGGGTAAATACCCAACAATTTTTGATGACCAGAAACATGCGGCGCAAAAATCAAGTCCAATTTTGATAATTCAAGAATAACAAGGAATCCATGAAAATGTATTGTACCCCATCAAAACTATGGAAATTATTGTAACAAATCACGTAAGTAGATTTTTAGCTATAAACTCTGTATTAAAAAACACATGCTAATTGGAACGTTAGCAAGTTGTGTTGATTACCCGCTCATCTTCGCCAGTTTCGTGTTATAGATTTGAAAAGCAGATCTGCATAAATTCGAAGAGACGTCGAAAATTTCCGTACAATCGTCAATTTCAGTTAATCGTTGGACATCTTGCGTTTTCGGGTCAACATCGTAATAGGTGAAAATATGAGACAAGAGATTGCACAAAAAAGGTGAAATTCCGTCGATCATGCAATAAATGGGCAAACGTCTACAAAATAGATAATAGTCATAAGAGTCATTTGTACTTGCCTTTTTCGACGGAACGGAACGGAACCGATCGCCAACAGTTTGAAACGTTCAGCCTGAAAATCCACTTTCGATCGGAAAGGATAACTGCAATTTTATAGAAAATGACCGACGGTAACCTCCAACCGAATCGAACGAAACGAAAATTTCATTTTCGTTCAGTAACGTTGTATCCAGACATGCACGCCAAGAATTTTCCAGGGGGGAGGGTCCATGGACTTTTTCCCAAGGGGGTAGGGGGGTGGGTGAGCAAAAAAAAACAAAAAAAGTTCTACAAGCTTGTTTTTCGTACAAAATATGCACAAAAATAATGAAAAAGCTGCCTCGAAAAAAGTTCAGGGGGGGTGTTTTGACGATTTTTTGGGGGGTGCCCAGGGTCTCAGGTATGGGGGTTTACCCCCCTACCCCCTATGCGCATGTATGGTTGTATCCATTTCTCTTTCCGTTCCCCTCCGTTCCGCCGAAAAACGTAAGTATAAATGACCCTATAGACTTCCCGTGCGCAGGGGAATGTTCGCAAGCAATAAACAGCCTGCGTTACACGGACATCCTTTTTTTCTACAGTTAACTGTAGTAGCAGGAAGAATAAATTGAGAAAAGAAGATTTCGGCACATGATGCAGGTTTGTTATCTGCTCACAGAATCACACGGAATATTTTGCATTTCGAAGCTCATTCGAAAATAAATCAACTTTAGGGACCGAATGAAGAAAGGTGGGCCAGGGGCAAATGGCGGGCTAAAATGTATAAAAAACGGCGGGGCAAATCGTGGGCTAAAGTCTGGGACACATCGTAGCCTATTTGGCGGGCAAAACTTGGGGCAAAATGCGGGCTAAATCTAGAGGCAAATCTCGGGTCAAATGACGGGCTAAAGTCAGGGCAAAATCGCGGGCCAAATGCGAGGTAAAATTGGGGCTAAATGAAGGCTAAATCTAGGGGCGAAATGCGGGGCAAACTGGGGCTAAATGACAGAATAAGTAAAGAACAGCCCGCTGGCCGCCGCATGACGAAAAGGGGGCCAGGTTAAAATGTCACATTCTTCGGTGAAAATTTAGCCACGAAATAGCACTGCATTATGGTGGGCTAAGATACAAAGAAAGTTTTGTTTCGAGAACAAATTGATGGATTTACTTGAATAACCCTGCAGCAAGAGTATTTGAGTTCTGATCGTCATCAAGCTAACCTGCTGTATTTTCTTGTTTCATTGTTACACAATGCACCAAAAAGCCTTGCATTATCTACAGTGGAGTCTTTTTTATTGGTGTTGACTTAGCACATCTAAAAATCGTACGGTACATACGATGATAATTATCGACGTCGTACTGTAGAAATGCTTTGCAATCAATGAATGTTTATTCTTCAAGGGAATGATAAGTTTAGCAATGTATTCCACGAGAAAAGGAGCTCGTCATAAATAAATACGCTACCCACCACACTTACGTTGTTCACACCGCCCACACTGTGAAAAACACTTTAACCCAGATTGAACACTCGTTTTTCTTGGCCAGCTGACTACCCAGAACCACATTCGGTCATACAGTCAGGGGATAATTCTTGGGCAAAACAAGGCCATTGCTTGGCTAACAAGGGGAAAATGCCGTGCTGAAGTCCGAAGCAAATCGCAGGGAAAATCTGGAGGCAACTGGTGGATTAAATCTAGGGCTAAATGATGGGCCATCTCTCGAGCAAAATCGAAATTTAAATTGCTGGCGATACAGTAAGGTTGTTAGCCCACCATTTAGCCTAGCCTGCCTCCAGCCTGTCCTTCCTTTCGTCATTTGGGCCTAGATCAAGGCGAATCCCACACTTTTCCTAAAGTAGAGTGCGTGATCAGTTTAATTGAAAATGCTTCAAATGCATCAAGCAAGGAAACATCGTGTTATGTGTCATACCCATCACTTGATGAAGTAAAAATTTTCAGAACAATCATTCGCGAGGGACGAAGTGTTTTGACGTTTTGAACTTAATGACTTACTTCCCCGACAACCCTCTGAACACGTTGACGTGTAAACAGGTCAAAGAAGCCAATTCGGCCACAGACCACTGGCTCGCTTCAATCGGCAATAGCTCGGTTTGTCCAGGCGACTGACCACACTTCGGGCAAGTTATCGATTTGCTAGCATCGAGTTCGTTTGAAGCCAAAACGGAGAGAAATTGCTGACAATTAGTAAAAGGACAGTAGTACAGTTTTAGTAGAGGTTGTTGGTTATTTTCAGACACCATTATAGAAAATCAAATACATACTTCACTACGAGGAACGTTTATACCTGATATGGTGCAAATTCATTGTGCTGACTTTACAAAAGCTATATAACATAGCGAAAATTTCGGAATTTGTCAATACTTATTCTAGACTGATTTATATTAGCTAGAATTCACTCTAACTACTTTCCATAGTGTCGGTTGATTTGTGATAACTGGCCGAACGGTTAGTTTGAAAATTTGCTAGATAAAATAAGAATTTTGTGAATGTACTGTAATATATTCACGAAGGAATCATTATTAAGCGTTTTGACGAAAGACATTGACGACCACCGTTTTTTTTTCCTCGAAGATTTTTTCCACATGAGAACCGGACCCAAAATTTTTTTCCTCATTTTCCAAAAATTTTCCTCATTTTTAAAAACGTTTATAATGTGGCTACGGATGCTTTTTATGCATTTTAGGAGCATACCCAAGCATTTTGTTGCACTGTTTTTTTTTCCCCCGGGCCTTTTCCCCAAATGGGGAAAGGGGTCAAAATTTTTTCCCCCATTTTCCCGAACTCGTTTTTTTTCGCTTAAAAATGCTCACAGACGCTTTATTTAGGTGTTTTTGAGCTTTTTAAAGCCTTCTGGTGTTTTTAGACCCGTTAATTCATTAAAATTGAGGAAAAAATTGAAATTTTCGAGTTCAAAGTTTAATCTACAAGCATTGGAACAAATTTTCAAGCAAACTATCCAAAAGCATAATGACTTTGAGAATTACATGAGAAATCGATGGTTAGGTTCTCTATGATGACAAGTGAGAACCTAAAATGGATGTTAATCTTTCCGGCGCGAAGCGCCGGAAAAATTTTTTGGGTATTGATATTCTGCGACGCTGGAAAATCAATTTTCCAAACATTTATTTCAAGAATTAGATTTGAATTTTGTGTTCAAAAGGCGTAATTTCTAGAATTTTACTTGAAAAATTTTAAAACCAGTATATAATTTATTTGTAAACTCTCATGCTTGGTTGAAAATATATGAGTATGCAGGGTATAAATTTCCGAAAGATATTTCCATGAAGCGTTTGAATTGATTTTACGTTAGAAAAGAAATAATCGCATCAAAAAGCTTAGAGACTTGACGTACTGATCTTTCTCAAAAGGAAAAAATGCGAATCTTCATTAAATATCATGATAAAATATTGAAGATTACCAATGAAAACATGAGATAATATGTTCAAGATGATGAAAACTATTATAGATTATATGATAAATGAAGGTAGACGTGCTAAAAGCCGCGCCTGAGCTAAGTAATGCATAATAATGATTATTAAAGTAATAAACGGCGCGAAGCGCCGGAAAATTTTGAGATTATGACATTCTAAAATGCACCAAAATGCATCTTTTCTGTATCCGATCCCCAAAATTTTCTTCCCCAAATGGGGAAAGAGCCCAAAATTTTTTTCCCCTTTCCGAATTTTTTTTCCCGAAAAAGCACGATTTGGGGAAAAAAAACAGTGTTTTGTTGTAGTCAGAAACCTGTAAAAATGAGGAAAAAATTGCGAAAATTCTGGTTATGTTAGTCGAAAAGAGCTCATGAAGAATATATTGGTGTTCTATAGGAGTGGATAAAGCAAGTTAACGATGGAGTTCTCATGAATTTATCCGCTATCAACATTTCTGTGATTTCGATTAGAATCATCTAATTTTATTTAGTTCTTGGTCCGGCGCAAAGTGCCGGAAAAATTTTTGAATTTTGACTTTCTAAAACGCTGGAAAATGAACGTTCATAACGTTGGGAAATAAATTAAAATCAGATAGATGAAGTGTAATTTGCTCCCCATTCCGGCGCGTAGCCCCGGAAAAATTTCCGGGTTTTTATATTCTAAGACGCTGAAAAATAAATCTCTCCAACAGATAATTCGTGAAGAAAAGTTTTAAAATCGCAGTCTAGAATGATGTCTTCAATTTCCACTTACGATAAACGCAAAAGTTCAGATTGCAAACGTTTACAAAATTCCAATCATCGAGAGAAAAAATTGAGAATTGATGAAAAATCTCTCTTTTCGGCGACATAATTGGCAAGAATTTACAATACGGTAAGTTCGACTTTTTACCAAAAACCCTCATTTTTCAATGTTTCAAATCAAAAACTTTAAAAAAATTTTGGAAAAAAAGGGCGGAAAACAGTAATTTCCAAAAAAAATTTGAAAATTTTTCATGGAAATTACAGTAATCATACCTTTCTACCAAAATCCTAAGCCTAAGCCCCGCCACCAAGTTCTTTTTGACCTCGCCATTCACCATTCCACTCCGACCGCCCTAAAAACCAAACTAATTCTGTACTTTTGAGCAACCACCAACAAGGAAAACACAACTTCAGGCAATTTTGGTTACTTACCGTATTGTTAAAATTAGCCACATAATTGACTGTAAACGATTAGAAAATGAAACGAGCTAGTTTGATTGATAGAAACTGTTGAGCATTAATTAGAAAGTCGAAGTAGATATGCTAACGGCCGCGCCTGATAGAAAATTATGATTATTATACCCCTGATCGGCGCGAAGCGCCGGAAAATTTTGAGATTTTGACCTTTTGAAGTCCACCAAAACGTATCTTTTCGGTTTAGAGTTCCCTAAAATTTTTTCCACAATGAGAACCATACCCAAAATTTTTTTCCTCATTTCTAAATTTTTTTCCTCAAAAGACCCCATCTGAGGAAAAAACGGTGTTGACGACCAGTGTTTTTTTTGTGCCAAAACATGGTTTTTGGCACAAAAAAATTTGGAATGGCACAGAAAATTTTGAGCGTTTGTGCCAATTAGCACAAAATTATTGGCTGGTCAAACATTAAATTACTTGATTTTTAGACGTTTTAAGGGGCTGAAAATGCTAAAAATTTTCACGATAACGAATATATATATTATTTTCTATTCGTATATTTGACCCCAACGCGAACGATTTCTCTTCGAACAGTGTATTAGTACCGTTGCAGCATACTCTATAGGCTGTCATTGTCAACGACCGTTGAATGAAAAGAACTTCTGAATATTCTTTGTTCATTCAGTCAGATTCGGATTTAAAACTGAAATTCTCACTTTTTGTGTTTGATTGATTCCAATAAAATAATAGAAAAATCGATATCGTTGGTAATGGTACAATGTTTCGACCGAAAATTTACACAATTTTAGACTTTATTCTCTCTAGTCTTTACATTGTTGTTAAGTATATATACATATAACCCAAGTATTCATATTCGTAGTCAAAAATTGAATCAGTTTGAATTTCCTGAACAATTCTTGAGTTATTCAAATTTTCTCAGCATACATTTCTTTTCGAGTCGTCGTGAACTATTTTCCTGCACAGTCATACCTGTAAGACCTCTGACCAGTTGGGGGGGGGGGGGGGTAGAAAAAAGTCGAAATTTTTCCCAAAAAAGGCCAAAAAACATACACTTTTTGGGAAATTTTTTTAATTTTTTCCAAACTGGGGGGGGGGGGAGTAAATGATTTTGGGTACTGGGTTGGCCAAGTTGGGGGGCCCCCCCCCAAGTACAGGTATGTGCACAGTTTGTTCTTATCTCCCTGACATGGTGAGCTGAAAAATAGGTAAGGCACGATTTTTACAAAAAATCAATGCGTTAGACGTTAACTTTTCATCAAACTTTTTGGCCTAAAACTTTTCCGCAGTTTTCAGTATGTTTCTAGTAGAAAAAAATTTTTTGTGCCATTGGCACAAATTTTTTTGTGTCCGTGCACAAAAAAACACTGTTGACGACACCAGCGTTTTTTGTGCACGGACATTAATGCCAATTGGCACAGGTGACCATAAAAATTTGTGCCAATGGCACAAAAAAATTTTTCGACTAGAAACATACTTATACTGAAAACTGCGGAAAAGTTTAGGCCAAAATTTTGATAAAAATCAGTGTTTTTTGTGCACGGACCGTACCTGTACTTGGGGGTGGGTTGGGTGGGGGGACCACCCCCCCAACTTGGCCAACCATGTACCCTAATTCAGCCAACCCCCCCCCCCCCCCAGTTTGGAAGAAATTAGAAAAATATTGCAAAAAAGTGTGTTTTTTGGCCTTTTTTGGGAAAAATGTTGACTTTTTTCAACTCCCGCCCCCCCCCCCAAATTTCGGATTTACCCCCCTCCCAACTGGTTGGAGGTCTTACAGGTATGGCACGGACATTCGTGCCAATTGGCACAAGAGGCAAAAAAAATTTGTCCCAATGGCACAAAAAATTTTTTTTGCTAGAAATATACTAAATATTACGAAAAGATTTTGCGCAAAAAGTTTGATAAAAATATAATCAAACTTCAAAGCTACATTTGCTGCAGTACGCAGTGTTTTTTTTGCTCAAAAGTCAAAACTTTTTGCTTCATTTGAGGAAAAACCCCAAAAAATTTTTCCTCATGAGAGAAAATCAATTTTTTTATTTTCCTTGCTTGAAAATCGCTCAAAATGATTTCTGGTGTGTTTTTTGAACGTTTCTCCTTAACTTGCATCTTATTCCGCCAAAAAACCAACATTTTTTTGCGAAAAGTTCCGAGCTATGACCTGCTTGTAAATAAATATTCAAGTGAGTTTACGTGAGCGAAAAAAGAGAATAACTAAACTGCATAACCTTTATTTCTTATTTTTCTTTGACGACATAAAACAACTAATAATTTTGGCATAACAATGAAAAATAAAATTTTAAAACTGATTCTGAACAGCTGACCATCTGACATAAAGGTATGAATTCGACCACAGGGCTTTTTTCTGCAAAAGGCTAGGTTCCAATGTGCAACTTGGGGAAAAATTTTGGTTGCACAGAAAAATTTTAGGTTGTTTACTCTAAAATCAATAAATTAGCTTAATTTTATCGAAAAAACCACCAAAGGCTAGTTTTCTTCTATTCCATTCGATTCGCATAGGTTTTAGGCTTATAAAACCACTTTTTCTGAGTTTCGAGGAGAGAATTAAAAGAATAGTATGAGTGACTTGTTCGGCGCCTAGCGCCAAAAAATTTTCTGGAATTTTGATATTCTAGAACGCTAGAAAATGAACCTTTTCATTTCTTATTTCCTAAACAGAATGTTTAATTTTTCAGTGAATTCAATGAATTACCAGTAGGGCAGACTACAATTCAAAAACTAGGAAGGTCACCAAGAATTTTGATTCCTTAACCTGCAAGAATTCCCACTTAGACTCAAAATGTTTTGGTCACACAAATGTCAAAAAAAATCAAAACCCACCCCCCAAGACCGCAACAAGACTTTGGGAAAATAACCGAGAAAAATCTTGCTTTTCGTCAAATTCTCAAATAAACGACATTTATCCATAATATTTTGATTAGGGCTGTCCCAGGCCCCGACCCGGAGGCTAGGGTTGCCCCGGTTCGGGGCAAGACTACATAAAACTAGTAGTTTTGATGTGAAAACAAGCTCGATTTGTAGTAGAACTAAAGTTTAGAATATGACAAGTAAATGTTCAGTAGTCAGTTTGACAGTAATACTTTTAGGAATCGCGAAAGTCACGTTCTGTTTGGATAAAAGTTGACATATTTTCATTGTATCTGGAACTGCACTTTAACTTCACTACAGGTTCTTGATTTTTTTTAGAAAACCTACAATTGTTTAATTTTTGTGATATCTTTAACTTTCTTCTCAAACTTTTTTCAAAAATTTTTCACTTCCAGTCATTAGCATGCGTGATAACGTCCAAAAATTTCCATAGCCCCGGCCCCGGCTAAAATGTCTGCCCCGGGACAACCCTAATTTTGATAATTAAAAGCTATAAGCATTAGCTAGAATGACATTTTCTAACCGCGCATTGGAATAATATAAAAAGGTTATTGAATAATTAAAATCCAGTGCGCAGCGCCGGAAAATTTCAACAATTTTCAATTTTATAACGCGTAAAATGCACTTCCGAACAGGAAACCATCAAAAAAATTTTCCTCAAAGTGGTGCTTAAGTATAAAAAAATTTTCTCAATTTCAAAAAAAAAAATCCTCAAAAATGGTCGATTGAGGAAAGAACTGTGGCAGTACCTGAAAATCGTGCCCACCAATTTTTCTACTTATTACGTCATTGAGATAAAGGAAAGCTGAACGAGAAAACGATTTACGATTCAAAAAGAAATGTAATTTGCTGCTAAGAATTTGTATATGCCTAAGCTTATATTTTCCTCAATTTTCGGCTACGAATTTCTTTATGACATCAATGCAAAGAATGAATTGACGATGTCTATGATTGCTTAATTCCTGAAGAGAACAAAGTCAAAAATTGGGCAAATTTTTGGTCGAAAATTTTGCCAACGGTATCAAATTTTATACATCCGAATCAAACACCAAAAATAACAGTTTTTCTATACGAATCTCACTGAATGAACAGAGGAAGTGCGATGATGCAAGGAAGTATACCTTCGAGAAGAATTCACCAGCGATCGAGTCAAATAAAATTAGCTAATATTATATTCATTTACTCGGCGCGAAGCGCCGCAAAAAATTTACGTTTTCAGCCTCTAAAATGCCTGAAAATCAAGGAAATTTAGTCTTCGACCAGTCGAAAAATTTTGGGCATTTGTCCCAATTGGTGTAAAATTTATGGCTGGTCGAACATTAAATTCCCTTGATTTTTAGACGTTTTAGGGGCTGAAAATTCAAAAAATTTGTGTCAATGAATATAATATGACCTAATCGTATATTCGACCCGAACGCGAACGATTTCTCTTCGAACAGCATGTTAGTATCGTTGCCGCAAACTTTATAGGCTTTATATTATTATTACATATATTTATATTAGCTGAAAAATAGGTTGGGCACTATTTTTACAAAAAATTAATGCGTTAAACGTAGCAAACTTTAATTAGATTATATTTCGAGGTCGCCAAGGCCAGATTCTTCAGGTAGGGGTAAAGTTGAAAATTTGCGGGGGTAGTAGTACAGCTAAATGTCCACTAAACACTTCATTTTGTCTCAAAATTAGGCACCCAGTGATCAATTTTTAGAACTTTAGACAGGGGTAATACCCCCCTCATACCTCTCCCTATGGGGTGGTCTGTTATATTTCTATCAAACTTTTTGCCCAAAACCTTTCCATAGTTTTCAGTATGTTCCTAGTAGAAAAAAATTTTTGTGCCATTTGGCACAAAAGTCCGTGCACAAAAAAACGCTGAATTAAAGCTACGTTTTTACCAGGCCCGTATTTAGTGGGGGAGGAGGGGCTGGGGGGAATTTCCCCTAAATTTTTTTTTACATTTTTCCGGTTTTTTCCAAAATCCACGCCATATACGATTAAACTGACATCATGAATGCTAGATTAAACCTAAACTATAAATTTTACAATAAAATTTTCAGCAATATCATTGTACTTAACATCACAATTCCCAAATTAAATTATTATTTTACAAATCATACATGTAACGGGGCCCCGAGGTTGGGGGGGGGTTGGACGACCTTTTTGGGGCCGGGAGTTAGTAATTCCCAAAATCTTGGGGGGAGGGTTCTCTCAAGGAAAAAAAATCGCTTTTTTTCACGAAGAAAAATTGAAAAATAGTTTCTAAAAAAAGTTTTTCGGTCTTTCTAAAAAGACCGAAAAAATGTGTTCATGGCACGAAGCGCCAAGAAAATTGACATTTTTAACCATTTTTACCAACATTTTTCATCAAAAAATTGACGTTTTTCAGTATTTTTCCGACCAATAGTATAGGGGTCCCTACGGCTACCATATGGCTAGCCATTGGATTGGAAAATCCTGGGAGGGCCGGTCGCCCAATGGCTAGCCATATGGTCGACGATTTCTGGGGGGTTCCCATAGCACTTCCCCCCCCCAATTACATGTATGTTACAAATTAAATTAAAATATTACATACAAAATAAGTCGTCTTTATTGCAAAAATGATTTTCTTTTATTCAGTAATTTCTAAAAAAATTTGGAAAATTCCCCCCCCCCTTTTTAAAAATCCTGGATACGGGTATACGTTTCACGCATTAATTTCTTGTAAAAATCGTGCCGTGCCCAACCTATTTTTGAGCTAACCATGTCAGTGAGATTAGAAAAAACTATACAAGAAAATAGTTTTTGACGACTCAAAAAAATGGAATGCCGAGAAAATTTAAATAACTGTAGAATCGCTCAGAATCGATTCAATTTTTGACTACCTATATATATTTAACAACGATGTCTTAAAGACTAGAAGAAATAAGGTCAAAAATGGTGTAAATTTTCGGTCGAAACATTGCACCAACGATATCGATTTTTCTATTTGAATCAATCAGACGCAAAAAATACGTTTTTAACCCGAATCTGACTGAACACAGAGAATACTCAGAATTTTTTTCCATTCATCAGTCATTGACAGCTTATAAGGTTTGCTGCAACAATATTAATACACAGTTCGAAGAGAAATTGTTCGCGTTCGGATCAAATATACGATTGTAGGTAATATTATATTCATTGACCCGGCTCAAAGCGCCGAAAATTTTTTGCATTTTCAGCTCCTAAAGCGTCCAAAAATCAAGAAAATTAAATCTTTGACCGGCCAAAAATTCTGTGCCAATTGACACAAATGGCCAAAAAATTTTGCGCCTTCCAAAATATTCTAGTGCCAAAAACCATGTTTTGGCACAAAAAAACACTGTTGCTCAGCACTGCTTTTTTTGTCGCCAAATCGTGCCTTTTGACAAAAAAAATTTCGGAAATGAGAAAAAAATTTTGGGAAAAAATTTAGGATCGGATACAATACACAGAAAAGATGCATTTTGATGCATTAGGTCCTAGGCGGTGTTTTTTTTCTGCACGGACATTTGTGCCAATTGGCACAAATAGCCAAAAAAATTGTGCCAATAGCACAAAAAAATCTATTCACCCTTAAAACGGCTTACTGAAAACCTTTAAAAAGTTTTGTGCCAAAAGTTTGATAAAAACATAAAAAATTACTTTCACCGTACCGATTTGCATAAAAATCGTATACCTACTCATACCTGTAATTAGGCGGGGTTGGGGGGCCCCCCGACTAGGCCAACCCTACACCCAACACCCCAAACTTGGAAAAATTGGCGAAAAAAACTTCTTTTTGCCTTTTCCAAGGGTTGAGAGAAAACCCATTTTCAAAATTTCGAATTTGGGGTTTTTATGGGTTTTATCAGGTCTTTTTTTTAATTTCACAATGTCGGATCTGAACCAAGTAAAAATAAAGCAAATGCAACATCACTAAAAAACAACACTGAATGAATGAATGAATCGAAAGTTTTTATTACCTGTCAAAGTGAACGCAAAATTACAATACAAAATATAATTATGTAGATGAGAACGAGGAAATAATGAATAAACGTGAAAGATAAATTTTAGAAGTTTCGAAGGACTAAATTAAAGATCAAAAACAGGGATATAAGGTCGAGAGTATGCGCTACGGTCAACAATTTAATGACAAGTAAAAGGAAGCGCAGGTTATACATTTCTGTAACAGGCTAACGCGCTCCCCCAAGATAATCTGAGAAATCAATTTTCATTTTGAATGTGTGCAAATTGGAAGAACTGAGAATTTCGTTTGGAAGTTGATTCCTGATACTAATATACCTATTGGAGAAATCATATAACCTAATATTTGTTTTTACTTTACCAGTTTGGAGTTTGTGGTCATTTTTACGACGGGTAGACTAGAAATCGCTGCTAATAAAAAAGTCCGATTTTTGGAGACAGGATCGTCCCTTAATAATTTGAAACATCATACATGATGCAACGCGCAGTCGACGTATTTCCAAGCGTAGCTTCGTCAAACGCTCTTCGTATGACAGCAAAACATTTTCAGGTCATTTTACCTGTGTAAACCAAACATGCACAAATTACTCAGCATAATAGATAAGATTATCTACCTCCACACCGTCGACAAAATTATTTGCATTGAATTTCATGAAGACTAGTTTTTTGACCGATGCAGATCACAATCGATTACCTATAACTTGGTGTGAACAAAACCAAATGTAGAAAAATTACGATCTGATGACTCAGTAAACGCCATCAAGGAATGCACTTGATTACAACATGACAAAATTGATTGTGCCTGTTTGTCACTATGTATTCGTATTAAACTACGTACTTTCAAGGCAGCTTGAACTCTTTCTCTAAACGATTCAGGATTTAGGAAGCTGAATTTGAATTTTTATGCATAAATTTCCAATAAAAATCAAAGAAAAATGATGTGAAAAACTGAAATTAGACTTAGCTGCCTGATGCCGCCGAAAAATGGCAAAATCCTTCAATTTCAGCCCATTTTTGGACCCAAAAAGCTGCCAGCTGCCCCTCTCTCCTTAGGCTCTGCCGTCTCCTTCAAAGATTTAGGGCTACTCAAGTCAGCTCACGAACTGTAAATGAGTGTGAGCAGTATGTATAACAAAAACTTTAGCAATTACAAGCAATGCCGTGTATTGCTCACTAGCACTGCTCATGAGTGTCCATGACTCATGAGCAGTAAAATCTTCCAAATATTCAGACGAACCGCCAAAGCAATCAAATTCAGCCAAAAAAAAAGAATCAGCCGAAAAACGATTCAAACACAATTTAAGTTTATTGGATTGGATATGAATCTTTAGTTTTTAGATTAGATTAACTCATCTCACCAGAACAGTCATAACGAACTGAATCGAATAGCGCCAAAAGTTTCCTGAATTGAAACTTTACGAAGCATTTGATTTGTTTATTGTGTTTTGTAATCCCATCTCAAATCTGTTGTCATGTCAGTGTCAGGGAAGAGACTGCATTGCAGTTAATACAGTTGGCTTAACTCTCAATTTATTATTAAATAATGTAGAAATTTGTATCTTCGAAAACAATTTTTTTTCTCAAAAAACCCAATAACCGGGGAATTCCCAATTTTCCAACCCAAAAACCCCGCCAACCCTGGCCTTTTTTGGGAAAATTCTCGACTTTGTCGATCCCCCCCCCCCCCCCAACTGGTCGGACTTCTTACAGGTATGTACCTACTCTATTTTATCTAACGACGTCAGTGAGATAAGAAAAACTGATCGAGAAAACGGTTTTCGCGATTCGAAAAAATTGAATGCTGCGAGAATTCAGATATTTTTATAGACTTCGTCAGGAAGTTTATATTTTCTTTACTTTTCGGCAACGAATTTCTTCCTAACAACGATGTAAAAACTAAATTAAGGATGTCTTGTCTTTAATTGTTTTCTCCTGAAAAAAGCTAAGTCGAATGTCGCCTCGTGTAAATTTTTGGTTGAAAAATTGTGCCAACAATGTCAATTTTTCTGTTCGAATCAAACACTAAAAATTAAAATTTCGGTTCCCAATCCCGCTCAATGAACAGAGAAAAGGAAATTAACAATTTCTATTCTTTCATTAGTCATTGACAATCTTAAAGTCTGTTGCGATAATACGAGTATACTATTCGAATAGAATTCGCTCGCGTTCAAGACAAATAAAGTAGTTAATATTAGTTATAACTGTAATAACCTAGCTCAGGCACGGTTTTTAGCATGTCTACCTTCTATTACCACTTTATCCTTAATTGTACTTTTCATCATCTGAAACGTATCATCTCATGTTTCTTCAATATTCTTACTTGATTATATAATGAATATAATCCGTATTTTTTCCTTCACACAATTTTTTAGAAACATCAACGCGTTATCTCTCCAAACTTTTTGAAACGATTGTTCGTTTCTTAACGTAAAATGAATTCAGAAGCTTCATGGGAGTAATTTTCAAAATTTTCTTTTTTTCTGTACCAGACGGATTTTTTTGGGCTGGTATAGAAAACTTTTGCCCAGTTATTTGTACGGTACGGATTTTTTGATGCTGAAGCCTGACAACTCTTTTAATTAAGTTATAGGATGTTCTGTCTGAAAATTCATTTTCATACATTTTAAAACAAAAAATTCTGAAAATTTTCTGGCGCTTCGCGCTGGATTTAAATGATTTATAATTTTGCACCTTATTTATGGTTAACTGTTGAAAAATGTCGTATTATCTTCTGTTTATAGCTTTTCAACATCAAGACATCATAGATGAATGTTCGATCTTGTATTGTTTTTTATATAATTGAAAAAATCAAGATTTTTCTCGATCCTTTTGCAGTGTTTGAAAATTTTACTGTTGTGTGAACATAAGTTTTCCATTTGGAAGATGATTCAAACATCATCGGTGTAGAAAAATGACGGATGCTTTTTCTGTTTGAGGAATCCAAACTATCGGGTGCGTGCCTCATTTTTGTTTGAAATAGATATTGAAAAAGATATATTCTTCTGCATTCTAGAATATTGAAATTTGGAAAAATTTCCCGTCGCTGCGCGCCGGCGCTAACGATCTTCGACTAAAAGATATACTGTCTGCTCGCTAAATTTTCGCAACCTTTCTTTACGATCGGTCATCTATTGCAGAAGAATAAGCTGATAAATGCATTTTCTGGCACTTAAAAAGCCTTGAAATGAAAATTTATCGATAGTCTTGCCAGACTTTTCATTATTTTACTCCAAAACTCATGAAATCCAGGTTCAAAAATTTAGAACTGATTGACGCGATTTTAATGAAGTTCAAGAACATTAGCGTTCAATTGTTTTTCTGATAGAAGTGAAGTAAATTTATCAATTTTAGAGTGAGCAAGTATGTTCCCACTTTAACGACGTATTTATACTTTGAACTATCTACAAAATAAGAAGTAAGTGAAAAATAATAATTGTTCAGAAATGGGTAGGATGGTACAGAAATTTTTTCACTAGATTTCCGCAGGGTACGGATGGACCAGTACAGAAAAAACCCTGATTCTACGCCTTTTCGGCCAAATTAATGAAAGGTTACGACGGATAAATCGCGAGTTTTAAAATTTGTCAAATAATAAAATCCCAGAAATACGGCTTTCGAACAAAATATTCGAATCTTATTCCTCAAATAAATTTTTGGAAAATTGATTTTCTAGCGTCACAGAATGTAACGTCAATATCTTTAAAAAATTTCAAGCGGTTCGCGCCGGGAAAAATTAATATCGTTTTTAGGCTCTCACTTGTCCTCATAGAGGTCTTAATAGTCGATTTCTCACGTAATTCAATTTCATTATGCTCTTGAATAATTTGCTGGAAAAATTGTTCCAGAATGCTTGAATTAGACTTCAAACTCGAAAATTTCAATTTTTTTCTCATTTTTAACAAATTAACGGCTGTTAAAACACCAAAGGGTTTGAAAAAGCTCCAAAATACTTAAATAAAGCGTCTATGAGCATTTCTAAGCGAAAAAAACGACGTGGGAAAAATGGGGAAAAAATTCTGACCCCATTCCCCACTTGGGGAAAAGGCCCCGGGAAAAAGAACAGTGTCGTGCCTGATGTGACTATTATGCAAGTATTATATATTCATGATTGGCGCGAAACGCCGAAAAATTCTGAGATTTTGACCTTTGTGGCTGTGTAAATGAATACCACCTATACCGAAAAGACCTAACAGCTTCACCTGCCTATATCTCTCCTAAAATGATCAGACGTCTCGCAAACACGAAATATATTGTTGTGGACATGTGGTTACGTATCACTTTGATTTGATATACATATAAATAGAAATAAAATCTATTTACCCTTCATTCAAGGTTCTGGCTTAATTATTGCTTTTCACAAATTTGTCATAAGACTTTACGATCATTCACAGATTCTTTAGTTTATATAAAAAGTTTTATTTGTATCACAGAATGTCGCAGAATTCTTCAGGCGAAAATGACGCTCTATTGAGTCAGTTTCAGGAAATATGTGCGGTTGATGACGTTTCGACTGCTGCCCTATTCTTGCAACGATTTCAGTGGAATTTGGAAGTGAGGGCTCTCACGAGTTATTATGTTTAACTATAATTTGGACATATTTCATGTCAACTAAATGAATACTCGTTATATGAAATTTTCTCCTATTCGGATGATAGCGTATTTTACTTTCATAAGACTTTTTACAATGCGCTTCCGTTTAGGATGCCATTCAACATTATCTAGCTGAGAAAGATGGTGAAGGTTCGAGCGATAATTCCCATGGTCGTGCTGATTCCGAACAATTACCTGATGTTATTAGGAGAAGCTCGTCTCTGGAATCGAATTCTGCGCGTTTACTCCAGACGCTGGGGAATAACTCTGAGTCAGTTCTGCGCTGAATACAACTTACCATTCTTACTACATTTCGTGCTCTAGACGGAACGGAAATCCTGTCGATTGTCAGAATAACAACTTTTGAATAACTCTAGAAACATTTCATAATCTGGCTCAAAAATTTGCATTCGGCATTGTAGGTCAGGCCAAATCTGCGAAGAATCAGGACATAAACGTTGTTAGTAATGTTACTTCAGATGTTATCAGCATCTTAGATATAGTGAAGGTCATAACATGTTTAATCTCTGTTGTTGAATGATTTCGACTTTTTTCCAGTTTAAGGTCGAATCGTCCGATACAATCAACGCTTCGTATGGGTTGGATAGAATGGTCTTGGTCATTAATAACGCTTCCGGTCAAATTTTTTTTTGTTACGTTGTATGATATATGGACTTTTGTCTGTAGGTTTTTTTCGCTTGCCTCGATTCAGGCTTAAAATTTCGTTATTTTACTTTCAGATAGATCGTTCTTTAATTACAATCGGGCTATAACAGATCCGACAGCCGATGTCGAAAAGTTTATTCAAAATTATGAAGCTAAATATGGCGCTAATCATCCAACCTTTTATCGCGGCAGTTATAGTCAAGTAAGACAAAAACAATGACTTAGCGGATAAATGCTAAGGCTTTGCAGATAAATATCCGTTTTTAGTTCATCATACAGCACGGGGTTTTTACATTATTCTAAATTATAAATCGCGGAAAGTCCGCTTAATATTTCTTGCTTTAGAAAACGGATGAAAAGAATTTATCGAGTTCTACACAGTTTGTGTTTCCCATTGTATATAAATATTGATTCTATTGCAACCGTTACTTTTCGACTTCAATTAAATTTTATGTCTCAAATTCGTTATAATGACCTGATATTATTCACAAAGAGTATTCGCGACTGAACATATAGACGAAAATCGGTAGATGTCTTTGGTCATGGAGTCTGAAGTGAATATATCTTCGAAATTTACTCATAGAATCTATATTTAGGCTCTCAGTGATGCTCGGAAAGAATTGAAATATTTGTGCATATATTTACATTGCGATACTCATCGAGATACGGATAAATTCTGCAAGTAAGTCGTAGTTATATTGTTTTGTGTATCAAGCGCGATTCAGCTGGCTCTGTCGTTTACGGAGATCAAGTTGAATTTAACGACATTTTCGAGTTATTTATGGACTACTAATCCTGCACGTCCTGAAGAAATATTAAGCGTGGTAATTCATTATTGTTTTTTCTTACAGTTTAACATTAAAAAACGGAGAAGTTATCGAGTTGTTGAATACACGAACATTGTTTTGGGCGTGCTCGATCAAAGAACGAGAAGGGCACCGAGGTAGATGATGTATTTTTGCCGTATGTTTTTCAGTGTTATGGTTTATTTCCGATTATGTGTTGATTAAATCGTCTTGAAACGCTTTCTATATTGTTGAATTCGTTCTCTTGCTTCTCTTTTTTAGTGTCTCAAGCTATGCATGAAACAAGTTACCCTTTCGTTTCTATGATTTGCATACGAGAAGGTCGAATGATGATTGTTTCGCGACAAGAAGGATATTTAGATGCCCGTTCGTTACTACTATACTTGAATACAACGATGATCGACAATGATAATTACCTCAATTTGGCTCGTCAGGAAAGGTAGCCTAAAAACTATTATGTTTTTGTTGACGGAAAGTAGCAATATCTGCATCGAACTTCATAAGTCAAAAAATTAGATTTCTAAAGAAAAAGTTCGTTTTAGCTCTATGGAATAAGAACTTTGCATATTTTGGTGATATAAATCAATAACTTTCTCAGCTTTAGGGTTGGCCAAGTTATTAAAAAATACGGACTTCCTCAAAAGTAATGTTAGCTTTTAACTATTTTCTGAGCATAAGGACAAGACGCGCCGAATGTTCTGCAACAGTTGTGCTATCATTTCGTCAAAGATCTGATGTGATTCATCGAATCTGTATAAACTTGAATTGATATTTTCAGTCCACGTTTGTAGATGCGGATTTTCCACTTGACATGAACTTAAATTTTTTGCAGCTAGCAGTTTACTCGTCCTGAACGATCATCAGTCGAAATTCTTAGAATTCATCTCAGCGGTTTCAGTCAATATAGCTCTTGTTCTGTGGCACTCACAAATGGTTTTGCAAATCAGCATCCTCCAGATTATGCAATTTTTTATGAACACAAACAGACCTCAAACGTCAATATAGCTTTCTCCTAAAACTTCTCCGGGTATAAAATGAAAAAAAGGAAAATAAAGAAAAAATAATAGAAAAAGAAGAAAATGATAAAAAAAAATAATCAAGATACAAAAAAATGAAATGTTTCATTTTTCCTATTGGAGACTTTAGATTGCAACTCCATGGTTTACATCAGTGCAATTAAACATTCTTAAATTTTCTGTTTTAACTCACTATTGACTGCCGTTGTTCGCCGTTAGACGCTATTAACACACTTTTTATAAATCATCAATTTTATATATCAAAATTTCGTCATTTTCTCGTTCAAGACTGAATCAGCGGCAAAATCAAGTGTTGCGCGAGCAACAAGAACAAGCATTCCAAGAAAGTTTACAACGTGACCGCGAAAAACAGCGCTTGAAAGACGAGAAAGCCCGTCAAGATCGAGAACGCGCCGAAAGAGAGAAACACGAACACGAATTGTTGAACCGCATGCGCGAAAATTTACGCTTCAAAAAAGAAAGCACCCGTGTGTCGTTAGAACAAGATGATGAAGAAGTGGCGGCAGTGGGATCGGTTGTAGACAAAGCTGTTGAAAAGATACGTGTTAGCGTTAAATTTCCGTCGGGCGCTCGTTCGGAACGTAAATTTATTGAAACTGATTCATTAAATGTAAGTTCCTCCCGCCAGATAGCCGAAAAATAGGCCAAAAGTGGAATTGTTGAAAACTGGCAGTTCGAATGCCATCCCAAGCACTTAAGAGTCGTTGATTGATTTGTTGAAATAGACTATTTTTAAAAGAAAATGCACAAAAACAAATCTTTAAAATTTTTTTATGATGCATCGAAGTTCAACGCCGCCAAAGATTAAATGCTGTTTGATACTCAAACAACTCTCAGATTATTTAACTGTCTTAAATTGCGTGTTCAAATTGTTCATTTTCCCAAATTTGAGATGGCTTTTTGTATCTGGTCGGGTGGCAGAATATTTTTTATGCAAAGAAGGAACGAACCATAGAATCGATTTACCGTTTGGGAATTTCAATGATCAAATTGATGTTTTCCGAAAATAATTCGCTGAAAGATAGTCTTGAGGATCAGTTTTTTTCGATTAGCGATTTGTGTAGGACATTTATGAAGCCTGTCTTGAAGTAATTCTAGGGAAATGTTTCCAACCAATGAAAGATGCATCTTCTCTCGAATTGTTTATCTGATTACCGTACATAGCTAAGGAAACTAAAACATTTTTGACTATGCTGGAAGGAAATATCTAGCGAGTAGAATGGAGTCTCTGAGTCTTTTGTCTTCAGTATATAGTATAAATCATTTGCCAGAAAATCTTACGGTAAATGTATTCCAGCAGGAAGGTTCACAATACTTGAGAACAAAATAATACATTTACATATATTTCGTATTTTTCATTTTAGAAATTATTCGATTTCGTCATGTGTCATGAAGATTGCCCGGAAAACTTTTCGCTGTTCAACGTTTTACCGAGACAACTTTTGTTGAGCGCTAATTTATTGATTGAAAATTCGGACGAAATAAAACCCGTTTTGAAATTCGCGTCGTTCAACGAGGCCGGGCTTCATCGTTCGGCGACGCTGATTGTTCAAGATAACAATGCTTAAGTTGAACGTTTAAATTTGGATCATCAGCTCTATGAAATGATTCTACTAATGTCACGTCTATTCGATTTGTTTTAGCGTTCTGCTATCAATTTTTTGGGCCAATCAATGTAAAAATTTTGGCGTTTATTGGCATTGCATTATTTATAAACATTCCTGCATTGATCAGGAAAGTGCATCCCTGGTGCAGTTATCGGCTATGTAACTGAAACCATAATATAATATGTTGGACTGTAGGGCGTGTTCCCAACACGGCGAAACATAACGGTGAAATTCAAAATAGCGAGACTCAAAACACCGATTCTCATTATAGCGAATAGTAAAGAGTTATGTGCGTTACAGTAAACGCACCCATCATTTTTATAATAAATATGCAAATTAGGTATGTTAAAATCGTTTTTGCTAGTTGAGATAGTCTATTTTTAGTTGCATTTGGCCATCTAAGTTTCATATGATTCTGGTAGGTATGCACGCACTCCAAAATCACAAAGAATATCCGTCAGAGAAACATTTTTGCAAAATGTTCGAAAGAAAACAAAGATAACAAATTATCGTAAGGATTCCCGGTTAAAATTGTTTTGTATGGAGCTTAGTTGCAAAAAATTAAATTAATGAAATAAAGAAAACAAAATGAAGTGAATAAAGTAATAAAGCATAAAAGGCAGAACAAAAAATGAAAAGTAAAAACATGTGATAGAAAGTAGGTAAAAAACAAAAGTACCCAACCTGGAAAAATAAACAAAAAGTGGCTCAAAACAAGAATATAAAAGGAAATAAGTCAATAAACGAGAAAGAATAAAAAGCTGTAATGTAATCGTGAATGTCATGCTATGGAGCCATGATGTCAGAAATGTGATGATTTGTGACAAGCATCATCCAGCAGATCTCGCCCAATCTTTATTTTTCCATTCTAAAGATAACATTTTGATAATCCGTGCTGAGACTTCGTTGTTTTGAGAATCGCAGTATTGAGTCTCTCTATTTTGAGTTCCGCTGTTGTGTGTTTCGCCGAATAGGGGTGAAACCGACTATAGTAGCTGTCTGAGACGATGAAAACAAGCGCAAGTGAGTCTCATTTCGGGAGACTCATGCTTTTCCAATCTTACATCAGACGAACTCAGCAAATTATATTTTTTACTGAAAACGATTTTAAAAAGCAGCTTTTCCGCTGATGTTTTTCTTAAAAATCATTGAAATTCTACAGTCTATCAGACAACTTTCATTGATATCCACAAAATAAATTATATATTATATATCCCGTATATCAGGTATTAAACGGCTTGATCATAGTGTAGTAGGGCACTTCGCTAGTATACTTCACTGTTTCGGAATCTGGTTCCCAATCCAGTGGTGTTTTGGGTGAAATATTTTTGCGTATTAAAACGTTGTGGATGGCTTCTGTATATTTAGGATAATCCGGTTGGCTGAAAAAGTCCATCTTCTGCAACGAATCATAAATTTCTGTGAATTCTGGGGGACAACTTCGACAAATATTATTAACATCGGCGACAATAACTTTTTTCTTTTGACCGAGCCATGTCATGTAGTCGTCCTGTATAAATAAGTGGAGATCATGAAAAAAGTATATATTTTTTTTTTTTAATATATTTTTTTTAAAATATTTTTAAAAAATGAATAAACGCATTTGAGATTGCACCCCTAAGATGCTTAGGCCGAAGTATGGAGCTTGGATGTAGCACACCCATTGTGGGCATAGTGGAACTGGGAGCCCCTTAAAAAGTGCGTTTTTTGTATGTTTTTGGAGCCCCACCGAGCACCACTTGCAGATAGAGGCGAAATAACAACAGGCACCCCATAGTTTGTCTTCATGCCCGAAATTATGAAAAAACCCTATAGTCTGTTTTTCTTGAAATGCTTCTGAATAAAGAAAGTGGAAAGCAAGTAGTATTTCAGATTTTCACGCTTTGCTGATAAAAAATTTACCAAATTGAACTGAAAATTTGTGAGCATAATGAACTAACCTTTAGGGATTTTTCCAGCTAAAAATTTTACAGTAAGAGCTCTATGTAAGCGATTTTGACGATGATACTGATTTGTGTCACTTTTCTATTTGGAAGCATTTTATAAAAAACAGACTATAGATTAGATTAAGCACAACGTATCAACATACGACAAATGGCCTGATAATCGGTGAACAGGAAAATGTTTCTAAATAATGGCTAAAAATGTGAGATAATTTGCGTGTTAAACTCAAAATTATGGTCATTTGCACGGTTGGAAAATTCTATAAACTCACAGGATTTTTAGGCAGCGGTTCATCATCTTCCCATGGTAATTTGCCGACTGTAAATTCGATTAAGCAGAAAAACCTGAAAACTGAGCAGTTCAGTTCAAAGACTAGATTTTCATCAGATAGAAGTTGGAATCATGACATCAGCTAGACGATTTCTTCGTCCGTAAAGGATTTCGACGGTTGTGCTCATTTTTGTCATTTTCCGATTTACAAGCATTTCATTAAAAACAGACTATAGACTCCGCTTACTTTCAAATGAGAGGCGTAGGGAAAAGGAAAAATATGGTTCAAATTGACATGCAATTTCCACAGAATTTGAAACTTTGTGTTAAAAAAACATTAAATTTCCCCACGACAACGGAAAAGCCAAAATCAGAAAGATGAGGCTGCTTACGCCCTCGTTACTCATGAAATTTTGCCCATTTAGCGAGGTTGCTTTTTTAACAAGGAGCGAATTTCCAGCCGTCGGTTTACTGCTCGGAGACGAGAAATTTTCTTTATTGATTATAGTATGAGCTTCACTAATATTTCTGTGTTGAACTCTTTTATGGGATGCATCGATCACTTCAAAGTGAATGGACTATAGTTCAGTAGTGATCAAATGACACTTTGAAGCTGATTTTCAAAATAATGTAGTGGTCTTTAACATGCTGAAGTCAATAATGAGTGAGAAAATTAATAATTAATGAACTGCACTATAGCCTATTCCATTTGAAATGATAGACGCAGCGAAAACTAAAAAGTGGGTCCAATTTGATTAGATATCTTCACATGAAGGAAAACTATGTACTGAAGATAGACAGTAAAATTCATGAAAATGGAAAAGGCTAAATTATCCCATACTTATCCACTGTCGATTTGGGCGGAACTACGTCGATACCAGAGTGCTACTGCTAGAGCTATTTTGACTCATTAACCAGGTTGATGAAGCGATTTTTTTTGTTGTATGTCGCTCATTAACGAAAAAATTCTTCCGTTGATTCATCACAGTATTAACCTTACTACTTTTTACCGTTTTCAATTTAATTCCATGTGATCGCTGCACCGATCATACCAAACTGAATCCAATTCGAAGAAAAACCAGAATGAACCAACAAGAGTATGCTCATGAAACCCAACCCAGGTCGAGCAGTTCCCCTACCGTCGGACCTTACCACGCCCAAACGTCGTCCACGCGACCTTGGTCGACGCAGAATAGCGCATTAACTGAACAATAATAGGGCGTGCCCCTGAACGCCGCTTTTATCCTTCGTTTATGGAGTTGACCATTATCGTCAACATATTTCCTACACATTCCCCAATCCAGAATATAGACGCCGCGTAGGTCGGCCGGATCGCGTCCTATGCACATATTGGCCGGTTTAATGTCCCTATGTAAATACCTATAAAGAGATTACGGGTGCAATTTAAGGAAAATTTGATTTTTCGAACAATGTATACTGTAGTTGTCGGAATGGTACTTTTCAAGAATCTATTGTGCATCACTTTTTCAGAGAATTTACTGTGTGCATATTTTTTTGCACTTTTCATTCATGTGGATGGGTCTGCGCGACTCATCGGAATGAGGAAACTGATCGTTTACTCCAATATTTATTATCCATAATTTCTGCAATTAGGAAAAAAACTTAGTAGAATATGGTTGAATTTGCAGATATCGGAATCGATATCGGCCAACATCCGATTTCCTCATATGAAAATCGGAATAGGAATGCTTTTGAATGCAAAACATTTTTGACGTCCTCCGCAATATTTAAAAAATACAGAATCCGAATCTTAGCTGCGTCACAGGAAGCAAAATCATAGAACGTTTTATAGTCAATTTTTTTCTAAATGAGTTTGGAGAGAAAAAGATGCTCATGCAAAGAATATTGAACAACTTGCATGCACAACCGCATTTTTTCTCAGATTGGCCGTAAAGATCTTTAAAATTTTGACAATTTCGTGACATTCACAAGTGAACTCATTTATTGATAAAGAAATCCACGACATCGAAAAGTGTGTAAAAAAACAATGAAAAAATGAAAATAGTAAGAATTTTCTGAACTACAAATATTTACCTCATCCAGGAAGAAAACTACGGATGTTCTTCTATGGGTTTCATAAAATTCCTGATCTAAATGACTGAAATTGTGCTACTTCGAGAGATTTACTAATATTCTGATTACGATTCCGATCTCACTTCTTTTGAGAATCCAGGTCACTACGCGAAGGGAAGTCTTAACGAAGTAATCTAAATTTTGAACACCATACTCCATTTCTGCAAATGACGTTCCGGGAATAAACGTCACAGGATAGATTGATTTTGCTTACCATCACGCCGATAGTCGCTGGAAAACTGTAGTCAGGGAAATTTTGTGGACGTGGTCAGACTCCAGAGTAGAAATTTTAGTAAAGAATTCGAATTTTCACATTCTGTCCAAAAATATCAACTTTTGAAGGTTAGACTAAATGTACTGGTGGTCAGCTCTTTCAATTTGCATACACAGGCAATATCCAAAATCCTCACCCCGCTTGATGTATCTCTCCAATGCCCGACAGACTGTGTATGCCTATATGAATAGCGCTATTTAATGAGAACTTTTGACCGGGCAAACTTTTCCTGAGGTCGTTGATATTTTTACCCACGAGACCCATAACGACGAAATTGAAACGATCAGTTTTACCGCACATTTCGTAGCCCGGGAAATGAGCCGCTTCGATTTGTCGTAGTGCTCTTAGCACCGCCACTTCCAAAGGCAAAAGTTTGACGGTCTTGTCCGCTGGATCGTTGGATTCTATCTACAAAAATTTGCAAATAAATAAAAAAAATTGAAAGCTGAATCACAGTGTTTCCCGACTCTGTAAGTTATATCAAAAATGTTTCGATGTAACGTGGTTGGAAAGCAAACGATGCCTATTTTTGTGACTTTTACGTCGAAAAATTAGGATTAAAAAATTTTGCACTTTATAAAGTTTCTAGTTACTTTCATCTTTTAATTTATTGACAAGCATTTTGAGAGAAAAATTTTCCGATTCCAGACCTTGTAGTGAGGTTCAGGTGAAATGATTACCTTTAAAGCATATAAATTCGATGGATTTCGAACGTCAAATATCTGAAAAATCTAATAAAGTGAGAAGTGCAGGATTCGTAGTCGATAAGATGGAATAATTTCAGGAATCAACGTGAATCGACAACTAATTCCTACAATTAGAATAGAACTATATTCTCATCGATTGATCATGATTTCAATTTAAATCAAAATCACGAGCTCAAGGGAACGAGGGATCTTGAACTGAGACAGAAAGACTGTCTTACCTCATAAACTGCTCCATATACACCTTCGCCCAATCTAAAAAAGGTAATATCAATGTTTTTATGCTGGGTGTTAGGCCACAAATTGCAAATTAAAAAACTTTCCCGATAGAGATTTTAAATAATATGGTCCCCGATTTCTGAGCATGTGAACATTTTTGACATCGACTTCAAGATTCTGAGAGTTCTTTGGATTCAGCATACGCCACATAAGCCGTTGCTCATCTGTTGGAGTACACAGCGAGGTCAAATTAAAGTCAAATTGAAAGAATCAGACGATCTGTTACATTAGGACGTGGCCCAAACAATTTATTCTGGAATTCATTTAAAGACTCAATTTACGCATTCTTCACTTTTCACGTTCTAAGAAATCAAGAGTTGTTTTAGTATGTCAGGTCTGAAAAGTTCAGGGTCAGATCCTTGTTCGCGATTACTTCATTTCATCCAAGAAACTCCTGACCGTAACAACGACCACCCGAGATCAGGGCAGAATCCTGAGTCAAAAATTATAGCCTTTAGAAATTTCGAAAATTGAATACTTTATCAATTTTCACTCCTCAATCTAAGTCAAAATATCACTCAAAAGAAACTTTCGGAAGCTCGAAATACACGAAAAAAGATTCAATTTCTCAAGTGGCATTTTTTAAAAAAATTGCAAAACGAGATCATCTTTTTTCTGTTTGAGGCGCGGTTTTACGATTTCATGGTGTGGTATGTCATGCCGTCAATGAAAAATGAAATTTCTCACAATTTCTTGATTCCCCATCGTTTCTGAAGTACATCGCCGACTACTAAGCGGAGTTTTGGGTTACGAGCATTCATTCGTTAGTAATCAATTTTTATAAAGTCTAAAACTATAAAATCGACATTCTAACGACAATGTAAAGTTTTTGGGGTGCAATTTTTTGAAGACTGTCTTCATTATTTTTAAAACACAAAATTGACACGAAAAGAAAAGAAAAGAAAAGAAAAGAAAAGAAAAGAAAAGAAAAGAAAAGAAAAGAAAAGAAAAGAAAAGAAAAGAAAAGAAAAGAAAAGAAAAGAAAAGAAAAGAAAAGAAAAGAAAAGAAAAGAAAAGAAAAGAAAAGAAAAGAAAAGAAAAGAAAAGAAAAGAAAAGAAAAGAAAAGAAAAGAAAAGAAAAGAAAAGAAAAGAAAAGAAAAGAAAAGAAAAGAAAAGAAAAGAAAAGAAAAGAAAAGAAAAGAAAAGAAAAGAAAAGAAAAGAAAAGAAAAGAAAAGAAAAGAAAAGAAAAGAAAAGAAAAGAAAAGAAAAGAAAAGAAAAGAAAAGAAAAGAAAAGAAAAGAAAAGAAAAGAAAAGAAAAGAAAAGAAAAGAAAAGAAAAGAAAAGAAAAGAAAAGAAAAGAAAAGAAAAGAAAAGAAAAGAAAAGAAAAGAAAAGAAAAGAAAAGAAAAGAAAAGAAAAGAAAAGAAAAGAAAAGAAAAGAAAAGAAAAGAAAAGAAAAGAAAAGAAAAGAAAAGAAAAGAAAAGAAAAGAAAAGAAAAGAAAAGAAAAGAAAAGAAAAGAAAAGAAAAGAAAAGAAAAGAAAAGAAAAGAAAAGAAAAGAAAAGAAAAGAAAAGAAAAGAAAAGAAAAGAAAAGAAAAGAAAAGAAAAGAAAAGAAAAGAAAAGAAAAGAAAAGAAAAGAAAAGAAAAGAAAAGAAAAGAAAAGAAAAGAAAAGAAAAGAAAAGAAAAGAAAAGAAAAGAAAAGAAAAGAAAAGAAAAGAAAAGAAAAGAAAAGAAAAGAAAAGAAAAGAAAAGAAAAGAAAAGAAAAGAAAAGAAAAGAAAAGAAAAGAAAAGAAAAGAATGGAAGCGTCTGATCTTCCATTTTTTGATTAAAATTCTCGATGATGATGTATTCCGCCAAAAATACATTATTAACAACACCAACGACGACGTATAATGAATCAATATATGAGCAATTATTTTCATGTCAATGAGTTCCATAGTCCTACGTAGAAACAGCAAGGCACCTGAGCACCATGGTTTCAATGGAAGCCGGCTGATGCAGAGAGCGTTCTTTGTTGCTAGGCAACCGGTCCTTATTACCTTAATACTGAGCCCATGAAACAGGCACGCGTGGTTCAGTCTGTCGAGCTGCATCAGTACGGATGTCCTGTGTTGGGCAAACTGGCGTTCATTTTTGTATTTTGGACAATAGAATTACCTCAAAATTTTCCAATGCAAATTTTGTATTTTTTGATTCAGTGTTTCTCTGTTGCATGATTATTTTTCGTGAGGTATTGACCAGCAAGAGCTGTAATTGCCACGCGCGAGGAGTTGTGACAGCAGTTTGGTGTTTGGCGGAATAATTGTTGTTGACCTGTTTTGAGTTGCTTTTTCCATGGTAATGCAATCTTGTAGCTTTCTTTGGCCGACATGTTCTGCTGACGTTTCGATCAAATTTGCGCGACGTTTGTGGAGTTGGCATCAAGTTTGTACTGTAATGGTGTCAATTGCAAATAAATCTTCAAAAACTTGGAAGCTAATGTCACCGAAAAGAGTTTCGACCGCAATTGCAGTCAAAAGAGATGTCTTTCAAAATATTGGGAAAGTTTGATTCTCCTGATACGGGATGGTTGTTTTGTGCTCGTTAATTAGCATTAATCAGGCTGTAAAAGGAGTTTCTCAGACGACAATAAAAAATCCTAAGAATTTACGTAAAAATCTCAAAAATAAGCCGTATTTCAACTTTCATTTGCGAAGTGCCGCAAGACTTTTTGTGATCCTCTTGCAGTGACATTTATGTAGTTGTAGTGAGATTGTTTACATTTAAAATAGATTTGCATCAAATAGGATGTCTCTTATTGTAGCCCTCTTGTTTTGCAGCTTACATTATACGAAATACCCGGGTAGAAGACCCATCAATTTGTAATATTAAACTTGTAGCTTCTCATTCGTTCAAATCTGTAACTGAAGGGACAAATTCTATGCCCACTTGGGACATCTTCTTCAACAGCCATTATACTCAATGTAACTCATTTTGATGGAGGACTCAAGTTTGCATTGACAGTCTTCCTGATGAAGAAAAAAGCCATTCACACTTTTACATGAGAGATATTTCTGTATTCTGCATGAAGAAAAAATCATTAATGTCAGGGAAAACCAACTTCTATGAATATGGAACGGAAAATTCTATTTTCCCACTGAAATAGTGCGTAGATCAGTTTGAGACATAAGACATGAGAATAGTATGAGAATTACGAGTTTAACTGTGAATTCGAAACTTTTCCTTTAGTACTTTATAGCTCGGGGGCAGGTTACACTGACGTCAGCCACTTACTGGAGCTGCAGTCCTATTATAGCCCATTCAATTTGAAATGATAGACGCGGCGAAAACCAAAAAAATAGATTAAATTTGTTACGAATTTTCAATTGGTGAGGTATTCTATACCGAAGAAAAATACTGAATTTCTCCATTAAAATGGTAAAGGCCAAAATGAATGAAAAATTATTGTCGATTTGAACAGAACTGTCTGGAGCGCTACTCGAAAAATTCTAACCACTCGAACATGATAACCGAAGAAAATTTTCAGTTGTTCTGTTTGCCGCTCATTGACGAAAAATTCTTTCATTAATTACAGTAGGCTCAGTATGCTCTATTCCGTTTGGAATGATCGATGCAGAGATTCAATGAAGATAAGTCAAATATGGAGAAAATTAATGCGCCTATTACTGTGATCAATGAATATAGCTGCAAATTTCCTTTAATAACCTGATCAAGTGGTCAAAATTACTGGAGTAGCATTGTGGTTTCCAATCAGTTCTGCCCAAATCGACGTTGGATGAGCATGATGTCTTTTAAATGATTTTAGCTTTTCTTACTCCAATGAAGAAATTTAGAATTTACTGTTTTTATACTGTAAATTGCGTTTCAAATTGAACTTACTTTCTTGATTTCGCTACGTCTGTCATTTCAAATTAAATTGGCTATAGTTTTTTTCCGTATATTACTTTCTACGAATTGCTGCATCGATAATTTAAAAATGAATGGTTTTGTTAGTAGCAGTCATATATTTTTTCGGAGTAGTCGGTTTTTTAGTAATTCACTAGTCGGGAATGCTTCCATTGACGATGATTCATCATAACTCAACCACCACAAGTGGTAGCCTTCTGGAATTGGTTGGACCTGACTTACTCCCGTTATTTACTTGCTTCGATTCTGTGGTGTGCATTTTGTGTTGTTCAACCGTTCAAGACACAATCTAGGATTCGACCAAAGTTGTGATAAATAAAAAATTAATCATACCCCAAAAGACATATTTAGTATAGTTTTTTGTGCTGAACAACATGCCAGTATTTGTTTGATTTAAAAGTCAAAATTCGCATCGTAACATCAATCCAAAGGTTCAATTTTTTTGCAATTTTCGAAATTTTAGGCCACAATCATTGAAGACCTATAAGCAATCAGATATGTATGTAATGTCGATCAAAAAAACTTTGCAGTGTATGTAACAATGTTTAGGGTAGATGGATGGCACATGTAACTATATATATCAAATGTAGCTTCAAAATTATGGTTCTTCCTTTTTAACTCCAATTTTCAGCCGTTATAAATGACCCAAATTTAAACATTTTTGTATCCATAAAGTCAAGTAATGTATGTCATTAATCAAACTTCATTGTTTTATGGTCGGACTTCTTGGCCATATATCTACAACGTCCTATCAAAATTAAGGAACCATTGAGTGTGCCACAGTGAAACAAGTAGAAGCCATTTTTGAATCTAATTATGAATTTTTTTGTTAAAAATTGCACTCATTAACTCAACATTTTAATAATCGTAATAAAACTTCTATGCAATGCAGGCCAATATCTTTTGTATATACCCATTAGGTTTGGTCAGAACATTGTTATCCCTTACATGGGTAACTATACAAAGTAAAATACATTTTTGATATTGTCGAAAAAACTTCATGTGCAAAGTTGTGTTCCATTTAGTTGAAATATCATTAATTCAAGTCCAAATCGACTACATTACAGCCAGAGTATGTGGCTACATATCCACCAAGTTGCATCAAAGTATCGACACCCATTGTGTATTAAAAACTAGAAAAGCCATGTTCTATTGGTTAACTAGGATGAAAGATTGTTCAAATTCTCAACAAAAAATGATAAACTCTTTGGACCGTTTTTAGATCATAAGAGCTCAAAGTAAAATCCACTTAGATCCAATAGGAATATTTGCACTGTCTTGTGCATGCATCTTGATCTTGTGCATGCATCTTGAAAATCTTTTTTATGCATGCATCTTTACTGTCTTGTGCATGCATCTTGAAAACATGGACAAATAAGTCGTCGTATAGCAATCCAGTGTTCATCACATTTTCATCACGAGCATAAATGATAGGCCATGGCAAATTATGCTTACCAAACCAGCTTGATTGGTCTTCCCATCCACTGGAAGGTAAAAATTTCATTGCCCAACCAAGCTGGAGGTAAAAATGATTCTCCTGGAGGTTTTCCATGATGCTACATCTTGGTGCATTGATCTGAGCTGGTCTTCACGCCATTCCAACACATTATTGATGCTTTCGTCCACTAAATATTTGGCTTCAATTTTATCAATTGGGTTTGCAAATGAGAATTGCCGCAGCTGCTTTGATGTCTTTCAGCATCTTCTTTAACTGCTCACAATTCTCATCTTTCATGTCACGAATGTGATCTCTACATTTCACTTGTAACTTTTGCTAGATTGGATCGCTAAGAGCATGTGATGAAAAATTATCAGAAACACATGATTTCGGCTTTATGTGCGGTCGATAATCGCCTTTGAAATACAATTTTACTTCTTTTAGCTTTGATGTACTTTCTTGTGTCCATGTGGGTCCCATTTGCACTCCTATTATTTTAAGGACGTCAATGGCTTCCTTCCCATAGTAAGTAAAAATTTTAAACCATGCACAGCCTTCCTCAGCAGTACAATAATCAACTATACGAAGCAAAACGCTAGGGCTTAAAGCTAAGTGGCCAATTAATGATATTTCAACCAAATAGCACACAAATTCGCACCTGTTTTTTCCACAATATCAAAAATTTGTTTTACTCTTGCATAATTTCCCACGTAAGGGATAAAAATATTCTGAGCAAACCTTATGGGTATATAGTCAAGGTATTGGCCTGCAATTTGTTAAAGTTTTATTTGTATTATTTCAGTTTTGAGATAAAGTGAAATTTTGAAGAAAAAATTTCATAATTTGATTCAAAAAAGGCTTCCGCGTGTTTCACTGGGGTACACTCAGATCTTTAATTTTGATAAAATTTTGTACATATGTGGCCAAGGGGTCGGGCCATAACACAGCGTATACAAAAATGTACGAAATTGAGTCATTGCTAACAACTGATTACCGGAATTTAAAGTGTTATGTAAACCATATGTTTGATGCCACATATAACTATATGCGCTATACATATACAATAAACATTGCTCCATAAACTAATAAAGTTGTATTGATTGACCTGATTATAGTATGTTTTTCTTGAAATGCTTCTAAATAATGAAAATGGGAAGGAAGTAGTATTTCAGATTTTCACGATTTTCTGTTAAACAATATATCATATAGGAATGTAAATTTGACAGCATACTGACCTCGCCTTTAACAATTTTTCGAGTGAAAAATTTCACGGTAAGAGCGTTATGTAAACGATTCCGACCATAGTACTGATTTGTGTCACTTTTCTATTTGAAGGCATTTTATAAAAAACAGATTATAGTTATAAGCATGGTTCTGGCCTAAAATTTCGAAAATCACGAAAAATTTGAATTTTTGATTGATGTTATAATTAAAATTTTGATTTCTAGATCAAAAAATACTGGTATGTTGCTCAGCGCAGAAAAAGTGCACAAAATATGTTTTTTGGCGTATGATTAACTTTTCACTTATCATACTTAAGTACAGGCCTCGGTTGATTCTTACAGAAATTGTCTTAACTGGTCACTGTAACTTCCCTCTCTATACAAATCCCTTTCATTTCAAGACCCCGATAGACTATTCCTGTTTTGACCAACTAAAATTAGGAACTACTTCCAATACCTCAGGTTTTTATCAAATTAGTTTGCAACCACACTTTGTGGCAAAATAAGTGGCCCCATCTTATTTTCCGTAAATAACTCTGTACATACTGTAACCTTACTGATGATTTTAAATATTCTTCGAATTACAACATTTGATAATAACAGACTTCAAGTAGACAAAGGCTGTTGGTTTTTGTTTGACAATAAATTTCAGATGACAAACATGGTTTTAATTTTGCAATATTTATTATGAGCGCTTCCGCAGTACTGTGGTTCGAGCAACAACTAAGCACATACCTCTACCAGCGTTTTTTTTGTGCACGGACATTTGTGCCAATTGGCACAAGGGGCCAAAAAAATTTGTGCCAATGGCACAAAAATTTTTTTTTAAACAGAGACATACTGAAAAATGTGGAAAAGTTTTAGGCCAAAAGTTTGATAAAAAGTTAACGTTTAACGCATTAATTTTTTGTATAAATCGTGCCCAACCTATCCTATTTTTCAGCTAACCATGTCAGTGACATACCTGTACTTGGGGAGGGCCCCCAACTTGGCCAACCCAGTACCAAAATCATTTACCCCCCCCCCCTATCCCGCCCCAGTTTGGAAAAAATTAAAAAAATTTGCCAAAAAGTGTATGTTTTTTGGCCTTTTTTGGGAAAAATTTCGACTTTTTTCTACCCCCCCCCCCCAAAATTTCGGATTTACCCCCCCCTAACTGGTCGGAGGTCTTACAGGTATGGTCAGTGAGAAAAGAAAAAACTGTGCAACAAAATAGTTCACGAAATCCCAAAAAGATATGGAATGCTGAGATAATTTGAATAGCTGTAGAATTGTTCAGGAAGTTCAAATTGATTCAATTTTCGACTACGAACGAATATCTATGTTATGTATATTTAACAACCATGTAAAGACTAAAGAAAATAAAGTAGAGAATCGTGTTAATTTTCGATCGAAACATTGTACCATTATCAACGATATCGACTTCTCTATTTGAATCAATCAAACACAAAAAGAATTTCAGTTTTAAATCCGAATCTGACTGAATGAAGAGAGAATATTCAGAATTTCTTTTCACTCATCAGTCTTGACAGCCTGTAAAGTTTGCTGCAACGATACTATAATACATTGTTCGAAGAGAAATCGTTTGCGTTCGGATCAAATATACGAATAGGAAATATTAAATTCATTGATTCGGCGCGAAGCGCCGAAAATTTTTTCCATTTTCAGCCCCTAAAACGTCTAAAAATCAAGGAAATTTAATGTTTGACCAGCCAAAAAATTTGTGCCAATTGGCACAAACGCTCAAAATTTTTTGTGCCATTCCAAATTTTTTTGTGCTAAAAACCATGTTTTGGCACAAAAAAAACACTGCACTGTTTTTTTCCACATTTGCGCTAATGTGGAAAAATATCTGGAATGTGGAAAAAACTTTTGAGGTCTTTCCACAAAAATTTTTCTTCCACTTTGTGGAAGAAAAATTTGAGGTTTTCATATTGAAAAGATGCATTTTGGTGCATTTTGGGAGGTTCAAATCTCAAAAAAAACTTTAATGATCATCATTATTTATTCAGTAGCTCAGGCGCGGCTTTTATCATGTCTACCTTCATTTATCACTTAGTCTATAATAGTTTTCATCATCTTGAACGTATTATTTCATGTTTTAATTAGTAATCTTCATGATATTTAAGGAAGATTCGCATTTTTTCCTTTTGAGAAAGATCAATACGTCAAATCTCTATGCTTTTTGATGCGATTATTTCTTTGCTAACGTAAAATCAATTCAAAAGCTTAATGGTAATATCTTTCGGAAATTTATACTCTTCTTACTCATATATTTTCGACCAAGTTCGTGAGAGTTTACAAATAAATTACAGATTTTAAAATTTTTCGAGTAAAATTCTAGAAATTACGACTATTGGACACAAAATTGGAATCTAATTCTTGAAATAAATATTCGGAAAATTGGTTTTCCAGCGTCCCAGAATGTCAATATACCCAAAAAAGTTTTCGGCGCTACGCGCCGGAAAGATTACCATCTGTTTTGGGCTTTCACTTGCCATAATAGAGGACTTGACCATCGATTTCTCATGTAATTCAAAGTCAATTATTCTCTTGGATAGTTTCCTAGAAAATTTGTTCCACAATGCTATTATATTAGACTTTAAAGTCGAGCATTTCAATTTTTTCTTCAATTTCAATTAATTCACCTCTAAAAACACCGGAAAGCTTGAAAAAGCTCAAAAACAGTGCGATGAAGCGTCTGTGAGCATTTTTAAGCGAAAAAACGAGGATTTTAAGACGAAAAAAAAAATTTTCCACACGTGGAAAAAAATTTGACCCCTTTCCACATTTGTGGAAAGAAGTTCGTGGAAAAAAACAGTGCTTACCCGCGTATCCAGGATATTCAAAAAAGGGAGAATTTCCCAAAATTTTTTTAGAATTTACTGAATAAGAAGAAAATAAAAATCATTTAAAGGCGACTTATTCTCAGTTAGTTCATGTGTGCTTGGATAAGTGGCCAAATTCTATGTTTGACAAAAAGTGTGTAAGTAATTTAATTTGGTAATTGTGATGACAGAAAAACCTATATAGTTTGTAGGGTAAATTTAGGGTAGGGTAAATCCGTGTCCTGTCCATACCCTGTGTGCATGTATGAGTAGTGCTTCACACCGGGTACCCGGGTATTTCGGGTACCCGGGTAAATTTTCTGAATGAAACCCGGGTAACGTGTTAACAACGCCGCTTATGGCTCTCAAAAAGTCACTGTGGCGTATTTTTAGCAACTAAAAATCTATGTGTTTTAACATTGAAGCACGAAACAGAAATATCAAAAAGTCTTCGAGAAATTATGCTTGTGTTAAATATTGGTACTCGATGCAGTATAAGAAAACAATAAAAGTTGGAGAGATGCATTATGTATAAGATTGAAGAGGCATAAAAACCGATGATGATGAACCGATGTAGAGATGGTTAAACCCAGGCCTAGTGGGATATCTGGCTTCATTAAATAGTTGCGATGCGTGCCCAGGTCCCCACAATTTGCTTTAAAGTCTAAACAATTTTGAAATATTCATTTTCTCCAAACGAAAAGAAAATTTTTTTTTGAAAAAGACTTTGTTTGAAGAAAATGTGTTATTGGTTTTTCCTAATTTTTGTTTCTTAGCACTTCGCAAGGGTCATGCCCCAAGATTTATGAGTTTTCTGAAAACTTTCATGGAGTGTGTTCATTCACTGACTTTTTTAATACTTGCATATAGTACCCGGGTACCCTAAAGACCGGGTACCCAGGTCCTAAAATTTTGAAAGTGTGAAGCACTATGTATGAGTGGTTGCAAGTTTTTTGTGGTTGTCTAATAAACAGGTATAACAACCTGTTTATTAGACAACTCCATTATTGACAAATCGATATTCGCACTGAACATTAAAAGTGTCAGTCAGTAGAAATAACTGAACATCATGTTAGTATCCTAAATAAACTGTACTTTTATAAAATTAGGAAAAAATTGCTACCCAACGATTTTGGGATTTATCCCCGGCCTGAAACTGGTGCCATGCACATGTATGGGACCCTTCCTCATCTCGAAAAATTTGGTAAAAAATGACGTTTTTTACCCTTTTTGGAAAGATTTTAGGAATTTTTCGAAATTTTTGGCCATTTTTCGACCATTTTGGAACTAAGAATTTTGGGGAAAGCGGTACCCCCATCCCACAAATTTGGATTTTATCTTCCCGCAACCGACTGGAGATCTTACAGTTAATGTTTCGCACCATACGTCTGTAATCAGGGGTGGACCCTAACTTGAACTTCAACTTGGAGGGACCCCCAACTTGAACCCTATACTTAAATGTTGAAACCCCCAATTCGAAAAAATTTGGAAAAATGTACAGGGTTTTCTTTTTAGCACAATGCTAATAGAGTTGGGCCTGTGCTAATGAAAATTTTAGTCGTGCTAAAAAATAATGCAAATTGAGCAAAGTTAGCGGTTGTGCTAATGGGACTCACAAAAAAAGAACCCTGAAAAGGTAGCATTTTTGGTCTTTTTGATAAAATTTTCGGTTTTTTTCCGACTTTTTTGGGATGGGGACCCCCAAAAATTTTGGAAATTTCTGTAACCCCACCCCAAAAATTTGAGGTTAATCCTCCCCCTCCAACTGGCCGGACCTCTTACAGGTATGTTTCGCTAAGATCCTTTCGTCATTTGGCGAGAGAAGTCAACATTTTTTCGTTGTTTTCGCCAAGCCCTTTTTTCACTGCGCAAAAATGTTCACAGCTGCTTTTGGATTCATTGAAAAATTCGACTTTTTATTCAGGGAACAAACCTTTAAAAAATCGTTTTCCAGCGTTCTAGAATATCAAAATCAAAAAAATTATCTGGCTCGTCGTAACAATATTCAAATCCAAGATAAAATGCCTCTCGCGATGTATTAATATAATTAGCTGACCTTAAAACTTAAACAATTAAATATTTTCAGTTTGTGATAAATTTTGAGCTCCATATATGTTAGAACATTCAAACAATCCCCAAAAGGCATAAATGAAGCATCTGTCGATATTTTTGAGTGAAAAATTGACTTGGAAAATGGCGAAAAACTTTTGACCTCTTTCGGAAAATAGCGAAAATGTGCCGTGCGGAAAAACTGTGATTACTATCGATCATCTATAGTTGCAGAAGAATAAGCTGACAAAATGCATTTCCGACGTTTTATAAGCCTTAAAATCAAAATTGTCTTGACGTTTCGCCCCGAAACAGGTAGTTTTGTCAGCCTTTTCATTTTCCTCGAGAACTCATGGAATTCATTTATAAAAAACTAAAGCTAATGCATTGAATGAATACGAAAAAACTAGCTTCTAGTCGTTTTCATGGCAAAAGGAAGCAAATTGAACGATTTTAGATTGAATAACCAAGAATTTCCTTTTCAACTATATTTTTCTCGAAAGTTGAACATGCAACCTGCCATGCGCAAAAGACCTTGTCATCGAATATACGTAAAGATTGTGTCCACTATTTTCTAACCATTTATACGTCAGTGAGATAGAAAAAGGCGTCCAAGAAAACAGTTTACGACCCTCAGAGAAATGAATGCTAGATAATCTCGCACATAACTGTGCAAAACTCTACATTTAGATTTCATTTTCGACTAAGAATTTCTTTCTAATTTCTTGGATTGCTTGACGGAATTCTAGAATTACTTAAATGAAGTGGATAAGTAGAATTGCTCAGATATAATCAAAAGTAGTGAAATTTCAATAATTGCATTATTCGACAAAAATTTGTCGAATAGGAGCACTGAATTCACTGAATCGGCGCGAAGCGTAGAGAAATTTTGATGTTTTCAGCACCTAAAATGCCTAAAACTTAAAGGAATTCAACTTTTGATCAGGTAAAAATATTATGCCATTTGACACAAAGGCTGAAATTTTTTTGGACCAAAAACTATGTTTTGGCACAAAAAATACTAAAACGCATGGACATTTGTGCTAATTGTCGCCATGGGTCAAAATATGACCTTTTTAACGATTTTCACTCCAAAAAAGTCATTTTCAACCAAAAATTATTTTTTGTCCAGTCCATTTCCGGCCGGCTGTCGGGGAGGGGCAGCTGTCGACAACTGAAATTGTGTGGCAGGGTCGTTGGTAACACCGTTTTTACGTCGAGGATTTTTTCACATTTTTAAAACGTTTATATTGTGTCCATGGATGCCTTATTTATGCATTGTAGGAAGTTACTCAATTATTCCTATGCTCCGTGTCGGTAATTCGTAAAAAAGGGAAGAAAATTAAAAAGTTGTAGACAAGTAAGTCAGCAGATTGTGCTGACAAACGACACAATTGTTTGTTTAATTTTTTCCTCATAATATCCGATTTGAGAGAAAACAGTCCCCAAAGATACTAGACTTATGACTGGTGGTGTGCCGAAGATTTTGCAAGTTTTTTCAAAGTGTGATCATTACTGCAGGCTTTAACGTATACTCCTCTTTTTTAGCGCTGGCGGAATCCTATACTCAACATGCTAGTAAGGTGTAAAACTCTTGATTTACTTCCTCATTTTTAGATTTAGACTCAAGGACGTAGGACATGCACCAGGCTTTCAGTACTGACCATGCAGGCAGTTCTTTCATTTAAGCTTATTTCACAGGATTTTCAAAACAGCCCGAATTTTTTCACTTTTTAAATTTTTTTCCCACAATATTGCAAGTTTTAAAATAAAAAAAACTCTTAGCTAAGATGAGATCGAACCTTTTTTCAATCTCATTTTACTCGTATTTCTAGCTTTCCAAGATTTCCATTTCCCATCAGATATTGAAATTAAGTCAGCTACGATTGCATTAGTCAGAGTCACACGTCAGTAATCGTCGTTCGGTTTTCCAAACACGTCGGCATTTTCAAGACTCCCGTTGCAGGTGACAATTTATATTGGCGGAATCATACAAGCAATGGATTTTCGTCGTAGTGCAACTCTTTGTGCCTGAATTATGATTGAAGTAATATGTGAAACCCTCATTTACATCAGAATTTTCTCTTCTGAGAAATCAAGTGTTTCTACAAGTTTTTGAAAATATGAATCTTTTCGATCTTGATCTGTCTTTTTTGACGATTTACTCGAAATACGATATAGGTTGAATTTCATGTATTTAAGAACCATTCACTTCATTCAACTGACGATACATATCATGTATGTACGCAGTTAAGTTTGTTTGTCTGTGGGATCAGCCAAGTTTATGGGTTACGTAAAATTTAAGGCATTCATTGAAAGTAAAAGTCGTTCAAAACATTTAAAAGTGAGTTTTTTCGGTCTAAAAATTTACGTTATGACTATTTTTGTTCAAAAATTAGGATTTTCTATCAAAAAAGCTTGGTAATCCCCAGGGTTTTTTGTGCACTGAGCACAGTTTTCAGAGCTCGTGCACATACTTTTTAGGGCGTTTTGTGTACGGTGCTGAAATCGATTTTCATATCATGCTCTTTTTTCAGTTTCATTCTTCCAATGTGATTTTTGCGTTTTGTTCTTGCATGGAAAAATTAGACCACTTATCCAGGAAGGAAGTAAATGTTGACAAATTTCATTTTTCATCATTCTACTATCAAAATTCATAGAAATTTTCGACGTTTCTCGCTGGAACTTTTTTATCCCTCTTGCTGTTTGGCCTGAATTTATTAAACCTCAAGCTAATCTTCTAGCTGGTTATCTGATTGAAAACATCATCTCATTGATGTTTTCAATTAGCTAACCAGCTAGAGGCCTGAACATCATTCTAGACTGTACATGTAACGGGACCCCGAGGTCAGGGGGGTCAGTGTTTCCTCAAAATTTGGAGGAGGGGTCTCTGAAAAAAATCCGAATCAAAAAAGCCGCCGAGAAAATTAACCTTTTTTCCATCTTTTGTTCAAAAATTGACATTTTTTTGTCAAAAAATTGACATTTTTGAGTATTTTTCGGAAAACGATTGACGGTAACCTCCAACCCAACCGAAAGAAGCGAAATTTTTCCCTTCGTTCGGTCGCGTTCCGTGGATTGTATTCTGTTCCGTTCTGTTGGAAAAAGCGCGTATAAATGAGCCTTCAATTTTGAAAACATTTAGCAGCGTCCTGGAGTATAAAACTCTACAAAATTTTCCGGTGCTTCGTGTCTGAAAGAAGGATAGTCCATAAATAATTTTTTTGATTAGTCATAGAGATGTCGCCAGTGGAGTTTCTTTGCAATTTGGGATTTTTGCTTTAGTTTTTTTGTGATTTTTATGTTATTGAATTGGCTATTATGTGACTTAAAACTCAAACATTCTGTTGCCTTCATTTTTGTAATATGCTAACTGAAGAAGCATGATGATATTTTAATAAGCTTAAAAAAGCATAAATAAGGCAAATGTGAGTATTTTTCAGCGAAAAATGTTTGACTGCTTTTGCCAAAAGCAAAAAAGCTACGAAAAGTGTTATAATTTTATTTAAATTTCACAAAATGGTTTTTTGGTAGTATTTTGTACATATTTTGTGATATAAAAAGTTCTTGGTTTTTTCTGAAATCGGGATGTATTCGGCGTTTTTGCAGTCAAAGGTTGGCAACGCTAGTCTTTTTTCTGCCACATGTTTACCTTTAGGCGCGTTGTTGCACAAACTCATTATTGGTATTCACGTTAGGCCTGTATATTTGATGTATTTTCGAATGTGGCAGAGAAATCTGTTTAGTTATTTCACAGCTGCAAACGCTTGCGGTTTCCAATCTCGCGGTCTCACTCAAATGTCAGTGACAGTAATCTACTTGTAAAACAGCATCAAACGAGATTATGCTATGAAAGCGCGGAGTTTTTTTCTCACAGTGCACAAAAAACACCCTGGTGATCCCAAACCGTAGCTCCATGATAGCCATATGATTGACGAACTTTGTGAGTCGCTATGTGACTAGTCATACAATCGATGATTCACTGGGAGGATTACCCCTCAACTGTATATATTCATATTTGTTCATGTTATCATAAATTCAAGCATCAAACATTATAGACACATAAAATAACCGTATTACCATCGTCGATACGCGATACAGTCAACTTTACAAGCGAAAACTCGGCCATTTGCGATTCCACATCAATGTTGTCGTCAGCAGCTCATAGTTCAAACAGCGCCGCGTCATCAGAATCTGGTCACGAAAATAGTCACAATCCTTATCATCTCAGGTCATCGAACGGAGACCATGCAAAACCTAGTAAGTGTTCCGTTCTGAATAGGAGCTGCATTGTGCTAGAGTTTCTTGACACAAACGTGGCATAATCATTATAAAAATTAATAACAAATAGATTTGTTTCCAGCGTGAAATATTTGAATGGTGAATAGCTGTACCGTATATTGACATTCAAATCACTTTCTCAAGTTTTTGCATTCACAGTTTTCATTCTTATATTTTAAGGAATCAAACGAAAAATGGCTGATAATTCAGAAGACATTTACATATTTCCAGTTTCAGCGGCGGTTGCAAGTCGCGCGTTCTCTGAAAATACGCAGTAATTTTTGAACAAAAATATTTCCAGAATCGCGCTCATGTGTTTTTTTCAGCTCGAAACACAGAAGAAAGCCCTATGAAGTGGATTCAGATTATTACGACAGTGATGAAGTAAATTTTTTAAACAAAATTTTACGATTTTTCAAAGTGAATTACTCTGTGGAAGCAGTAATATGTAAAATGAGAGAATGTAGAAATGTGCAATGAGTAAAAATGATGAGAAACGCTGTGTAGCTGGCATTGAAATATGCTTATAATTGCACCCGTCAGCGTTTTTTCCGGGAATAAATATCCTCAGTTTTTAGTCTCATCATTCTCCAAGGGCCCTGTCATACTTCGCCGCCAGGTACCGCTCGGCGCCGCGTTTTCTATTCATACTAACAAGTAATACCGCGCCGCGCGATGGCTTATCATACATCGCCGCGCGGCGCCGCTTTTTTACGTTCGGATTTTGCTCTCTGATTAAGAACTTTCTCGAAAAATTTACAAGCTCTCTTGTTTTTTATCGTTTTGGAGCTGCTAATTGCACTTGGCTTATTGCTAAGACAACATCAGGCCGTGGAAACGCATTTACACCTATTTTGCCTATTAATAATTTCTCCACATTCATATCTCCATTGTAAATTTTGTAATCACAACAGAACCTATAGTCTTTTTTCTGGAAATGCTTGTGAATAAAATAGTGGAAAGCAAGTATCATTTTATATTTCTATAATTTAGAGTCTGCTCAACTGATTCTCACGATTTTTTTACGCCAAAAATCCTATAGTAAACCGGTTGTGTAAACGAATTTGAGGGCGGTCTATTTTTTGTCCATTTTCAATTCACAAACATTTAATAAAAATGAACTATACATATTTTCAATCTTCCTGAAAATATATTTCTGAAAATGTCATTAAGAATACCTGTGGGATAAAATTATAGGAAAAATTTCACTGGGAAAATTTCTGAATGCATGGCGAAAAATTGCCAATCATGAATTTTTCAGAATGCAGGATAAATTTTTTGCGAATGTAGCACACATGCACGTAGAGGGGGGCTTGGGGGTATTGACCCTCCAGCAGATCTGATTCCCCCGCTATGATTGAGAAGATCACGAACAAAAAAGTGATCAAGAGAGAAGAGAAAATCATCATGAATGAAAATGATACCGTAGTTAATCGATCTCTCCAAACGAAGAATACTTGACTCAAAGAAGTAGCGTTAAAACTTAAAAAAATGTTGTTCAAGCAAATAATTTCACAATTTTGGCTAATATATATTGAAAAACATGCTGCTTGGATGTTAGAAAAACGTGCTGCTTGTACGGGCTGAATCCCCACAGAGTTTCTATGTTGTGCATGTATTATTAAGATGTATGATAAAATAATTCTTGAAAAGTATCGTAATTCACAATTCATGAAAAAAAAAATGATTGAACTGCAATACAGATGTTATATTATGCATCACTATGTTATAGCAACAATATATTCCAACTTTATAACACATGAGTTGTTCAAATATTTCGTTTGAGTTGAACTTTAAAAGCGGTACCGCGCGGCGCCGTAAAAATTAAAAAAATCTATTCATGCTTTCAGGCGGCACCGGCTGGCGCCGCGCGGCACTGCATTTCAGTATGAATAGAACAAGTAGCGCCGCGCCGTACCTCGCGACGAAGTATGGCAGGGCCTTAAGAGAATTGATTTTTTATTCGTAATAATTTTGCAATTAATCGTTGTTACGCAGTTAGCTTTTTGTTTTTTTCTCACTTTACTTTTTTTAAGGAAGAAATCATTACTCCCAACAATCGCAAAATATCGTCGTCTAGCACCAGCGCCCCTAATAATGACGACGACAATATAATCCATTTTCATTCGGCAAAAACATCTCCAGCAACAGTATGATTCATTTTACTTATAGTCGTAGAGTTTCAATTAGCGAAAATAATTTTATTTTTACGTCATTCAAGATTTTGACGGGAAAATCATTCAAACTCGCAAACAGGCAATGAAAAACTAAGTTTTTATGTTCAGTAGTTATGGAACTAGCGGAAAATGCTATTTAGATTAACAAAGCTTCAGAGTATTCCTGGATTAAGCGTTTGCTGATCGAAATCGTAGATTTGGATGTAATTTTGTGGATAGACGCAGTCAAAACACCCGATTTTTGAAATTGAGATCTCGAAAGATGTCATCTTACTTGTTTATGTGCACTTTAGTGTCGCAGTTTCAAAATTTTAAAGAAGGGTCGATGAGTTTACGTATTGTTTCAATTACGGCAAATTCGGCTTAATTTCTAGGAAATTTTTTTGGTGTTGTCGCATCACTTTTAATTCATACCTTTCAGATACAATGGCTGTTGCAACATTATGAAGTTGCCGAAGGCGTATCCTTGCCCAGGCATATTTTGTACGGTCATTATATGCGCCATTGTCAGGAATGCAACATCGAGCCAGCTAATTCAGCGTCATTCGGAAAGCTCATTCGATCAGTTTTTTATGGTTTAAAGACGCGCCGTCTCGGAACAAGGTTTGTTTTTCAGTTTTAACTTACAATTACAATCACTGTGTAGCAGTATATTCTTTTTAGGGGTAATTCGAAGTATCACTACTATGGCATACGTATGAAAGCTGATTCACCTTTGAATTCCTCTCCGAATGAGTGTGTTGATACAATTGTTGATGCTGTCGAAAGCTTGAAATACGAATCTGCTAATCTTAGGTAAAGTGATTCCTTCAGATGATTATGATTTCAACGTTGAAAAACCTCAGACAGTTTTGATGACGCACCTTTTAGGAATAAAAATCCGCCTTGTGTCGTACATTCGCAGCAGATCACAGTTCCTGCTGCGTCAAACTTTTGCGCGGTTACTTCGACGGTTTCAACACCTCCACGGCAAACCATCTGTACCATTCCACAGGACATGAGTAATATATACTTTGCTTTATGTATCTCTAAATTCCTTGGAAGTTTACCCAAAAATCTTGATTTATGTGGTTACATTTTTTTGTCGAGCCATCCTGGAAAAAGTGTCTTTTTCTAAGGTGTCGCGCAGTATAACGCGTTTCTGGCCGCTGCTGCCTCGGTCAAGATTCAAGTCGTTGAAATACCGCCTTTACATCAATTTGAATCGCATTTTAGAATGATTGGTGTTACTATGGATCAAGTGGTCCACTTCATGACGATGTATAAACAACACTGTGAGGTATGAGACTCATTTTTCAATATTAATTTTTCGGTGCCCCTATTTTTCGCCCATTTCAAGAGATGGTTTAATCTTAGGATATATTAGACTGCGTAAAACGTTTAAATTTCGATTCGGTGTCCATTTTGTGGCGCGAATTTTGGCAACCTGACGACGACTTTAGTTACGAGACGACCCTGGAAGATAATCGGTTAGAAAAATTTCAAACTATATCCTGTTTTTTATACGAGGCAAAAATTTCTGACTCCGTTTAAAACTTTTTTCGGTATCTTTGTGCAATGTACGAAAACATTTTGTCGAGATTATCTGGTCGAAAAACGCTCCTCTGGGCTGTAAAGTCAGGAAACACCGAAAAATTTTCCGGCGCTTCGGTTTCTCTTTTATTATTTTTCTGTTTAGTCTATGCACAGTTTTTCCCCAAATCATGAAAAAATGTTTGGCAAAGGGAAATAATTTTGGTGGTTCGACATGAAAAAGATATATTTTGTTGATGTTAGAAGGTCAAAATCTCTGTTTTTCGAACTCGCTAATGCCAAGAAAAAACGAAAGAAATAAGAACAGTAGCTGCATGTTTCACGACCATGTAATTTTGTGCCATGTATGAAGGACATGAACTTGAGCCCGATCCGAAAGAAGGTTTGTTCAATTGGGTTTTTTAGTGTACAAACAGTCGTCGATTTTTTAGTGTACTGAAAAATGTTTTTCATTCAAAGATTTTTTCCCATCTTTTTACATTTACAAGGAGTCCCGTACAAAAAACTTTGACTATATCGCATTTTACTTATTATCGGTCTTTTGTCGATAGATCAAATCTTTCATTGAATCGCAATCGTTTATTTACCATTTCTACTTTACCGGTCGTGCAAAGTTTTGTGCGTGAAGTGGACGTCAGACTATATCAAGCGTTCATATCGGTGCTGATTCCCGATGTACTAAGACCGATACCAAGTTAGTTCATCCACGACAGTACTTTCATTTGAACAGACTTGTCTTACGATAAATTCTCTATTCTTAACGGTCAAAACATTTCTCATTAAGGTGCATTAATCCAGCATATTCGAACATTTTGTAAACGTTTGGAATCTCAGTTGGCTGAATCGATGCAAGGAGCTCCTGAAGATGTTGTCAGCTTGAAAGTAAATTGTAAAACATGTTTTTATTGCTAAGCTCACTCTTCACCGACATGAGATGTCCCTTAGATCAAATAAAATGAGTGGTAAGGGAGTGATAAAGCTCCAGTGGGGATAAATTAGGTGAACTTTAATGAAGAAGCCAATTGACTCAAAATCAAGCAACCTGTAAGTCATTATTTGTCTAACATTTGCTATCCATCGAACAAAGTTCAGGCACTCAAGTAGAGGCAGTAAATCCAAGTAGGGGTAGTAAATCTGTGCATCGGGTTGCATAATCGCCATAATTCTACAGGAAAATGGTTTAGTGATCAAAGTTATGGGTGAACGAAAACATTGCAGTATTTTCTAGGCGTAGGAGTAAATATGAAAAGATGTGACACTGTGTTGAATTCATTATAGAATAATTTTAATGGTTTTGAAATAATCGTTTGATGCACATCATCTTATTTTATTGAGTGATTGTGTTTAACCGCAGATGCATTTAGTGATAGAGGTAGACCCCGGTAACTCCCTCCTGGAAATTTTTTTTGATGAACACTTTTTGGGTAACATTCCAGGCATTGTATATGATAATGCTTATGAAGCTCTCTTTTTATTTTTTGCTCACTTATCCCCACCCACATCAAAGGGTCAAATGACCTGGAAAATCCTTGCCATGCATGTCTCAAATGTTTCGTGTGCAGACATTTATCTAATTTGAATTTTTCGATTTAGGTCGACGCAGTCGCTACTTTAGCTCACACCCTGCGTCGTTACACATGCCTGAATCACGTTGCCCAGACAGCCAGGGCCGTTCTCTCTAACGCAGATCAAATTGGTCAAATGTTAGCTGATTTGAATAAGATTGACTTTAGGAGTTTGCACGTAAGTCATTTGTTTCATAGTACTGAAATATCTTATTCAAGTCAGAACAGATTTTATCATTTTCTGTAAAGCCAAAGAAAGTTGGCGGAATGTTGACGTTCTCAAAAATTCATTGTTAACAAAAAATTTTTAGCCAACTTCTGGCAATGTCAAACTTGACTGTTATTCATTTTTAGGCTCAAGCGTGTTGGGCTTGCAGTTGCAATTCTGAACTCTTATCCGAAATTGACAGTAGCTTTAAATCGGCGTTAGAAAAATGTCTAGATCTGGAGCAATGGGCATCATGGTTGAACAATATTGTCGATAAAATTTTATCTTCGGAGACCCACTATCCTTCCAGTCTTGAAGAATTTATTGATACTGGCAAACGTCTGATGCTTAAGTGGTCTTTTTATAGGTATGCAACTGATATTTTTTGCTTGGTTCCAATCATCTATGGATAAAATCTATTTTTCCAGTTCATTAATCATGCGTGATCTTACGCTGAGGAGCGCCGTTACATTCGGATCGTTTCACTTGATGCGCTTACTCTACGACGAGTATGTCTTTTACTTGATCGAACAAAAAATATGCAAAATAACTGGGCAATCGGTTATTACCGTCATGTCTCCGATGGTAAGAAGAAAAATTTTGCATGTTGAACAATATTTTTTCCGGATATTTGTTCTTCGCTTCACAGCAAACCGATAAACCAAGATTGTTGAATTATGAGCCATTCATTAGTTCTGATTTACCAGAAGGAACTGAAAGGATTTTCTTTCGGGTTTTTGCAGCGTTTTACTAGAGACCGAGTAGAATACACAAATAATGCTATCATATTCTACATTTCGAACAAAACCTAACTCCCTAAGCCCTCTGTGGTCTATTCCCAAGTGAGCGATTCCCAAGCGAGCGATTTCCAGGTGAGCGATTTTCAAGTGAGCGAACTCCCAAGTTAGAAAATTCCCAATTGAGGGATTCCCATGTGAGCGATTCCCAAGTGAGCGAATCCCCAAGTGAGCGAATCCCCAATGGAGCGATTCTCATTAGAGCGATTCCCAATTGAGCAAATTCCCAACTGAAGGAATTCCCAATTGGGCGATTCCAAACGAGCGATCGAGAATGTATTAACACTTTCTTCATATTTTCCTTCTTTGCCTTATATGTTTCTTTGTATTTATTTTTTTTTGAGTGTATTGTTAACGTTTTCGTTTATGTATGTTTTTACGTTTTCATCTTTTGTCTCTGCTTTCTTTTATTTTCGTTTTTCTTTTCATCCACTTTTTTCTTTTTTGCTCATGAAACAGCAAATTACAAGTTCTTATTTTTAATAAGCATAGTCTCCCGTATAGTTCTTATACAATTCGGCACACTATATTTTCTACCTAATTTTATCCTCTATTATTTTTCTTCATTATTTTTCATCTTAGTTTTTTGCTTTCAATCTCTGATTTTTTCTTTTTTGTTCTTTTTTCACATGTTTTTCCTGCCTTCTATATGTTGCTTCTTCTTTCTTGTCACTGTCTTCATGTTTTCTTTCTTCTTTTAATGCTTTTCCACCTATTTTCACTTATTCTTAATGTCTTCATTTTTGTTGACGTTTCCTTTCTCTTCATGTTTTGAGTATTAGTATAGCACGTCTCCACATGGGTCAAAAATCGAAGGAGCAAGTGTTTACGTGTTTTTCCAATAAAAATAATTTCAAATTTCAATCAAATTTATTCTTGCAAAGTTTTTTGTGTTTGTGTACACCACAAACCCTCGTATTCTTTTCCATGTATAAGCTTTTTCGCTTCATGAACTACCCCAGTACAACCGAACGTTCCAAGTCGACAGTTTTGTTGATTTTGTTGCCTTTGTAAATCTTGATTTGAGCTCAAAAGTTGCTTCTGCCTAACAAACTGTGTTGCCATAATATGTGATATGATATGTGACGTAAAGACTTGCTGATATAAAATTCCTGATATCATATTCGTAATCAGCGTCATCGATTTACCCTAGAAATTATTTTAATTTAAACTAAAAAATTTTTCAATCGATTTTGTTTCATGCGGTCCATGTGGAGACATGCTATACTAATACCCATGTTTTGTTTGTTTCAGCATTCTTTTGTTTATGTTTTTGTGAAGATTTTCACACTTACCACAATGAAAGACTCAAGCATGTCAAACTGTACTAGAATTATACTAGAGACTACGGTTATTTAAAATGACAACTTGTAATGTGTTGTTTCATGAGCAAAAAGAAAAAAGTAGATGAAGAAAAACGAAAAGGAAAGAAAGCACAGACAAACGACGAAAACGTTAAAACATACATAAACGAAAACATTAATAATACACCCAGAAAACGAAAGAAAAAAGAAATACATACAAAGAAAAATGTCATGTAAAGAAAGAAATCATGAAGAAAGTGTTATTAAGTCCTTGATCGCTTGTTTGGGATCGCCCAATTGGGAATCACTCAAATGGAAATTTTCTCACTTGGGAATTCGCTTAATTGGGAATCGCTCACAATCAGAATCGCTCAATTGAGTTGCTCACTTGGGAATTCGCCGACTTGGGAATCGCTCACCTTGGAATCGCTCACTTGGGAATAGACCTCCTGTTTCTATTGAAGACGACGACTATTTTAGCTTCTGAATTTGATTGTGGGTAATGCTGTTGATTGAAGTTATGTTTTTAGCAAAGAAATCTCGAATATCAGTCGTCCAGTCGTCTTGGGACTGGTTTTTCCGAAATTCAGTATGATCTGATGAGCAACGCTAGCTCAATCGTTATTTCACCTCACATCGTCGAAAATAAATCTATTTTCATGCCTAATCAGAGCAGTAACGATGTTGGTGTAACGATTTTCCATAATAATCAAACAACAGCGATGTCTACAGTTTCCGACAATAGCACTTGCGAGAAAGTAATCGAAGTTGATATTCCGAGCAAAGTTCAACAAGCGGAAAATGCAGAAGCGACTATTGCAGAGACGTTAAATGGTAAAAAATGGAAAAACTGAATATTTAAATGTATTCAAGTTACAAAATAGCTTTACTACATTGAAAATTCCATGCTCTTTAGGACTTGAGCTTTTCCGAATTTTTATTGTCAGAAATAGTTATAAAATTTTTAATGCGGAAATTTATCATCCAAACAAATCAAGTAATGTCTTTTATTTGTATACCAAAAAGACTAAGATACGACTTCTATGCACGGAAATATCACGCTTTTATTTACATTATATTATGATTTTTCAGTTGACATCGAAGAATTTTTCGCCACGGCGAGTGATCTGAATATTGGCACGCTAGAAGCTGAGTAATAAACTTCTTTAGATTCAAAAACCCGCATTGCACTTGGAATTATTCAGAATTTTTGTTTGTTTCTATGGAATCGATAACTATTTTTTCATTGCATGTGTGATAAGAATTGAAGTCGCATAATATTTATGTATAGCTATTTTCCTATTGCCTAGTTTTTTGCTTTATTGTATATTTATATCCGATCTCAAAAAAGTTAGGGGGTACGCGTTATTTGGTATTTCCCCCTTATATGTACATGTAAAAATCTTTGTGTAATAAATTGTTATCAAAGTGAAGTTCTTATATGGCATGCTTGACATTGCTGTCTTTCCAACTAGGTCTTGTTTTTTAGCATACCGGACTGTATGTCCAACATCTCTTACGCAAAACCTGAAAAAACCCCAACCTCACAGGTCTTTATATCACTTTAGACATTAATGACTTACAATTCAGAATCGCTTATATTAATGTTGAACTTATTTGTATATTGTCCATATTCAATTTATTCATTATATGTGCTTCGAACCGAAGTCCCTCTCGTTACGCTGTCGAGAATCTGAACCTTATGCTCTGCTCGACAATAGTAACAAATAGTCTGCCTCATTCCTGTAAATTGAAAAAATGAAAAAGTTTGAATTTTTTCAAAATCGTTCACTCAGCAATTGCCCCTGATTTTTTCCTCAGCTAGTTTTTGAAGTTGAATCGGCTCAAAAATTTCCATATTGTTCAGAAAAAATAGTAAAAATATGAATGAAACTTGCTTTTAAATGTGATCATTAACAGATCAATTGAAAAATGTCTCTTCCGTGAAATGCTTCTGATTAAAACGATCTAAATATATACTGTAATTTGTCATTTACAAAATACTCGTAAGTCGAAAAATGATAAAATTTAGCACCGATGTCTAGATCATTTGCACACAATTTTTATGATTGAATTTTTCCTCAAAAAATTGTTACAAAGTTACAGTCCATTTACTTTGAAATGGATGCTGAGAGCCGATGAAAGTAAGTTCAATCAAGAAACTTAGTAAGCTTATTACTGTAGTCAATGAAAAAAGTTTACTATTCTATCAGCGACAAACAGATCAATTGAAAATGTTCTTCAGTAATTAGGTCAAATACCCTTATATCTCGCCGCAATTCTATACAATTCAAAACTGGATAAACATGAAGTTGTTCCTTAGATATCTTCAACATGAACAAGGTCATATTTTTCCACAATATAAAACATTCCATGTGAAACCTGCGTGTCAAGTTAAACCCAATTTTTTCAGAAAGGGTCGTTCCGTTTCGGTGCCAAGCTGCTCTTCTGTTGTTGAATTTTTTCTTCTTTCTTTTTCCATCTTATTCCTTCTTATTCTTATTATTTTTCTTTGCATTTTTTCTGTCGCTTTCTGTGTGGCCCCTAGGAAAGTCGACGCGGAAAAGACTCACAAAGTGAGACCATTTGCAGGTTAGACATGATCGGTATATAGTCAAGTTTTAATCTCGCTCTCACAATGTTTTCTATGATAATGGAAAATCAAAATCATATCATTTCCAACAGATCCACAAATATTCGATTCTGGTATACACTTACATGTTTGACAAACGAAGCAAATTAAACCCGTTCATTGAATTTTGCAGATGTGAACAAAAGGATAACTGCGAGGACAGAATTCACACGGCACATGGAAATGTTCCACGCAATATTGAGAACCATTCCCATGAAGCCTCTTCTGCCTCTCTTTTTTCTTTTTCTGGTTAGTAATACATACTTATTTTCTGTCATTATACGACTATTACAACTTCTCAGAGTAACTGGGGGAAATAGTCTTAATTTTTTATCATTTTGCTTTGTATATGAAGTTTTACAGTATCAGGCGCCGAAACGGTTGGCGCCAAAATGGCTGGCACCGACCAAAATGGTCCGGCACCGAACTGACTGGCGCAAACGACGGCACCGAACCGTCCTAGACTGTAACTTTTACAGTTCAGCAGAAAATCGCAAAAATATAAAATAGTATCTTTTCACTGTTATTATTTACAAGAATTTTCAAGAAAAATAGACTGTTCTTTTTTTACAAACGCAGATCATCCGAAAACGAAAATTTGTAATACCACACTATCGGAAGTTTTTCAGGTAAAAATTTCTAGCTTTGCGTAAAACATTTTCAAGTCAGTCAGTGCATATTTGTGTCATTTTTCTTCCAAAGCATTTTATAGAAATGCAGGAGCACTCCATGAAAAACTAACTAACTGCAGCTCAGCGTGCAGTTCAGTCCAGTTCAAGTTTCTAAAAACGGGACCGAGAGCTTATACAATAACCAGAAACCAACCGGGTTAGGCGATCGATTTTTCAAATTCCCCGGTAATCTGTCCATGTGATTGTTCCTATCTCATATGAGCGGCACACTTATAATCTGTTTTTCTAGAAATGCTTCCAAATTATAAAAGCAGAAAGCAAGTACTGTTTCATGCTTGTAGGATTTCTGGCTGAACCATGAGTCACATAAGACGTAAAATTTGTATATTTATTCAACTAACCTTTAACAATTTTTTGAATGAAAAATCTTACAGTAAAAACTTCCTGTAAACAATTTTGACAACAGTAATAATTTTGCCATTTTTGAATTTAGAAGCTTTCGATAAAAAACAAACTATATATATCTATGAATCTATTCTTCGTTTCTCTAATTTGATCGGATGTTAATCTTGCTGTATTTCGGCTTTCACATCCACTTTCCAAAGATTTTTTGCTTCGTTAAACTGATGATTTAGAGATGTTTCAAAACTTGTTTGAAACAAAAAGTTGTCCAGAATCTAGTTTTTATTTGCTTCGCATCCAACTACTTTTCTGTGTTTATATGAGCGATAAACCAGAGCTGTAATTTGTTTTATAGCGAACTCGACGGTCGTTTACATTGTCTTGCATACAGTAATAATTTTATTTATGTTTACATACGCAGCATAATTTGACGAGGCTTATTCTCGTTAGTCAAATTGACTGACGTATTAAAAAATGAATTTTGATTACCTATTAATTCATTATATCGGTGAATTCGGTACTTATCAGATTATCTATTTTATTTTGGTTACTATACCGACGATATTTCCGGCTTTACATTCACTATCATGGACTTTTACCGGTGCTTCGATTCCTTACAGGTATGGATTGTTCTGCTTGAAGGACGTGTTTCAGGAAGATACTCCAACCTTTGTTGCAATATTTGTAAACTTTCAAAGACATTGCGGTTGCCTAATAGAATGATGCTTCCATTTGCCGACTTTTCTTTATTGTTGTATATTCCAAATCAAGCACAATGATCTTTATGCTTATTCGGTTTTTGAATTTTGTTTTAAAGATGCTTGGTTATTGGTGAAACGGATACCGCCGAATATCCTTTCGAACCAAAATCTCGTGAATATGGACTTTGGCTTAGAAATGTCCATCATGAAAATGACACACCGAACGATACTAGACAAAGTTATACGATCAAAAAAATAATTAATACCTGCGCGAGGCTCGACAATTTTAGTATAACGCAACAAATAATACCTAGCAGTTTGAACGAAGATGTTATCGAACCATGCCTGGACGGATATAAATGGGACACGTCGGAAATTAAAAACACAGCTATCAAAAGAGTAAGTATCAAGGAAACTTGATGATACAGATTGGATTGTCGCAGATTATTGTACCGTTGTGGGACAATTACTGTTCCAGTACTTGAAATCTGCAAATCAGTCACTCGAAATTTCTGAGAGGACTTTTAATTAGTCAGTGGCGTAGTATGAATTTTGGAGTGGGGGCACGTGTAAAAAATATTTTAGGTACGGAAAATATGCAAAATTATGTGCGTTATTAAGACTTTTGCACGTGGGATTGAGGTTTAGGGCATACATGTAATTGGGGGGGGGGGAGTGCTATAGGATACCCCGCTAGAAATCGTCTACCATATGGATAGCCGTTGGGCGACCCCCCTGGATTTTCCAATCCTATGGCTAGCCAGTCACAGGGACCCCCATGCTTTTAGTCGGAAAAATACTGAAAAATGTCAATTTTCGTACAGAAAATTGTCAACAACGTCAATTTTCTCGGCGCCTAGCGCCATGGATTTATTTTTTACTATTTTTTAGACAATTTTTTTGTACCGTTTTTCAAACTTTTTTGGTGGAAAAGTAGATTTTTTCCTTTAGAGACCCTCGCCCTAAATTTTGGGGAATTGGTGACCCGGCCCCAAAAAAATCGTCCTCCCCCAGACCTAGTGGCCGTTACATGTATGGTTCAGGGGAGGGGTATCTCTCTTCTCCGGGGGAGAAAATTTTTTTTGCACTTTCCAGATTAAATACCGTCTACAATAACCTGCTGAACTTGCTTCTCGACTTATTGCGTATGTCTGCGGCTTTTGGGTAGCACTTCAGGAATTTTTCTAAAAACTTTGTCTATCGGTTGGGGTTCATAAGGGCAAACGGCCCATAACAGCGAATGAGCCCATAAGAGCGAACGGCTCATAAGCGCGAAAACAGCATATGCTCTAGCGTGTCCTATCATTTCTGCTGTGAAAGGCTCATAAGCGCGAAAGGCTCACAAGCGCGAAAAATTTGTTCTATCTAATTTGAAGGAACTTAAGGTACAGTGTGTTTTAGCAAGAGTCCCATTAGCATTCGTGCTAATGAAGAAATATTTTATTAGTACAGCTAGCACGGTTGAAAAATGTTACTTTGTTTGTGTCAAACTAATGTTTAGGTTTGTTAATTCTGATAAACTGCTTCTATTGTATAATCAACTCATTAAATGATGCTTGATGTTGGTAACTTCAAAAGGAATAAGGCAGTCATTTGGTTCTAATTAAATTAGCTCATTCTTACTACGCACTTGGTTAGTAAACCGACAAGTTCAGGGGTTAGTTTCGAAGTAGAACTTTTAGGAATCACTAGTCATGCTCTGTTGGGATAAAATTTAATGTTTTTATTGTATCTGGAACTGCGCTTCAACTAGTTCTTTCTCACTATTACTAATTTTTGTAAACTTAGGATATGCCAAAACAGCTGTTTTCGAATTATTAAAGTAGTGTTCAAGAGGTTAGAACAAAAGACGATTCAGATTCGAGCCACAATCGTTCACTAAGCAAAAGTGATGAAGACAATGAGGAGATTGACGAAGTTTTTATTCAGGAAAATGGCGATTTTGATTTTTCACCATCATTTTGTGATATCTTCAACTTTCTTCTCGAACTTTTTTTAAAATTTCTCCCTTTCGCACAATGCTAAAAAACCCTGTTATTGTATGCTAATGTTTAAACTCTGCAGTCTCCGATTTAATCTGTGCTAACGTTTAAGATTTTATTTACCCTGAAAAATTAACAAAAGTCGTTTTCATTCAATTATCGGTCATAACCACCCGTGACTTTTTACAAGATGCCGAACATGGCGTAGATACCTGTGATACAGATACCAAAATCCATGATTTATATCACTGATCTATCGAACCTTTTAAGATTCTGACACTCTAAAATGCTGGAAAATCAATTTAAGGATAGCTTATTCAATAAACATAAGGCTTGAAAATATGTACATATATTACAAATTAAAAAATATGCTCATACTTCCGTGAGTTTGAAAAAATTGAAATTAAACTTGAAATTTACGAAAATCACCTCCATTATGATTATGGATTCAAACCCGGCTCCCTATTTAACATTATAGTTACAAAAAAGTTGGAATAATTGAGATGACGTCTTAAATACAACGAAATTCATCTTTTCTTTGTTGACCCCAATATTTTTCCCTTTTTCGAAATTTTTTTCTCCCAGAAAGTTTCATTTGCAGAAAAACAGCGAATAGATCAATCCGAAAAATTATAGAATAAAATTTCGAAAATTTTCGGTGTTTTATGATTTCAGTGTAAAACATTCACTTTCCATTTAAAATTGAATGAAAATAACTATAATTCACTGAAATATAAATAAATAAGTCAACATTTTAGGAGCCAAAATGGCTCCTAGACCTAAAATTTGAGAAGCCATTTCCAAATTTTCAGGGGCCCTGGTTATTTAAATGACTAAAAAAGCCTGGTTAAAGATGGGAATAAGTTTCGTTCGAATCTGTCTAAATTATAAAAATTAATTAAAAATTGCAAAAATTAATAAAATATAAATTAAAAAGTCTGTTTAAATTCGAAATAGCCCCATTAAATCATGCTTTATCCAAAGCCGAAAATGTGCATAATCTTTTAATAATGTTTTCAACATTTTGGGATTAAACGGGCAGTGTAAGTAACGGGACTCTGTCTTTTTTGTACAGAGATTACATTAGTAGAAGCGAAGGGACTTTGTGTATCATTTGGAGGTTAACGAGATGGTGGATGTAGAGGGACACATCCCTACTGGTCAACGTAGATCAACTTAGATTACATTTATGGACCACGATAATCTTTTAGTCTCAACACAGCTACAGTACTCATTTTAGTGGGAATTCGTTTGCAATAGACAATTACTCAAGGCATTCGTTCAATCCGTTTATTATATTGGTCAATTTTTCGGTTCATTTATATTCGGAATATTTGGAGACAAGTAAGAAATTTGGATTTTGATAAATACTTTGTGTATCGTGTTCTTCATACTGGTCATGCAAATAAATAAATTACTATATAACTGAAATATACGAGAACAGCGACAAAAATTGCCGAAACTCTGGCAATGTGGAGATTTCACCCATTGTTTTTTGTTGTTTTTTGTCCTGTTTACCTTTAAAAAATCATAAAATTTGCTTATTTTTTATGCAAAACTTCTTCCAGATGAAATTTTCTCGCATTTATATTATGTCCCCGAAAGCAGAGAGGCAGACTTGAAAACTTATTGTTTTCGGGTGGTTGATTTTAGTAAGTGGTTGGCCGGCCATGTTTGAGAAAAATTAGGTTCAACTGGGTCATCCTACGTCCAGAGATTTTTGACCTTTGCTCTGCAGACCACGGGCAGTTCCTAAGCCTAAGGAGACTGCTAATCCTAAGTCTCAAAATAATCCATACCACAACATCAGATCACTGTTGGATACTGAGATCGAAAAATCGAAAATCTCTGGACGTTGGATAACCCGGTTGGCCCAAAAAGAATTTGTTGGGTGTCCTATTTTCGAAAATGTACAGCGTAGTTTATTTTTTAGAAAATGTTGTACGTCATGTTGGAAAACTTGACAACTGTTGGGGAGATAAGAATTCTATATCTATAACACTTGTAACAATTAATGGAGTGACACAGGTATTATATATATTGTAGTGCCAAATAGCGTCAGATCAGCGAGAGAAAGTAGTTATAGCAGGATATAGGTAGGAAGCACACATCACACACCTTGTGACGTGACACTGGGCACAGCCGGATTAAAATTCGGATTATACCCTTACCTAAATTTAAGACCTTCTGGGGTATCTGCGTTGAAGCATGCGGTAAATTTGATTTTTTGTGACCTCAAATAATTCAATAAGCCATACTTTCGAACCGTCAGAATCAAACTGTTTCAGACTAGAGAGAACGAAGTTCAATATTGTTTCCAAATTTTGTTTCTTTTCAGATTCGGACGTAAGAGGATATTTTTCCTGGCCATCGCCATTGAAATTTTATGTGGTACGGCCATGGCTTATATTCCTTGGTGGCCATTATTCGCCCTTTTTCGCTTCGGTTTAGGATTCGCCCACCCGGGTATATTTGTGACGGCCGTTGTAATCGGTGAGATGTTTTTTGGCTAGCGAAACTTCGATTTTCGCAATTTTCTTTCAAAGTTATGGAACTCGTTGGACCAAAATATCGAATCTTGTCCAGCGTAGCAACCGGTATATTTTTCGCCATCGGGGAAATTTCGCTGGGTACTTTGGCTTACTTTATACGCGATTATCAAATGTTACAGCTGGTCATTTCTCTTCCGGCAGTGCTTTTTCTGGTTTATTGGTGGTGAGTATTGTTGAAATTTAAGTGATAGAGCTGACTAATGTTTCCTGAAGTATAGTCATTATTATCGCGCATTCAAAGAAAATCGATAAAAGTAGCATGATCCTGGGATCTTGATGGATCTTGATTTCATTCTTAATATTTTATGCAATTGCATGAACTTTTAACCGATATTTTATCCGGTCATTGTTTGTTAAAATCTGTGAAAATTACGAGTGGTTCAAAAGACGGGTCGCCTAGAATACCGTGTCCATTTGCTTCAAATAAGACTTGGAACGCAATACGGTGCTCATGCAATAATAAATCTGCTGTGTTATCAGACAATTTTTTTCTCAGATTTGTTCAGCAATTAGAAATATAATCTGAAAAATAAATGTTGGCATACGATGCAGGCAGCAGATTTATCACTTGTCTTCGTATTCATTTACACTCCGATCCATCTAAATAGTGCTAGCAAAACAACAACCGCAAATGCTGTAGTTTTGCTTCTCAGCATATCTACATTCTATTGTAGCTTCTTGTTTCTACATTCCATACGCCCTGTATCCACAATGATCATCAAACTACCTATTCACAGTAAACCAATAACTTTTTGGTCAGTTTTCCAAATGACTTTGAAAGCTAACTTATAGAGAAATTATTCGACTAATTTCATGCACACATTGTTGTACCTTATAATCCATAAAATTGAAATTATTAATTATTCAATCTCCTGTTACTTAGCCGAGTCGTTCATTTTCATTATCAAAATTATTGCTTCCAAGGAAACTCACAGTTTTTCTAAATTGTCAATATTTCGATTCAGGTAGAGAGCTATTTCTTACACAACAGAATCGTGATTCAAATTCAAAATTTGCGATTGCTACTTACCAAATGTTCGGTTTATCTCGACATTTGAGTTTTAGTTTCACTTTTTACTAGCATTGTGAAAAGCTGATTTATTTGTACCGTGGTACAATTCAAGCTGTTTCATTTCATTTTTGTAGGGTCATTCCAGAATCCTCTCGATGGTTGATCAGCAACAATAGACTCGAAGAAGCTGATCAAATTTTGAAACGAATCGCAAAATGTAATAAGAGAGAATTGCCAAACGATTGGTATAATATTATCAACAGAGGAGAGGTAAATATTTATCGTGCTTTTTTGCAACCCTTTTGTTCATTTCCAAGCGTTTCAAAAGTATGTATGATTGTGATGTTTCCCGCGTCAATTTTACCTTATTTCCAAAGAAGTTCTATTGTAGTCCGATAGCACAACTATCAGACGTCGAGCAACTTTCTTCGACTTATTCAGGACACCAAATTTACGTAGAAGATCCATAGTTTCATTTATATGCTGGTAATAATGTTTTTGATGTTTTTATTTTAAATTGTTCACATTGCTCTAGTTTTTACTCGGATTTGAATTATTCAAATTGAGCGAAAAAGGTCGAAGAAATGGGGACGATTTTGACTGTGAATAATAATAATTAAGATACTTGAGAATGATTTGAGTTATTTCTAAAATTCTTGCCAGAAATTAAATGCATACGAATGCATTTTTATTGAAGCGGGATTCTTTTCATTTCAAATTTTTAGCGTTCCGACCCTGGCTTCAATGTGACAGGGTGTACCCAAATGGGCTACTTATAACTTTCACAGTATGATGGAAAAATCGAGAATGTTGATGATTAGGATCAGATTTTACGTACAAAGTATGACAGATTTTAAAGAACGTCATCGTCGGTTCTTCAATTTAGGCCGAGCGTGTCAATGTCGTACTACGGTTTGGCCATGAATCCTAACTTTATGGGCGGGGATCGTTATTTATCGTTCATAATTGGCGGCGTTTTGGAAATCGTAGCCGTCGTCATCATTTTGTTCACCGTTAACCACATCGGCCGTAAATTAATGGTTTTCTGTGGATTTTTGTTCGCCGCCCTCTGCCTTTTTACGACTTTGGCTTTACCTATGGGTGAGCAGGAGAGTAGTAGTTCCCTGCGCTTACAGTACAGTAAAACAAGTCGTGAGATTATACACTTTTTGATCATTTTGTCTCAAATCTGACCAGTTGGTCGAAAATTCCAAGCCGTTTTTTAAAATTCATTTCCTTCCTCTCGCATCTTTAGAATCCCATTCTTTTTAAAACTTTGAACGCTTTCTTGTTTTCACTCTATTAGTATTTCGAGTTATCTCCATGTTGTAAAAAACTTAGCTTACGTTGTTCTAAAAATCTATGAGAAATATTTTACGCATTTTGTGTTTTTTTCAATGGTAAAAATCAACCGATTTTAGACAAGGAAACGGCTCGCATGATTTTAGTGATCGTGGGAAAAATGCTCTTGACCGCGGTTTACGCCATCTTGTACGTTTATACGCCCGAACTTTTCCCAACGGTGATTCGTTCAACGGCCATGGGTTCGTGCAGTATGATCGCTCGCCTTGGCGGCACGGCGGCTTCCTATTTATCGATGTGGCTGGTAAGCTTCGTATACTGTTTGGGGAATGTGCATGTTCCGCACTACACAATTAGCAAAAATTACGATTTTTACGTTTACTGTTTACTGCGAACGAAAATTCTTTCCACATTTTTTCTTTTTTTACTGTCATTTCATTTTGTATTTATAATTTTTTATCGAGTGTAATAAATATTAGCCAGGGGACAGCTGTACTATATGATTGGCAGTTTCCCGAATGATCCATGCCTCTTCGAGGTGATGAATTAATTTCAAATATTGTTTAAGAATGAAAAATGGATTCAATTTTTCTATTTCTTCGTTGACTGTTTGTTCTTCGTGATTTCTCGAAAAAAATCGGCTATTTTATTAGTATTTATTGGTAAATTTTTGCAAGAAAATGATTTTAATCAATTTCATCAAAAAAAGCTTATCGCCGAGCGTGGATGTAACATTGAGAATTCTGCATACGTGAATGTCAGACATATTGTTCATTCTATTATGGATGTCGACGCTTATAGTCGGGGAGCTCTAGTTATCAGCTCGTGTCAATGATGCTCTTAAACTGAGCAGTTAAGATACAAATTTTTTTTTTGTTTTTTGGATTTCTCTGACAGAGTACCGATGTTGTTTGTTTCAGCGTTTCAGTAAATTTAATATTTAAAAAATAGATTTTGCAATTGTTCAAACTCATCACAACTACTGAATACCATTAATTTCTGCCGTTTTTTCCAAATCCATGAAACTAGTGAATAAGTATGGAAAGTTTGCATGCAAATAACAAATTTTTCTTTCTTGGCACGCTTGTCAGCTCGGTAAAAACTTGTAAAATGAAAACAGTAAACATGCAACTTTTTTTAGGAATTGGCTTCTCGTGCTGCGACCCCTATTTCAGAATAAATCGAATACATTGAAAATTCTGACAGTATTTATACAGTTGTATACTATAGATGTACTGTTGATAACAACAATTGAGTTGCCAAAACTAGAGTAAAGCATAATTTTTTGACGAAACAAACTATTCATCACATTTTAGGCTGATATTTCGAAAGAAACAGTGGCCATTATTTTCGGCGTTTCTTGTGTAATTTCGGCCTTGTCTTCGTTGGCGCTTCCCGAAACAGCCGGTCAACATCAATTGGAAACGTTGGAGCAAGCGGAGGAATTCGGAAAGTACATAATAACGGTTTATCGTAATTTCTAAAGCAGTCAGTTCTTTAGGAACCAGAGCATATTGAGCTTCCGTGCAGAATCGAAAAGTAAAAGAAGCGCAAAAAATGTCGCCAAGGAGAACAATAACAATTGCTCGGAAAATGAAAGCAAGGACGAAAAATCAACCGAAAATGAGAAAACGCCCACGAAAAAAACGATTACTACTACTTAATTCAATTTATTTATGAAAAGTAAACTACACAAGATTTATTTTGGAAGATATTTGTATTCATTTACAGTATATATTATGGTTTGATTGTTTATCATAGTTAATCGGTTTTCTGTTCCTTTCTTGAAGCGAGATCGGAATATTTCGTTTTCAGTAAGACGTTGTTTCACAAATAAGCTCGAAAATTCTATTCCAATTTTTTTTTACTGAACATTTCATACGTATGTTACATGACATGTGAGACCAGTTTCGAAAGATACAATGTGTCCATTTCGAAAATCAATCGATACTTTTCGGGTCAGATAGTGGAGTTCGTCAAAAGTAGGAGTCGTTGGTGTATTCCAATTTTTAAATTTTTGATCATGAACCCGTATTGAAAGAGTGATCAGCAGAATTTAATGAAACAATGTAGCAATTAGCATTTTAGTTTAATGTATGAGCAATTCATTTTATGCAATATCCTTTGTTTTTTATGCTCAGAAACTTAACTACGCCTAATTATACTATGAATGTGACCTGAGAGAAGCTGAGAGACAAAACATGCCTTATCTTTGTGTGTTTTTGTTAATTATCATTTTCCGTCCAGACAATTGACATTGTACTAGTCACAGCAATCATTATTCAGTGTCAGCGCATTGGACATAATTTCGTGTGACGAAAAATTCCAGAAAATTCCAGTTCACATCTGGGTGCGCCGATCTTCATGTTGACCATCACCGGGTTTTATTGCATTTTTGACCGAAGGTTTTGTATAGCGTTGTAGAGCGACATTTTTATGAAAAATATGAATTTCGATAAACTACTTACCGATCATATAGGCGAATTCGGTAAATATCAATTGATTTATCTCATATTGGTCGTCACACCAACGATTTTCACTTCGTTTTCTGCTCTATCGTGGACTTTTGCTGGGGCGACAGGCTCTTTTGAGTAGGTAACATTGTTAAAAGTCGATATGCGTACCGTTTTTCCCGAAAGTAAATCGAGGTTACTTGCGGAATATGATCAGTTCTATACATACACATGTATAGACATTCTACTGGAGTCAAGAAATTTTTTGTTTCATATTATTCGGCTAAAAATTCGTGAACTGATTTTATTCGTTAGTTTTTTTGATTTATTTATAGTTAGAATTTTTTCATTTCTTTGTCTTTCTTTTATTTTTTCTCGATGATCGGCCAAAATCTTAAGGGGGAGGAGTCGGATCTGCTGAGGAGTAAAGGCCCATTTATACTTTCATTTTTTGACGGAACGGAATGGAAGCAGTTTTTCCGACTGGTGAACAAGTATAACAGTTCTCATCAGTCGGGCAGCCGACAGGAAGTATAGCTGTAGCCGAAATCGACCGAACCGAAAAATTTCAATTGTGTCGTTCAAAAAATTTCCTTTGGAAATTGTTCGACTGTTATCCGCTCCGGCGAAAAAATTAAATTTTGATTTTCAAGATTTGAGCGAATATCGCATGTTTTTTGATGCTGGGAAATTTTTTAAAGCAAATTTAACGAGCTGAGTCTGTTTTTCTTGTTCTCATACGCACTTTTCCGTCCGAAGTCACTGATTTTTCCCACCGGCTTTTTCCAAATGCCTAAAGGGGTCAAAGTTTTTCCCTCATTTTCCCCAAGTGGGCTTTTTGCTTAAATATGCTCATAGACGTCTTATTCAAATTTTTTGATCTTTTTCAAACATTCTGATACTTTTAGAGTTGAAAATTGAACGTAAAGTGCGTATTGGGAATACATCGTCGCTCGAAACATCAAATTTTGAGAGCAAAAATTCACAAAAATCACTATATCTACTGCTAAACCTCAGAAGTACCAATAATTTCTTTATAGAATAGATAGTTTTTAGATAAATAGATTCAACTGCATCGTTTCATTTTATTTTTTACAGTATTTTACCTCGTCCTGCTTACTTCTTTCTATTTTCGAAGGATTGACCTTCAACAACTTTCCTTAGATGCATCAACGGCGGAATTTTGAACGGAACCGCTGATATTAAAATCTCGATCGGAACATGCAGTGGTGGTGGCTCATGGATCAATAGCACACATCGAAATTTGACAATTAGCGATGATGAATTTTGCAACGAATTCGAATGGGATCGATCAATCGTCGGCTATACTGCAACCGAAAGGGTAAAGTAGTAAATAAATATACATTGATCTGTTCAATGTATAATTTTTGTTTATGATCAATGAACAGAAAATCATTTTGGTCTCTAGAGTTAACTCCAATTTGGGGCTGTTTGCGGCTGGAAATCATGTTACTAAAATGTTACAGGGTGGTACAGCTAAGATCTGAAAAACGATAACGTTTTTTCAATACTAAATATGGAAAAAATAATGCCCACTTTATAGTTTCTGACGTTTTTCTTTCAGTGGAAATTGATATGTAGTCGGCAGTGGCTTAAAGCTTTGATTCAATCCCATTACTACGTCGGCCAATTTTTTGGTTCCATCATTTTTGGGATCCTCGGCGATCAGTAAGTGCTAAAAAAGCATAAATCTTATAGATAAGTAAATTATGTGCATCGCCGAAAAACAAAGTTCCACTCTGATTCGTATCGTCATGTCAATCGTTTTCAGCATAGGTCGCAAGAAAACTTTGATCATTTCGTTGGTCATCCTACTATTGTGCGAATTTTGCATGTCTATTGTGCCTTGGTGGCCACTGTTTGCCGTTTTATTTTTTTGTTGCGGCGCCGCTCATCCGGGTATCTACGTTAATGCCGTCGTTTTAGGTAAAGTTTTAAGAAAAAATGCATCCTTAACGCTGGTGGTGGAAGAAAATACCATTTCAGATTTTTTCTGATGAGATTTTAGAGAATCATATCCTCGAACGGATTTAGTATAAAAACAGTTTTTGAGGGCTGGATCAGGAGTAATGCAGTGATTGAGAACCTTTTCAGGAAACTTGAACAGTTTTGAAAGTCCAAAGGGAATAGGTGACCAGCTCTGAAATTTTATAAATTTTTGAAATTTTTCACTCATTTACTGCAGATTAAATTTATTTATTTTTCAATTAAATATGCAGCGAAGACGCAACGAAATTCCTATTCAAAATAGCAGGACATTAATTTACAGTGTTTGAGAAATATTTCGTCCACGACCGACAATTCTTGATAATAATTTTTTTCCAACGGCTTTGAACTTACTGTAATGATTTTCCGATCTTTAATAATTCTGTTACTGCCAAATTTACCGTAGTTTCGAAATAAATGAACTATAGCATGCAAGGCAATGTGCATTGCATCGTTTAATGCTACGACACTCGGCCAATGGTTTAAGGGCTACTAATCATCTGCTATCTTCCACGTAAGATATCCGTCAGTGACGTTAACCAGCTGGAAAACCAAATAGTTAGCTATAAATCAGATGCATCTAATAAATTTTGATAAACCGACTGAATTTTGAGCTAGAAGCAGGCAACCAGAATATAAAACTAAGGATGTCTGCAAAAAATGTATTTGACTTCCGCAATGTTCTTGTGCACTGTTGAATTTCTTTCATCCAATATAGATTTTTAATGATAATAATAGTCTTATCATGAGGGAAACTGCTGACCATTGCTGGCAGTAAAACTGCACTATACTCTCAATCAACTTTTCCCACGCAATTTTTCAAGAAATTTTTCCACCTGGTGCGACATTTTTGCGGGGTAGTAAATGTTCTTGTAAACGTCTGTGGAGTTGATATCCCCCCATGTTGCTGTGTGACTAACTTTGGACACTGATTAAGATCAATATAATCACAATCAGTTGGTAAATAAAACGTATATCATAATTATCATGTCCGAATTCGCCGTCTGTGGAGCTGGCGATGTCTCTTTTGATTTTGATTTGGTCTTTTGATTCTAAATTTCAATCATTTGAATTCGGATTACCACGGTCTTATTATTCAGTAATTTCCTCAAAATTTGTATATTTTCATCATCCTACAGCCGTAGAAATTGTCAGCCCCAAATATCGTCTCTACGCCAGTGCTTATGCAGGCACCCTATTCTCCATCGGAGTCATGATTTTGGGATCACTAGCCTGGTGGATTCGTCATTATCAGATACTTTTGATGTCGATCTCGCTACCAATTACGGCATGCCTTTTGTATTTGTGGTAAGTTTTAGCGATAATATTTTGCTGTGTGCTCGCATAATGTTTATTTTATTGACATGAACATTTTGCCTTTCGGTTTTGAATGAACACTTTGTTTTCTTTCATATAGCTAAGTTGAGTGTCGGTAGAATTTTGGGAGCTTGATTTGTCCTTAGGAAACTCCCAGAATCTCCTCGTTGGCTTCTCAGCAGACAAAGAATTCAAGAAGCAGTGTTGATAATGCGAAAAATGGCCGAAGGAAATAGAAGAAAATTTCCGCTCGATCTGGTACAAAACCTCGAGACTGAGGTGAGACTATAGAACCCTTGCTTGCAGTTTTAAGCAAAATGATCATCTAGTTAAATACATAAAATACGGATTTGTGGGACTCCTCCCAACCAGAGTTGGCTTTTTCCGCACCTAAATCACCACCCTCCCCAATTTGAGATTGTTTGTTGAAAAATATCTCAGGTTGGTAGGTGTACATGAATTTTCAAAAAATTGTTTACTCATTAGACCCCCTCCTCCCAAGTGGACCTGGTACCCCGTATGCAACCTGACCTAGGTATTACATGCAAGGATAGTTCTTCCCTGAAGACATGTAATCGGCTATTTTCCAGTAAATTGTATTAAAGATTTTTAGGTAATGTTTGGAAATTCTGCAATGGTTCAATGCTTCGAACAAAGTTCTAGATTCAATCCTTTTGTCTTTTGTCATTAGCCTCTGACAGCCGCACATGAAGTAGTAACAAAGTCAGACTAGCGTTTCAGCACTTTACTGTAGAATTGCTGTGAAACGAATGAAAATCAGTTAGACCCTGCCTTTTGTTTATTAGATGCAATCGTAAGTCTATTTTAAAAATTATGAGCAAATTATGTTTTTTGTTTTCAGCATTTTGCATTTTTTTCGCATTTTTGTGACTAAAATCTCCTGAAGAAAAAAAACAAGAAAAGAAAAGAATCAAATCGGTGTAGGTAACTAATCTTGCCTGCATTTTTCATCTTCTTGTGACGGTATTTACCTCGCAGTGTGAAAATTATTTCAATTTCGAATATGATGCATGAAATTCCAAAAAAAGTGATTTCACGTTTTGTTTCTTCGATCCGTCATTTTCATGCAAAACCTACATGTAAGGGGGGGGGGGGAAAGTTCCATAGGACTCGCAGGAATCTCCGATTATATGACTACCCCCTAAGATTTGCTGTATTGGTGTAATACGTACACCGCCGGTTTTTATATTTCGTGAACAAGCAAGACTTTTGCATATATTACATATTGTAAGGGGTAAATTGATATCGGGCAGTTCGAGAATGATTTTGGTTTTGCCCTACAGTAATCCATTACTGCACCACTCGAACTCCAGGCTTTCATATTTTTGTTGATTATGAATTTCATTTTTGTCGCATGATATGCTAAGTAAATTGAGACTGGACGCTTGAAGTATAATATTTTTGTATTCTATAGAATAATTGGGTAGTTCACACAGCAATCAGCAAATTCTTGGGGTACAAGCGAAAAATTGGATTTAGAATTTAGAAAATTAAAAAAATCTATATTATCAATGAAAGGCGTCTGATTGTAAATTTTTCGGTACTAGTATGTCTGGTTGACGCCTACCTTCAAGTACATATATGTCGAAGTATACATACGTGGGTTTATTGGAAGAGAATCAACAAGACGGGCGCTCACGTCCGCATACGTGACTCTGCGCTGCGCTTTCCGAGCGCATCACTACGTCACTAAAGCCAAGGAAATAAGTTAGGTCAATTATGAATGATCCCACTCACCCCATATGCTTGAATACGTGTAGTTGAGAATAGGTGTTCGCAAAACCTACTATAATCCATTCATTTTGAAATGACCGAAGCAGCAGTCGGAGTTTCAGCAAACGCATCCCTACTAGAAATCACGAAATCAGTTTCGATAATCTCGAAATAATTGAAAGAAGTGATCATCAAGGAGTCTGTATCATGATTCATGAACGAAAATTTAGTGAATAGAGTCAACGAGATTTCAATAATTTTGAATAAAAGTTTGGCTGCGACCTCGCTGCATCGACCATTTCAATATCAATTTTTCGCTACTAGTAAACAGCCAAATGGTCAGGCAAAAAAATATTTCCGCTTTTCACATGCCTCTCCATTTAATCCTGAACTGGAGTTTACTGTAGGAAAATGTAGGTTTACTGTAGAACAGAACTGAAATTATTTTAGAACTGCTCGGTGTCGATTTACTCAGGAACTTATGTTACGAAAACCAAAGTCCAACTGATAATTAACAAAAATACGAAAACTCTGAATTCGAGTGTACTGTATAGCGCAGTACCGGATAACTGTAAAACAAAACCGACTTCAGTTTCGAACTGCCCGATATTAATTTACCCCATTCTACATGTCAAAATTTCAAAATTCTTGCTTGTTCACTGAATGTAGTAACTGGTGCACGTACTGCACTATACGCCATCCATCTTGAAATAATCGACGCAGCGGTCGCAGTTTCGGCAAACACAGCCTTACTAAAGACTAGGAAATAAATTTCTATGATCTTGAAATGATTGAAAAGAGTGATCATCAATGAGTCTGCGTCATGAAGAAACAATTTATTGGGTAGTCAACGAGCATTGCCATAATTTCGAATAAAAGTTTGGCTGCGACCCCGCTGCATCGATCATTTCAAAAGGAATGGAGTATAATACCAGACTTACCATTCACATGGCTATCTGGACGAGGCATTTCCATTTTTTGATTGAAAATGGTCATGCTTCAATTTTCTGATTCCCTTTTTAGTACATGACGTTTTTGTTTCTTTAGAGCCAAAAAGCCAAAAATTATACGATATTCGATTTATTTAAAACAACAAGGGTTCGTCAAAGAATGCTCATTATGTTTGTTTGTTGGTACAAATTCATTCTTTTGATATTTGGTTTTATTTGTTTCTTTTTTTGTGAATTTTTTCAGGCCCAATGCGGCTATGTGCTATTATGGTTTGTCCATGAATCCCACTTTGCTGGGCGGCGACAAATATTTTACATTCATTTTGGCGGGATTTATCGAAATCAGCGCAATTTTTATCGTTTTATTTTTAGTCGATCGAGTTGGTCGAAAGATCATGGTTTTCAGCGGCTTTTTCCTTACAGCATGCGTCATGTCGGCGACTTTCTTCGTTTCTGAAAGTAATTTTTTTTCAAACGAGAGTTCGACAGGAACTGCGCAAAATTTTTCAACATCTGCAAGGGGTTTAAGTGATTCATTTCAAAGAGTAGTCAATCATTGCTCATTTGATGATATCCTGCTGATGTTAATTATTATTTTTTCATTTGTCCGGAAAAATGCCAATTTTCTTCGATATATTCTCAATATGTGGTATTTTAATCATATATTCAGCATGCATTCTTTGCAGACTTGTTGACTATTGGCACAGCATCATACATATAACGGAACACCGTGGCCCGGGGTCGGGCAGGCGACTTTTTGTCATCGATTACCCAAAATTTTAGTGGGCTATTTGCTTAATAAGTCCTAAAAATTGTTCAAAGATCGTCATTTTCAGTTTTTTTCGTCCAAGATGTTGGGGATCCTATTTCCAACCTATTTTATACAAATGGTTGACAAATCTTGGGGGTCACCATATGGCAAAAACATTTTTGACTCCGTACAAACATTTTTTGGTATCTTTGATATCGAAGTACTAAGACATTTTGTCGACGTTACGTTGTCAGAAAACGCTTCTTCGGACTCTAAAATCTGAAAACACCGAATAATTTTCTGGCGCTTCGCGCCGGATTCTGGTCCATTACCGTTTTTCCACAAATCGTGCTTTTCGGGGAAAGAATTTTCGGAGAAAATTTGGATGTTTTCAGATTTTAGAGTCCGAAATTTGGATTCGACATGTAAAAGGTGAATTTTGGTGCATTTTAGCTAGTCAAAGTCTCAATTTTTCGAACTTTTTGTGACTGTACTTTTGAACATGTAGCCGAGTTTGAATTCAGAAGTGTCGTTTAAGTAATATTCATAAATTTCAAGTTTAACTGATGTTTTTCAAGCTTATGAAATTATGTATATATTTTTTATCGTAAAATGATAAAGACATGTTTTTAAACAAAAAATTTGAACCTAGTGTTTCTTGAATAAAGTACAGATAAGCTTTATTTTTCATTACCGTGTAATTTTGTGCTATGATGGACATGAACTCAAGTGCTATCTGGAAGAAAGTTTTTACGAAAATATATGCAAAATCAGAATTTTTTAGTGCTCAAAAACATGTTTCTTAGTACAAAACTTTTTGGCCGATCTTTGATCAAGGAAGCCCGAAAAAAATATTGTTCCAAGAGCGCTTCTCCTATTTATATGCTAAAATATGTTCAAAGTGTTTCCTAGGTTCTTGCTTGAGTGAAATTGAGCTCATTTAAAGCATATAGCATGAATTGCACCTACGATTTGATTGGTATTAAGTACATACATGTAATTGGGGAGGGGGGAAGTGCTATGGGAACCCCCCCCCCAGAAATCGTCGACCATATTGCTAGCCATTGGGCGACCCCCCCAGGATTTTCCAATCCTATGGCTAGCCATATGGTAGCCCTAGGGACCCCCATAGTTTTAGTCGGAAAAATACTGAAAAATGTCATTTTTTTCATGGAAAATGTCAAATTTTGAACTAAAAATGGTCAAAAACGTCAATTTTTCCGGCGCTTCGCGCCATAAGTAAATATTTTATCATTTTTTAGACAAAAATTACTACTTTTTAAACCGTTTTTCGGACATTTTTCATGAAAAAAATCGAATTTTTTTTCCTTCAGGGACCCCTCCCCCTAAAATTTTGGGAATTACTGACCGCCGGCCCCAAAAAAGTGCTCCAACCCCCCCCCCAGACCTCGGAGCTCCGTTACATGTATGATTAAGTATTACATTGCGGCCTTATTCGCTCTTTGAAAATATTATAGTTTTTTTACCTTTCATCGAAAAATTTTCTTTTGGTCGAGTGAATCGTGGAAAAATTCCAAAGACCTAAGAGAAAATGCTTGTACGAGTCGGAAATTGCAAAAAAAATTTATTAAATTTTTTTGTTCCTCCATCTAAAGTGGATTGAGTTTAGTCTTGTTCACACTATTTGTATAACACGGAAAGCGCCCAACTATAATCGATCTAACGACAGTTCTCGTTGATCCAGGCATTGGGCCGTTAGAAATTCAAGTCCCGATTCATAGTTGTTCTTATGTGAATTGTAGAAATTTCTTATTTAAACAGATAAAAAGATTGTCCTCATCGGTATGGTGATTACAGGCAAGCTGACCACTAAGGCCGCCTACAATACTCTTTATTTGTATACGCCCGAATTATTCCCAACTTTGATAAGATCGACGGCCGTCGGACTTTGTAGCATGGTAGCCAGATTCGGAGCCACGATTGCATCATTTTTAGCCATGTGGCTGGTATGTTATAGTTTACATTAATCAAATATTAGATTTTTTTTCGATTGTACCACATGCACGTTATGATTTAAATTTTTAACTTATTGTGATTGTGATTATGATTCTATTAATCCTTAATCAGCCGTGAGCTGGAAAAATTTTCGAGTATTCGTGTTCTTGATCTTTTTTGAGGCTGCTTAACTGCACTTGATGTCTAAAATTCGTAGTAGCTGTAGGGAATTCTCTGTCATTCCTGAACAAATTTTAACTCTTCGCGGTCATCAGATCTACAGGTATTCTCAGATAGCTAGGACGCGAAACAGGGTGCCCCAATATACTTTCGAGGATTGTGTTTGATGTATTGCATAAGGACAGTTGTCTTTTAGCCACACCATTCTTTAATATAAAACGCAACTGCATGTTTCTCACTGCTACCGCAACGCATATCTTAAATGCAAAATTTTTAGTCATAACATAACCTACATATTTCAAATCCTCTTGGAAAGCTCTCTATGTCATGTAGAATACCCTTACAGTGAAATTGCAACAAAAACCCCACTCGAAAATTTTTTGAGTGCATAGCCAAAAATTGAGCGAAATGCTATAATTTTTAAGGATTTTCAACGGTTGATTGAAAAGGGATGCTCAAAATCGAATTGACTATCAAAAATTCTGGTTGATTTCTGACATCAAAGTTCCTAGTTGATTTCTGACATTGATTTTCACCTGGTATGATACTGTAATATGAAACGCTTTCATCTTGATACCTTTTCATAACACCCTGTAATCGTGGAGAAGTTATTTTTTTAGGCAGACATTAATCCCATGCTCGTAATTTCAATTTTTGGATTTGGATCGTTTTTATCCGCCATTTGCGTACTAATTTTACCCGAAACTAAAGGTCAACATCAACCGGAATCAATCGATGAGATTGAAAATTGTAGCGACGAAAAGTGACATGACTACAGAATATGATTCTTGTTTTTTATTCACTTGCATTTTCAGGATAAGAAAAAGAGGGTTAGTGTGGAAAACTTCGAAGGGCACCGTTTGGAGATTCTAGCATTTGAAAAAAACGAGTTGGAGGCGTTTTATCATCTTTTTTCCACGCAGGATTTTTTGTTTTACCTGTCAATAAAGCTTTCTGGAATAGTGCTGTATTTGTGAGTTTTATCTGCATACATTTTGACTAGGAAATTAAATAAGTTTGTGGATGTCATGAAAGAAAAGCTTGGGAAGCTTCAAATCTACTGAAGGTATACAGGGTGAGTCAAAAAAAGGCGACCGGTACTGACTTTCATAGCTTTCAACTGAGTGAAGCTTTTTTAATGCGGTTTCCTGCCGTGAATAGGCAAAACATCTGGCACGAAAATCGCAGTTTCAGCCAGATTGCTCGAAAATTGACTGACTAAAATCAAAAATACTAAACGTCAGTTTTTTTCAAATAAATTTTGAAAAATTGACAAAATCAACATGTTTTACAACAGAATAGTATAATACATCCAATCATCAGAGCCATATAACAGCTAGAAACTACCAGACAACCGTTTCAGTAGTGTGTCCTACTTCTTGTTTCACCTATAATTTTAATCGTTTTTCGATCTGGCCAATGACAGAATTAATTTTGTTTTGATTTTGCTTTTTTTCCGATTCCAAAACAAAAGCCTCGATTTTGGTTTAATTTTTCCCCATATTGAAACAAGACTTTTAATTACGTGTAACTTACAAATCTGGGTGACTTTTAAGACACGATTTCTGAGAGATTCTACCTTTTTTTACATAGGCATATGATAAGTTGAAAATTAATCGCACCTGAAAATCATATATTTTAAGTAGTTTCGTGCGCTGAGTTCAATGGTAACATTAGTTTTGCTTGTAAACAAAAATTCGCGCCAGTACGCCAAAGTTTGAAAATTGATGATTTTTTTGCATTTTTCAGTGGTCTTTCTAGCCAAGCGATATTTCAAGATCAAATTGATCTTATTTGATGGATGAATATTCATTATACAGAGGAGAGAATTGGCTATCTTCTGATGTAACATTTACGGTAAATAACTGCATATTACACTTTTTCATTAAGTTTAAAGTGTCAAAAATGAGTCGGCAAAATTGAAAAAATTTCGTTCATGGGCACTCCCGAGCATCTTCCCATCGAAAGCCGCAGAATTTCATTTTCTTATATTGTAGCTCACCCATTTTTACTGCATTAGTTAAATTTTCATCAAAATTTTCGTCCCGTTTTGGGAGCTGCACTGCTCTGAAGAAGGCATACTTATGAAAATTTCATAGAAATCATTGTATTTGCCAGGTGGCCCTCGTCTATCCCTTGTGATACATTTATTACCTATACTGTAGAATTATCAAATAACTAGCAGACTACTGTTTGATGTATTAATTGTTTCACAAGCAAACATTTTACACGCTGCAAGAAAGTTTGAACAGTCAAAAATAAGAAGCAAAAATGAAGAAAAATCCTGCTTGGAGGCACTCCCGAGCACCTTCACCTACCATGCCGCAGAATTTTATCTTTTTATTCTTTCGTTCATACATTCCATACAGTAGATTTTAAAGCAGCACCGCGGTTCGAATACCCCATGAGGAGCTACGTAGGTCCAAAAAAACCGAAATCCTGAAAATTGTTCAGAAATCAATATTTTCTTTGAACTTGTGTGTTTTTATGGAGTTATATTAATATTGGAACCGGAAAATACATTAAAAAGGCCACAACTTTTCAGACATGCAGAAAAACAGGGATTTATGATTTTAACTGCATTTTCATCTACTCGATAAATATTCAATTCCGTTGAGTCACTGATGTAAAAAGATGATACAACCACGCCTCGCTAAAAATCAATGTTCACCAAACTGGTTCAAGTCACTGATCTAAAAGGATGATATAAGCCCCTCGCCTAATCAAACCTCACAAAGTCTACGTCATTCACCTGAAAAAGAAAAATCATAAAGCCTGCTCTGTGAATAGCAGTTTGATACCTGTATTTGCAAGCCATTTTACGTTTGTCGTATACATTTAGGGACATGATCCATCTTCAAGGCTTGAAGACGTGCAACATATGAAAAGGATCTCATGAGCAAATCACTAATCCAAATCAGCACTGACGATTTTTTTTTACTCATACAGCAAATCTTGGAAAAATTTTTGTTAGATGGCTTATTTGAAGAGAAATGTGTACTCTGTGTTTTTTACCTACAAAAATTTGAAGATGGAAATACTGTAATTACCAATAGCATTGCACAGCTAACATAAGCAACAAATTGTTCACTGAAAACTAAAATATTTTCTTATTGCAGTTGGTAATTTCTTTTTAGTCAGTCAAACATAAATACAAGAATCGACACAAATGAATTTTATGTAACAAATTTTTGTTTTCTTTACATTTAGGGATTCGCTGTATTTGCTGACACAATCAATTGACATCTATATTAATATAAAGTAAAGTCAAGTTGATATGTCATGAAAGATTGGATCGTGACCTGGCAACAGTTTCCTGTTACCTGGTCCACTAACACACTCCATTCATTTAGAAATGATCGAAGCGGGGGTCACGCTTTGGGCAAACAGAACCTTACTGGAGATTATGAAATCAATTTAGGAAATTTCGAAATTGTTAGAATAGAAAGACTGATCATCAAGGAGTCCGTATCATGAAGGAAAAATTTAAAAGAATGCAGTACACTGACACTTTGTCAGATACGTTCTTTGTAATTTTTGTCATTGATATTTTTTCATCAGACAACCTTAAGGGATGTATTCAGCTCATTTCTAATCTAAAATTTACTGCAATATGAAATGGAGGAGACCACTTCTTAACTTCAACGACTTTCAATTGATTGTTAGTGGCACATTGGCGTCATACAAATACATAGGGGGTGCCATCATTTAAGAAAAATTAATTATGATCCTACAATAAACTGCACTGTATCAAAGATATAGGGTACCCTGAAACGAGCAATATAAGTATACAAACCCAGGCCTTAAATCAACAGAATTTCTGCAAATTTGAAAAAAAATGTAAAAATAGGCAACGACATCCCCTTGAATTTTGAGAACTGTTGAGCCTAAAATGTAGATATTTTGTAGGTGTGCATGGGGCCAAATTTAATCAGTGAATTTTCAATGACATGAGGATGTCATTGCAACAAAACTTTGCCTTACGACATATAAAACTAAGCTGTTGCCACTTGATCGGCATCAAAAGGAGAATATACACTATTCCACTCATATAATGTTAATGTTATTGTAAAATTTTGAAAACGTCAGGTTATTTGTCGCATGACATATGGTTCGGATAACCTGAATGACAGGACCCGAGTGGTGGAGAAAATTTCGTCTGTTTGAAGGTGCTGTACTTCTGGTTCGTAGATTGTGTACCATCTTTTCAGCATATGGGTAGCACTCCTGGACAGAAATATTTTGTACATCTTCATTTTTAAATTAGGCTAATCACGAGTGCAGTACTAAGGAAAGCTTTTACTCGAAGTTTGGGTTACTATCATCTCATGCAGAGTAACCTATTTCGTCATAAATTTATCGATGAAACTCGGCCCCAATTACACCTACAAAATATCTAGATCTTGGGCCCAACCGTTTTTGAGATTCCAGGAGGGTTTTTGCCTATTTTTGCATGTTTTTCCGAACTTGCAGAGTCTTGTTGATTTTAAGGTTGGGGTTGGTATGCTACATCTTTGGTACAGTGCACATTGCTGTAAGATTAAAAGACGATCTCCTTACATGATGGCTGTACATTCATGGTTGGCGCACGTCTTTTTATTACTTCACTCTAATCGGTTTAGATCATCGGAAACATACACAAAATGTATTCTGCTTGATTCTGATCTGAAGTTTACTGCAGCAATTCACACAGCGAGCGTTATAATTAATCTTTTTCACGTGAATGTCATAGACTTCGTGAGGTATGATTAGGTGGGGGCTTGTATTATCCTTTTAGATCAGTGACTCAAAGGAATTGAGCAAAATTTATCAAGTAGATGAAAATGCAGTTAAAATCATAAATCACTGTTTTGTTGCAATGTGTCCAAAAGGTTGGAGCCTTTTTAGGGTAGTACTAAAACCCGGATCGGGTCCACGGATCCGGATCCGGATCGGGTGTCTAAAACCCGGATCACCACGGATCGGCGGATCGGCGGATCGGGGGTTTGGCTCGCCAAACTATGTTTTTAGGTGTCTAAAACCCGGATTATCACGGATCACGGCGGATCAGTCCGGTGATCCGGATCCGTGGAAAATTCGTCTAAAACCCGGATTTTCTTCACGGATCACCCCCCACGGATCGGGTTTGTATGTATTAATTTTTGATCGGGAACCCGAATTTTTGATCCGGATCATGATTTTTTGATCTGGATCAAAATTTTTGATCCAGATCAAAATTTTTTGATCTAGATCAAATTTTTTCGAATTTTTTCGTCGTGATGAGCATTTTCACGTCACATAATCAGAATTTGATCCAGATCAATATTTTTGATCCGGATCTATTATTTTTTCAAATTTTCACCTAGAGTAAAATTTTTCGTATTTTACCGTCGTGATGAGTAAATTAACATCACATAATCATATTTTGATCCGGATCACGATTTTTGATCTGGATCAAATTTTTTTTTTCAAATTTCACCTAGAGTAAAATTTTTCGTATTTTCCACTCGTGATGAGTAAATTAACGTCAGATTATCAGATTTTGATCTTGAACGCTATTTTTGATCCAGGTCAAATTTTTTTTAAATTTTTAAAAGAAAATTGTAAAACGATTGAATCACAACCATGAATCATCCTGAATAACATCTATAAGATGTTGAACATCTGATAGAACGGTAGTTAAGCCATTAATGTTGACCTCTCGCTTAGTAATTGGATTAAAATTGGATCCGTACGGGATCTTTAGTCGTTTGATTCAATTACATAATGAAGTCTTTCTGGCAGGTGAATATAAAGAAGAGAAAAGCATTGAAACATCATGTCGACGGGATGATAGAGAATAAATGCATGTGTATTAGGATTTTTTTTATTGCAATTATGTGTACGGATCTGGATCTGTGTATATGAAAAAAAACATAATCAGAGATTTCAACCTGGAGTAAAATGTTTCATATTTTTCCGTCAAGATGAGTAAATTAACGTCACTTAATCAGATTTCGATCCGTCACATACACATAAACAGATTTTGATGGGATCACTATTTTTGATCAGCATGAAATTTTTTTTCAAATTTCCACCTAGGGTTAAAATATTGTTCCCGATCACGATTTTCGATTTTCCCGTTACATGGAAAAAAATAAAAAACATTTTGAAAAAGAAAATTTTGTAAAACGATTGAACAACCGTTTAGTTATGTTGTTCTAAATTTGCCGATTCCATTCAACATCTGATAGAACAGTTGTTAAACCATTTAGTGATGTTGTTTAGTAGGGCTGGCACTTTCTGCACATTCGGATCCCTACGGGATTATTATTCGGTTGGTTCAATTACATATCAAAGTCAATTTTGCAGGTGTATATAAAGAAGAGAAAAGCATTGAAACATCACGTCGACGGGATGACAGAGAATAAATGCATGTGTATTAGTATTTAGATCCGTGTTTTTATTGGTTTTGTAGGTTTTTTTATAATAAATGCATGTGTATTTAGTAGTGTTTGTACAGATCTGTATCCGCGTATAACCAGTTTTACAAACAGTTCACTTTTATTGCAAATAACCGTGTTTACCCAGTCATATATGTTTTCCCAGCCATATATGTTTACCCAGCCTTATATGTTTAGGCAGAAAATTTTTTTACGAATATGGATCCGTGGAGTGGTTTATTTAAATTTTGTGTACGGATCTGTATCTTTATATGTGAATACGTAAAGTATTTTTATTGCGCAGCTGTATCCGTCTATAATGTTGTGCAAATAAAATGTTGGCCATTTATTGTGCTTTATTATGCAATCAAGAGTCGGCATAGTTTTCTGGGTGAGTGCATTATGGAAGGTAACAGGTAAGTTATTGATTCCATGACTTTACATATATTTGTGTATAAAAAATTTTAATTTTAATTTTAAAAATTAAAATTTATGATTTTTATTCCCGTAAATAGAATATTTGAATTTGTATTATGTTAAACTGCACCTAGGTTTGAATAAAAAAAAGTTTACGGATCTGGATCCATGTATATACTTTCTATATGTCTATGTTTAACTTAAACTGCAAAAGGATTGAACAACCTCAAGGTTCGATATTGCCGTAATCGACAAAATAAATTTTGATAGAACAGTCGTTAATTCATCAATTAAGTTTTTGCCTTTCTGGTTTGTTCAAATCCTAATGAACCCATATTGGCACACGTATATAAATTTGATAAAACTGTAGAAACATCAAATTGACGGGTTGGCGCGAATTTTCAACGTGTGTCTAAAACCACATCAAAAGTAGGCAAGTGGAGTCACCAGATCAGTACATTTTGATCTGGCGCCATGTAAATAGTTTTTATGAGCAATCATGAATGGGTTTTGAAGATGTGCAACTTAAACTGCAAAAGGATTGAATAACCTCAAGGTTCTATAATTCCATAATCGATGATGTACACTTTGATAGAACAGTCGTTAAGTCATCGATTTAGTCCTTTTTGGTTAATCAAATCCTAATGAGCCAATATTGGCATATGTATATAAACATGAGGAAATTGTAGGAACATCAAATTTACAGGTTGGCGCGAATTTTTAATGCGTGTCTAAAACCACATCAAAAGTAAGCAAGTGCAGTCACCAGATCGATACATTCTGTTGTCAATGCTGGAATACATTTGCAACCCGTCACTTTTATGTTTTATAAGGAAAGTTGAAAATATATACATAATTGCTATTTAGCTGGTATGATAGAACAGTAGTTAAATCATTGATATAATGTTTAGCGTGTTCTATTTTTGTTTTTTTTTAATAAAATGGTAATTCAAATGTAAAATAACCAAAAAATTTTTTCAATAATTCAGGTTGAAAAAAAAATATAAAAATGCGGTCTAGCTGCAGTTTAAATCTGTTAATCTGCCGTTAGACCACACATTCATACTTAATTCGAACTTTTTTATATATCGGTGTTTTTGTTTGAAACATAAAAACTACGGGTTGGAAGAGAAATAATGCATGTAGTCAGAAACCTCACAAAACGAGTTCAATTAGAGACGGATCATCTATTTTTCAATCAATCACAGGATTCCTGTTATGTACCAATTATATACCAAATTTTATTTACATTTAAGCAAGCAACTATGTACAGTAACAGAAAAAAAGAAAACAACAAAAAAAAGAATAACCAATAAACAAAAAAAGGATAAACCAAAAAAAGTAGAAAAAAACCATAAAAAAAAAAAAAACAGGTACTTAAAAAAACAAAAACAACTAAAAAAAGAAAAACGATAAAAAAATAAAAAAATAAAAAACGGAAAAATGTATACGGAGATACTATACAAATACAATCACAAATACAATAACAATTTAACAATTATTTACAGTATGCATAAAATTTATAAAGCAATAGAATTTTAACAATCAACAACAGACGAGATAAAATTTATAAAGCGATAAAATTTAAACGAACAATAACGATATAATTTGAACAGTCAGTAACAAACGAGATAAAATTTATAAAGCGATAAAACTTAAATGAACAATAACAAGCGAGATAAAATTTTAAAAAATTGCACGAGGTAAAACCAGTAAATAAAACACAAAAAAGAGAGAAAAATTAACAAAACAAAATTAAAAATATTTAACAATCTAGAAAATACAAGGCATATTGTAAAACATGCCCGTTTCCACTACCTTCTGCTACTCGTACTATTTTTTCCTGCAAATCGTCGTGTCACGTGCCGCTCAATTCTCGCACGTCACGTGATTCCGATCATGTCAATATTTTGTTTTTCTTCATAATTTGTTTTATACTCATTCATGTTTTCGTTTATTTCATTTTTGCACATGCATTTTGTGTTCGTTTTTATATTTTTCATGCATTTCTATGTTTCGTTTTGTTGTATTTTCATTTCTTTATGAACGCGGGCTACAGTAGGCCCTTTAGCTAAAAACTTCGGCCAGTCGTGCTCCACGAGCACATGGCTATTTTTGGTGCACTCCATGCACCTCTTATCACCAAAAATTAGCGTCATTTTTGTTACGCAAAAACGACTAGCTAAGAAGTTTAGCTAAAGACGTTCATATGCTTAGCATAGGCACTGCAGTCGGCCTCAGTGCTAAACGCATGTGAACGAAAAATGTCTGTGTGCTCATAGGCATCTTCTGCATCACGTCTAGCTGCAGAAGTTAGCTTGGATGCCGAGAAACTCCGCCCAAGCTGCAGCTGTAGCCAAACATGTCCTTAAAAGGACATGTTTCTTTAGTTTTTCGCTCATTCTTGGGTTCACCAAGCTTCCGTCTGGTTGTAACTCCCCATCCGCCGCCTTATTATAAATTTGCATAATTTTGTATACACCTGTGCGTCCGCCGCCTTATTGCTAATAAATTTGCATAAATTTATACTCCATTACTGCGTCCGCCGCTTACCCATCTACAGTACCCGCTGCCCATCAGTGCCAGGTGTCCGACCACCCCGGTTCGTGAAGAAAATGTTGGAGAATCGCCTCCCGATCGCCGCCACTCGCCGCTAGGACTCGTGTGGATCGCATCCCCCCGCTCCAGTGCCAGAAGACCGAAAGTACCCAGGGACTTGCCACCCGATTCGTCGAATCGCTTGAGAAACAGGACTAGGTGAGTCTTCTCAGGGGATTATTGTTATTTGTGGGGTATTTGTTGGGGAACCCTTCTTGAGTCGGTTTCCCAAGTTTTCCACAGATAAGTAGGGCCTCCACCTCTCAGGTTCGGGCTAAAAAGGGGCTGTCTGGTTCATAATCGGGTCCCACAAATTAGGTCATTTTACGGGTGACCCTGTCCCCACTCTCACTGAGTAGGACTCGGGGATTGTCGCACCTAGCCTGGCAGCATTGTCCATTACCCTACAGCAAGACCCCAAGGACAACACCAGAGAACCAACTATAGACCTCTCTATAGCCACCATTTGCCAGGTTAGGCCCCAACGCCAACCAGGGAAGCCTGGGGAAAATGCCAGTATCCATCAGGAGTCACAGCCTATTACTCACTGTAATAGGATCAATCTGATATGGTTCACCATCAATGTGACGTCTAAAACACGGTATTACCTGATGAGATACCCAAACCTCCCCAGCTCTCCCAAATAAACATGTCATACACATGACATGGCATAAAATGTGACATGGCGAGGCTGGAAAATCGACCTTAAGTCTGGCACTCGCCCTTAAGTGCAATTACTTCACCCTTGGGTCGGAACTACCCCCAGGTCGGGTCAATTCCCATTTTAAGTCGGACAAGCCCCCTTAAAATCGGGTACTAGCCATCCAATAAGTCGGAGACCCCCAAATTCGGGTTTACTGCCTATTGGGTTGGGAATGTCCCCTATTATTTAGCTTATTCTGCAACAGTTGAAGCCAAAGTTGTTGTAACAGGTTCGGCTGGTTCTCTGCACCCCCCACCTGTGACGTCAGCAATGGTGACGCACCGTGTCACTATTCGGAGATGTGCAGGTCTCACGGGTCCACATCTGACGTCCGCAACAACTGCATCTCATGTCATTGACCTAAGGTATCAGACCCTCGGTTCCACCTTTTGACGTCAGCAACGGCACCATCACGTGTTGCTGTTACCGATAGTTGGCTTCAGGGCCCTATTGCTGACGTCAGCAATGACAATGTATCATGTCCTCGCAGCAGGAATTGAGGTTACATGATCCTATTTCTGACGTCTGCAACGGTAACATTACGTGCTACTGCAGGGGTTTTGCTGGCCTTAGGCACTCACCCCTGGCATCTGCAACTGCGACATGATACTTGAATACTCTTATCCCAGGCACCTGCAGTCAGCACCAAGGTCATGTGTTGGTTCATACCCCCTACCTTTTGATGTCAGCACCAGGTTACTGTCGGTCCTATGAGTATTCCACTTGAGTTGTAGGTGGTCGCTGGCGCATGGTCCTATCACCTACCTCTCTTGTCAAAGGGTTCGTGTGTGTCTGGGGACTGATGCCTGGGAAACATCAGTCCACATACATACACCACCTGAGATGCTCTCTAGCCTGCGTACTGATCAGGTTGTCCGCCCGGGTAGCGGCACTGTTGATCAGCACGTGGCTGCCTTCAAGCTTTAACTGCAGGTTTGAACGAGTTTCACTCGGCCTCAGCTGGGTTGGTTGTTTGACTCGTGTAGATGGCAGGCATTTGCAGTCGGTACTGCCTGTGTCTAACGTCTGCAAGGGTTCAGCAGCCTTCTTGTAAATTTCTTATCTAAATCCACTCTTTCTCTTTCATCTCATTGAGCTGTCATACATAGATCTTCTTTAGTGTCCCCGCCGTAGTGGTTCCCGAGGGACCGCGGCACAGCCTCCGGTTGGGCCTAGAGTGTATAGGACCCCCTGTCATATTTCATTCACTTGAACGCCTTCGTTAACTGGCTTAACGATGCCCGCGCTAGAGTCGCCACTGACCCAGAGTCCGCCTCCGCGGTCCATCCCTGTTAGTCATGTAATATAATAGGCACCGTTGAGTCCGCCTCAGCGAAGGTATTGAGTGCGCCTCGATACATAACTGGGTCCGCCTCAGTTATTTACACTCAATAATTCACCCAGGGACACCTTGTACCCGTGATCCCTTAGATGTTTTCGGGTGCGCCCTCAAAACATCCAGAGTAATTCATTTTAACTGACTGAGTGTGTCAGAATAGCACCTTTGGTACCCGTGCTCCTTCTCTCTTCCACTGTGTGACCTGCGAGCCTCATTTCATCTCAGTGATCGGCAACCCGGCCACCAGCTGTATATAATACTCCTGGAGAGTGTCCGTTCTGTTCGGAATGCAGGCTCCCGTTTCGGACACGGCTGTAAGTTACTTGCGAATGTCATCCAACACGGAACCTCTGTATAGTCCATCACACTGTACAGAGATCACAATCGCTCCTGGCGAGTGAGGCCCATTGCGTAACTGCGCGACCCCTTTGTGTAACTGGGTTTGTAAATTAGTTTTGTCCCTATTTATTGCTCCCTTTTAAGTTCACTTTCAGTTGTCCATATCCTTTTTCACCTTATGCCACTTTATGCGCTACTCCTGGTGAGTAGGATCTTGCCGGCTACGAGTCCGCCTCGCCCCAAGGTTTGTAAACTAGTACAAACGGTCGAACCTCCAGGAAAAATCCCTCCTGAGCGGGTTCATCCGTCATCTTACTTCTTGGCAGGAAAAACCGCCTTTTTCTCTCTTCTTACATCTAATCTTCTGTCCTTCTCGGCTATTCTAATTGCCGGGTCCAGGCCCCAACTCTACATCCTTTCGGTCGGGATCGATTCCCCCATCTCTCAGGCCATGCCTCTATCCATCACGGGCGACCAGATAAATTCCCTTCTGCGTCACCCTGGTGTACTCTGATCTTGCATCTTACAATCCTATTCCATTCTAGCTCCATTTTCGTGATCGCTAGTCTTAGGCTAAATCAAGTTTACGTAACAAACGCCGTCGCGCATGCGTTTTTTTCGAATTCACGCGCTCTTTCGCCGTGAATTCAAAAGTAGTACTCACTTTCACTTTATACAATAGAGACACCTCGTCATTCCTGCCGTCTCAGTACCCAGCCTGTACAGACCAGTGAGCCGCTCTTTATTCAATTTGACTTAATTGCTTCACGGGCAAGGATGTCTGTTCTAACCACCTTACGGGAAAATGAACCCTCGGACATGAAGTCGGAAACTGATCTCCCTTCACAGATCGAGAACAAGGTCCAGGCAGCATTTGAGAATGCTCTTGGACCCCTCAACCAAAAGTTAGAGGCCATGAATGGTCGGAGGCACCCTCCCGTGTCCAGCTTTATGGCCCCTCCAACCTTCTCCGGTGCTTTTGGTGAGTCTATCACAGATTTTATGTCGCATCTTACTCGTTTCTTTACACTCCAGGGTGTAAGCAAAATGGATCATGCGTATAAAATCGCCTTTCTGGAGTCATGCCTCACGGGTCCTGCTCTTGCCTCCTACCGGGACTTTAGCAGCAGCACTCCAATACCTACCCGCTACGAAGAGTTTACGGCTTTTCTACAGAGAGATTTTCCGGTAGGGCGCGACTCTGATCTGCATCAGCAGCTGATCCAAGATCGCTTGCAGAAGCCGACAGAGTCCGCGATAGTCTACCTTGAGCACCTCAAGAGACTATCCAGGGTAGCGTATCCAGATCTCGCAACGGATGTCCGAGATTCTATCATCAAACCTATCTTTCTGCGAGGATTGAAACCAGTCCTCCGAGATAGTATCAAGTTTAGGGAGTTTACGACTCTTGAAGAGACACTCAAGGCAGCCTGTTACGCAGAATCCCAAATCTTTCGGGATGAGATCCGGTACACTGCACCATCTAACGCCGTTTTCTCTTCAGAACCTAAACACGCCGGATATAATCTGGATATGCCTAATAGAAGCGCAAACAGTCGTCAGAGCAACGCTCAAACGTCGTCATCCTCCGCCGATGAGGTTCGCCGCTTGAAACAGGAAATGGCCAGGCTAACAGCCCACGTAGCGAAGCTTACAGCCCAGCAACGTGCACCAGCGCCAATCCAACAGATGCCGCCTCCACAGCCGTCGACACCAAATCAGTCCGCCGGGTGACGCTCGTCGGGAGCACACCTTCAAACGTGCTCCTTCCATGGACTGTGTACACATAGCGACGCTGACTGCCGGGCCCAGCGCCCCACCGGTGCCGCTCCCGGTAACAACACCGCTAACGGTGGTCGCTGTTATTTTTGCCGTACACGTGCCCACCCCACGGACCGATGTGATAGGCCATGCCCTCATTGTCGTCAAGTGCGAGTGCACCAATCAACTGCCTGTCCGCAGCGCAATCCGGCAAACACGGGTGAGAATGACTACCAAAATACTGGTTATTCTTCCCAGGGGACAAATGTGTATCATCAGAGAAATGGTTATCACCCTCCTAACGGGATGGGGAACCAATATCGGCAGCCCATATGCTGCAACAACGCCGTTGGGGCTACCGATGGCCCTCCTCACCCAGATCCTCTTGATCTGGATGATGAGGCACTTGCTGAACACCTGACAGATCCTTCACAACAGTGTTATCCTGTCTGCGTAATCAGTGTTGGATTTTCAGTGGTCCAAGCAGCCCAGGTACCCGTACCAATAAATGTATCGGACATACCGCTGCCACCACCACCGCCAAGGTATGCAATGCCGGTCACCCTGGACCCCTCAACGACACCGCAGTTTGTTGGCCAAGCTAACATCCTTGCATCGTATTGCATCCCCAAAACCACCACTGCCGAGCCAGCTCCAGCCGCAAATACGACGTCTTCGGCGCCACCGGCCCGCATCCTCCCTCTAGGACCACCGCCTTCGATCCTCACGGATTCGGCTATGGAAGTCCTCGACCAGGTCGAGCCCATGAATTTGTCAGGTATACTACCTTCTTCTTCAGGTGATCCTAGAGTAGGAACCAGAAATCTATCTCAGTCTACGACTCTATTGATTTCTTGTTCGCAGCGCCATCGCCCGTCCAAGACGCGATGTTGGCCATCTGGTCAGTTGAATTGGCCAAGAAATACCCGCATTTGCCATGGACTCTGCTCAACGAGCCATCGCATGTCGAAGCGCTCATGGCCGCCGACATGGTGCTCACAGCACCTGTATCAATGCGACTCTTACGACCCGACGTCGCCCGACGGGCACTTGAGTTCATTGCCAATGGGACTATCACAATCTCGCCCGTCGAGAAGTTCCTATTGGATGGGAAGCCATCCTCACCTTCGGTCGATGCCGTCCCCCGAGCAGTCGAACAGGCTAGTCGGATCCTCCTGCCTGCTGTCGCCGCTACATCACCGACAGCAGCGCCACCTGTTGCCGCTACACCGCCAACAGAAATGGACATTACTGGTTCCTCGCCTCCGGCTAAGGAACACGCAAATGATCCTACACCGCCGGCAACAGCCCAAACGACAAGGTTGGCACCAGCCCAAAATACACCATCAGCACCAGCCCAAAATACATTGTCGGCAACAGCCCAAACGAAATCGCCGGCGCCAGCCCAAGAGACCTCTCCGACCGCTGCGACCAAGTCGCCTCTCGTCGAACACATGGCCGTCGACGAGATCTTACGTCCAGTTAACGAAGATGTCAGCATTGTTGAGGAATCTCCGTTCCCAACCGCAGTCGCCCCACGGTCACCAAAAGTCGGTATCCTCCGGGAAATCCACCCGTGTGGTGGATTGGTCCTCGATTTCCCCAGTCAGGAACCCATCTCGTCTGACAGCGACGAAGAGGAAATCTGACACTGCTCCTCAGGCCAGATTTGTGAAAATGTGTGAACACTTACAAACCACGTTTGTACAGTTGTTTTTGATAATAAAATTGACCTTGGTAACATCACTGTTTCTAGGGGTGAGTTTGTCAGCACCGGCGGCTCAGTATCAATTTTGTGGTCTCTCAAGAAGCGGACATCCACTTGAGTTACCCCAACGTGTAGAGTGTAAACCACCACAATCTTCATGGAGCCCGCGGCGCATGAATGTTACGGTGTATGTCCCTAGCTCAGAAAGGAAAGAAAAAGGAAGGCCGATACCGTGAGCCAAGTGATTCAGATGCTCCGGCATCACCCGTGCCAACCGCGCCACCGCTATCAGACACCGAGATTGAATCACTAGGAGCTACTCAGAGCCCAAGGGACCACTCAGACCACGTACTCACGGTACAGGATGAGTCCACCCTTCTAAATGACCCGGAACCCTCCGTCGGATACGCTCTAGTAGGTCTACTACATCGTACAGGACTGCCGATTCCAAAGCGGTCCGGTAAGACTAAACACAATAGTGGAGCCACCACACCTGATTCCGGTCATGTGGTCTCTGCTTTCTACCCAAATGATATTCGGACACCCCATATCAAAGTTCTCCTCAACAACTGGGTAGAAGCAAAGGCACTGGTCGACACAGGAGCTGTTTTCTCACTCCTGGACCACAAGTTAGCGGCCCAGCTGCCCAACTTGACACTTTCACCAACCAGGGCTCGTCCTATCGCAGCCAACGGGTCCCCGATCCCACTGCTAGGAGCAGCCTATATCACGGTTACAGTGGCTGATGTCTCTGAACGGATTCAGGTCCAAATACAAGAGAACTGTTCAGCTGAACTGGTCCTTGGAACGAACTTCCTCGGCCGGTTCAATTGTGTCAGCTTGAACTGGGAGAAATCCTTTCTCCAGTTCAAGGAAAGCAGAATCCCCTGTGACGGTCTCATCCACAGCCCACCTTCTGCCCGAGGCGCCTTGCCCCTGAAGGACTTGGTAATTCTGGAGTCTCGCTCCCTGACACGATTCACTGTACCTGTTCCACCAATCTATACGAACGTACCTGAGGTGGCCTTTTTCCCAAAGCACCTCACGGGATCTCAACGAAACATATATTTTGCTGGAAGCGTGAGTAGCGTGACCAACGGTCACATACCACTTCAAGTAGTTAACCCGAATACTCATTCCGTGGTTCTCTACCCACACATGACCGTCGGTCATGTGCAGATGCATAGTGAGCCCTCACGGGACTCACCGGTCGACTCAGACACCGTCCTCGATCGTCAGTGGGTCGAGGCCAATGCTGTAATCTCACCAGATATGTCCCATCGGGACCGGGCAGCCTTACTCGACCTACTGGTTGCATACACCGACCTTTATGCTCTTGATGAAAAGGACACAGGTTCCACTGATCTCGTCCAGCACGAGATCAGCACGGGCGATGCCCGCCCAGTCCGCCGTTTCCCTTACCGGTCCTCACCTAAGGAAAAGGATCTCATCATGCAGGAGGTCAAGGCACTCCAGGAGAAAGGTATTATTCGGCCGAGCACGTCGCCATGGGCTACTAATACTGTTCTGGTGCGCAAGAAAAACGGTTCTCACCGTATGTGTGTTGACTCTCGTGGTCTTAACGAGGTCACGAAAAAGGATGTCTACCCTCTCCCACGGATAGATGACATCCTCGACACACTCAAGGGTATGAAGTATTTCACTACCCTTGACCAGGCTAACGCTTATTGGTCAATCCCGATAGCCGAGGCGGATAAGGAAAAGACGGCATTTAACACGCCTATTGGACTTTACGAATTCAATTATTTGCCTTTCAGTTTGTGCAACGCGCCGGGAATATTTCAACGCCTTATGGACCTCCTCCTTACTGGAATCCAATGGCGCACGGTTCTAACTTATCTCGACGACATTTTGGTGTTCGGGAACTCTCACACCCAAATGCTTGAGCGCCTGGCAGATGTGTTCGCCCGTCTTCGCCGGGGTGGAATGAAGCTCAGACTGAGCAAGTGCAAATTCTCGCACTCAGAGGTAGAGTACCTAGGCTATCGCATCTCACAGAGCGGCCTAGAACCTGACCAAGTCAAGCTGGCCGCCGTCCAAAACCTACCCATTCCACAAAACGCCAAAGACATCAAGTCCTTCCTAGGCCTCGTGTCTTACTACAGGCGTTTCATCCCTGGTTGTGCCCGGCTCAGCGAGCCACTCACCAAGCTCTTACGGAAGGAAACTACTTTCCAGTGGTCAAAACCTCAGCAGGAGGCGTTCGATGAACTCCGCCGCCTGCTGACCAACCCTCCTATCCTGCACCATCCGGACTTTTCGAAATCCTTTATCCTTCAAACTGATGCGAGTATTTCGGGGATAGGAGCGGTCCTCAGCCAGTTAGACGAACATGGATACGACCATCCTGTCGCGTATGCCAGCCGAGGGTTAACAGCGGCCGAGAAAAACTATTCCATTACAGAACTGGAAACTCTCGCCATTGTCCATTTCGTCAAGGACTTTCGACCCTACCTCTTCCAGCACGAGGTGGTCGTTCAGACTGACCATACCGCGGTCAAAGCAGTGTTGGAGAAGCCTAACCCCTCTGCTCAGATCGCTCGGTGGGGACTCGCGCTCGCTGAATTCAAACTGACAATTCGGCCGCGAAAAGGTCAGTCTAATGGTAATGCTGATGCATTATCACGCCTGCCGGATCCTAACTACCTCACCGGTCAGAGTATTGATGATACTCCCCTTTACAGACCTGAGGGGCATGTTATGATGATCACCGATGGTGTGCAGCACCTGGCGAGATCGAGAACCTTGACCGATGGTGTGCAGCACCTGGCGCGTTCAAGTAATTTAGCACCGATCACTGCTGGCGCGGAGCGCCCGGTACGATCAGAGTCTTATGCCGAGATATCGGTTGGTGCGCAGCACCCCGACCTTTTCGCTGCTCAGCTGGAGGATCCGGATTTAGCCGACATCATTCGCTCTCTTAAGCCTCTGGGCGACCAGAATGATGTGCGAGGCTACCATCTGTTGGATAACGTTCTTCAGAAATGGACAGGCGAGTCCAATAAGATTGTCATACCCAGATCCATGGTTACTACCATTATCCGGGCTCATCATGATGACATCTTAGCTGGACACTTTGGTGCTAAACGTACTGCGCGGCTCATTGCTCGCAGATACCACTGGCCTTCCCTCAGTCGGGATGTCAAATCCTTCTGTCAGCGGTGTGATCTTTGCCAATGGAATAAGCCCGCTCGACAGAAAACCACTGCGACCCTGAAACCCATCACCATTACGGGACCGTTTCATCGGGTAGGTGTCGACTGTATGGGACCAATGACCACTAGCGAAGCTGGCAACCGTTTCATTGTAGTCTTCATCGACTACTTTACAAAATGGGTCGAGGCTTTTGCTACTCCGGACATCACTGCGCACACCATAGCCCAGCTGTTTGTAACGCAAATTGTCTGCCGGCACGGGGCACCGCAGATTCTTCAGTCAGATCGTGGCACTGATTTCACATCAAAACTGATGACTGAGATCACTGCGATCTGCGCAACGAAGAAGATCCACTCTACCGCCTATCATCCGATGACCAACGGCGAGGTGGAAAGAGCTAATCAGACGCTAGTCACACGGCTACATATGTATGTTCATCACCGACATACTGATTGGGATGAACACCTACCATACGCTGTGTTTGCCGTCAATATCAGCATGAATGAGTCAACAGGGTACTCGCCCTTTGAACTCATGTACGGTCGCACACCCATGCTCCCTGTTGATGCCGCGCTCTCATTCAACCCTCCGGCCCATATCATTAATGTTTCCTCATATGATATGGAGGTCAAACGTCATTTCACGAATGCGTTAACCTTAATCCAGAGTCGGATTGAGAAAGCACAGGAGGCCTATGCACGGTCTTACGACCGGAGGGCGCACGATGTCTTGTACAAAGTAGGGGATCTGGTGCTCAAACTGCGCAACTCCAGCAAACGTGGACTCACTCCTAAATTGCTGCCCATCTACGATGGGCCCTATCTTGTAACAAGTGTGGCATATCCCAATGTCACACTTCATCTCGAGACGGATCAGGAAGACACTGTACATGTCAACCAGCTTCGACTTTACGTGTCCCCTGAACCACCGAGTGAAGCAGAGGATACACCTCCCACTTCACAGGCAACGGATTCGGCACCCTTGTTGTATCCTTCAATAAGCTGGGACTTTACACGGAATTTGATTGACCCACATCTTGATGCAGAGGTCCCCGACCCTTAATTCAAGATGCATTCTCTTCACTGTCCCCGCTTACGGATGAGGACGTCTTTTTTCGAAGGACCGCCATGCCCCTCACGAAGTATCCACTCTTGTCCATGCTGGATCTTAGTGGATAGAAGAGAATGTTCAGCAACCAAAGCGTCACATCTTAGGCGCATCCCCACGCGATAGCCTACACCTCATTGGGTGCATCCCCTGCGATAACCCAATATCTTACACATCACTGGGTGCATCCTCTGCGATAACCCAATAATCTGTACCTCACTGGGCGCATCCTCTGCGATAGCCTACATCTTGCCCTGAAAATTTTTCTTTTCTGTGTTCTAGACTTTCGCATAGGATATTCAATGCCTGCAACTCCACGCATCAACAATTTCCGGTTACCATACTGTCGAACGAATTACGATCAAAGAAGGCTCCATCCGCCAACAACCCAACGGACCTATTCGACCACTCGCCGTCGCACCTTGGAACGACCTACGACCACGGACACGCCGCACAAACCTCACTACTAACCACCACAAGGACGAGGACGCCCTTTTTCGAAGGACTGCCGTGTCATATGCCGCTCAATTCTCCGACGTCAAGCGATTCCGATCATGTCAATATTTTGTTTTTCTTCATAATTTGTTTTATACTCATTCATGTTTTCGTTTATTTCATTTTTGCACATGCATTTTGTGTTCGTTTTTATATTTTTCATGCATTTCTATGTTTCGTTTTGTTGTATTTTCATTTCTTTATGAACGCGGGCTACAGTAGGCCCTTTAGCTAAAAACTTCAGCCAGTCGTGCTCCACGAGCACATGGCTATTTTTGGTGCACTCCATGCACCTCTTATCACCAAAAATTAGCGTCATTTTTGTTACGCAAAAACGACTAGCTAAGAAGTTTAGCTAAAGACGTTCATATGCTTAGCATAGGCACTGCAGTCGGCCTCAGTGCTAAACGCATGTGAACGAAAAATGTCTGTGTGCTCATAGGCATCTTCTGCATCACGTCTAGCTGCAGAAGTTAGCTTGGACGCCGAGAAACTCCGCCCAAGCTGCAGCTGTAGCCAAACATGTCCTTAAAAGGACATGTTTCTTTAGTTTTTCGCTCATTCTTGGGTTCACCAAGCTTCCGTCTGGTTGTAACTCCCCATCCGCCGCCTTATTATAAATTTGCATAATTTTGTATACACCTGTGCGTCCGCCGCCTTATTGCTAATAAATTTGCATAAATTTATACTCCGTTACTGCGTCCGCCGCTTACCCATCTACAGTACCCGCTGCCCATCAGTGCCAGGTGTCCGACCACCCCGGTTCGTGAAGAAAATGTTGGAGAATCGCCTCCCGATCGCCGCCACTCGCCGCTAGGACTCGTGTGGATCGCATCCCCCCGCTCCAGTGCCAGAAGACCGAAAGTACCCAGGGACTTGCCGCCCGATTCGTCGAATCGCTTGAGAAACAGGACTAGGTGAGTCTTCTCAGGGGATTATTGTTATTTGTGGGGTATTTGTTGGGGAACCCTTCTTGAGTCGGTTTCCCAAGTTTTCCACAGATAAGTAGGGCCTCCACCTCTCAGGTTCGGGCTAAAAAGGGGCTGTCTGGTTCATAATCGGGTCCCACAAATTAGGTCATTTTACGGGTGACCCTGTCCCCACTCTCACTGAGTAGGACTCGGGGATTGTCGCACCTAGCCTGGCAGCGTTGTCCATTACCCTACAGCAAGATCCCAAGGACAACACCAGAGAACCAACTATAGACCTCTCTATAGCCACCATTTGCCAGGTTAGGCCCCAACGCCAACCAGGGAAGCCTGGGGAAAATGCCAGTATCCATCAGGAGTCACAGCCTATTACTCACTGTAATAGGATCAATCTGATATGGTTCACCATCAATGTGACGTCTAAAACACGGTATTACCTGATGAGATACCCAAACCTCCCCAGCTCTCCCAAATAAACATGTCATACACGTGACATGGCATAAAATGTGACAGTCGCAAAGGAAATATTCTTTTGATGAAGTCCCCGGTCGAAGGAGGATGCATGCGAAGTGGTTGGAGATATAAACGATAACCGACAACAGATGATATCTGAAAAATGTAGAGTTGAAAAAAACAAAACACAACTCTAGTTTGTTTTTACCGTCGTTGATTAAACGTCAACTCCGTCGGCAATGCAAAAACGTCATTGAATGGTGCATTGCACAAATAAATTGGGGGCAACATGAGTAGCTGTTGCATCGTAAAGGTAGGCGCAAAAAAAGTTCGTATACCTGGACATTTTGTTGACCTGTTCTCATGTCTTTGTCCACAAATTTGCTTATTTTTGCGGAGATGTTTATTCGCCAAATTCTGGATTGTATTATCTTTTTTTGGACTATAACATAAACGGTAAAGTCTTTTACTCCCTAACGGGGAAAAACAATTTTCGCAAACCTCAAACGCAACTTTTCACTTTAAAACAGAGTGATCCGTATCAGCTCGGTACGGATCACCTAAATTTCAGACTCAAAAATGTCGAAAATAGTTGGCCGACTTGTTCAACATACCCAACAGGGTCTGGGGAACACGTTAAAATCAAAATTGAAAATTTTTAAAAATTTTAAAATTTTTAAAAATCGCCATAGAAATGTCCGCCGTACTCAGAAACGTAGGAAAACATGTTTCCTGAACCTAGAACACAATTTTTCACTTCAAAAATTGAGTGATCCGTGGCCGAGTGATCCAGGTTTTAGACTTGCATGTCTAAAACCCGGATCATATTCTCACGGATCACCTAAATTTCAGACTCAAAAATGTCGAAAATAGTTTTCCAACTTGTTCAACATACCCAACAGGGTCTGGGGAACACGTTAAAATCAAAATTTTAAAATTTTAAAATTTTTTTAAATTTTTTTAAATTTTTTAAAAAATTTTAAAATTTTTTAAAATCGCCATAGAAATGTCTGCCGTACTCAGAAACGTAGGAAAACAATTTTTCCACTTCGAATTGGGTATGCAAACACTTTTTAAAAAGAAAGAACTTTTAACAAGTATCTCAAAAACCTTAAGAGATTAATCAACAAAAGACTTACAGTGCATAGCTGGTTATTTCTTGGGTGTTAATCCGCATTGGGCATTTGGCTACGGAACACTCACTGCGGCGTTGTAGAGTGTACATGGTGCTGATATGGCTCAAGAAGAACTCGTGGGCGGCACCGTATAAATCGATCTTTGTGCCCGAGCCGTCTTTGGTTATATTTTTTTCTTTTACCGCATTCTTCTGGTAGCGTATGTAATTCACCCACTCCAATGCAGCTTCCCCGAATTGATGTTTAAGTGCCAATGTCAATGATTTTTTTAACATTGACAATTGGATGGGTAGCTGTAAAGTATGAAATTAATTCATGAATGTTATGTAATACAGCATTTAAATTACCTGTCGCAAGAATTTTGGACAAAACTTTGCCTTAATATAGAAAGTTGTAAGGCCAGGATCGATTGTACAAGTATTCTGTAGTTGATATTTTTGCACAGTCGGCGAATTTCGGAAGTATTGAATAACGAAGCAGTGCGCACATTCCCAATAAAATTTGTTTTCGGGTTTTCTTCGATTATTTTTAAGTGAAAAATAAATATCGGAAATATTTTCGCAGTCGGGACGGTACCACATTCGGCAATTTTCGGCAACTTGGGCATCGCATTCAAGCATGCGATTGACAGTTTTATCGACTTGACATTCGCAGAATGTCGGCTTCGCATCTTTCGATTTTAATGATACGTTCAATAAAGCATCGTCGTCGACATCGCTAAGGTGGGCGATTATTTCCTCATCCTCTTCGGGTTCTAAATTCGAGAGGTTGTTACTAATTAGTGTTGTCAAGTCCATCTGAATGCAAAAATTAAATTAGTTCAACTAAAAAATAATTCTAAAATAAATCAAACATTACTGGTTTTGGTCGCATTTCCGGTATTAAATCGGTGTCTTCAATTTCATCGCAGGTTGGAATTTGCAAATCAATTATAATTGTAGTCTCTCTTAAATAGAAAATGTTAATGTTAATAAAATAGGTCAGAATATGTAAGTTTATTCAAAGATGTAAGTGCAGATCGTACTTGTTAAATGTTTACCTTTTTGTATTCAGAGCTTCGGTGGTTTGCGATTGTGATTCAACCAAAACTGTAGCCTGTGAGTTGAAATTGGGCAGAGAAGCATTACCAATGTTGTCGAATAATGATTCACATTCTTCTTCGATGCGTCTGAATTGAATAATATGTACATTTGAATTTTAACCACAATGGAAACAAGTAAATTTTAACCACTTACTCAAGATGTTTCACGTATAATCGATCGGCATCGTAGGCACAATTTGTTGTTTCCTCTGAATGCCCGCGGCAATTCGTAAAATCGCTGTTATTTTTTTCAACGGCATCACTTTGGGAATCCTAGGCACAAGTAGCTGTATCTACTTGAGTGTCGAAATCCAAATCTTTTGTCGCAGGCTTCTGAATTTTGACGTCTTCAACACAAGTAGCTGTTTCTACTTGTTTGTTTGCAGGCTTCCTGATTTCGACGTCCTTATAACAAGTAGCTGTTTCTACTTGTGTGTTTGCGGGCTTCCCGATTTCGACATCGTCATCACAAGTAGCTGTTTGTACTTGAGTTTCGGAATCCTCGTCATCAAATTCAATATCGGTTATTTTCGGCTTTATGTTCGTAAAGTCGTCCTTGCGAGGACGTTTGCGTCCCAACTTTGATTGGCTTATTTTTCGTTTGTCAGCACGTCGCAAAGTTGTGATGTTTCTGGTTGCCTTTACGGTAACGGGTAAATTGCACGACAAACGAGCGGCAATTAAGTGGGCCCATGCCTTGTCGCCGCAACTGCAGCTGGTGGGGTTGAATCGAACTAGATACACCTTGCCGTTTTCGGTTACGTTGAAGCACTACAAAAAATTTGCAAATTAATTAAAAAAAATATAAACTACATTATGAATTATTACCCCTGATAGGGTGTCCTGGACCACCTTTCCATTTTCGACCAAAAATTGACGGATTCAGAAATTTGAATCGGCATCTCTGCGGTGATTTGATTTTGGCTCTTCCTTCTGCGGTGGTACGTATACTTGGCCAAATCGACAATATTGTAAAACCTTTCCTGGTTCGATTATATCTCGTTTCGGCATTTCGTTGGCAGGCCTCATTGGAATGTGGGCGTTGAGCTTGAAATCCCCAACTCCATATTTGGCGCGGTCATAATCGACGTTGTAATAATTAAATAGGGTGTAGAAAGCGAGAACGGCCATGTCGATGGGCATTTCTCGCCAAGAAGTCCAGGTCTTTAGGACTTTGTTGAAACTTTCGCTAGCATTGGTCGTTATGCCTAAAATACGTATTTAAATTAATCAATGAAAAATTTAAACTATTAATAAAAAAATACATATTTAAATTAATTAATGAAAACTATAAATTATTAATAAAAAAATATGTATTTAAATTAATTAATAAAACTGTAAATTATAAAATAAAAAATCTATATTTAAATTATTTAATTAAATTTATATATTATTAGCTTTAATAAATTAAAACTATAGGCTTTTGACGTATGAAAACATTACGTTTGTTAATATTTGAAATAATATCAAAATTAACATACCTGAGAAGCTGGAGTACAATCCGATCGGTTCCAACACCCATTTTCCGCTTGTTCGAACAGCTGGCGCAATGGACGAAAAGTAATATTGTTTGAATTTTTCGGGCCATTTTTCACTAAGTTCTTCAGCTTTTAATGCTGGTAGATTCTCGGAGTCCGATTTTAGAATCGAATATAAATTGCTCACTATGGCAACACGCAAGTCATTATTTTTGGGACACAATTTGGTAATTTTACGAGTAACGTTTTCGACTAAATGTCGCCAGCAATAAACGTGAACGGTGTTTGGCGTCAAATTTCGGAAATCAAATTCGCGATCGGTAATTATAAGGGTTTTGATGTTCCCATTCATTATACGAATGGGTAGCTGTCGAAAAATTTTTTGTATAAAGCCACAATAGTTTTCTTTGAATTTTTTCTCGTGTATAAGTACGCAGAGTGGGAAAACCGGTTGGCCGATAAGGCTTTTTTGGCGATAAATTGCTGCTGATGCATAAAAATCGCCCAATTCAAACGTCGTGTCGTAAAGAACGACAAATGGCTCGTTTGGATATTCTGTTATTAATTCGTTGATTATTTCGGGCGTGTCCGGCAACATACATGAAACCAAAAAGTCTTGAGCCCTTTGTTCTATGCTCATTATAAATTGGCGTTCATTCTCGCGAATGAACGTGTTTATATTGTATATGGCATCCTTTGTCGGCCGAAATTTATTTTGAATGCCGTATTTGAAGTTGGACATCTAAAAGAGTAATTTTAGTTTGTAGCATATTTATACTTTAAAACTATGACTGTTATAAAAATTGTACAAGTTGAGATATCTATTTCTTTATATTTACTTGTTTTCGATCTCTGCCATGTACGACAGCTTCCAGGCCCGGTGGAGCAGGATTGTCTATTCTAATTTTTTTGTACAATTGAGAAGCGGTAAGGTTCGGATCTCGTTTAAGTTCGACTTCTACGAGTTTCTTGATTACTGGAGCATTTCGAATAAAGACTCTGTCACTGTTCGAATTATAATGCTTTTGCTTGACGCCATATTTTTCATCGCCAAGGTAGTGGACTACTCCGACGTGTAGATGTTCATCCGCCGGTGTATTTATCTGCCGATATTCCATTCTTTTAAATTTCTTTTTTGATTTGGAATTTCGATCGCAGGCGACAGCATAGTGAGTAGCTGAATACTTTGGATTAGACCTCGGAAGTTTTCGAACTCCATCATTTATCCAATTATAACAATCGCAGAGAAAGGTTTCTATGAGGAAGTACAAATATTATATAAGGTTAACATAAATAATGTGACCTGTATATTACTGTCTTCTTTGCTAGAGTATGGAAACAAGTAAACGTCTCCTCCTTTTGGACATGGTGATGGTTTGTTGATTAATCATTCTGCGTTAGCTGAAATCGAAATATTAGTTACAGTTGGAAAACATACAAACAACTGGTAATTAGTTTTGGATGTAAGTTTCACCAAAAAAAAACAATTAGCTTACCGATTAACTTATCCAAGTCCTTTTGTTCTAATCTGCATTGTCTATTGGTCATAACGGGAATGGAACATCCTGAAGTAACCGGCGTATCTTCTGTTTCGGCAGATGTTGCATTTGCATTTGATTCGATCTTCGGCGGATCATCTTTAGGTTGATCAACTTGCGACGGTAGACCAGGAGTTTGCTTGAAGTCATCATCGGAGTCGTATCGGTTGTCGTCCGAATACATTAGTTGAGTAGCTGTGAGCGACTTTGTGAATGTCAATTATTGTTGACTTTGTGAGTAGCTGACGGCGAATTTAATATAAATTCGAAATGCTACGTCGTGGTCTATATCGACAGAGAATTATTTGGTGACGTGTGAGTAGCCGAGGTAAAAGCGGTAAATCGTTGAATTTTTATTTTCTATCGTAGACCGTGAGTAGCTGTGGATCCAATTACGTAATTGCGAAAAAATACAATTTCATTTGTCGTTTGCTAAAGCAAAAAATTCGAAAAATAAATAACAATCAATAATACCATAAGCATTAACTAAAATTACTCAATACGTTAGGCTAACACAAAAAGTAATATTAGTTGTCAATCTTACTTTTAGGCGTCATTCGTTGTTTCTTTGAAACGCAAGAAATCTCGGGCAAAAATATTTATCTGCTTTGCGTTTGCGTGCGCAATGAAGAAATGAGGCGCGAATAACAATGTTACAGTAAACAGCTACCTGCAATTTGAAATGTAATATGTGTACAAACATGAACACAATTGTATCTAACAGTCACAATATTTATTTCACATTAACAATATAAGCACATTTTATCTTCTTAAGCTTTTCAGGCCCAGATTTTTCTCCTGGTACAACACAAGCTTGCAAAACTGTTTTCGTATGTACAATTCTATACATAACCTATCAATCCAACCCAAGATTCGTAACATTCCTCATTGCGCAACACATAATCAATTTTTGCTTCCTGTCCATTGTCCACGTGGAATGAGTGACCAGTAAACATTACAGTAGGAAAGGAATGTTTACCTTTATGCACAAATATGGACTTTGCCCCTAAGATGCACCTTAATAGAGTAGTGTATTATTCTTGCTTGAAAGAAGAATTACTCAACAAACATTTTTCCACTCGAAATGCCTCGCATTCATGTATCAATTAGCATTGGAAGATGTCGAAGAAGGGTGGACAATGCCCAGCATCATCCACGTCGTTTGCGTAGATGGGCCAGACAGCTACTCAACGGCAATGAAGAACGTGCCATTGATATGGCTAATCCGATTCCGGAAATTAACCAAGGCGAATATACACCCCCGCAAGAAGAACAGCTACTCAACGGCAATGAAGATCGTGTCGTTGATATGGCTAATCCAATTCGGGAAATTAACGATGATGATTTGCCATTGATTCAAATAAGAGCACCCCGAAGAGGTAAATAGATTACACATTTTAATCATAATCATTTGAAAAATATTAAAAAGAAAGATAATTATGTAAACAGAAAGATAATTATGCTGTATAAAGCAGATACATTGAAAGTTAATGTATGTCTGCACTCTACGTTAATTTTTTTTCCAATGAATGTGCAGCGCGACGAGGACAACAACGTCGGTGACCCAACAATAGACAAATTGGGGTTAGGCGTCAGAACATGAGACGTGGTGCAAATCCTCCCCGCCGCGAAGAAAATCCAGATAATCTACTGATCAATCATGTTAATGTTGATCATTTGAACAACGTAATTATGAATGGAATTGGCCAAGGCTTTGCAGAAATAGAAGATCCGCCACCTATATTCGAAAACAGGGATATTGATGCGGACATAAACATTGGTCATATTCGAGGAGCACGCCGAGTATGCTGGTGAATTGGGTTAAGTTTATATAACAGAGTACGTTGGTGGAATTCCAATGGTTGGGTTCCTTGCCCGCGTAGGTCCTCCTTCAATACTAGTTTAAATTTTTAATTTTAATGAAGATTAATGTTTGTTATTGTGTTCCGTAAGTACTGTGAGTTTTTCATTTTATTGTGATGTGTGCATGTGTTCATTGTTTACTTCTAGTCATTATGTATTCGATGTGGTTTTTCCCAAATGCTACTTAGGTTATTATGCTCAAAAGTTTACTGATGTTGTACAAATTTAACCCAAAACATAAGTGAATAATTTTATAATTTGAAACGTAACATAGAAAATAGAATGTTTTAACAATTTCAATTTATCGATACATGTAAGATTAACACTTGTTTTGGAAGAAACCACCCTTTGTATATATGTAATGTTAAAATGTTTTAATTTGTGCACGTTAATTTCAATTTTAAGTTTTGTTAACATTTATTTTATTCCTTTATGTTTATATTTTGTTTTATGTTAATTTTTGTCAAATTAAGTTTTTTTTCCCAATTTGTTAATGTTTTGTTTATTGCTTTTTTTAATTTTGTTAGGTTTATATTACGCACATTCATAAAAAAAATCTAAAACCAAAAAAATTTAAAAAAAAAAATTTAAAAAACCCAAAAACCAAAAAAAATTAAAAAATTAAAAAAAACCAAAAAAATCTTTAATTTCCTAATTCTGTCTCTATCCATCTATGTTTTCTAGTCATGGTTGTGTACATTTTTCTTTGTATATTTGTTTCATGTTTTGCACGGTTTTTTTAAGTTCTTTAAGTTTTGCACATGGCCGTGCATAACCTCAGGGTCCACGTCCCCACGGCTGGGCACTGTTGCAATTAAATTTGTAACAGTGGCAAATGGAGGAGTTGAGTAGTAAAATACTGCTCAGTTTTGAAATATTTTACCGACATTCATTATAAGTGACTACAACTTTTCATTGTTGGTTCATGGTAACGCGAAAGTGCATAAAACTATGATATGCATTTTGTGTTATGACAAACAAGTTGTATCCGATTCCTGAAAATTGAAGAACATGATGAATAGTTTACTGTATATCGATTTACTCGCAAAAAGTTTTTTAAAAACACTCACACTCACGTCACGCCGCGCGGCGCCGCCTGCCCAGCCCATCATCAACGCTTCGATTGTGCAAAACGGAAAGTCGAGAGCTAGTGTCATAGCTTATCGCAACTGTCAGAACAATAGGTAATCATTAATTATGACGGGGGGCGGACTTTGGGATTTACGTCACTTTTTTTTAGACGGCGTTGTAAAACTACGTGTTGTTGTTGTACACAACACAGCTACTCACCTAGTCACGTTTACAACGATAACCTTTATGATTTATTTGTTTCGTTGATTGTTGAAGAAGCGATTTACTGCTCTGTGCAACTTGTTGTACAGCTACTCACGTTTACAACGATAAACGTGAGTCCTCATTAAATTTATTTATTGTTGAACAAGCGTTGATGTTTCCCGTTTCAAGACAACTACTATGTCCTATTCGCACTCACACATTGACGAGCCTGCGCCATTTGAAGTTAGTTGTCTTCCAATGTCACACATTTGTAATAATTCTAAGTTGTATTATTATTTATAGCCTCCGATCAATGCAGAAGTTGAGGACGAGTTCGATGAATTAGACGCCATAGAAGTACACTACGATGAATTCCATGAACCACGAGAACTGATAAAAGAAATAGCGCCGAATACTTCGTCGTACAACCATAATAATGTGAAATGCAGTTTTGATTACGAAACTGGATTCAGCGCTTTTGTTGATCGGACAGTTGAATCAGACGAATTTGAAAAACCATGTCAGAAAGCTGCGTAAGTCCTCCGTTTTTTTTCCATTTGAGAACGAGACCCAAACTCCTTTTCTTCATTTCCCAAAAATTCCCCAAAATTTTAAAAAGCTTATAATACGGCTACGGATACATAACGTTTGGAAATAAATTGAAATCAGACTGATGAAGTGTAATTTGTTCCCTAAACTGGCCCGAAGTGGCAGAAAATTTTACCTTTTTAAGTCAACCAAAACGCATCTTGTCGGTCTACAGTTCCACATAGTTTTTTCTGTAAAATACACCAAAAAACCCCTTTTTTGTTGTAGATTATTTACAAATGTTTTTAGGTATCATTCCCCGAACGAATATTACGATACTTTTTTACACTGGATAAATCAACAAGCCGACGATAATGATAAAATGTTGTTGGCATTCAGCAAACACTTTCAGTCAATCGAGTACTTGCTAGATCCGCCTTCATACGCCACAGGAAAATTAAACTTCAGCGGACAGCTACCCAATTGTGAGTTGATATGTTATTTTGACCTAATTGCAATTCAAATCCAACATATATCTTTAGTTTGTGAGTTGATATGTTATTTTGACCTAATTGCAATTCAAATCCAACATATATCTTTAGTCGTTCGTCCAAATCAAAAGATTCAATTGACGATTTTGGAGCCTGGAGGTGATGGCAAGTGGTACGAAACTGATGCCTATTGCGACGCAACGCTACTCAATGTACCCGATAGTGAGTAATTGAGCAGAATAAAATTTAATAAAATTTATTACTTGCAATTGTTTTTAGACAAAAGCACCAATTTATGCGTTGACATCCTCAAGTTTCGCATAAACAAGTTGCAAAAGTGGATGGCATCGAAACATGCACCATTTGATACTGATGCCGAAGATCAAGACGATGCAGATGAAGACCTGGAATGGGACCAAGATGCCGCCAATGCCCTAGGAAAATTTGTCGAATTAAGTCGCCAACCGGGCCGCAAAATGTGCAACATCCTTTGGAAAGTAGATGATACGGCGATGCAAAGGTATATGTGTATACAGCATTCATGTTCATTTTTGGTTTCCTAGACCTTCTATTTTTTTCGGTTGAGCATCATCGTTTATTTAGAACACTAAACTGTCTCAACACCATAAAGCACTTGAGCATGGTGGACTCCAACACCGCAATGTGGCGGTTAAAGTTAAAAGAAAAAGAGACGGGCAATAAGTATATTGACAAAGCCTCCGGAATGCCGCTCTGACCTCTCAATAAAATGGCACCACAGATTAGTGAACCAATTCGCAATCTATTGATTCGTGGAAAACATCGTGATCCAACAGCTACTTGTCAATATTACGATATTGGCGCAAATTGCAACGACCTGTTTGACTCTTGCCATCTGAACAGATGTCAACAAGAGGCCGTTCGCCTTTCAGAAATGAATTTTATTTCGATAATACAGGTAATAATATCAACATATTTATATCTTTCAACCCTTACGCTTAACTTGTTTGTACAGGGCCCGCCTGGAACGGGAAAAACATCCACAGCTACTTGTATTATCAGACGAGCATTTGCCCTTGATCAGGGTCAAAAAATTTTGATAACGGCGCCTTCAAACACTGCCGTAGACAATATCATACGAGCACTTTTGAAAAGTGTTGAAAATGCAGGCAATGAAAAAGAACGAGTTCAAAATAACATCGTGCACCTTACCAGCCGAGCTAAGTACTACCAGCCGGACGATGATATTCGACCCTACACAATGCGAGACATAGCAATGCAGCCGGAAAATTTGGCATTTTGGTAAAGATTTCCAAACTTTATAATACATAATTTGTTTCCGTCTGTTTAACATTATACTTGTTTCTATCTTTTCAACTTCAGCAAAACAAACTGGAGGCAATGCATCGAAATGAAGTATGGTGTTCGACACCAGACACCACTCACGAAAGATGAAGACAAAAAAGCAGATGCGTGCCTATTCAAATACGAAAAACAGCTACTCAGGTGCAAATATCGTATAATCTTTACGACTTGCAATGGAGCAGCCGATGCCCGATTAAAACCATGCTTTTTCAAACTGGTATTGATCGACGAAGCAGCCCAGGATACTGAACCAACCACCTTGATTCCGGTTACAAGACTCCACATAAGTGGAAGAGTAATGAACTGTTAAAAATTTTCCTTCCAAATATTATGTTTTCCTTTCATTTTCGCTCTTTCAGGTCACCCTTTTAGGCGATCCTTGCCAATTGGGGCCGTGTGTGACTTCCAAAGAAGCAGAACGAAAAGGATTCAGTCATACCCTGTTTGAACGGTTATTCAACATGAACATGCCGTACAAATTATTGAACCAACAATATCGAATGCACCCGACAATGGGAAGCATAGTCAGTAGTTTGACGTACGAAAATCCGGTACAAAATTGTACAACGAAAGGTAACAATGTGACTCAGTATAGGGACAATGTTTAAAATGATTTGAGTGCTGGTAAATTTTATTGTTTCAACATTTGTGCTTATAGAACAACGCATGCTGCAACTTCCGAAATCATTTCCGACAATGATGACTGGCCATCCCATAGCTTGGATTCATATTGCGAAAGAAGAATCCGCCGACGATAATTCAAGATCTCTGCAAAATATAGGCAAAGCAATTGCTTGTATCAATCTGGCGGCTTCCTTAATTGGACAATACAAAATGCGCTGTGACGACATAGTTATTATAACGTCGTACAGTGCACAGGTTAAACAACTACGAGCAAAAGTAGAGGAAGCATGCAAAGCCATTTTAAATGGCACATATTTGCAGAATCACAGCTACTCACGTAGCAAATTATTCGTTGAAGATCTACGTAAAATTCGAATTGGAACAGTAGACGGGTTTCAGGTGGTAAATTATGATTAGTACTTAACTCACAATACATTACTTTAGGGTTTCTCACAGGGACAAGAATCCGACATTGTCATTTACGACATCGTGCGATCAAATCAATATCTGACCATCGTGTTGAGGTGGTCTCAGGTGCACGTGTTCAGCTTCCGGCGTCGGTGCGCAGGCGGTTGGACGCGGCGAAAAGTGGCGAAAAGAAAGTGATAAATTTGCATAGGTTTATGCTGCCACTGTTTCGCGTTTTTGGTGTCTTTTTATCATTGTTAAAAAGACTTAGTTTTATGGAGCATCGCCGCCATTGTCTTTATTATAATATTGTTGTTTATTATTTTATATTGGCGTCGCCCATCGTCACCCAATACACTTTGGACCTGTAAGTGTATTGTTTTGTGAGCATAGTGGAAGGAGTTTTTAAGATTAGGAGTGGAGACTTGGGTAGGAGCTCCTGAGGTACGTGCCAAGGTGTTCTGCCTGAGGTTTAGTGAAAGTTCTGGTGTATATCTGGTGAAACGTCTGGGAGAGTTTGGTGTTTGTTGTTGTTGTTAGCCTGTGGTTAGAACTGTTGCTTTATTGTAACCTCACAGCAGCCTAACAAGTGGTGGACTCTTAACGCCTCTCACGACGGATAACCGGAGAACCACCAGAAAAATAACTAAACCTCCTGGGTTTTATTTACAGGCACATACCGGAAAAGTGAAAAAGATGAGTATTCCGGTAGGAAAAACGTTGAGGACTCCCCCTAGGTCACATGAACCTAGTGTTTCGAATCTGGACTCTGCTGAAGAACACGCAGCGGTAGAAAAGGTTCAAGCACAGGCGCCTGAGACTGAAGGAAGGAGAGAGAGTGGAATTGCCGAAATGGCAAGAGTTGAAGAAGAGTTGAGGAGAAGTGGTTTTGAGATGGCTAGGAGAGCCGAGATTGAAACTACGGTAAGTGGTAGTGTCAGAGGTCAGCAGACCTTTGAGAGAGAGAGACCGACGTCACCCTCCAAGTTGGTTCATCCGATGACCGAGACGCTGGAGGAGATTAGACGGAAATCGAAACCGGCGTGGAGGTCGAACATGATGGACATGAATTACGACGAGTATTACGAGGACGCGCCGGCCGATTTATACGACGACAAATATTCGAGGCGATACGACCCCGAAATGGTGAATTTTATTCGGCGAGAGGAGCAGAGGGATCGAGTCGATCCCAAGGACGTACGAATAAACGCGCTGGAGAAGAAGGTCGAGTTATTGATCAAAGTAATCGAAAGCGCGCAGATCAAGGAAAAAGAAACGGAGGATGATCAACGGAGGAAGATAGGTGAGTCTTCTTACCTTGAGAATAGAGTTGAGAGAGTTAGTGAACCTAAGAGAGAGGTTCATTCAGAGGTTTATATAAGGTCTCAAGAGGATAGAGACAAATATTCGGCCAGAGATAGAGGTTGGACTGAGGAGCTGCAGAGTTCGAGGAATGCTGAACAAGCACAATCGAATGCCTACGGTTACTCAGAGAATAGGAGGTCTAGGGAAAGGAAGGTGACTATTTGTGACGAATCGTCCCAGGGAGAGGACAGGTTTTCTCGTCCCACTCCTTGGAGGGATACCGCAAATAGAGCTGACCTTAGCCCTGAGAGGAGGAGAAAGAGGAGGTCGAAGAGTCGAAAGAGATCTCATAGGTCAAGAGCTAGGAGTAGACATTACTCAGATAGTGATAATAGTAGTTCATCTACGTCGAACTCTAGCTCAAGTGTGGAAGTTGACGTGAGAGATGTGGTAAAGGCCTTGAAGCATAGACCTTTACATGATAGTATAAAGCCGACAGAGGCTTTGAAATTTTTTACTGATCTGGAAAGTGAATTTCTGGAGAATACGGCTGATAAAGTGAAAAAGGAGTCTTGAGAAGGTTGTCTCAGAACACGGCGAGGAGGATAGCGAGAACATCCTCAAGTTATACAGAAGCGCGATTTGACGATATGATTTGATTTGACGATGCTCAAAAGAGAGTTGTTTAATATGAAACAGGAAGAAGGCGAGTCAGCCTTAGAGTTTTTAAAGAGATTGAGTAATCATGTGGATCTGGTCTATGCAGATCAGAGTGATCAAGTAAGGCAAGAGAATATTATTAATGCCTTCATTTATAAGAGTAGACCGTTGTATCAGACGGAGTTGCAGGATGTATTGCCATCGATGAAAACTTGGCAAGACCTTGCATACGCCGTAACTCAGATTGATAAGAAATATAAGAATGTGTTCACTGCTTTTGGAGCCAAGGATAAACCAATTGTGGTGAAGCAAGTTGTAGCAGAGGAGAAGTGCCCGGAAATTGCTTTTGTAGGGAATGCTCCGTATGGAAGTACTAAAAAGTATAACCAAAGGAAGTCAAGACCACAAAATCAGTTGCAAAAGGCAGTGGAAGAGGAAAGAAGTGAGGAGAATGCGGAAGAGATGCTACCTGGTCCGTCGCCTCGTGATGTCAAAAAGTCTAACGAGGAGCAGGCCAAGGAGTCTTTTCTAGCTATTCTCTCAAAGGAATGGCTACAATTGGTTCAGAAAGTAGATAAATTACAAGTTACTCAGAGTGAAGCCTTAAAAGAGTTGACTACTGTGAAGGCTGCGTCTGCTGAAAAGCAGAAGCAGTTGAAGCAGCAGAGACCCTACTGCATATATCATAAGAATAATACTCATGCTACGGAAGAGTGTAAAACGTTAGCTTACCGGCGTCAGCAACAGCAACGCGGTGGATTTAACCGTGGCATGCCTAATCAGTATTATGGTGGTGATAGGAATGCTTCATATAGAGGAAGTTTTAGAGGTAGAGGTGGACCTCAGTTTGGATTTAGAGGAAGAGGAAGAGGTGCCTATTATGTAGGATTCCCCGAAGAAGATCAAATGTATGGGTATGACCCAGAGTTTGAGAGATACAGGGAATTCTGCAGACTTAGGGAACAAGGCATCCAGTTGCAGAGACAGCCTCAGTTGATGTTACCTGCATCAACTAGTCAACCCGCTATCCAGGCTAGTACCGTCCAGGATCAGTCTGGATCATTTGTTTCGAACCAGTCGCAACCTAGTTCGCATAACGTAATGGTGACAAGCCATACGGATGTGGATGATGAAAGTGATCAGAGTAGAAACAAATCTTCTAGTTTGGTTCTCGGAAGTATTATTCACCTGGATAAGGTGACACCTCTAGAGAAGGTAAAAGAAAGAGATTTGGCTCATGTCAAGTATGGAAGAAAAGCAACGGACAGGGAGAGAAGGTTGTTGGAAAATTATCCGAAAACGGTTCCGTTCTACATAAATGTAGTTATCAAAGAAACGGCTACCAGAGCTTTAATTGATACAGGAGCTCAGTGTACGGTCATGTCATCTAAGCTCCTGAAAAGGGCATTAGACGTTGATTATACAGTGTACCCTCGTATCCTTAAAGTGACTGTAGCTGACGGAAAAATTGTGCAAGCCTATGGGTATGTACCAGTTTGTATGAAGACTGAATTCGGAAGTTTTCCAGTCAATGCTATAGTGTTGCCAGATGCAGGTGAGGACCTGATCTTGGGCACAGATTTTTTAGCACACCCAGATTTAGGTGTGGTGATTGATTTCAAAAGGAATGCCATGACAATACAGGGCATTGAGAGAAAGATTGACGTAGTTCAAGTTCCTTCTGTAACTACTGTGCAAACGGTAATGGAAGAAGTAACTAAAGTCAGTGTGGTGTCGACTGATTGCATAAATCAAATTGTTTATCCAAAAGTTTGTCTGCTAAAGACAACTGTTGCAATTGTTGCATGTAGTAAAACCTACATTCCATATGGAACAGATGTTTTGATGAAGGCAAAACTTTGGGATCAACATGGAGATGCCACGTTGAACGGAATTATCGTCAAATCAAAAGATTCTGAAAGGAAGTTCAGAATGGAGAAAGCGGTTGTAGACGGGTCACAAGAGGAGTTTGTAGTACTAATCTCCAATACCACAGGTTCTGGATGTCGGTTTGAGAGAGATCAAATCATTGGCTATACAGAATCTATGCTTATTGAAGATGATGATACGTACAAGAAGGTGAAAGAAATGAAGAAGATAAAGGAGGAAAAGGAATATCAGACCTGTATGGTAAAGGAAGGAATGCCTGCATTATCAAAATTTGATTCTGTAGAGTTCTATACTTCACTATGCAAGATGATATCGAAGGCGAAAATTTCGGAAGAGAAGAAAACGGAAGCTATAGAGTCTTTGTTGAAGTACAGAGATGTCTTTAGCTTGCCTGGTGATCCGGCTACTACAACCCCAGCTCTGACGTGCAAGATAGATACAGGAGATGCAAGACCTGTAGCAAAGAGATATTACAGAGCTTCAATTAATAGTCGGCCAGGAGTAAGGTGACATATAAAGGAAATGTTAGATCAGGGAGTGATCGAGCCCTCGAAGTCACCGTGGGCTGCACCCTTGTTCCTGGTTGGAAAGAAAGATGGAACTACGAGACCAGTAGTTGATTTTAGAGGTATAAACGAAGTGACCAAGGATGATAAATATCCCATCCCAAGAATGGATGACTATTTAGATTGCCTTGGAAGAGCTAAGTTCTATACGACTCTAGATTTGAAGTCGGGATATTGGCAGGTCCCGATGGAGGAGGAGAGCAAGGAGAAAACGGCTTTTATATGCCAAGAGGGCTTATTTCAGTTCAAAGTGATGCCGTTTGGGTTGAAGAACGCACCGGCTGAATTCCAAAGGATGATGGAGAGAATCCTTGGGGATTTGGTATGGAAAATTTGCCTAGTGTACATAGATGATATTATCATCTTCTCGAATACGTTCGAGGAACACTTAGAGAATTTGAAAATGGTGCTAGAAGCGTTGAGGAAGGCGAAGTTGACTCTTAAGCCAGAGAAATGTGAATTTCTTCCCGAGAAGGTGCACTTTTTAGGGCACATCTTGGACGCGAACGGAATTTCTCCGGATCCTAAGAAGGTCAAGGCAATAACGGAATTTCCATTCCCGGATTCTGTTAAAAAATGCAAAGATTCCTAGGTATGCTACAATGGTGTAAGAAATTTATACCGGACCTAGCAGCACTAGCTGAACCCTTGTACAAATTAACAGGCAAGAAGGGAACATGGAATGTGACGGAGTTACATTACACAACTTTTGAGAAGCTCAAAGTAGCATTGACCTCAGTACCTTTCTTAAGACATCCAATTTTAGATGGATCTGCATGATTCATTCTTCAAACGGATGCCAGTGGAATTGCATTGGGAGCAGTGTTATGTCAAGAGACTGACTCGGAACGTTGGGTGATTGCCTACAATAGTCGGATATTGCGGGCAGAAGAAAGGAAATGGTGCGCCACCGAAAGGGAATGCTTAGCTGTGGTTTACAGCCTTAAAATTTATAAACATTATCTTTTGGGTCAAAAGGTCAGGATTCAAACTGACCACAAACCATTATTATCAATGAGGGTCAATACACAGACTAATGACAAACTCAAGAGGTGGTACGCATTCATTTGCCAGTTTAATCACAAATTGGAGTACGTGCCTGGCAGACAGAATGTGATGGCAGATTTTCTCTCCAGAAAGGAGGAACCGGATGAGCAGAAAGAGAAGTTGCCACCAAAATGGGAGCTTATCTTTCAGAAAGAAGATGTGAAATCTCTTACTGAAGAGGAAGTCCTTAACCAAAACCACAAAGTTTTAGTGAAACAACTTCCGGAACTCAGAGGAGATGAAGTGGATGAGGCTGTAGGAGTCTTCACTCCGGTGAAGATGGCCACAGCTTCAGTGGCTTCAAAGTATGGTGTTGGTGATGAAACTCAACTTAATATTTCTCCAGAATTTGATAATTATCGAACGCCTGAGAAATATGAAATTGAGGCGGTAGTCACTAGACAAATGGCAAAAAACTTGCAGCAGGAGGAAAAAGGACATCCTCCTGGGCAAGCAAAACCTAAAGAAGAGGTGAAGAGAATTTTTGAACCGAAGGAGAAGGAGTTTGAAGAAGCCCCAGAAATTGAAGATGGTAGACCAAAAGGGCTTATCTCAAACGCCTTGATGTCAAAGTTGCAAGGAAAGGATTAAGATTTAAAAGTGATCTTTGAGAAACTAGGTGCTAGTATTGGCACCAAGTCTCAAAGTAACTTTTATATCAATCAAGGGATACTATATAGAGAGACTTTTGGTGAGGCAGAGGATCAAGTTGTTGTCCCCTCTGTTCTCAAAAAAGTTGTCCTGCATCAGTATCATGGAGCAGTGATGATGACGCATCAAGGGTTTAAGAGAACCCTTGCTATTATTAAAAAGCGGTTCTGGTGGCCGAGCATCGAGAAGGATGTTCGGAGCTGGATCAGCTTTTGTCCGATATGTCAAATTGTGACTCCAGGAAAGGCTACTATACCGCCATTAAATCCTATTATTCCTAGAGGACCATTTGACATAGTCTCTGTAGATATTGTGGGAATATCTCCCATGAGCGAGAAAAGACCGTATGTGATAGTATTTCAAGATTACTTTACAAAATGGGTGGAAGCAGAAATGATCCCGGATCAATCTGCTGTAACCATTGTGGACAGTTTTCTTCGAAATATTGTGTTCAGGCATGGAACCCCAGTGAAATTGTTGAGTGATAATGGTTCATGCTTTACAGCTGATTTGATGACGTCAGTCTGTAAATTATTGGAGTGTCAGAAGATTTTCACAACTGCCTACCATCCACAAGGAAATGGAATGGTTGAAAGGTTTAACCAAACCTTGATCAAGCAGTTGCGAAAGGTTGCTATAGAAGATTCAGATAAGTGGGACAGATATTTGCAATCTGTCGTTTTTGCGTATAATGCCACACCTCATACCTCAACGAGATGTTCTCCATTTGCCTTATTGAGAGGTCATGAGGCTAATTTTGGCATTAGTATTGGTGTTGCTAGAAACATAGTTCTGCCGATGAACTATGAGGCTTATAAGCATATACTAACCGAAAGTTTAGTAGAAACTTATGAAGTCATTTCAGAGAATATCAGGAAGGCTGAGAAGAGCAGTAAAAAGTTTTTTGACCGTAAAGCAAAGGCTCATGATTATTCCGTCAATGATTGGGTTTTGCTGAAAGTCGATAAACAGAAAAAACTGGGTCTGCCGTGGCAAGGACCGTATGTTGTTACTGATGATAGGAGATTATCAGAGAACGTGCTTGAAATCGCTCACTGGAGAGAGCTGCTGAAAAAGCAGGTGGTATCCGTGAGCAGGTTAAAGCACTTTCGCTACGAGACCGGCAGATGGCTGCAGTCTAACGACGTGTCATCTAAGGACACGCAGTTTACTGTAGATTCGAAAATCAGTAATTATAAACTGCCGTAGCGCGTAGCGCCGTTTTTCGCGTGTGTGTATGTGCGTGTGAATACCCCCCCTATTTTTCGTCCCCAATCTTGTATTTAAGTACAAATTGTATTTAATTGTAATTATTTATGTATTTATCGCGTATTTATCCTGTATTTTTAATTTTCCCTCGCGTAAATCTAAAAATTTCTGAAAATTTTTGGTAAAAAACCACTCTTCGCAAAAACCCAAATTTCTAAAATTTTTTCGCGGCCTAAATTTTAAATTTCCCCGAGTCCGAGTAATTTTTTCGGAGGAAATAGTTAGTTGTTGCCCCCCAATTCTGTGAATATTGGAAGAATTGGGAAAACCGCTGAGTTTCAGAGTGAAAATAGACAAAAAGTAGCGAAAGCGGAAACTTTGTCGATTTTTCAGCTCATATTAAAAATTTTAAAAAATTTGCAAAAATTGATAGCGCCGAATTCCAAGAATTCGAAAAAGAAGCGGAAGGAATGTCCAGGCCCCCAATGGACGCCGGACGAAGCAGTATCTGGTCACGGACCCCCACGTGACCTACGGTCAGCTGCAGGTGCGGCAAAACAATCGGTATTTTCTAGTCGATGGTAAGCGACCTAAGTTATTAAACTTAGTTAATTTAAAAATTAATTGGGCAAAGCAGGATGTTATAGCCCACGGGTGTCTAGACGAAGGCCTAGACAATTGTAAAAGTTTAGTGGGAACATATTTGTTCTGTCAACTTGAAAAAGTGTGGCAAAGCTGCCCGTAGCGCGAGATTTAGACTTTTTGTGAAACTACATTATTCCTCTACACACATAGCGAGTTGAATAAATTCGTCTATGTGATGGGGAAGAAGTGGAGTGTAGCAACTAGTCGACTAGGGGTAGATAATTTCAAAATTATTTATATTTTCAAATTCCATCTTAATCTAATTTTCTACGAATTTCCTCATTTTGGGTAAAATAGTAAATATATTTTCAAATTTCTTCTTGGAAATTCTTAATTTATTAGTTGGATAGGCCGTTTTGGGCGTTGGATTGAGACGGCATGCAGTCGATTGATGGAAGACGCAGGTGGTCTGTGCGTGTACTCCCGTATAAGGTAGAAGTCGGGGCCGCACTTGTGTTTAACTATCTGCCAACACTAACCCAATATATGTGTGGTACCTTATTTTCCCCTGCTTGCAATTTTCTTTTTCCTTTTCCTATTTGTGCTTACTATCTGTGGTGAAGGTAGAATTTAACCGATGTTTGTCCGCTTTGGGAAAAATTTTCATTAAAAAGTTATAAACATTTCGCCTGAACTTTTTAGACTACAATGTTAAACGCATTGTCAGAGTCGGCGAATTGGAACGATGGTTTGCCACGACGTTCGGGAGATTTCCGTTGGAAATGATGGAACCGAAATTGGTCGAGGTAGGTAAGGTGGCTGAGATGATCGAAACCTTGAAAGACAGTAGGTTTCGAGGACAGCCAGTTATCGGTTTTGATACCGAAAAAGTTACTCAAGAGTATGTGAGTAAGGTTTTCGCGACTTCTGGGGTTGATAACCCAAAAGGGAAGGAGTTCGCGAGAGTCATTAGCTTCTCGACGGTAACTGGAGACACCTTTGTTGTAGATACTACGACAATCATGCCGAAGGAATGGACGCTCATTCATGAGCTCTTAGATTCGGACATGCTTCTCGTTGGATACAACTTGGTTACAGATCTGGTTGCCATCTGGAATGTTAATGGCGCAGGAAGGAAATCACCAAGATGTTGATCTGGCAGCAAAGTCAAGGTAGGTCCAGTACCTCAGCTTCTGGAGTATCTTCCGTAAGTTCTACTCAGGGCGCGTACCAGAGGGGAACTGGAGGGGGATATGGCCGAGGCTGGGGTCAGGGACAGGGTCAAGGAAGACCCTTCAAAATGGTTAATCCGCAACCGAATAGAGGACAGGCGATAGGCGGACCCCCTCGTGCGGCCCAACCTCGAGGAGTTTTTGGGGGATTCCTCAGGGGTCGTGGAGCTCGGGGTGGTCCCTACCCTCGCCGTGGTAGCTTCCAATACGGCGGTTATGGTGGCGGCGGGCAACAATAATTTCATATAGCCGCATCACTTTTGGACCAAAATTCGTTATTTCGTACAAATTTTATTTCAAAAATACAAAATACAAAAACACAAATAAAATACAAAATACAAAAAAAAAATATATTATCTCGTTTTATTGTTGCTTTAAAATTTTAAAATTTTCTCGTTTCCGGTGCTCAAACACTGCCTGGCAAAATTCGTTATTTCCGTCCATCTTATTTCGGGCGTGTATAGCCCTCGTATTTTTCTCGTTTATTTTCAGGGCCTGAAAAAGATGAAGACGTGAAAATTTTATTCGCGTTTATAAAATTATTTTGTAAGTAGATATTTGAAATATTTTATAGAAAATATTTTTTACTGAGTAGATTTGTATTGGACGGAGCGATGTGGCGAGCGGCCGACCGGGGAGGAAGCGCACCTGGGGCACCTCATCACCGAGGTTGTAAAAACCAGGAAATGGGAGAAGAGGAACGGCGACCCCCCGGATCTAGGCACAGATCGACGTCAAAGTCCAGGCTGAACTACGTTCGTGATCGTTTCTGGTAGCCTGAAAAGGAGTGCCCTGCCGAATGGATTGGTCAAGGTCGCCGTCACCTGAAGGACCTGGTAGGGGCTGGATCACATTTTGGAGGGGGTAGCCCCAAAAATTTGTTTTCCGAGGGGAAAACTGTTATGCAGTCGGGGCCTCAGTATGAGACTCAGGCTGCAGAAAGGTTTTCACCTCCCGTTGGTCGGTTTTGAGGGCCGAGGGATGTTGAGGTGGTCTCAGGTGCACGTGTTCAGCTTCCGGCGTCGGTGCGCAGGCGGTTGGATGCGGCGAAAAGTGGCGAAAAGAAAGTGATAAATTTGCATAGGTTTATGCTGCCACTGTTTCGCGTTTTTGGTGTCTTTTTATCATTGTTAAAAAGACTTAGTTTTATGGAGCGTCGCCGCCATCGTCTTTATTATAATATTGTTGTTTATTATTTTATATTGGCGTCGCCCATCGTCACCCAATACACTTTGGACCTGTAAGTGTATTGTTTTGTGAGCGTAGTGGAAGGAGTTTTTAAGATTAGGAGTGGAGACTTGGGTAGGAGCTCCTGAGGTACGTGCCAAGGTGTTCTGCCTGAGGTTTAGTGAAAGTTCTGGTGTATATCTGGTGAAACGTCTGGGAGAGTTTGGTGTTTGTTGTTGTTGTTAGCCTGTGGTTAGAACTGTTGCTTTATTGTGACCCCACAGCAGCCTAACAATCGGATTCTTGGAAAACTTTAAACGTTTAAACGTCGCAATAAGCCGTGCTCGATGCTTGCTTGTTGTCGTTGGCAAGGCTACTATGTTTCCATCGTTGGAATCAGGAAAGTGTTTCATCGTTAACAAAGATCAAATCAACACGGAGGGCGGACGACATTGGTGTAAATTGGTAGAATGGTAGGCAAAAATTGATCGTTTATAAACTTAATACTATTTTAGTATTTTAGTAGTGCATTTTAGAGCACTTATTCCACTAAATTTTGATGTTTAGGTGTATTAAACATCGCTGCATACTCGATGCCATTGGCAAGGAAGTTTCGCTCCCATTTGAAGCCACTTGGCCTTGCATAGGCGATCAACACGAAATGGTGTTGGTTAGAAGTAAGACATACTGAGTTTTTTTAAGCATATACTAATTTCAAATTTGCAGTTATATCTCTGGGTTTAGAAATGATGTCGACGCAATATGCACTGACCGTAGGCATACCCGAACATCTAGTAAACGAATTTCGTCACGTCGTTATGCCTATTTTGGTTCAAAATCATTGCCACGTGTACATGGCTCCCGTTTCCACCTATGTTGCCGGTTGGGCTGAAATTGTTGTGTCAGATGTACAACAGAGCCTCCACAACCACGTTGTCAACATAATTACGAACAATCTGCGAAATTTGGGAGTCTGTAAGTACTATTAAATGAGACATGTTATAGGATTTCCATTACACTAACAATTTTAACAGCTACAAGAAATTGCTTCGTAAACCCGTAGGATGCTAATCGGGGTGTCGCTTGTCGATCTTGGAAATCGCAAATTTTCAAGAACGATTTACAGCTACCCTATTTTATGGACAACTGGCATTATGGGGATGCAAATTACGCCCTATCGCACGGCATAAAAGGTATTTATTTGCCTTTTTATGGATATGTTATCTGTTATATAGTTTGTATTAGGTTATTCACAATCAAAATTAACTTTTCCGAGTCCTGAAACACTTTCGCCGGACATTTCTATGACGATTTCAAAAAATTTTAAATTTTTTTAAAAAATTTTAAAAAATTTAAAAAAATTTTAAAATTTCAAAAATTTTATTTCAACGTGTTCCCCATACCCTGTTGGGTATGTTGAACAAGTTGGCAAACTATTTTCGACATTTTTGAGTCTGAAATTTAGGTGATCCGTGAGAATATGATCCGGGTTTTAGATATGCACGTCTAAAACCCAGATCACTCGGCCACGGATCACTCAATTTTTGAAGTGAAAAATTGTGTTCTGGGTTCGGGAAACTTGTTTTCCTACGTTTCTGAGTACGCCGGACATTTCTATGACGATTTTAAAAAATTTTAAAATTTTTTTAAAAATTTTAAAAAATTTAAAAAAATTTTAAAATTTCAAAATTTTGATTCTAACGTGTTCCCCATACCTTGTTGGGTATGTTGAACAAGTTGGCAAACTTTTTTCGACATTTTTGAGTCTGAAATTTAGGTGATCCGTGAGAATATGATCCGGGTTTTAGATATGCACGTCTAAAACCCGGATCACTCGGCCACGGATCACTCAATTTTTGAAGTGAAAAATTGTGTTCTGGGTTCGGGAAACTTGTTTTCCTACGTTTCTGAGTACGCCGGACATTTCTATGACGATTTTAAAAAATTTTAAAATTTTTTTAAAAATTTTAAAAAATTTAAAAAAATTTTAAAATTTCAAAATTTTGATTCTAACGTGTTCCCCATACCTTGTTGGGTATGTTGAACAAGTTGGCAAACTTTTTTCGACATTTTTGAGTCTGAAATTTAGGTGATCCGTGAGAATATGATCCGGGTTTTAGACATGCACATCTAAAACCCGGATCACTCAGCCATGGATCACTCAATTTTTGAAGTGAAAAATTGTGTTCTGGGTTCCGGAAACGTGTTTTCCTACGTTTCTGAGTACGCCGGACATTTCTATGACGATTTTAAAAAATTTTAAAATTTTTTTAAAAATTTTAAAAAATTTAAAAAAATTTTAAAATTTCAAAATTTTGATTTTAACGTGTTCCCCATACCCTGTTGAGTATGTTGAACAAGTCGGCCAACTTTTTTCGACATTTTTGAGTCTGAAATTTAGGTGATCCGTGAGTATCGGATCCGGGTATTCCAAAAACTCATTATCATTTATTTCAGTTCTTTCGCGACACATTGTTGTGTGGCATATACATTTAGGCCACGATATTTTCCGATTGATGGTGGGGCAATTAACCAAACAGCCCTATTCAATTTACGACGAATATAAGAAACACCATATTCGGTTGATAACCCAAGACGGACAAATCGCCACTGTCTACGAATTTATGTGTGGATATTTGACGACGACGCGAGGTTACAGGCCGAAAGAAGATTGGAGCCTCGAAACGGCTTACAATTATTTCATCCGCTGCTTGAGGGACATATTGGTCAAATGGGCCAGAATGAGTAAAAATCAACAGGCGAGGAAGGAGGCCGATGAATTGGCCAATAAAGCCCGTCAAAGGGGTATACACGTCATGATGGACGTATTCTATTAGTTTTTGTATTTTTCCGTATTTTTTTTGTTATTGTTTTTGTTACTAGTCTACCGGTGTTCCGGGTGCCGTTTTCGTTTGTATTAGATGTTTTGTATTAGTTTTTGTACATACTAGTCCAACGCAATTTTTCTTTCAAGTAAATTAAGTTTCACATTCTAATTTACTGAGGGAAACTGTAGGGTTGATGGGGTAACTGGAATAGGCAAACTACATATATAAATAATAACATACTTGATTGGATTTTTTCAATTTCAAATTTTCAATTTTTCAATTTCTAAAAAATAAAAATGGAATAGTTTTTTCAACTGTAGAAATGTTTTATGTTTGTATTTGCCCATGATCGGATCATACGGATCACGCTATAACTGAAAGGCACATGATAAATAATTATTCCAACCCGTAGAAATAATGTTCCATTCGAATGCAGCAAATAGATATACCGAACACGAATATTGTTGTCAAACAGTAGGACAACCCTCGATTCTGTCAATCTGCACTTAAACCACGCCAATTATCAAATCAATAAAAAATCAGAAATAATGAATTCTATTATTCTGCAGTTAAACCACACCTATTATAAAAGCGCAGATTCTCGAGTTTGGGTGGACTACTGTTTTCTTTAAATTTCCTTTAAACCTTTTTTTATACAAACATTCACAACCATCTACACACTACAAACTAAAAAGACATGCTAAACAGTTTTTGTAACCCGTAGAAATAATGTTCCATTCGAATGCAGCAATTAGATATACCGAAAACGAATATTGTTGTCCAACAGTAGGACAACCCTGGACTTGTTAATCTGCAGTTAAACCACGCCTATTATCAAATAGGAAATCATGAATTTTGTTATTCTGCAGTTAAACCACGCCAATTATAAAGTGGCAAATTATGAAGTTACAGGGCTGGACTACTGTTTTTGATTTTTTGATCATAAGCTTTTTTTAACTTTGACAGCTATCTACACACTACAAACTCTAAACACATGCTAAATAGTTTTTTTCAACCGGTAGAAATAATGTTCCATTCAAATGAAGCAGATTCATATACCAAATGTGAATAATACAACTAACAGTAGGTCGGGCTCTGTTAATCTGTCGTTAAACCACTATTCCTCATCGAAAAGTGGAAAGCAGGTTTCAAATGCTAAGGGCGAAAAACAAAAAGCAGGTTCGACTACTGTTTTTTAAAATTTAATGCATTGCAACCTATTTTTTGCATTGCAACCTATTGTGATAAGACGGATCACACAACAAACCAAATACTCATGCTGAACTTTTATTCCAACCCGTAAATATAATGTTTCACTTGAATCCAATGGATATATTATGTCATGGACAGAAATGCTAACAAGATAATTGGACCAGTCTGTTAATCTGTCGTTAGACCACACTCAGCATATAGCTGTAAGTGGCTTGTAAGGCCAAAGACTAAGCTAAAATTGGCTGGTCCAAATTATCTTCTTTTCTTCTTTTCTCTTTTAAAACTTTTTTTCCATTTCTAACAAATGTGTTATGTTGTATATGTAATTTTTTTCCATTTCAAACCATATTCCGAATAAGACGGATCACACTACAATGTCGGATAAGACGGATCACTCTACGAACATAATACTCATGCTAACCTTTGATTCCAACCCGTAGAAATAATGTTTCACTAATTTCAGGTGGATATATTATGTTGTCGACATGAATGCTAAAAAGGTAATTGGACCAGTCTATTAATCTGCCATTAGACCACTCTCAATGAAAAGCTGTAAGCAGCTTGTAAGGCCCAACAGCAAAAAGCAAGTTCACTGGTCCAAATTACCTTTTTTCTTTGTTATTGTGTTATGTGAATGTCGGATCATACGGATCACACTACAATGTCGGATCAGACCAATCATACTACAAACAAAAAACACATGCTACATTTTTGTTCCAACCCGTAGATATAATGTTTCACTCAAATCCAGTGGATACATATAGTCCTCATCAGAAATAATGGCAAGACAGTAGAACAGCCGTATTGATCTGATGTTAGACCACGATTTATTGAGCAATCAGATGCTCTTCCTTCGGTTGACTACTGTTTTGTTAAAACTGTATTTTGATTTGATCCAAAATACTACATCAGTGAGGTGAAATCCAGATTACGACAATTATATGGATCCAGATGACATACATTTATTCTCAATCGACCCGTCGGCATGATGTTTCAATGCTTTTCTCTTCTTTATATACACCTGCAAACGAGACTACATTATGTAATTGAACATACCGAACAAGGATTCCGTATGAATCCCATTTTGATCCCACAACAAAGCAGGAAATGGCTTAACTACTGTTCTATCAGATGTTGAACATCTTATAGATGTTATTTGGGATGATGTCACGGTTGTTGTTCAATCGTTTTACAAAATATTCCTTTTCAAAATTATTTTTCAAACTTTCCAAATAAACATGCTATATTTTTTTCTAACCCGTACAAATAATGTTTCAATGAATTGCACGAGATACATATACCAAAAATGAATTATGTTGTCAAACAGTAGGACACTAGGATGTTAATCTGCAGTTAGACCACATCTCAATGACGAAAAATGGACTAGAAATTGGACTACTGTTTTTGAATTTTTTCTCAATAAAAGTATGAAAAATTTACTTACTCATTACGATGGTAAAATACGAAAAATTTTACTCTAGGTGGAAATTTGATAAAAATTTTGATCCGGATCAAAAATCGTGATCCAGATTAAAATGTGATTATGTGACGTTAATTTACTAATCAAGAAGGAAAAATATAAACATATATGGCTGGGAAAACATAATGGCTGGGTAAACACGGTTATTTGCAATAAAAGTGGTTAATGTTTGCTCAACTAACATTATACACGGATCCAGATCCGTACAAATAATTGCAATGAAAAAAATCCTAATACACATGCATTTATTCTATATCATCCCGTCGATGTGATGTTTCAATGCTTTTCTCTTCTTTATATACACCTGCAAAAGAGACTTCATCATGTAATTGAACCAACCAACTAAAGATCCGTACGGATCCAATTTTGATCCCATAACTAAACAAGAGGTCAATATTAATGGCTTAACTACCGTGCTATCAGATGTTCAACATCTTATAGATGTTGCTCGGGATGATTCACGGTTGTGGTTCAATCATTTTACAATTTTCTTTTCCGAAAAATTTTACTCTAGGTGAAAATTTGAAAAAAAAATTTGATCAGGATCATTATGTGACGTTAATTTACTCATCAGGATGGTAAAATACGAAAAATTTTACTCTAGGTGAAAATTTGAAAAAAAAAATTTTGATCCGGATCAAAAATCGTGATCCGGATCAAAATATGATTATGTGACGTTAATTTACTCATCACGATGGTAAAATACGAAAAATTTTACTCTAGGTGAAAATTTGAAAAAAAAAAGATCCGGATCAAAAATATTGATCTGGATCAAATTCTGATTATGTGACGTTAATTTACTCATCACGACGGTAAAATACGAAAAATTTTACTCTAGGTGAAAATTTGAAAAAAATAGATCCGGATCAAAAATATTGATCTGGATCAAATTCTGATTATGTGACGTGAAAATGCTCATCACAACGGAAAAATTCGAAAAAATTTGATCTAGATCAAAAAATTTTGATCTGGATCAAAAATTTTGATCCGGATCAAAAAATCATGATCCGGATCAAAAATTCGGGTTCCCGATCAAAAATTAATACATACAAACCCGATCCGTGGGGGGTGATCCGTGAAGAAAATCCGGGTTTTAGACGAATTTTCCACGGATCCGGATCACCGGACTGATCCGCCGTGATCCGTGATAATCCGGGTTTTAGACACCTAAAAACATAGTTTGGCGAGCCAAACCCCCGATCCGCCGATCCGCCGATCCGTGGTGATCCGGGTTTTAGACACCCGATCCGGATCTGGATCCGTGGACCCGATCCGGGTTTTAGTACTACCCGCATTTTTAATGTATTTTCTGGTTCCAGTATTGAAATAATGAACCAACTACTCCATGAAAACACAGAAAAGCCAAGAACAATTTACAAAAAGGTAAAATTCTGCGGCATGGTAGGTGAAGGTGCTCGGGGGTGCCTTTAAGCAGGATTTTTCTTCATTTTGGCTTCTAATTTTTGACTGTTTAAACTTTCTTGCCGAGTGTAAAAAGTTTGCTTGTGAAACAATTAATACATCAAACTATAGTCTAATTCTACAGTATAGGTAGTAAATATATCACAAGGGGTAGACAAGGACCACCTGGCTAATCCAATGATTTCCATGACATTTTCATAAATATGCCTTCTTCAGAGCAGTGCAGCTCCCAAAACGGGACGAAAATTTTGATGAAAATTTAACCAATGCAGTAAAAATGGGTGAGCTGCAATATAAGTAAATGAAATTCTGCGGCTTCCGATGGGAAGGTGCTCGGAAGTGCCCATGAATGAAATTTTTTCAATTTTGCCGGCTCATTTTTGAAACTTTAAACTTTACTAAAAAGTGTAATATGCAGTTATTTACTGTAAATATTACACCAGAAGAGAGCCAATTCTCTCCTCTGTATAATGAATATTCATTCATCAAATAAGATCAATCTGATCTTGAAATATCGCTTGGCTAGAAAGACCACTGAAAAATGCAAAAAAAATCATCAATTTTCAAACTTTGGCATACTGTAGCGGCGCAAATTTTTGTTTACAAGCAAAACGAATGGTACCATTGAACTCAGAGCACGATACTATCCAAAATATCTGATTTTGAGGTATAATTAATTTTCAACTTATCATAGGGAAAGTAGAACCTCTCAGAAATCGTGTCTTGAAGTATTATTGTGTGTCAAAAGCTTTAAAAAACTTTTCTCTCATTAGGATAACTTTTACATTGATTTCACAATTTTTACTTTTTGATAAATGACCACTTTTACTAAATTTCTGTTTGCACAGTAACCATATACGCTAGGAGCATAAAATTCGGTTTAATAGGAAAAATAAACAGGACATTCTAATGCAGCAATCACATTAAAAAAGATTTATCCGTTCAAAAGTTATGGAAGTCAGCACTGGTCGCTTTTTTTGCCTCACCCTGTATTTCCTATGACGTTTTTTTTCGGAATGCTCTAACAATTGTAACCGGAGAATAAGTTTTTTTCGTATTTTTGCATAATTTTTTTCCAGCTCAAATGAAAATTTGGGAGCCAATTCCACTCATCCTAAATGACGTTTTTGTGAGAAATTCTACGACAAAAGGCCTTAGCAAAAGATTTTGAAGGCACTATTCGATCTTGTCATTTTTTTTATTTACCTCGCAAAAAGTTAGGCATCGAACCTGTAGCCATATGTTTAAAGATAGTACCTGCTAGTTGAATGTCGTCCTGGGTATATGCTAGTTGAGCATGAGTTGGGTTTTGTCGAACACCCTCAAGTTTTACAAAACACCATCAACTGCATAGACTATAAGCATATCGAGCAGCCACAACTAGGGCAAAAATATACATTTTGTAGGCTAGATTAAACACAAGCTAAGTTTTATAATCTTCTGGTTCTAATCGTGAAAAATGACACAAATATTTGGTTACTTATAAATCGTCTACATGAAGCTTTTCCTGTAAAATTTTTCCCTTAAAAAATTTCTAAGTTCCAGTTGAGTGTCATCACAAAATTTTGGTTCTGACACATTAATAGACAGTTTGCCTTGCCATGTCACTGTAGGGGAACCATAGCTCCATGTCCCTGTAAGAGAGATAGGGCGCCAGAATAGGGGCTGTGATCCCGATACTCAGGTGAAGGTTATCTCCTGTTAACCTAACCGGGTGAGTACTGGCTATAGAAGAAACTATAGGTACTGTGGTGCTGCTCTGGGGTTACTACTGTAGAATAAGGACAACGCCACCAGGTTAGGGGTGACCAACATTGGTCCTGTTCAGTATGAACAATGGGCAGGGCCATCCGTAAGATGACCTAGAAGCTAGGATCCCAATTGTGAACAAAGAGATCCCTTTGACCCGACCTCAGGGAGGGGAAAGTACTGGTAACTAGGGGAAAGCTAGGGAGGAAAACCTGCTTAAGAGGGAATGCCCTGAACTATCCCTAATAATAAGATACCCTGAAACTTACCCAGTCCAGCTCGGGCAGCTACGGCAGGAATTGGACAGGGGGCACAGGTCACGTGGTATGGCAACTGTGGATTAGAGTAACTCGGCTATGTGGAGATAAAGGGCTGGTAGATGGTTTTATTTGACGACAATAATGACAGGAATCTAGAACAAAGACGACCGAGGGGGCGAAAATATGTAAATAAATGTGACGCAAAGGACACGATTAAGATGGGGAGCTGAGATGGCGCTAATAAACGGCGAACAAATAAAAACGAACATTAAAGTTGGCGTGAGGGTATGGCTAAAACAATAAGATGCTGGAGAACCCAGAAATGAGTGAAACTGTAGAGTGACACTGGTTTTTAAGCACTTTGTAGGCTACAGTAAGAGTTTACGACGCCCAGGCCAAATTCTGTAGAGATAAAGCTGCAGAAAGGTCCTGTGTGCACATAGGCACTTGCCCAGTTCAAATACGCTTAGCATTGGGGTTGACTTAGTGCCTGTGCTAAACATATGAATGTCTTTTAGCTAAAGTTTCCACAGCTATTTGTTGGCATCATCACGAGCGAAGCTCACTTTTTTGACAGGAGGGGCATGTAATGTGACCCAAAATAGCTGTTAGCAAGAAGTGCCCTTTGAAGGAAACTTTTAGCTAACAAGGCATACTGTAGCTGACACAGAATGAAACAGAATAAAATAAATGACAGAGCACAAACAAAACAGAAAAGCATAAAGTGACAATGATCAAAAATAATTAAAATTACAAATGATTAAAGTAATAAAATATCAGTGTGAAAAATCACATGATGTTGGTAGTTTTGATCGGCATGTAACACAGTGGTCCTTCCAAAAAGGACATCCTCATCATTGTTGGGAGTTGTCAAGGTGTTGTGTGGCATTCGATCATCCAAGAGGGCGATGGCTGGTGATTGTTGTCTGTTGGGCTGTTGGCGTGGGGAGCGTTTTTTGGTTCTGGTTCATCTGGTGATGCGACGACTGACGGTTGGTCATCCTTGAAGTTGCTGACATCTGGCATCTTGTTAGGAGATCTATAACGAGGAAAAAAAATTAGGGGGTGTAGGCTATCGCGGAGATGCGCCTGGCTATTGCCGAGCCTGTGATGTGAGGATATTGCCAAAATGTGCCTGTACCCTGATTCAGATGCTTTGGTCACTGCTCATTCTCTTCTTTTCACCAGAATCCAAACTGTCTTTAACTGCTCCTCAATCTTGCAGAAGGGAGAGTGAATGGATCAAAGTGAATAATCCGTGAGGGGCACAGCAGTCCTTTGAAAAAGGATGTCCTCATCTGTGGGCAGCAATTTAGGAGTGAGTCCACATTTGCTGGAAGTGCACAGTTTGAGCACTTTATCCCCTATGTTGTAAGAGACATCTCTAGCCTTGCGGTTGTAGGACTGATCATAGTTTTCTTGTGCTTTCTCAATCCGACTCTGAATTAAGGTCAGGGCATTCATTAAATGCCACTTGACCTCCATATCATATGTGGAAACGTCAATGGTATGGGCCGGATGGTTGAATGAGAGTGTGACATCAACAGGTAGCATGGGTGTGCGACCATAAAGGAGTTCAGAGGGCGAGTACCCTGTGGACTCGTTCATGCTAATGTTGATGGCAAACATAGCATACGGTAAGTGTTCATCCCAATCTGTATGTCCTTGATGAACATACATATGCAGTCATGTGGCCAGCATTTGATTAGCTCTCTCTACTTCGCCATTAGTCATGGGATGATAGGCTGTAGAGTGGATTTTCTTCATTGAACAGATGGCAGTGATTTCGGCCATTAGTTTTGATGTGAAATCAGTAGCACGATCAGACTGAAGAATCTGTGGCGCCCCATGCAGATAGACTATTTGCATAACAAAAAGTCAGGCCATGGTTTGCACAGTAATATCTGGTGTAGCAAAAGCTTCAGCCCATTTTGTAAAGTAATCTATGGAGACTACAATAAAACGGTTGCCAGCCTCACTAGTGGTCATTGGTCTCATACAGTTGACCCCTACCTGATGAAACCATTCCATAATCATGATAGGTTTCAGGGTTGCAGTGGTCCTCTGTTGAGTGGGCTTATTCCATTGGCAAAGATCTCACCACTGACAAAAGGACTTGACATCTGGACTGAGGGATGGCCAGTGGTATCTGGGAGCTATGAGCCGCACAGTATGTTTGTCACCAAAGTGTTCAGCCATGATGTCATCATGATGTACCTCAATAATGGTAGTAACTATGGATCTAGGTATCACAATCTTGTTGGACTCCTTTCCTTCAAAGGGCACTCCTTGCTCACAGCTATTTTGCATCACATTACATGCCCCTTGGGTCAATAAAGTAAGCTTTTCTCCTGCTGATACAAACTAATAGCTGTGGAAACTTTGGCTAAAAGATGTTCATATGTTTACCACAAGCGCTAAGTAGGCCCCAATACAGAACACATTTAAACTGGGCAAGTGCCTACGCCTCATAAACTCCACCCGAGTCTTACTGTAGCAGACAAAGTGCTTAAAAACCAGTGTCACTCTATAATTTTGCTCATTTCTGGGTTCTCCCGCATCTTATTGTTTTAGCCGTCCCTTCGCGCCAACTTATATATATATTTTTTATTTTTATTGGTTCGCCATTTGTTAGCACTGTCTCAGCTCTTTGTCTTACTTGTGCCCTTCGTGTCACATTTATTTACATATTTTCGCCCCCTCCATCCTCTTTGTACCAGATCCCCATCATTATTGTCATCAAATAAAATGGTCTACTGGCCGCCATTTATCTCCTCATAGTCAACTTAATCGAATCCACCATCACCATCCCACATGACCTGCAGCCCCTGTCGATTCCTGCCGTAGCTGCCCCAGCCAGACCAGGTAAGTTTTAGGGTATCTTATTATTAGGGATATTTCAGGGCATTCCCTCTTAAGCAGGTTTTCTTCCCTAGCTTTCTCTTAGTTACCAGTAATTTCCGCTCCCTGACATTGGGTCAAAGGGATCTCTTGGTTCACAATTGGGATCCCAGCTTCTAGGTCATCTTAGGGATGACCCTGGCCATTGTTCATACTGAAAAGGACCAATGTTGGTCACCCCTAACCTGGTGGCATTGTCCTTATTCTACATTAGTAACCCCAGAGCAGCACCACAGTACCTATAGTTTCTTCTATAGCCAGTACTCACTAGGTAAGGTTAACAGGAAATAGCCTTCACCTGAGTATTGGGCCCAGGGCCCATATTCTGGTGTCCTATCTCTCTTACAGGGACATGGGGCTATGGTTCACCTACAGTGACAAGGCAAGACAAACCGTCAATTAATGTGACAAACTCCAGGTTTGTCTGGAAGTACTTTATTCATTACGGATGTGCATTTTGGGTTATTCTGATCAAGATGCATAAGAAAACATTTGTATCATACCTGCTAACCCAGTACTGTAAATATGTAGAATACATTATGTGATATTCAGTTATTAAATATTATTTCATTTCGTAATTTATTGTCTCAAGGGTGTCTGGGATTCACACCCAAACATTCCTGTAAAATTATGTGAAGTGCTTTATTTTGATCCGTTCACACCCCGGTAGCCGCTATTGACCCAATTAAGACGCCCCAATTAATTTGCACAACGGCAGCTGGTCCCCTACAACCTACACTAAAATACACATTCCACGGCTACCGTAATTCCTCATAAAAATCGTAAACAACACCTGCACACAGTAGAAAGTAAAAGCCCTGCCAGACAGTAGTCTCAAGTAGGACAGTAGCGATGGTCCCATAAAACATGTGTACACAGAGAAATAGATACAGAAGCATGCACAGCAGCGCAGAGGTGTGGCTAAGCCCACCGTAGGAAGCAAGCACAGAGAAGACACGAAAAGCATACAGTACTAGGAAAGCATTGGAGGGCGTGACCAGATTAGTGGGAATAACGAAGCAGGAAGCGGTGATTGGATGAAGAAGATGGACAGAAGCAAGACCTCCCGCTACGCCCAGGGAGTGGCCAAAGAAGCCGTATTTAAAGAGAAGCAAAGCATGATTTAGTTAGTTCAGGTTCGTATCGAATTTAGTTTTTCCAATCCGTTTTATTTGCAAGTGCTGCATCTTTTTATATGAAAGCAGTTAAACCGAGTCCGTTTTCATTATTTGCAAGCCGAACATGGGCTGTCCCGTTATTCGTTATCAATGACCAAGCTGCTCTCGATTGTCATTTTGTATCGCCCTTGCCCCGTGTCCCGCACCGTTTTAACCACCGTCCGTTTTTAGGATAAAGTAAAGTACTTCTCACACTGGTCATTACATATTTTGGTGACCGTACCATACCTTTAACCACTGGAACTCCCTGCCCCAATAAGGTGTATCCTTTATCCGGGCAGCCCGAAGCATTAGATAATACAGTAGTAATCGTTTCCTACAGTAGGAGACATTTGTAGAAACCAAACTGGAAATCCCGTCCAACGAAACATTAAGCATTTTTAGGAAACAGCATGAAGCAAAAATTGAAGCATTTAAGCAGAAATCCCAGCGTAAACAAAGAATGACCCACCAAACGCAAGATCACTTAGGAGAAATCGTCAGAGAACAGTTAAACCATTTATTTTCTGAACATTTTCGTACTCTGCGCACACAATTGAACCAGAATACATTAAACCCTACTCTAATTGACGATCTAAGAACAGCAAACATTGGTAATAACATGGCAAATAATTTTTACGCAAAACCTACAGTATTCACGGGCGGCATGACCCAACATTTTGGTGAATGGAATAAATGTTTAGAGCAGTTCATGGCACTCCAAGGCATGAAAGATACAGACGTACAGTTAAAGTTGGCATGCTTAGAGATTCATTTAGAAGGAGCCGTGTTGGCAAAATTCAAAAGTCTAGCCAATTCTGAAAACCCTCCCAACACATATGAGCAGAATAAAATTGCATTGCAGGCCTTTTTCCCAAACAATCGAGATAATGAGCTACATCAACAATTCTTACGTGAGAGAAAACAAAAATGATCAGAAACAGTAACTGAATTCTTGTTTGATCTAGAGCACCTCACAACCCTCGCCTACCCCAACTTTAACACAGACGCACGAGAAATGATCATAAAGCCCCTCTTTGTAGAAGGTATGCAAAACAAAATCAGGGGAGCAATTAAGTATAGACGATTCGCAACCCTAAAAGAAATGTCAGACTAAGCAGCTTACATTGAACAGCAAATCCTTAGAAATGAGCTTAAGTCTAACACCCTTCCATTGATACCTTCAAAACCCAAACCCATCTTTTCCCTAACCAAAAATACGGACCAACAGGACCTCTTGCATCAATTAGAACAACAAGTAAAAGATTTACAGTTGCAGATCAAACAAAAATCAAAACCCCCACAACAGAGTAACTACAACAGTTCCAGTAACAACACTTTCAGCAGGAATAATGCGTACAGGAACAATACTACTCCTAGGGGCTCAGCAACAATACTACTCCTAGGGACTCAACCCAGTGGGGACAACTCAGACATGTAGCTCGCAATTGTAATTTAGTAGGGACCCGAAAATCATGTGAGATTTGTTTTCATAATAATCACAGTACCCGTGATTGTAAAAGCCGATGCATCCACTGCTCCCAAACAGGACATAGATCTGATAACTGCCTTTCAAAACCCTACTCAAATTTTCAATGTTTTCTATGCAAGCAGAGAGGTCATACAAGTAGGTATTGCGGAAACCAACAAAGTCGTAATATTCAAAATTGCATTGAGTACAGGCAACCCCAACCCCTAATGGACATTGATGACCCTGCATTCTACTCAACATTGCCCCGCAAAACTAACAGCCCTCAGACTACTTTAGGAACTATAATGCCGACCACCCACCAGCACAGTCAGGAGGAATACGTCCTCGATTTGGACATCCCTGATTGGTGCCCAATGTCGCCACCCCCACACCCAAAACTGACAAAGTTGTAAAATCGTCGCCCACCATCCCAGTGGACTATAAAACTCCACGAAAACAGACCCCCAATTCGCCCACCGCCCCAGAAACATCCTCTAAAACCGGCCGTAACCTCTTGTCCCTTTTACATGGCCTCACCCCCGAACCCTACAGATTCCGCACCCGCCAAACATTACTGCCGACCCCCACAAGTAAACAAATCCAAACCCCATCTCATAACTCAACTTCTAAAGTTTTACAGACTCTTCAGATCACAAACTGGCCACCCCCTCATTTAAAAACTGCACAATGCCAACAACAAGCGCACCAAACTGGCCAGAGCAAAAAAACACAATGCCCCACCACCTCCAATAAAAAATTATGTTGGTCGTTGTTTTGTATCTTTTTCTGTATAATAATCCCCACATTGTGTAGTGCCCAATTTCAGATCTGTGGAACTTCATTGAGCGGTCACTCGGTCAGCATACCAAAACTTGTATCATGTATGCCCCCTTCCACAGTAGACAAACCAGTACAGACATTCGGAAAAATCTATATCCCCTCCACTAAACCTCACATAACAGATACATACAAATGCAGTGTTCGCAAACGCAAAATTTGAACTAATACGGGATTTTTTGGCTCAAAAGGTATTGTTTTCAACCAAACCAGAATGCAAAATCTAACCGGGCATGTCTGTAAGGCAATCATTGTAGACAAGGAACACAATGGTCAAAAATTATACGAAACCCAACCAGGATTTTGGTCAACAAACAACTCCCTAAGCGTAGAATACACATGGTGTTGTACAGACCACTGTACGTCGGTCACTAACGTCATCATAGAAATAGGACAAATAGCATCTTGGAATTAAAAATCAATGACAGGTACATTAGGTGACCTGGGGTCATGCAAACCGACATCAGGCCATTGTGTAATGGCCGATGGGTCCATTATCTGGAATGAAACAGCATTCAAAAACCTATGCCCTTTTGAATACAAAAATACACATCCCATAAAACTGACACAAACCCACATGATAATAGAAGAACTTCGAGGTGCATTCTCCGTCAAAAACACACTATTTTCGAACACCAACTGCTTAGAAATCCAAGACAGTGTCCTAACCAAACAAGGCATTATTGTGCAGTTAGACAAAAGCACCCCACATCGTAACGCCTTTTTAACACCAAAAATCAACGAAACCCATACTACACTCTACGATTTTGATGATTTTGAACCCATTAACGCAAAACTAAACTATCTAGCAGATAAAATCCAGGAATTCAAGATCCAAAATTTCAAATACGTCTGGAGTGAATTATGCAGACAGGCACAGCATCACCTTGATCTAGTATGGCAAATTTTGCGCCTTGATGCAACCCTTGGGGCGCCTGCATTCCTACAACGAACCCACATAACAGCAGAATTCACAGGAGATGCCCTCACAGTCTGGCCCTGTAAGCAGGTAAATGCTATTCTCGTGGGAACCGAACTCATGTTTTCGAACCCAGGAGGAAACGATTTGACCCCTTTCTCACAAACTGTAGATTGCCATCACATGCATGTAGCCCTTTACAAACAGAATAATACATGGGTCAGTGAAACAGGATCCCCCCATGTCACTGATCTACCCTTAGAAATCGCCTGGAACCAAAATTTCTCCCTCTTTCATTTCAACACACCTGCAATTTTTCATGATCAACTCGCAACCATTTCAACCAACTTACTCTTTTTAAAACAATACATTTACAAAACTCACACACTTGAAAACGTTGTTGACAAACTCTTCAATTACACCACCCAAATGTCCCTTAACTCAGATACAGTTTACAATATGATCTCAGGCAGTGGCCAAGCAATTGGAAATACCCTCTCTGGTGCCAGTCAAGGCATAGAACATGTAATAACCGGCACTACATAAAGCCTCACAGACCGATTAAATAATTTACTCAAAGGACCCCTCCAAATCATTATCAATCTAGCCATTATCACTGTCGTCATTGCAGGCCTCTTTTACTCTTTTCTCATTCTTCAAAAATATTTCCCTTCCCCAAAGCATCATGTTACTAATGAACATGTGTACGAAATACCATCACACAACAGACATTTACATGAGACCATTCCCCCATCATTCAGCCACGCTCTCTTGGAATTAGCTGATTGTCGTGGGGCCCAAACTCAGCAGAAATACATCCTTGTTGATATTGATAACCCCAGAAATCCTGCAATCGAACTCATAAATCAAATCCACCAATCTGGATCAAATAAGTCACCCCAGAATGTGCCTGAGAAACATACCCCTCACATTCCAATCACACTAAACGGCAAGCTATTTACAAATGGCATGATTGACACTGGTGCTGTATACTCACTCATTGATTCGTGAATCGCTCAAATCCTACAGCTAGACATGAAACCCCCGCTAGTCCAAGCCAAAGCAGCAAATAACCTCCCAATTCACTTTGTAGAAACCACATTTGTTACAGTAACAGCCCAAACTATCCAGGAAACAATAATGGTCCATGTCCAAAAAGACTGCACAGCAGATGTCCTCCTAGGCAAAAACTTTCTCAGCCGATTTTTGGAATACACTATCAACAATCAGAAGTCCCAGGTCAAATTTGGCAATGTCACCTTGTGATGGCCTGGAATATAGCCCCCTTTTGACCCATGGTGGAACCTACTTGGATGAGAAACTGGAATTACCACCCTGTACAGTCACCAAATTCACTGTCCCCTTGCCCAAATCACACCTACAGGTTGAACAGCTTGAATTCACTCCAAAACCCAAACAGAATGCCAAAGTTCATTTAGCAGCTTGTGTTTCTGAAAACCAAAACAGTCGCATACGCATCTCGGTCTTAAACACACAAGACACGGCCCACACTCTTTACCCTGGAACATGCATTGGTACAGTCTCATGTTACATCCCAAAACAAGACTCTCCCACTAAACTAACCCCCTCGATAAAAAACCAGCCAAACCGTTTTGATACATTCACATGGTTAAAAGAAAACATTAACTTAACCTCCAGTGACCTCACAGAAGCAGAAAAAACCCAACTCCTATGCGCCCTATCAAAGTATCCCATGTTACATGCTAAATCCAAAATGGACGTAGGTAGAACCACCCTTGTTTCACATACAATTGACACCAATGGCTCCCAACCCGTACGTAGACACCTTTTTCGGACTTCCCCAAAGGAAAAGCAAATCATACAAGCAGAAGTTGAGCAACTCGCAGCAGCAGGTGTCATAAGCCAGAGCAACTCTCCATGGTGCACCAATACAGTCTTAGTCCCCAAAAAAGATGGCGGCTATTAATTATGCATTGACTTTAGAGGCCTCAATAAAGTAACAAAGAAAGATACCTATCCCCTGCCCCGCATAGACGAAATTCTAGATACCCTACGTGGAATGAAATATTTTACGTCTCTTGACCAATCAAACGCCTACTATTCCATTCCAATTGTAGAAGCAGACAGAGAAAAAACTGCCTTTAATTGCTCAGCTGGGCAATACCAGTTTAACTACCTCCCTTTTGGCCTCACCAACGCCCCAGCCACATTCCAAAGGCTAATGGATGTTATCCTTTCGGGATTGCAATGGAACACATGCCTTGTTTATCTCGATGATGTTTTAGTTTTTGCAGAATCCCATGCCCAAATGCTGGATCATTTAGACAACATTCTCGCCCGTTTCTCCCAAGCAGGCCTCAAACTCAATATACAAAAATGCAAATTTTGCCAGCCCCAAGCCCAATACCTCAGTCACATATTTTCCCAGCAAGGCATTTCACCAGACCCCAATAAGGTACAGTCCTTTATGACATACCCACACCTAAAAGCTCCAATGAAGTTAAGTCATTCCTCAGTCTACCCTCTTATAATCGCAGATTCATCCCAAACTGCTCCCAAATTTCTATCCCCCTCACAGCGTTACTCAAAAAAATTCGGAATTTTCATGGGGGCCTAAACAGCAAAACGCATTCACTAAACTCAAAGAGTTGCTTATTCATGCCCCAATACTGCAGCATCCCGATTTTACAAAACCATTCATTTTGCAAACTGACACCTCCAAACTTGGAATTGGCGCCATTCTCAGCCAACTAGACAGTAAAGGTCAGGATCGCCCCATGGCTTTTGGGAGCCACACATTGAAACCCGCAGAACCCAATTACCCAATAACTGAGTTGGAAACCCTTGCCGTAGTTGAATTTATCAAGTATTTCCGCCCCTATCTTTTCCAGCAGCATGTTATAGTCCACACTGACCATACTGCAGTTCAGGCAGTCTTGCAGAAAGAAAACCCCTCCCCTCGCATTGCCCGTTGGGGATTAGCCCTCTCTGGTATTCAACTAGACATCCAACCTAAGAAAGGCATTGCTAACCGCAATGCAGATGCCATTTCTCGTTTCCCCTCAGAAACAGCCAAGCAATCGTTTGACATTGAGCAGCTAGAAACCCGTCCTGAGATATCAGCCATTAATTCTGTTCTCGAAGCCGAAGCAACTGAACAAGAAGAACAACAGAAAAGTTTTGCTGAACTCCAACGCACTGATGCAACTGTCAAAAATATCTTAGCAAAAATCGCCAAAAAACACCCCCTTACAATGATCAAATTCCCGGTGCATCAAAACATCCTCTTTCGTATAATCAACAAGCAGGCAAAACTATACATCCCCAAATCACAAATACAGGATCTCATCGCCTCACATCATGACAGCAAGTTCGCAGGTCATTTCGCTTCGTGGAAAACCCTACACTTACTCCAGCAAAAATATTTTTGGCCCCAAATGAGCCATGATATCAAACGTTATTGCAAAACCTGCCATCCATGCCAGACACAAAAAGCCCTCCAGCACAAAATACATGCAAATCTGGTCCCAATTCAGCCGACAGCCCCCTTTGACAGAGTCGGTGTTGATTGCATGGGGCTTTTACCCCTCACTGAAGACGGCAACCGATTCATTGTCGTATTCATCAATTATTTCACCAAGTATGTGGAGGCATTTCCGACCCCTGATATCACTACAGCCACTATTGCCAAACTATTCGTAAATAAAATTGTTTGCCGTCATGGCTCCCCAAAAATCATCCATTGTGATCGTGGCTCCGATTTTGTATCTGATCTTTTTTCCCAGATCACTAGTTTATGCAATACTCAAAAAATTCACACCACTCCGTACCACCCCATTGCCAATGGTGAAGTGGAGCGTTGCAACCAGACCCTCGCCACCCGTATCCGCATGTACATTAATTCAAATCACACTGATTGGGATACTTATCTACCCTTCGCCATTTTTTCGATTAACATTCATAAGAATGATAGCACTTCGTATCCCCCATTTGAATTGCTCCACAGTAGACAGGCTAATCTTCCATCAGACGCAGCCTTAAATTTTTTCCCCATGTCCTACATGGTTGATTTAAACGATTATGCCCTTCGTGTAAAATCTCACTTTACAGAAGCACTCTCAACCATACAGAAAAACTTGCAAAAAGCCCAAGATCACTATACCCTTCAGTATAACAAACATGCTCAGAACATCCATTACAAGGCGGGTGATCTCATTCTCTACAAAAATCATTCGTGTAAACAAGGGCTGACTCCCAAATTCCTCCCTCACCAAAATGGGCCCTATACAGTTACAAATTTCATGTATCCCAATGTTACACTCAAACACCCCCATAAGAATATCACATTTACGGTACATGTAAATGAGACAACACCTTTCTACCCTCAAGAAACAACTATCCAAACCGCCCCCACCCCTTCTCGCCCTCGAAATCCTTGAACGAGGATGTTCAACTTCGGAAGGAGGGAAATGTAACGTACCTGCTAATGCAGTACTGTAAATATGTAGAATACATTACGTGATATTCAGTTATCATAGGTGGCGCGACAGCGTCAACCTATAATATACTTGGCCCCCAAATTTCATGTCCCCCCCCCCCTCTGGAGCCAAAACGGAAGAGCTAGAACTTTTGTCATTTCGCCTTTATCTGCAAGTGGTGCTCGGTGGGGCCCCAAAAACATGCAAAAACGCACTTGTTAAGGCCCCCCAGTTCCACCATGCCCAGCAATCGGTGTGCCATATCCAACCTCCATACTTCGGCCAACGCATCTTGGGGGTGTAATCTCAAATGTGAATTTTTCTTTTTTTGAAATATGGCCTCAATTCAATTATATGGTTGTCCAAAGTCCCGGAAAACGCCAAATTCCCCAATTTCGTTTTATAATACTTATGGGTTCAAAAAAATAATTTTTTGCAGCATAATGCACTACTAATTTTTTTGCAGTTTCAAATAAACCTGTTGCCTTATTGAGATTTTTGGACTGCAAGAGGTTTCAACCATTGGGAATTTGATGGACACGGTCACTTTACACGAAAAATTAACCGGGGTGTAAACAAGCATATTTCCGTGATTTTTCAGTGGAGGGAGTTTTTGACCGTGGGAAATTCAATAGACGTCCTCATTTTACACAAAAAAATTATCCACCGTGTAAACAAGCGTGCTGCCGTAATTTTCTTGTTGGGGGATTTTCGACCATGAGGAATTCAATGAATGTGATCACTTTACACCAAAAATTATCCTGTGTGTAAACGTATTTTCGTGATTTTTTGGTGGAAGGGGTTTTCGACCACGGGGAATTTGATGAATGCGATCATCTTACAGAAAAAAATTATCGCGGGTGTGAACAAGTGTATTTACGTGATTTTTTATCGAAGGGGCTTTCAACTGCGAGGAATTCAATGCATGTGTCACTTTACACAAAAAAATTATTCCCGATTTAACCAAGCCTGTTTTCATGAGCTTTTTGTGGGAGGGGTTTTCGACCACGGGGAATTTGATGAATGTGATCACTTTACACAAAAACTTATCCCAGTTGTAAACAAACGTACTTTTGTGATTTTCCGGTGAACGGGGTTTTCGATCACGGAGAATTTGATGAATGTGATCATCTTACAAAAAAAACTATCGTGGGTGTAAACAAGCGTATTTACATGATTTTTTATGGAAGGGGCTTTCAACTGCGGGGAATTCAATGCAAGTGTCACTTTACACAAAAAAATTATTCCGGATTTAACCAAGCCTGTTTTCATGAGCTTTTTGTGGGAGGGGTTTTCGACCACTGGGAATTTAATGAAAGTGATCACTTTACACACTAATTCATATTGAGTGTAAACAAATGTATTTCTACGATTTTTGAGGGAAGATGTTTCTGACCATGGGGAATTCAATGGATGGAGTCAGTTTACACGAGAAAAGTCATTTGTGTAAACAAAGGTATTTCTGCGATTTTTTGGGTTGAAGGATTCTGCACCATGAGGAATTCAATAGATATGGTCACCTTTCAGTATCTTTACAACGTTTTTGAAGTACTAGGCAGTTTACACATCCTTTAGTTTTGCCAGAGGTGAGAATTCATTGCTTGAAGTTTTTTTATTGTTTTTTTGAAGTGCAGATGACCAAATTTAAAAGTTCAATGTGCTTCTATGAAAGTTTTCATGCATGGTTGAGGCCCACTAAAAAGATGTGAACTAGTTTATTAGAAAATGCCCCGATGGGGCAGAAAAAAGGAGAATATACTTGCTTGGACAGTTGCCATGGTAGAAAAAGAAGTGGACTAGATTTTTGAGAACTTGGGTCAAAGTTGGAAAAATTCACTTCCTTTATATTGGATTTTCATTCTTTCTCAAAAAAATTGTCTATGTCTGTGAAAAAGTATATTCTGCAGCTGAGCGCATCAACACACTTTCCAACCACTGAAATTTTTAGGAGGGTACAGGCGTGGACCTTGGTGTTTTAGCATTTTGTGAGACAAAAAATTCAAAAAAAGTTGACCAAAAAAGTTTTTGCATAACAAATTTTCCAGTTTCAAAACCCTTGTGGAAGTTTATACCCCCATGTCCCCTCTCACACATGTTTGCTTCCAACTGTGTTAAACATTTTTACTGAATTTTGTGTCAACAAAAGGAATCAACTGAGGGAAAGTGGCACATAAAATCCCATTCAGCTTTTTCAGGAAAAAGATATACAGCACAAAGTCTTCTAAGAACTAAATCGATTGTGCAAGATACGTTTCATTCACTCATTTTATATAACATGTCATATAGAATTCACTCCGATTACAAGCTACAAACAGATTTATTCTCTTCTATTTAACTATTGAACAAAATAGTATGATTCACAGTTTTTGGATTTAAACTGAAATTTGCAGAAAGAGCGCTTTTTGTGGGATTGCAAATGGGAAGCAATTTCACCCACCTTTGTCGCTCTGATTAGAGCCGTGGAGAACCGGATATGGGATTTGGTGCACACCCCTAATATATGCATGGCTGAATCCCATTTACAGATCAGTGCCCAATGACTGTAACCACATCCCAGTTACACTAAAGGGGTCTGAGCTCAAGCTCAAGGTAATCTCGAACAAAATAGCCACTCAGTTTGATCTCAAGTTCGGTATAATTTGAATGTCATCCGGATCATAACGAGCTCAACATCGAGATTATCCCCAGTTCGAGCTGTCGGGTCGCACTAAAATTTTCGCATAATTTTCTTATCTCTAAAGCAAATAAATATAAAAGTTTTTGCAATTCCCAAACCCGAACTTAAACCTCAGTTTTAGTTAATCCTGAAGTGAGTATGATTTGTGCATTGGAAGAAAATAATTTGGACATTGTGAATAGCTCAAACTCAGGATCATCAATTTAATCTGGATGTTGAGATTATCCTCATGTTGGGTTAGTGCAACGAACCTCAGGTTCCTTTATAGTTCTGAAAATGACTATAATATGCCCCCTCACTATTTTTCAGCTAGTGTGAAAGGCAGGAGTTTTGAATTGGTCGGGAGTTAGAATCCTATTGGTCTACCATTTCTTTACACTTGAAATCAGGTGCATATAATTTTCATATAGAAAAATTTTATTGTAGTTGATGCCAGTTGAAGGACAAAATGCACAATGCTGCAGAATATACTTTTTCACAGACATAGACAATTTTTTTGAGAAAGAATGAAAATCCAATATAAAGGAAGTGAATTTTTTCCAACTTTGACCCAAGTTCTCAAAAATCTACTCCACTTCTTTTTCTACCATGGCAACTGTCGAAGCAAGTATATTCTCCTTTTTTCTGCCCCATCGGGGCATTTTCTAATAAACTAGTTAAGTATTATTTCATTTCGTAATTTATCATCTCAAGGGTGTCTGGGATTCACACCCAAACATTCCTGTAAAATTATGTGAAGTGCTTTATTTTGATCCGTTCACACCCCGGTAGCCGCTATTGACCCAATTAAGACGCCCCAATTAATTTGCACAACGGCAGCTGGTCCCCTAGAACCTACACTAAAATACACATTCCACGGCTACCGTAATTCCTCATAAAAATCGTAAATAACACCTGCACACAGTAGAAAGTAAAAGCCCCACCAGACAGTAGTCGCAAGTAGGACGGTAGCGATGGTCCCATAAAACATGTGTACACAGAGAAATAGATACAGAAGCATGCACAGAAGTGCAGAGGCCTGGCTAAGCCCACTGTAGGAAGCAAGCACAGAGAAGACAAAGCATACAGTGCTAGGAAAGCATTGGAGGGTGTGACCAGATTAGTGGGAATAACGAAGCAGGAAGCGGCAATTGGCGGAAGAAGATGGACAGAAGCAAGACCTCCCGCGACGCCCAGGGAGTGGCCAAAGAAGCCGTATTTAAAGAGAAGCAAAGCATGATTTAGTTAGTTCATGTTCGTATCGAATTTAGTTTTTCGAATCCGTTTTATTTGCAAGAGCTGCATCTTTTTATATGAAAGCAGTTAAACCGAGTCTGTTTTGATTATTTGCAAGCCGAACACGCATTGTCCCCTTATTCATTATTGACGACCAAGCTGCCGTCGATTGTCATTTTGTATCGCCCTCGCTCCGTGTCCCGCGCCGTTTTAACCACCGTCCGTTTTTAGGATAAAGTAAAGTACTTCTCAAACTGGTCGTTACACATTTTGTGGTTGGCTTTGCCAAGTTTCTGATCAATATGATGACATACATTTTGGGGTCACTTCGAAGGGAATGAGAGACGGGTTCGCCGAACATCTCCACATCATCTGAAACACATACAATGCTATTTAAACAGTGCGCACCGCGGAAGTCGTTTACAGATAGTGAGAGCAGATAGTGACGTTGAAATTGTTGCGTAAAAACTACGCTCAACATGAAACATACTGTGAAAACAACTCAGATCGACCGGTTTTTGAGATGCACTCAGCAGCACCGTTTTTTTTCCTCGAAGATTTTTTCCACATGAGACCCGGATCCAAAATTTTTTTCCTCATTTTCCAAATATTTACCACATTTTTAAAAACGTTTATAATGCGACTACGGATGCTTTTCATGCATTTAGTAGCATACCCAAGCATTTTGATGTTTTTAGAGTTTACAAGAAGACTTTTTGGATACCTATAAAGATTTAAGCTATAAGGCATACCTGTACTTGGGGGAGGTTGGGGGGGACCCCCCCCCAACTTGGCCAACCCAGTATCCAAAATCATTCCCCCAAACCCCCCCCCCCCCCCAGTTTGGAAAAAATTGAAAAATTTTTTTAAAAAGTGTATGTTTTTTGGCCTTTTTTGGGAAAAATTTCGACTTATTTCTACCCCCCCCCCCCCCCAAAATTTCGGATTTACCTCCCCCAGGAGCGCCTCAACAAATCTGGCCTTGATGACCTTGAATTTAGACGTACGTGTATCGACCTATCTTACATGTTCTTAATTTTGAAATTTAAAGTTATTCCACCCGACTTATTTTTCACTTTGAGTCCATTCAATTATCGCGCGTCTAACTTATTTAAATTTTATAAATCGAAATATAACTCTAACGCTTTAAAACATGATTTTTGCTCGCGAAATATTGATGTTTGGAATTCCCTACCCAATGATATCATTCATTCGAACAATATGCCCTGTTTTCGGTCTAAATTGAGTCGTTTTTTAAAGCTCAATTCGCACGTGCTTTTGTCACGTCCATGAGCTTTTCTGTATTAGTCGCATTTATTCTTGTATTTATTCGCATTTAATAAATTTCTTTCTTTCTTTCTTTTTTCAGAGTGAGAAACCCGAGAAAATGAGGAAAAAATTAAGAAAATTCTTGTTAGGTTATTCAAAGTGAGCTGATGAAGAATATATCGGTGTTCTTCAAGAGAAGTGAAAGCTTTTTAACGACAGAGTTTTCATGAATTTATCCGCTATGAACATTTTTGTGGTTTCGATTACGATTATCCAATTCTATTTAATTCTCAGTCCGGCGCAGAGCACTGGAAAAATTTTTGGATTTTCAGTTTGTAAAACGCTAGAAAATGAACCTTCACAACGTTGAGAAACAAATTAAAATCAGGCAGAAGAAGAGTAATTTGTACCCCGTTCTGTTCTGGCGGGGTTTTTGTACCCACAAATTTCCGAGTTTTTATATTCTAAAACACTGGAAAATAAATCTCTCCAATAGATATTCATGAACAGAAGTTCTAAAATGACAGTCTAGAATGCACCGTTTTTTTTCCTCGAAAATTTTTTCCACATGAGAACCGGACCCAAAATTTTTTTCCTCATTTTCCAAAAATTTTCCTCATTTTTAAAAACGTTTATAATGTGGCTATGGATGCTTTTTTTATGCATTTTAGGAGCATACCCAAGCATTTCGTTGTATTTGGAGTCAGAAACCTTCAAAAATGAGGAAAAAATTGAGAAAATTCTGGTTACGTTAGTTAAAAATGAGCTCATGAAGAATATATTAATGTTGTACAGAAGCAGGTGAAGCATGTTAACGATAGAGTTCTCTGGAATTTATCCACTCTATATTGACATTTCTGTGGTTCCGATTAGAATCATCTAATTTTATTTAGTTTTTGGTTCGGCGCGGAGCGCCAGAAAAATTTTTTGATTTTCACTTTCTAAAACGCTGGAAAATGAATCTTCACAACGTTGAGAAATAAATTAAAATCAAACTGATGAACTGTAATTTGTTTCAAATTCCGGCGCCAAGCGCCGGAAAAATTTTCGGGTTTTTATATTCTAAAACGCTGGAAAATAAATCTCTCCAACAGATATTCATGAACATATCGCAGTCTAGTAGTGTCTTCGATCTCCATCTTCAATAAAGGCAAAAGTTCAGGTTGCAAACGTTTAAAAAATTCCAAGTATCGAGAGAAAAAATTGAGAGAATCGATGAAAAATCTCAATTTTGGGCGACATATGGAACCAGGGTTTTTTTGCACAGGCCAGGTTGCAATGTGCAACTTGGGGAAAAATTTTGGTTGCACAGATAAATTTTTAGTTGCTCACTCTAAAATCGATAAATTTGCTTAAATTTATCGGAAAAACCATCGAAAACTGTTTTCTTGACATTTCATTCGATCCGCGTCGCTTTTAGGCCTTTATAACCCAATTTTTTGAGTTTTGGAGACCAAATGAAAAAGTTAATATGACTAGAGTAGAGTAATTATAGTTCGGCGCGTTTTTTTCGGGGTTTCAATATTCTGGAACGCTGGAAAATGAATCTTTTCACCTTTTATTTCCCAGACAGAAGGTTTGATTTTCGGTGAATTTAATGAATTTTCAGTGGGACAAACTCAAATCCAAAAACTAGGCCAGCGGCTTTCAAGCGCCAAAAATTTCTAGCATTGTCTTACACTCAAAATGTTTTAATCACATGAAAGTCAAAATTCAAATTTTTTGTGAAGATCGCAAACAATTTTGGGAAAATTATCGTAAAAAATGTTGGTTTTCATCAACTTCGTCAAGAAACAATACAGGATCAAACATTTAACCATAATATATGATGATAATTAGAACCTTGAGCACTAACTAGAATGACCTTTTCTAACCGCGTACTAGAATAATATAGAAAATTATAAATTAATTGAAATTTTTTTTTCCATTTTAGAACGCATAAAAATGCATCTCCGGACAGAAAACCCAATAACTTTACCAAAAGAGCAGTCAGGCCTCAAGTTGCACTGTGCAACTTGGCAGAAAAAAATTTGGTTGCATAGCCCGAAATTTGGTTGCGGTGTGCAAAATAAACCCTGTGATAAACTGTTAACGATTAGAAAATGAAACGAGCTAACTTGATTGATGGAAACTGTTGAGAATTAATTAGTAAGTCGGAGTAGATATGCTAACGGCCGCGCCTGATAGGAAATAGTTAAGATTATACCCATGACCGGCGCGAAGCGCCGGAAAATTTTGAGATTTTGACCCTTTTAAGTCCACCAGAACGCATCTTTTCGGTTTTGAATTCCCCAAAATTTTTTCCTCAATGAGAACCATACCCAAACTTTTTTCCTCATTTCGAAATTTTTTTCCTCAAAAGACCCCATTTGAGGAAAAAAACGGTGCTAGAATGATGTCTTCAATTTTCATCTTCACTAAACGCAAAATTTCGGGTTGCAAACGTTTAAAAAATTCCAAGCATCGAGAGAAAAAATTGAGAGAATTGATGAAAAATCTCAATTTTGGGCGACATAATGGACTGTTAACGATTAGAAAATGAAACGAGCTAACTTGATTAAAGAAACTGTTGAGCATTAAATAGTAAGTCGAAGTAGATATGCTAATGGTCGCGCCTGTATTATTACACCCATGACCGGCGCGAAGCGCCGGAAAATTTTGTGATTTTTACTTTTTCAAGTCCACCAAAACGTATCTTTTAGGTTTTGAATTCCCCAAATTTTTTTCCACAATGAGAACCATACCCAAAATTTTTTTCCTCATTTCGAAATTTTTTTCCTCAAAAGACCCCATTTGAGGAAAAAACGGTGGCACTTAGTGGTTTTTTGTGCCAAAACATGGTTTTTGGCACAAAAAATTTTGGCTTAATTTCATATGTCGGTTCCCGGCCTTCAACCTAATTATTGTATACGATTTGTTTGTTTATTTTTGAGTAGGGATTTCTGTGACTAGTGGGTAGACATTTATTTTTCCTTTAAAATTTTCTTTAGGCTTAGGCTCTTCCAAATGAAGTTGTTAGTTGAAATAGTATCAAGGGTCTTAAAGGAATTTGGTGTTTGTACTTTCTGGTAAAATTGTGTAGTGGTAAACGCATCAAGTCCATAGGCTGGTGGACCAGGTTTGATTATAGGATTTTTGTGTAGTGACAAGGAGTATGTGAGATGTGTGCAGATTTTATGCAAATGGTTCCTGAACAGTGTTTTTTTGTGCCAAAACATGGTTTTTAGCACAAATAAATTTGGAATGGCACAAAAAATTTTGAGCGTTTGTGTCAATTGGCACAAAATTTTCGGCTGGTCAAACATTAAATTTCCTTGATTTTTAGACGTTTTAGGGGCTGAAAACGCAAAAATTTTTCGGCGCTTCGCGCCGAGTCAATCAATAATATTTCCTATTCGTATAGTTGACCCGAACGCAAACGATTTCTCTTCGAACAGTGTATTAGTATTGTTGCAGCAAACTTTATAGGCTGTCAAATTACTGATGAATGAAAAGGAATTCTGAATATTCTCTGTTCATTCAGTCAGATTCAGATTTAAAACTAAAATTCTTACTTTTTGTGTTTGACTGATTCAAATAAAAAAATTGTTATCGTTGGTAATGATACTATGTTTCGACCGAAAATTTACACAATTTTTGACTTTATTTTCTCGAGTCTTTACATTGTTGTTAAATATCTATATATTCATAGTCGAAAATTGAATCAATCTGAACTTCTTGTACAATTCTAGAGTTTACTTAAATTTTCTCAGCATTCCATTTCTTTATGAGTTGTCGTTAACAATTTTCTTGCACCGTTTTTCTTCTCTCGCGGACATGATTAGCTGAAAAATAGGTTGGGCACGATTTTTACAAAAGATTTATGCGTTAAACTAAACATTAACTTTTTATCAAACTTATAGCTTAAGAATTTTCCGCAGTTTTCAGTATGCTTCTAGTAGAAAAAAATTTTGTGCCATTGGCACAAATTTTTTTGGCCTTTTGTGCCAATTGGCACAAATGTCGTTGCACAAAAAAACGCTGTTCCTGAATGCCACGAGCGCCTGGATTTTCGAACTGATCTGGATAGTTGGCATCTCGAGGAGTCCGAAAATGCCAGTTTGGACCATAATTTGGATTTTGGATGGGAACCGACTTGTAAAAAGATTCCAAAAATTTGGAATGGCACAAAAAATTTTGGGCGTTTGTGCCAATTGGCATAAAATTTTTCGCTAGACAAACTAAATTTCCTTGATTTTTAGACGTTTTAAGGGCTGAAAATGATGAAAATTTTCGCCGCTTCGCGCCGAGAGTCCATGAATACTTATAATATTTCCTAATCGCATATTTGACCCGAACGCGAACGATTTCTCTTCGAACAATGTATTAGTATCGTTGCAGCATATTCTCTGTTAATTTAGTCGGATTCGGATTCAAAACTGAAATTCTTACTTTTTGTGTATATACTACAAAAAGTGATGTCTTATATTTGGGTGCAAAAAACCCATCGTATACACTTTGTTACCAACATCTCCCATCAAACGCATGTTATGTCAAAGATTTGGAAATTCTTATATCTCCTAATATGAAGTTTAAAGAACACTATAGATACTTTGTAAAAAATGCATATAATAGGTCAACTTTAATTTTCAAGTCTTTCGTCTCCCGTGAGAAAAATACTCTAGCAAAGGCTTTCGTTACTTATGTACGTCCAATATTAGAATACTGTAGTTCAGTATGGAATCCGCAGTTTTTAGCGGACGTACGTTATATCGAAAATGTTCAACGTAGATTTACCAGAAAGAGTTTTGGTCATGAATCTGGTTTGTCCTATGAAGATAGACTTCAAAGGCTAGGTCTACACAAGCTTGATATTCGTATAGATTAGAATCTGTCCTCTGTACCATGTACAACATAATCCACAAAAAAACAATTCTAAATCCTGATGATTTTTTCTGTATAAACAACAACAATACGCGTCGTAATCATGATCTAAGATTGACGATAAAGTCATTTCATACCACTGCTTGCCAGTTTGATTTTTTTTAACCGTTATATTAATGTCTGGAACTCTTCATCTTTCGATATTGTTAATGCTCCCAGTTTGCACACTTTCAAAGAAAAAATTAAACTTCTAAACTTTGATAATCGAATTGGGGGGGGGGGTGCATGTAAGTTGTTACTTTTCAAGTAACCTTTGCACCCTATTGCTGCATGATTTATCCATTTCTTAAAATATTTACATTTCTTGCGAGTCGATTTACTAATCTTTTTATTTATATGACATTATATTATTTATTTCACTTTGCATTTCTCTTTCGTTTTGTTTTGTGTAACAGCAATAAATATTTTTCATTTCATGTGTGTTTGATTGATTCAAATAGAAAAATCGATATCGTTGGTTGGTGATCGTGATGGTACAATGTTTCGACCGAAAATTTACACAATTTTCGACTTTATTATTTCTAGTCTTTACATTGTTGTTAAATAACACAGATATTCGTAGTCGAAAATTGAATCAATTTGAACTTTCCTTAGCGCCGAAAGCAAGAATGGTTCATATGCAGTCTATGATTTTCCATCTTGGCTAAGCACAGATATGTCAGCCGTCGAATTTGTGTGAAATCTAGGTTATCCGCGCTTTGGTTTTTTGTTTCTGTTACTATGAATTTGGATAAATTCTTATCATAATCTGACTCAAAAATTGGAATTTTTTATTTTTCTCCATTCTTGATAAATTACTGACTTCTGAAGCATGAATGAGATCAGACAAACTCAAAAATGCACAAATTAAGCACATTCTGTGCGGAAAAAACAGTGGTTTGTATTCTGACAACTATGCCTGATTTTTCAATTTTCAATTGTTCTTCTTTTTTTCTCACTATTCAATCTGTAGAAATAAAATAATTCCACTTCTTATGTTAATTTTTATTCTATGTCGACTTCCACTGAACGTAAATGTGGTGAATATTGCTTTGTAAAATCGTGGCTATGTTTTTTACATCATACATATTTTTTACATTTACATCACAGTGCAGACTGAAAAATATATTTACATCACAGTGCAAACTGAAAAAATAATTTTTTGTGTATGATTCTGACTATTGTCATAATTTTTTGAACAGTGAGCTCTTCAATTTTTCAGTTTAGTGCAAAGCAAAGAGAAGTGGATGGAATGTAAGCTGGTGCGTAAAAGTTGGTGGGAGGGATGCAAAAGTGGACTAAGTTTTGTGCAATAAAGGCTTTCACAAAATTATTTAAAGAAGTCAAATCATATGCATTTTATAATAATTTTGTAATAAATTTTTACCTGTCAAAAAAAAATTTTTAATTAGCAATAAGATCTAATGAGAATAATTGTACATATAGGCAGGCCTGTAATCAGGAATTTTTTTCGGAGGGGCGCACACATTTTTTGGAAGCCAATATCTCACTCAATTTACTGTAAAATTAACATTTCTGACTTGACTTTTTCTTGAACAAAAAACCAAAGGTACCTTTGTTTTTTTAACACTTGAAACGTTTCGGGAGAGCCAAGTCCCCCTGCCTATAGGCCTGCGTATAGTTACTATGTAATGTTCATTACAGGCCATTTAAGTTACAAAATAAAAGCTTTAATTATGAATTGAAAAATTGAATGAAAAAACAGCACGCTTCCATGCGATTGCATAAAATGTTTTTAATACAGTTTTATGTTGAATTTATTCTTCCAAAACATACAACTTGTAAAAAATTGCATTAGCCGGTTTTTTCAACTTTTGGCCGGTTTTCAAAACATTTTTTCCAAACTGACAACGCTGGTTGTCATCAGTGTTGCCAGAAGGTCATTTTTATTATGGAATATGAATACGATGATCATGTCGCTCGCATGTATACGAATTGGGATGGATTGGGCACTCCACACCATACCCGAAATTCGGTGACGTTGGAGGAACCCTCCTCCAACTCGGTTGGACCTAGTGTCCAAATATTGGGACCCTCCCTCAACTCAAAAAAATTGGGCAAAAATGACATTTTTTAAACCTTTCTTGCAAAATTTTCGGGATTTTTCAAAATTTTTGGCTGTTCTTCGACTGTTTTGGGACCACCTTAAGATTTTTGGGAAAATTTTGGCCTTTTTCTGACTATTTTATGGGTGACCAAAGTTCGAGAAAATCTCCCTCGTTTGGGTTTGAAAAAAATCATTCTTTGTGAAACGGATGTAGAGTAATCTGATTATCCTGCATGTAAAACAAAGGTATTTCCGTGGTCTTTTTGGGTAAGGGGTTTTCGACTATTGGGGATTCGATGGATGTGGTCACTTTACACAAAAAATACTCCCAGGTGTAAACAGGCGTATTCTCGTTATTTTTTGGAGGGAGGAGTTTTTGACCGCGGGGAACTCAATAGATGCGGTCACTTTACACAAAAAATTATCCCGGCTGTAAACAAGCGTATTTTTGTGATTTTTTGTTAATAGGGGTTTTCGACGGCGGGGAATTCAATGGATGCAGTCACTTTACACAAAAAAAATTATCCCGGTCGTAAACAAGCGTATTTTCAAGATTTTGCGGTGGAAGGGGTGCGAGAATTCAATGGATGCGTTCACTTTACACAAGAAGATTATCACGGCTGTGAACAAGCGTATTTTTGTGATTTTTTTAGAAGCATAGGTTTTCGCCTGCGGCGAATTTAACGGATGCGGTCACTTAACACAAAAAAATTATGCCGGGTGTAAACAAGCATATTCTCTTGATTTTTTGATGGAAGGAGTGATCGACCGCAGGGATTTCAATAGATGCGGTCACTTTACACAAAAAAAATTTGGGTGTAAACAAGTGTATTTTCGTGATTTTTGTCGGCAGGAGCTTCCGACTGCGGGGAATTCAATACATGCGGTCACTTTACACACAAAAATAATCCCGGGTGTAAATAAGTATATTTTCGTGATTTTTTGGTGGAAGGGGTTATCGAACAGTTATTGTGCGTGTAAAACAAAGATATTTCCGTCGTTTTTTTGGGGAAGGGCATTTCGACAATTGGGAATTCAATGGAGACGGTCACGGTCACTTTACACAAAAAAATTATGCAGGGTGTAAACAAGCGTATTTTCGTGAATTCTTGGTGAAAGGGGGTTTCGACCGCAGTGATTTCAATGGATGCGGTCACTTGACACAAAAAAAATGTCCTGTGTGTAAACAACGGTATTTCTGTGATATTTTGAGCTCAGGGTACTTGAGCATGGGGAATTCAACAGATCATTCTGTTTACAACGTGTTTTACTATGCAGTTTACACATCTTTTAGTTTTACCGAAATAGAGAATTTTTAGTCTTAAGATTGTTTTTTATTGTTTCTTTGATGTGAAGATGACCGAATTTAAAACTTCATTGTGCTTCTATGAAGTTTCTCTTGCATGGTCGACGCCCACTAAAAAGAGATAGACCAGTTTATCAGAAAATTCCCCGATGGGGCAGAAAAAAGAAGAATATACTTGCTTGGATAGTTGCCAAGCTAGAAAAAGGATTGAACTAGTTCTTGAGAACTTGAGTTCAAATTTTAAAAATCCACTTTTTTAGTATAGGATTTTTATTCTTTCTCATTAAAAAATTTTTCATGTCGGTGGAAAAGTATATTCTGCAGCTGGGTGCATCAGCAAACCTACATACCATTGATGTACATAGGGTGGGGGAGTAAATCCTTCCATTGCGACTCTGGATACACCCAGCTGACCTCTGGAAAAACTCGATTGGCTACCCCTGAACTTATTCAAAATCTAAAAACACACTAAAAAACAGGTTTTTTTGACAAGAATTAGTAAAAATTCAAATATTTTTGGAAAATCCATTTTTTGCTTTTTAACTCTCCCTCTCGAAAATTGTTCCCATGCATTATTACGTTCAGCCATACATGTGCGGCTCTGAAACTTGGTGGAAGGGTGGTTACGGAACAGTTGGATTCTTGTTTTTTGAGACAAAAATCCCAAAAACTTAACTAAAATTTTTTTCATACAGGAAAAGCCTTCCAATTTCAAAACTCTGGGTCCCCTACATCACCCCGCACATGTATGCTTCCAACTGTACTGAGCTTTATTGGATGAGGAAAAAACCTAAAATAAAAAAACAAGATTGACTTGAAACATCGCTTTACAAATATGGCATAATGTGACGTGCAGTTCAATGCAGAGGTTGATCAAGAAGGACTGTAATACATTAAGATTTCAGGGCATAGAACAGACAAATTTGGCCCATCACATTAACAGAGATAGAGATGAGTAATTAGCGAATAGTCTTTCCTATGTGGGTGCCTTTGTTTCATGTAGAATCAAAGATGCATCCGTTTAGAGACATAAGTTTGGCTATGATATTTGTGTCAGAGTAGCATGTGCATGACTGAATTAAAAACTTTTAAAGGCATTTTTGTTTGCTTTATCTTGTTGCCCTGTTTGCATTTACTCATGTTACCCAGGTATTTTGCATACTCAACCTGAGGACTTGAAAATTGGAGTATACAAGTGTTTTACCCATACAATATTTTGTTAGAAATTCGAGCAAACAAGTCACCCGAATACCCTATTTTTGAAATTGACCTGGGTAGGTAACCCAGGTACCCAAACTGGAAACTCAGTATGAAACACGGCTGAGCATCAGCAATTTAATCCAGACGTTCAGATTATTCGCAGATTGGGTTGGTGCAACTAATCATGGGTTTTTTGTAGTGCTTAATGACGCCTTCTCAATCGCTGGCATAAGTTGGGAAAAACAATTTGACTATAATATGCCAGTCACTCACTATTTTCCAGCTAAAGTAGGGGCATATATTCGGATCAGTGCGGACATACAATACTATATTTCTATGGGTTTACCATTTCTCCACATTTGAGTGAAGTCACCCATTAGCTTGCATGTAGTTGATACATTGTTATGGGGGACAAAATGCACGAAGCTGCAGAATATACTTTTCCACAGACATAAAAAATTTTTTAATGGGAAAGAATAAAAATCCAATATTACAAAAGTAGATTTTTCAAATTTAAACTCGAGTTCTCAAAAACTAGTTCAATCCTTTTTCTAGCTTTGCAACTATCCAAACAAGTATATTCTTCTTTTTTTCTGCCCCATCGGAGCATTTTCTAATAAACTGGTTTTAATCTACCTGGTATCAAATGGAATAGAAATGAATATTTCAATGAAAATTCAATTGTTCTATAAACCATTAAATGAAACTTCAAATGACATCAGGCATGATTTCTCAAAGGGGAATTACTCAGTGCTTGAGGCTGCTTTGGTTGAATATGATTGGCACACAACTTTTTCAGGATGCGCTAATGTAGAAGATTTCTACATCTTATTCATGAATATTTTAAAAGATCTGATGAAGACTTATATCCTATTGAAAAAAAGATAACAACGTTTTCTTATCCTCCCTCTACCCAAAGACTAAAATCAAGGAAATGATCTCTATGGAAACGGCTCAGGAAAGACTCATCTCTGAAACTTCTGCTCAACTTTCGAATTTCTTCAGGAATAGATAAATTTTATGTTGAAAGAGAAGTCAGATTATTGAATGAAGGCTCAGACGTCAAAAACTTTTTTTAGCTCCAAATTGAAGTTTAAATCAGTTATACCCGATATTATTTACGGAGATCATGTCTTCAGTGAGGATTGCAGCAAAGCTTTGAACAAATTTTTTTCAGTTCCATTTTTTCTAAAGATGACAAATGTATTCTAAACATGGAGAAAACTGCAGCAGATAAAAACTCAAGGTTGTATTTGTCCAATAGCTGTGTTAAGGGCATTGAGCAAATTAAAGCCATCATTATCTGTAGGTCCAGATGGTTTGTGTGCATTCTTTCTCAAAAAATTAAAGCATGTTTTACAGATTCTGCTGTCCATCATTTTTGAAGTTTCTTATAGAACTGGCAAGTTACGTCCAATTTGGCTGCGAGTTCAAAACGAGAGTTTTGAAAAAATGTCGGCCAAGCCAAAGTATAACTTCGACATTTTAGGAGCTTTTGTATTGAAAAATCAACATCAGAATGATGACGATAGTTCTGAACATCTTCATTAGATTTCGTCTTACACTAGTGCAGCTAGCCGAATTTCCAAAAATGCAACGCTATATAATATTTTGCTTCAGATCGTTTATTTAACATTCTTTTCATTAAAATTTATGGCTTTTATGAAATTTGCTAATTTTGAATTTTGGTCTCACTATAAGCGGTTCGAAAAACGCATATGTTTTAATATGCACAAAAACGCACGGATATTATGCATATTATGCACCTGTAACTATTTTTGAGCGAATAAATTGGTATGTGTGAGTAGAATTGGGGAAGATTCTTGGCGTCGTCCCTTATTTGAGGTAAGCATCGTAGTGAATGTTACCTACGTTGATACGAACGTTTTTTCCATTTTCTGTTGTCATCAAGATACAAGACTAGATAGCATAATCTGCAGAATACTCACCATTTTCCATTGTCTATTAAGCTTTATTTCAATGCCTTTTCAAACTGTATAAGGATGGGAACGGGAACCATGATTCCACTGCCCTGTTTAAAGATGTCTTGGTATCTAAATTTCTGAAATCAGGAAATCTCACTGAAATAGCTTTTATCCAGGGTTCTTTTAGCACAAGTCCCACTGTCCTAGTAGCCACCCGCTAACTTTCCTTAACTTGTATTACCTTTTCTTGGCGCGAATGTTCATTAGCGCAAGCTCAACTTTATTAGCGCTGCGCTAAAAAACCTTTCTTATCACACCAACGGTTCACTTAATCGAGTTTTGGTGACTAAGTTATAGTGCCTTCTCTCCTGCGAAAAATCGTAATCAAGCCTTTGTTTGATTTTTGTTAAAAAATATAGGACTGAAATAATTTTATCGTACATATTCTTATGTTTTGTGTCCAATAATTCCTCAGCTTCAATTTTTGTTTAGATTTTATTGACGGAAAAAATGTGATTTGGAGTCGTTCATTCGTTTCTTTATTGTCAAATGTATCATGCCGTTGTTATCGTACTAAACAGTACTATAGTTTGAAATTTTCGGTTGAAAAAGCAGTTTAAAGAATTTGAGATTTTGACTTAATGAAGTAAAAATCAAAATGAATATACGCCTCCATTCAGCCGATAATAAACACACTAGAGACGAAAAGTTCTTCGGATACGCCCTACCTTGTTGTGAGGTATTTTAACAGATTGCCCAATGATTGTGTCGAAATAATCGAAAACTATTTTTTTGGCCCAATTTTTTGTTTCACTTTTGCAAAATTTATGCATTCTTTTTCTTGCTCAGGTCTATGGTTCGTTCGACCTAGTTTTTCTTTGAATTTTTTATGCGGTAACTCCAACCACATGGAAAAAATTTTCATGACGTCATCGAATAGTATGCTCTTACATTGTTTCTTTATATATCCATTCAGTTTTTAACGTTCTCTTCTCTGCTGTTTGCAGTTTTAACCTATGTCTTTTTTATAATTTTTTATCGTTTGGATGATGATAATAATTTTGCCTAGCAAGCGTTAATATCATAACAATATATTATGTTTTAATTTTTATTTAGGCTCTAAATGAAAGAAGCATGCCTGATTCTGTTGATTATTCGACAGCTTTAACTCAGTTGGTCAAGCGAGCCGATCCTTCAGATCTGCGTGAAATTTTTGGACGTTACGCTTCTATAACGGATTATAAAAATGGTGGAAAGTTTATGACACCCGAAGATTTCGTGCGGAAATATCTGGGTTTATGTATGGAAGAAAATTTTAATAAAGAAGCCGTTAAATTGATTGCCAGCGCTGCCGATACGTCCAAAGATGGTTTGATAAGTTTCGACGAGTTTCAGGTGAATTAAAATTTTTCGATTGATCTACTCTACTTTGAATTAAAATTTCGACACTACTAAAAATCGTTAATTTTTTACTTGTCAAACCTTTTAGATTTTTACTATTGCATTATTTGATTTTTCTACGTACTAAGAGGCGCTTTCAACTTCACGTCGGTAAATCGGTTCTCTCTAATTTAGTTTTCCTATATTTCAAACAATATTCGATTTTTAAGCATTGAATGCTACGCGGAGAATTGATACCTTCTATCTATGAATGAAAAAAAGCGTCTTTCCCATGTGATTTTATTACCTTTTCTTTTTCATTCAGGCTTTCGAAAATATTTTACGTAGTCCGGACGCTTTGTATCAGACAGCATTCGAAATTTTCGATACAAATGCGTCAAAAACGGTAACTTTCGACGAATTTCAACGTATAATACGTTTAACTCAGCCTGTGATAGAAGCCAATTTCGACTTTGATTGCCAATTCATTAAGTCTTATTTCGGTGCGGACAAAAAACGTGCAATAACCTATTTCGACTTTTGTCAATTATTGCATGATTTTTACGAAGAACAAGGCGTTCAGGCTTTCAAAAAATTTGATAAGTAAGCAAACTGAGTGTTTGAAGTTATTGAAAATCATAATTCACCCAGTATCATTTGATCGCTGTCTATCATGAAGTTTAGTTTCATGTCACAACCATTTTTTTACATCTTTTTAGATCTAATCTCGGTTTTATTAAAGCTAACAATTTTCAAGAAATTATGACGACGGTCAAAAGTCACATGCTGACAACCTTTGTAAGGGAAAATTTAATTTCGGCCACATCCTTGTCGGGCGCTGGCGCCAGCGACGTCACTTTCCCGTATTATTTAGCATTCAATAGTTTATTGGCCAAATTAGAATTATTCAAAAGGATATATTTGCTAATCGCAAAAGGAAATTTGCAAATAGAAGTAAGAATGATGAAATTTAGTTATGTTTCAGCGTGCTATGTTTGCACCTGTTTTTTAATATCTAAATTTCCTCTCTCCATTTGTTATTGCGTATCTCTTATAATAAGTGCAATATTTTTGAACATTTGTCTTATCGAAGTTAAATTAAAGCATTTTTAAACATCATCAGATCGAGTGATTGCGAACTCAGAAATGAATATTAAGCTAATAGAGTTAGTAAATTGAAAGTTAATGAAATGATTATGGAAGTCGAGAAGAACAAATATTTTCGGACATCAGGATCGGATTCTGGATTTGATATTCTTTCCCAGTATACATGTGAAACTATATGTATGGGTTGCAGGTTATGGGTTTGGTTGAGGCACTTACTTAAAGATCAAAGATCAAAAAAACATCGGATTACTGTAGCCTGGTTTAAAGTTCAGTTGAGGATTCATTAAGACTTTGGAATGTAATGCATATATGACAAGACAATCGATTGGATGGTGACCTTAAACGTGATTATGGAAAGAATAAACCCCAATAGAAATAACCGACTATAATAGAAAATTGGATATGTACTTATAGAACGAATAATTGTAGAATATCATAAAAAATGTAGAACATGAACTAATATAATATGTAAATATACAAAGAATCTTTTTTGGGCTCTCACTCGTCATCATAGAGGACTTAACCGTCGATTTCTCATGTAATTCAAAGTCATTATGCTCTTGGATAGTTTGGTGGAAAATTTGTTCCACAGTACTTGTAGATTAGACTTCGATCAAACTCAAAAATTTCAAATTGTTCCTCAATTTTAATGAATTAACAGCTCTAAACAACAGCAGAAGTTTGAAAAAGCTTAAAAATACAAAGGCCCGGGGAAAAAACAGTGGTAACAGGAGAAAACCGCAGAGCAGAAACTTTTTTTTGGCTTTTCTGCACTGTGCAGAAACCCGGGTGCAGAAAAACGCGGGCTCACTGACAAATCTGACAGATATCCGACGGACGATTGTCCTATAGAACATACCCTTTATATCAGAATTCTGGGCAGAGTTTAGAGAGAGATTGTTGCTAGAAAGTTTCAATAATGTAAGGAGCATACATGCATGTGGGGGGGGGGTTAAAGATAAAATCGTCATAAAAATAGAAATGATACTATCGTTTGACAATTTTTCTAAACAAAGCATACTTGATTCCAAAGAAGTAACATTAAAACTTTAAAAAGTGCTATCTAAGCGAATAATTTCACATATCTGACTAATATAGGTTGAGGAATATGCTGCTCGAATGTTATGAGACCTCTCTATGACCTTTCTTTTTGTTATCAAGAACGAATAAAAATTTCCATTCTACCTCTTGTCCTGGCTGACCCCCAGCAGGATTTCTATGCTGTGCAGGAATGGTTAGGAGCTTTCGTAGGTGACGTTAAGGGAACGTTTAGTTCATCGAACTTTGGACCGTGATCCAAGGAAGAAGTGTTGTTGAAGAAAAGATTTCAATTTTCCAGAGCAAAAGTTAATTATCAGGGTAATTCTGGTTTGATCATGTAAAAAAGTTAGGTTCCGAGAATGTGTGAGAAGAATTTGAGGCATAGCTAGGCTTCTTTGAATTTTGAATTTGAATTTGAAATAGTTTTGATAGAAATTAAAAGTCATCATTATACATAAAAAGGAGGACATGATTTCTACAAAGAACCGTTTTATTGCTTGCAGTGAGGTTACGGTGTGAGTTCAGATTATTCCATAAAGCAATTGATGGGTCTTTGATGGGTCTCTGTCAAAACTTTTTTGTTGAAAGTATCAGTTCAATAAATATGAGATCGATTTTGACGTTGTCTCGTTATCATTTTAAGAAAACCATTTACTTTCCATTTACTTTTTTACTACTATATTTTCGTCATCGTTGATCGTTTTTGACGTTCAAAATTTTCTAAATAAGTTTGTTCCACATGATACAACTACTTTATTATGAACGTTTTTCTTGTTTTTGAGGACATTTATTTCAACTCGTGCTGATAAATTTTGCCAGGAATATGGGTTGCATTTTGGCGGAATTATCGCGGTAACCTCATCGGAAAGAGTGCGATTAGAATCCCCCGTGCGAAAATTGTCGACCATATGGCTGGCGGCCATATGATAACTCCTAACGGTTTCCATCCAAATGCCAATCATATGACTGTCCAAGCTGATCTTAAGAGATGAAAAATGTTAAATTTTTGACGAAAAATGGTCATTTCTGAACTGTTATGGTCAAAAACTCCAATTTTTTGGGGCTCTGCGCCATAATTTCGAATTTTTGTGAAATTTTTCTAGTGATACTTCGTCGTCGACCTTCTTGTCGGTACAGGTGCTTAGGCCCTTGCATCGGTGCTAGTGCTTATACGTACATATAGCATGTAACGCATAGGATGAATATGGAAAAAATTCAAAAACTATTTCTTCTCAAACAGTATCACGTACTGGAACGCTGCATCAAACACTGTTTACTTGAAAATCAAACTCAGGGAAATCCAGACAATTATAGCTACAAATTTAGTCAAATTTTTTGAAACATATGTGAATATTCACGCTGAATCAGACAACAGCATAGGTAGCATCGAGGGTTTAACACCCACCAGACGTCTAAAACACATTTACTTCCCCGAGAAAATTGGCGCACTCGGTCACTGTTTTTTTTGTACGAGTCTCTTAGTATATACGTGCACAAAGATCGATAACGTTTTTTACGAAAGATTCTTAGTTTGTACAACATAATAGTGGTAATTAACCACCCAGAAAAAATCATTGTACAATGTACCAAGACGCTAGAAAAAATTTTTACGGAGCCAAAAATTTTTGTTTCGCACAAAAAATCGTGCACTCGGTGGTCAAATTTCTCGAAAAGGGAAAAAACGTAGTAAATAAGTAATGCTAGATTCTATTTTGATACTGGAATCAAGTTGATCTGCGCCAAAAATGTTGATGCATAGGACAACAAAGTCGAAGCTGATCATCAAACAAGATGTAGTTTTGGATTTCTGATTTACATGAAAAATTTACTTTTACAGCGTAAATCATTGTTTTTACGATATCACGGCATAAAAATCTGGCGTGAGCCATCCATACTTTTTTCGCAAAACCATTTTTCAACCATTTTTCCGAATTTTAAGGTTAAAAAATGTCTATGACCCATGAAAGATCCCGCTAACCCCCCTAAATCAATGGAGTTCTGAGATCGGAAACGAATATTTCCTATCAAAGAAGTCAGCTTTCTTCAATCTCAAAAGCTGGGGCTGCAGCGATATGGTCGAAGGTTGGGGGGAGTTTCTTTTTTGTTTCTTACCCAAGAATTTCTCAACCCAGGGTCGAGCCCTACAGTTCTCGATCTCAAAGTTCCACATGCATTTAATACCGAAAAGTAACGTTTTTATAATTTCTTCAGTTACGAGCTTTCACGTCCTTTCAAACATTTTCACGTGAAAAGTTCTCATATTCGTCATTTTACAGTAGTGGCTGCCGAGTGGACTTTTCCAGATTAGAAAAAGGTATGGAAACTCGTAAGATCGTGTATTTTCTAGTTTTCGGCATGAGTGCGTCACCCATTTTTTTGTTGTCACATTTCTCACATTGCCTTCACATTTTTCAAATAAAGGAGTCTAGACAAAAATAATCTTCCCTGTTCTATTATTCGCATCACATAAAAAGCACATGTTGGACGTTTTTACCGCAAAATTTTTCCAAAGGTCGCCAAAATAAGAGCGGGGGGGAAGAAACGTCATTCTTTCTTACCATTGCATCATACCATTTGTACCCAAATGTTTTGTCAACACCAGTTTTTTCGACCTATATGAGAAGCGGGATATTCACGTTTGTTGCTCGTGTTTGTGTGGGTAATCTCTTGTCAAAACAAATCGCAGATAATGGACATATTCTAAGAGGTTGTGCATTGGTATCGCTTTTTCAGCGTCATTGCAGCTTACGTTTGTGATGAATCACGGATCAGGCTCAGGTCTCGACCTTTACGACATATGACAATTCTTTTCACTTCTACATATTCATGAGATACTATACATCAGTGGATTCTGTCATGTGTCATTGGTGATAGTGGATTTCATACAAAGTATTTTACTGTAATCAAAGATTTTAAAATCATCTTCAGATTTATTCTGATTGTATAGCCCATTTATGACTGAATTTTAGTAAATTTTAATTGTTCATCGAATTGTTTACACCAAAGTGGCAGAAGTTGGTAATTTTTTTTAACTGATACGGTCAAATACAAATGATACACTTTGTTCTGACTTGCTCCCTGTAAATATATCCATTTTTGGTATGAAAACTGAAGATGATTTATGCAAACGCATCATGTTAAGTGCGCCTACGTTCGATACAGCATGTTTTCATTAGTCCTGCTAGTAGTGACTCCACTCATCACTATTCTATTCTTTTAGACACGTTCTTTCCTTAACGATTTTCGTCACTAGAGATTCTTTTATCATCCTAGAAACCAAGCATATTTCCCTTTTTGTATCGTATTTTTGTATTTTTTTGTACATTTTCGTTTTAATTCAATCCGATCGATAAATGTAGGTATCTAATTTTAAGATCGCCAAAGAAGAATATTTATACGCGGCTCAACCTTACGCTCAGGTCACCCCTTTGGAAGTTGAGATCTTATTCCGGTTAGCCAATCTCGCTCATCCCAGTCGTAAAACGATGAATTTCAAAGATCTGGAAAATATCGATCCCGAACATTTGAAGCACGTGTCTTACGTTCGACGATTAACCAACGTTAAAGCCGTCAAAAATCCGTCAGAACGTGGCATTGGTACGCATTTATTGGAAAGTATGTATCGGTAAGTCTGGTTAAAAATTCATGGCATGTTACTAACTGTTCTGGTAGAATCATTTTCCAAAAATTAACTGCTGTATCACAGCTTACTTTTCACAGAATATTTGATTAAAAAGCGAAACTCATATCAAGAATCGACCTATTTCGTAAGCATTTGCAATATAACTGACCAGAGTGCCCCATAGGGAGGGGTATGAGGGAGGTTTTGCCACTACCTAAAGTCCTGAAAATTGATCACTGGTTGCCTAATTTTGAGCCAAAAATGAAATGCTTAGTGGACATTAAGCTTCACTACCCCCACAAATTTTCAACTTAACCCCACCTGAAAAATCTGACCTTGGGGACCTCTGACTATGGTAGTGTTCTATTCTGTTTCTGATAATGTTTCCAATGAATCCTTGAATAATTTAACTTGACTTGAACACCGCATTACTCAATTGTTGTATATTTCGGACTCCTTCAGTTTTCCAGAAATCGCTGTCTTGTATAAAAATTGTCGTGCGTTAGCATTTAGCAATTGACTCGTCGAGCCGACTAAAAATTGTTCGTCACAATATCAGTTATTCTCTTCAAAAATTTAATAAGCGTTTAAACCAAGTGCCGATTTAGGGGGGTGGGGGGCGGCCGCCTACCCCCCCCCCCCCTCCTCCGGAGCTTTTGCAATACGATTTTTTTCCTGTATACCTATAGGCAAATTGGAAAAATTTTGTTTTTTTTCAATTTTTTTGGAAAAATACTTAATTTTGAGCACCTCGCGCCGGTAATGATAATAATTTATAATATTCACCAAAATTAGGCTGAGGCATAGCCAAAAATAAGTTTAGTTTTATTTCCCAGTTATCCTTGATTGTTTTCACTAATCTGCTGTTTCTCATCTCAAATTAGAGTGAGTAAAACACGATACTTTTTTGAAAATATAGTGAGAATTGGATATGAATTTGCGAATTTTTCTGATTTTTCTTATATATTTATTCAATGCTATCATTTGTTGACTGAAAATCTAAACCGAGAATATTACAACTTATCTCTAGAATACTTTTTCCAACATTTCATAGCCTCTGTATTCCAAAAGTCTCTTATGCCATGCACCGGAAAAAAATAAACGTTCACGGTGTTTATGATTTAAAGTTCCTCTTCTCATTTACAAATCAGTGATCTCGAGTATATTCGGTTTGGATTTTGTTGGAAATTGAGATTTTCTACTGATGTTATGTTATCAATTATTTCTCTTGCTTTCAGTTTTAAGAACTTTGTGGACACACATTTTTTCATGGGGACATAATGAATACACAGTTTTCGACGGAAAATTTAAAGCTTGTATTTTATTGATAAGGGCATCGTATTTTTCCTCAAATGAGGTCCTATCCATTGTGAAAAAATTTTGAAAGTGCAGTTCAGTACCGGCAAGATGCATTTTGGTGATCTTTTAAAAGTCATAATTTTGACATTTTCCGGCGCGTCGGTATATTAGTCATTGTCTTGTATCAGCTACGGCCGTTAGTACTTTAACTTAATAATTGACCTTTAACAGTTCCTATCAATTGAATTATGTCAGATATTGAATTATATCAATTGAGATTTTCCATCAATCCAGTCAATGTTTTCTCTCGCTGGTTTGGAATTTTTTAAACGTTTTCAACGTGAACTTGCATTTATAAACCATAAAGATTGAAGACATCATTTATCTGTATTCAACAATGTTTGTTGCAAAGATTCATTTTTGCAGGGTTTTAGAGTATAAAAACCCGAAAATTTGTTCGGCGCTTCGAGCCAGACTAAGAAATAGATAAAATTCGATATCTCTAATCAGAATTACTGAAATACTTATACCGCTAAATTTATCAGAAATCTATCGTTAACGGGGCCGTGTGCAGGATTTTTTCTTGGGGGGCGGACTAAATTTTTTTCACTAAATAGCCTCAGAAAATGTCGATTTTACGCGATACACTGTGTGCATATTGCCTCAACGGGGGGGGGGGGGGCGGCCGCCCTCGCCGCCCCCCTTGTGCATGGCCCTGATCGTTAATATGCTTCCACCCATTTTAAACCAAATATGTCGTTCATCAGCTCAATATGACCGCCCTGGCTAGAATTTTCTCTATTTTTCCTCATTTTTGCAGGTTACTTGCTCCAAAAACATCAGAATGTTTGTGTATGCTCTTAGAATGCAGAGGACAGCATTCGTGGCCACATTATAAACGTTTTTAAAAATGTGGAAAATTTATGAAAAATGAGGAAAAAAATTTAGGTGTGGTTTCCTTGTAGAAAAAAGCTTCAGAGGAAAAACGGTGGATAAGGGTTGAAAAGACTCGTTTTCTAGCGTTCTAGGAAATCAATATCTGGAAATTGAATTAATTGAAATCTATAAATCTCTAGCTATAATCATAGAAATGCCAACAGCTACTTTTTTGCTCAATTATTTTAAAATAATATTGTTGAAAGGAAGGAATAACGTTAGAAGATTTTCTTGGTAATCTGCAATGTTCGCTCGTTTCGAATGATTTCAGCCTGGAAGGGAAGACAATTTTTGTGCGGAAAAAAATTCGGATCATGTGAAGTTCAAGTTATATTTTATATTTTTGTGATTTCCTGCCGAACCGTATGTCAAACGCGACTGAAAATTTGTACATATTCAATCAACTCTCAACATTTCTTCAAACCATAAAATCCTACAGTAAGAACTTTTTGAAACGACTTAAAGGCTGGTACTTATTTCATTTTTCTATTTACAAGAAAGAATTTTGTGAAATACAGACTACAGGACCTGATTAAAGTTTTTCTGCATTTTCGCTGCTTGCATACGTTTCGCTCTAGACACGCACGGCAAGAATTTTCCCGACGGGGTCCTTTGACATTTTATGTAGAGTCAGTGAGCAAAAACAAAAAGAAATATATTATTTAGAGTTCAGAGGGGTGTCGGACGAATATTTTCTGGCCATCCGGAGCTTTAGTAACCGGGTTATTTATATTTATATTTATAATAGTTTCGCAGTTCCACAACCAATTCCATAGATACTACCATTATACACAATCATGTTATCGTAAAATTTTTTTTTAGATTCAGCATGGGTGCCATGGCAGGCGCGTGCGGCGCCACAGCTGTCTATCCCATTGATCTAGTAAAAACAAGGATGCAAAATCAACGTAATATGACTATGGTCGGCGAAGTTATGTACAAAAATAGTTGGGATTGTTTTCGCAAAGTTATACGGCACGAAGGTTTCGTCGGATTGTACCGCGGCCTCGTACCCCAGCTTCTGGGCGTCGCGCCTGAAAAAGCCATCAAATTGGCGACCAACGATTTCGTACGCGATCGTTTCACGAGGCAGGGAAAAATTCCTTTGTGGGCCGAAATTTTGGCCGGCAGCTGCGGCGGTGCTTCTCAGGTAAGTTTTCTTGTAATATAATATTAAATTAACTTAGAATTTGAAAAGTGCCCGGATATTCTGAAATTCCTTTTTGTAAATTGTGAGCGAAGTTTTTTGGCAGTCGAAAAAGCCCTAAAGTGATCAGGCTCCCGGAAGCTTTGGTATTACTGCGTCTGGTTTACATCCATGTTATAACGTTATACACATTTGAGCATAGTGGGTTATATGAAGGGGATTAACGGGGCGGGGCTTAGGCTCAGGCTTGAGCTTGGGCTTGGCTTAGGTTCAGGCGTGGGCTTAAGCCTGCGCCCTAAGCCGAAGCCTCGCCCCATCAATCCCCTTTCAATAACCCACTATGCTCAAGTGTGTATAACGTTATAAGAGTGGTGTGAACTGGACGCAGTAATACCAACGCTTTTTGGTAGTAAAAAAATTGAATTAAAAAAAAGATTGTGTTTCGTAAAAAGATGAGCGGAAAAATTTGACATTCGTGATGCACGGTGTCAGCCAAACAAGGTTTCAGTATGTGAAAAAGTCTTGACTTATAACACCTACCGATTATTCGGTTCATAATGTAACGGGGTCTCTCGTTAATTCTCCCAAATTTCAGGGCAAGGGATCTTTGAAGGGAACAGTTTCGATTTTTTTCAAAAAAAAGTTGGAAAACTGTTCAAAAAGTCGTAAGTTCGTCTAAAAAACCGTAAAAAATGTAATCATTGCGCAAAGCGCCGAGAGCATTGACGTTTTTGACCATTTTTTGTTTAAAAATTGACATTTTTCATCAAAAAACTCCGTATTTTTCCGACCAAGAGTATGGAAGTTCCTATGACTACCACACTAGCCATATGATTGAATGATTCTGGAGTGTTCCTATAGCGCCCCCCCCCCCCCCAATTACATGTGTGATTCGGTCAGCCCAAAATTATTCATTTGAACAATGACTCGATATTCAAACATAAATGTAGAATGAGACGGTTTCATTTTAGTCGTCAAAATATGTAAACAGAATTCATAGAACAAAGGGAATCGTTGATATCTAGTAAACGTGAAGCTCGAAAACTTTTAGAGCAAAATTAACCAGAAGCTTTGAAGAGACAAAGACATCATTATGAACAGTAACAACATTGCGAGAAGTGAAATATAGTAAGTGAAATAATGCAAAAAATATTTGTCTAAAATACATTGGAGTACAAATAATAAAATAAATTTTCAGTAGTATAAAATTCAGGAAGTATAGCAATTAATGAGTAAAATCTTTAAAAAATCGTTGTTGAATCCCATGTTCTTTTTTCGATTTTAGGCCAGTTTAAACCTCTTGATCAATCTGCAGTTGGGATCAATTTTAGGTAATGTTCACAAACCCGGTGGAAATTGTGAAAATCCGTCTACAAACGGCAGGCGAAATACAAGCCGGTCCACGCGTTAGTCTGTCGACCATTTTCAAAGACTTAGGCCTTTTCGGCCTATACAAAGGCTCGAAAGCTTGTTTTTTACGCGACATACCCTTTTCGGCCATCTATTTCCCCGTCTACGCTCACGCTAAAACGTGGACGGCTGATGTAAATGGCCACAATAATCTGCCATCGTTATTTATAAGCGCTTTCATCGCCGGCGTACCGGCAGCGGGATTGGTCACTCCTGCCGACGTTATTAAAACTAGACTCCAAGTACGCAAATTTCATTTCTTTATCTCATCGTTATCTATGATATAATCCATTAAGTTAAAGGTCGCATTTATTATCATGTCTTAGCACTAATCGTTGCTCGAGGAAGTCGCTAAACTTGTCTATCTTATTAACTGCTTCATCATCGTATTTTAGCCTGGTTATGCTTAAAATTTTTCTTCGTTTAGGGAGCTACGTTAAAATGAGGAAAAGCTGTTTTTAGTGGCATTCACACTGGTATTTTAAAAGTTTTCTGTGATGTGGATATAACTTCGTGAAGACGTAACCCTCAATCGACACATTATTATCAATCTTGCTGTAAATTTCACATTTGAACTGAATATATTTCGGGTTTTGAACAAAAAATATCACGCACAGAACCGTTGTTCGTCAAACCGGATTGAGTGTACAATAGACTCACGGAATATTTTTTTATCATTATAATATTCTCCTGGTTTTGAATGATCTGTTCATCGTAATGTACAACTGAGAAAAAGTACTGTAAGATAGATAAAAATGAAAGGAAAAAAGTAACATTGTTCATGAAACCAGGAGTGGGTAATTTTTTCGCTTTCTCCGATTGTCCGTCGTCTCAGATATGGAGAAAAATATTCCGCCAAACATGATGGAGAATAGCGTTTAGTGCTAACCACGCCTGTTGCACCAAACAACATAATTTTAATTAGTCATGCATTTGGCCTTAAACATGCTTAATCTAAAACACGATGGTGAACACGACCTCAAGTTTACAGTGCGCGGAATGAAAAAATTTTGTGACAAAACGTGAATAAGGGGCGACACCAGTTTTGCTATAATTCGCCGAAATTGGAGTGGACATAAGTTGTGAATTTTCGTATTCCATTTCAACACAAAACAAAGCAATGTTGAGAAAAAATTCTGTCGTTAAAAATCGAAAAAATGTGAAGAAGCGTATCACATCAATATTGCTCAGAAACTTTTTTAATCGTGATTCGAAAAATCTATATTTGGGTTTTTTGAATCAGTTGTCTTTGTTTTTCATAAATTTTTTGATTTTCCAGGTCGCCGCTCGAGCCGGTCAAACAACTTACGACGGCCTCGTCGATTGTTATCGTAAAATATTACGCGAAGAAGGTTGGAAAGCGTTTTGGAAAGGCACGGCGGCGCGCGTTTTCCGCAGTAGCCCCCAATTCGGCGTCACTCTTATGGTCTACGAACTACTGCAACGCGTGTTTTACGTAGATTTCGGCGGCAATCGACCGGCCGGTTCGGAAGTAGCCGTACCGACGACCTTAACCGATCATTTATCACACAATCCGGATCACGCCGGCGGCTATCGTTTGGCAGCGGCAACGTTCGCCGGCGTTCAACATAAATTCGGATTGTTTTTCCCGAAATTCGAAGTCGAAGCATCTAACAGTCAACTGAGAAGTGCTGACAAAAGTTAAAAAAAACGTGTTTTTCATAGTTGGACGACTTTCGCCGCAGATCAAAGATGTGTATTTTTTGATTCCTCGATAGCCAAATGTATATTATTTTTTCACATCCAAAAATTTCTGCGCACGAATTTATTCCAAGAGTTTCCTGGTGGCGAATGTGAAAAAACTAGCATTTTGATTTCTGAACATTCGCAAATTTCAAGTTCAATGATTATTTTTCGCTTAAAATTTTTTATGTACGCTTCCACTGAATATAGGTACCGATCATAATATTGTTGTCTGCCCGCAGCCTTGTTTTTGTGCTTTCTTGATTTTTTACACGGGAATAATAGATTTCTGAGCTTACACTTTCATCGTTACTATGTATTTTTCACACTTTCTATCGTAGTCACTGTTTTCTAAGATTCTGTTCGGGAACGATCTTATATACATTTTATAAATTTGTTGCGCGTTTTGTTGATGTACGAATGGCAAAGTTGGTGTTTTATATTGTTTTTATGCAGCAAAAAGGAAAGGGTAAAATAAATGTTATGAAACTTTTGTAACTCATGTAAGAGGAATCAAATCCCGCGAGGTTGAGAACGGCACAGAACTAGATCACAAAAAGAGAATGCGGCAAAAGTGACGGAACCCAGGTGCGAAATATAGAAATTACTAGTAGTCAGGGTGGCATATATCTATTCTAATGTGATCTAAACTTTGCTCATTCACCTTTTGTCGGTAGGTTCAATTCAACATGGCATTTAGCAGTAAAAACTTTGTACTGTAGAAAAGATTGACTGAAGGGTAGAATAGTATCACTGTAACGTACCTGCTAACGCAGTACTGTAAATATATAGCATACTGTATGTGATAGTCATTTATTAAATATTATTTAATTTTCATAATTTATCGTCTCAAGGGTGTCTGGGATTCACACCCAAATATTCCTGTAAAATTATGTGAAGTACTTTATTTTGATCCTTCCACACCCCAGTAGCTGCTATTGACCCAATTAAGACGCCCAATTAAGTTGCACAAATGGCAGCTGGTCCCCTAGAACCTACACTAAACTACACATTCCACGGCTACCGTAATTCCTCATAAAAATCGTAAATAACACCTGCACACAGTAAAAAGTAAAAGCCCCACCAGACAGTAGTCTCAAGTAGGACGGTAGCGACGGCCCCACAAAACATGTGTACACAGAGAAACAGATACAGAAAGCATGCACAGAAGCACAGAGGTGTGGCTAAGCCCACCGTAGGAAGCAAGCAAGACACGAAAAGCATGCCGTACTAGAAAAGCATTAAAGGGTGTGACCAAATTAGCAAGAATAATAAAGCAGGAAGCGGCGATTGGCGGAAGAAGATGGACAGGAGCAAGACCTCCCGCAACGCCCAGGGAGTGGCCAGAAACGTCGTATTTAAAGAGAAGCAAAGCGTGATTTTATTTTTATTCGTAGTTCTCAGTTTTCGATTTTCCCGATCATTTAGTTTCATTCCCAAGCAGCCGTTTTTCGGAAGCAATTAAACCGGGTCGTTATTATATTTGCAAGCGAGCGCGCCGTTCATTTTTTGTGTAATTGACAATCAAGTGACTGTCAGCCATCCTTTTATATTATCATTGCTACCACGTCCCGCGTCCATTTGTCTACTGTAACGTCCTTTGCTTCTGGATCAAGTAAAGTGCTTCTCAAAACTGGTCCTTACATATTTTGGTGACCCTACTATACCGTTAACCACTGGAAGTCCCTGCCCCAATTAGGTGTATCCTTTATCGGGGCATCCCAAAGCATTAGATAATACAGTAGTAATCATTTCCTACAGTAAGACAGATATTCGTAGAAAGCAAACTGGAAATCCCCTCCAACAAAACATTAAGCGATACATTTGTACGAATACAGCATGCAGCAAAAATTGAAGCATTTAAGCAGAAATCCCAGTGTAAACCAAGAATGACCCACCAAATGCAAGATCATTTAAGAGAAATCATTAGAGAACAGATAAATGATTTATTTTCTGAACACTTTCGTACTCTGTGCACACAATTGAACCAGAATACAGTAAACCATACCCTAATTGATGATCTAAGAACAGCAAACATTCGTAATAACATGGCAAATAATTTTTACGCGAAACCTACAGTATTCACAGGCAGCATGACCCAACATTTTGGTGAATGGAATAAACAATTAGAACAATTCATGGCCCTCCAAGGCATGAAAGATACAGACATACACTTAAAGTTGGCATATTTAGAGATTCATTTAGGAGGAGCCCCGTTAGCAAAATTCAAAAGTTTAGCCAATTCCGAAAACCCTCCCAACACATACAAGCAGTATAATATCGCATTACAGGCCTTTTTCCCAGAAAATCGAGAAAATGAGCTAGATCAACAATTTTTACGTGAGAGAAAACAAAAATGATCAGAAACAGTAACTGAATTCTTGTTTGATTTAGAACACCTTGCAACCCTCGCCTACCCTAACTTTAACACAGACGCACGAGAAATGATCATAAAACCCTTTTTTGTAGAAGGCATGCAAAACAAAATCAGGAAAGCAATTAAGTTTAGACAGTTCATGACCCTAAAAGAAATGTCAGACGAAGCAGCTTACATTGAACAGCAAATCCTTAGAAATGAGCTAAAGTCCAACACCCTTCCATTTATACCCCCAAAACCCGAAGCCATCTTTTCCCTAACCAAAAATACAGACCAACAGGATCTTTTGCATCAATTAGAACAACAAGTAAAAGATTTACAGTTGCAGATCAAAATAAAATCTCAACCCCCACAACAGAGTAACTACAACAGTTTCAGTAACAACACTTTCAGCAGGAATAATGCTTACAGGAACATTACTACCCCTAGGCAACCCACATGCTTTCAGTGTGGACAACTTGGATATGTAGCTCGCAATTGTAAATCAGTAGGCACCCGAAAATCATGCGAAATTGTTTTGGTAATAATCACAGTACGCATGATTGTAAAACCGATGCATCCACTGCTCCCAAACAGGACATAGATCTGATAACTGACTTTCAAAACCCTACTCAAATTTTCAATGTTTTCTATGCAAGCAGAGGGGTCATACAAGCAGGTACTGTCCAAATCAACAAAGTCGTAATATTCAAAATTGCATTGAGTACAGGCAACCCCAACGCCTAATGGACATTGATGACCCTGCATTCTACTCAACATTACCCGCCATAACTAACAGCCCTTAGACTACTTTAGGAACTATAATGCCCACCACTCACAGCCATAGTCAAGAGGAATATGTCCTCGACCTGGATGTACCTGATTGGTGCGCCATGTCACCAACCCCCACGCCCGAAGCTGACAAAATCATAAAATCGCCACCCACTATCCTGGCAGACTACAAAATCCTGCGAAAACAGAACACCAAGTCGCCCACCGCCCCCGATACACCCTCAAAAAATGGCCTTAACCTCTTGTCCCTTTTACACGGCCTCACCCCCCCAACCCTATAGATTCCATCCCTGCCAAACACTATTACTGACCCCCACAAGTGAGCAAATCCAAACCCCATCCCATGACTCAACTCCTACAGTTTTACAGACTGTTCAGATTACAAACCGGCCACCCCCTCAACTCAAAATCGGAAAACACCAACAGCAGCCATGCCAAACCTGCCACAACAAAAAAACACAATGCCCTGCCGCCTCCAATAAGACATTGTTTTGGCCGATGTTTTGTATATTTCTTTGTATAATAATCCCCACATCATGTAGTGCCCAATTTCAGATCTGTGGAACTTCATTGGGGGGTCACTCGGTCAGCATACCAAAACTTGTATCATGCATGTCTCCTTCCACAGTAGACAAACTGGTACAGACATTCGGAAAAATCTATATCCCCTCCACTAAGCCACACATAACAGATGCATACAAATGCAGTGTTTGTAAACGCAAAATTTGTACTAATACAGGATTTTTTGGATCAAAAGGTATTGTCTTCGACCAAACCGAAATGCAAAATCTAACCCCGCATGTTTGTAAGGCAATCGTTATAGACAAAGAACACAACAGTCAAAAATTATACGAAACCCAACCAGGATTTTGGTCAACAAACAACTCCCTAAGCGTAGAATACACATGGTGTTGTACACACCACTGTACCTCGGTCACTAACGTCATCATAGAAATAGGACAAATAGCATCTTGGAATGGGAAATCTATGACAGGTACATTAGGTGACCTGGGGTCATGCAAACCGACATCAGGCCATTGTGTAACAGCCGACGGGTCCATTATCTGGAACGAGACAGCATTCAAAAACTTATGCCCTTTCGAATACAAAAATACACATCCCATAAAACTGACGCAAACCCACATGATAATAGAAGAACTGCAAGGTTTATTCTCCATTAAAACACACTCTTTTCAAACCCCAACTGCCCAGAAATCCAAGACAGTGTCTTCACGGAACAGGGCATTGTTTTGCAGTTAGACAAAAGCACCCCACATCCTAACACCTTTTTAACCCCAAAAATCAACGAAACCCATACTACACTCTACGATTTTGATGATTTTGAACCGATTAACGCAAAACTAAACTATCTAGCAGATAAAATCCAGGAATTCGAAATCCAAAATTTCAAAAACGTCTGGAGCAAATTATGCAGACACCAACAGCGTCACCTTGATCTAGTATGGCAAATTCTGCGCCTTGATGCAACCCTTGGGGCACATGCATTCCTACAACAAACTGACATAATAGCAGAATTCACAGAAGATGCCCTCACAGTCTGGCCCTGTAAGCAGGTAAACTCATCCAAAGTCTTTTACAACCATAAAATCACTGACACATGCTACAAACTTTTACCATTCTCGTCGAAACCGAACTCATGTTTTCGAACCCAGGAGGCAACAATTTGACCCCTTTCTCACAAACCATTGACTGCCATCACATGCATGTAGCCCTTTACAAACAGAATAATACATGGGTCAGCGAAACAGGATCCCCACATGTCACTGATCTATCTTTAGAAATTGTCTGGAACCAAAATTTTTCCATTTTCCATTTTAACAAACCTGCAATTTTTCATGATCAACTCGCAACTATTTCAACCAACCTACTCTTTTTGAAACAATACATTTACAAAACCCACACACTTAAACATGTCGTTAAAAAACTCCTTAATTACACCGCCCAAATGTCTCTCAACTCAGATAAAGTTTACAATATGATCTCAGGCAGTGGCCAAGCAATCGGAAATACCCTCTCTGGCGCCCGTCAAGGCATAGAACATGTAATAACCAGTACTACCCAAAGATCAAACAATTTACTCAAAGGACCCCTGCAAATCATTATCAATCTAGCTGTTATTACTCTAGTCATTTCAGGTGTCTTTTACTCTTTTCTCATTCTTCGAAAATATTTCTCTTCCCCAAAGCATCATCTCACAAATGAACATGCGTATGAAATACCATCACACAACAGACGTTTACATGAGACCATTCCCCCCTCATTCGGCCATGCTCTCTTGGAATTAGCTAATCGTTGTGGGGCACAAATGCAGCAGAAATACGTCCTTGTCGACATTGATACCCCCAGAACTCCCGCAATCAAACTCATTAATCTCTGGACCAAATAAGCCACCCCAGAATGTACCTGAGAAACATACCCCTCACATTCCAATCACACTTAACAGCAAGCCAACTACAAAAGGCATGATTGACACTGGTGCTGTATACTCACTCATTGATTCGCGAATCGCTCAAATGCTACAGCTAGACATGAAACCCCCGATAGTCCAAGCCAAAGCAGCAAATAACCTTCCGATTCACTTTGTACGAACCACTTTCGTTACAGTAACAGCCCAAACTATCCAGGAAACAATAATGGTCCATGTCCAAAAAGATTGCACAGCAGATGTTCTTCTAGGTAAAAACTTTCTCAGTCCATTTTCAGAATACACTATCAACAATCAGAAGTCCCAGGTCAAATTTGGCAATGTCATACTACCTTGTGATGGCCTTGAATATAGCCCCCTTTCGACCCATGGTGGAACCTACTTAGACGAAAAATTAGAATTACCACCCCATACAGTAACTAAATTTACTGTCCCCTTGCCCAAATCGTACCTACAAGTTAAACAGCTTGAATTTACTCCAAAACCCAAACAGAATACCAAAGTTCATTTTGCAGCTTGTGTCTCTGAAAACCAAAAATTTAGACACTAGTCGCATACACGTATCAGTCTTAAACACACAAGACACAATCCAAACTCTTTACCCTGGAACATGCATCGGTACAGTCTCATGTTACATCCCAAAACAAGATGCCCCCGCTAAACTAACCCCCTCGATGCAAAACCAGCCAAACCGTTTCGATACATTCACGTGGTTAAAAGAAAACATTAATTTAACCTCCAGTGACCTCACAGAAACAGAAAAAAACTCAACTTCTACGCGCCCTATCCAAGTATCCTACATTATATGCTAAATCCAAAATGGACGTAGGTAGAACGACCCTTGTTTCACATACAATTGACACCAATGGCTCCCAACCCGTACGTAGACACCTTTTTCCAACCTCCCCAAAAGAAAAGCCAATCATACAAGCATAAGTTGAGCAACTCGCAGCAGCAGGTGTCATAAGCCAGAGCACTTCTCCATGGTGCACCAACACAGTTTTAGTCCCCAAAAAAGATGGTGGCCATCGCTTATGCATTGATTTTAGAAGCCTCTATAAGGTAACCAAAAAAGATACCTACCCCTTGCCCCGCATGGATGAAATTCTAGACACCCTGCGTGGAATGAAGTATTTTACGTCCCTTGACCAATCCAATGCCTATTATTCCATTCCCATTGCACAAGCAGACAGAGAAAAAACTGCCTTTAGTTGCTCTGCCAGACAATATCAGTTTAACTATCTCCCCTTCGGTCTCACCAATGCTCCAGCCACATTCCAAAGGTTAATGGATGTTATCCTCTTGGGATTGCAATGGAACACATGCCTTGTCTATCTCGACGATGTTTTAGCTTTCACAGACTCCCATGCCCAAATGCTGGAACATTTAGACACTATTCTTGCCGGTTTCTCACAAGCAGGCCTTAAACTAAACATACAAAAATGCAAATTCTGCCAGCCCCAAGTCCAATACTCAGGCCAGGTCATTTCTCAGCAAGGCATTTCACCAGACCCCAATAAGGTACAGTCCATTTATGACATCCCCACCCCCAAAAGCTCCAAAGAAGTCAAGTCATACCTCTGCCTACCCTCTTATTATCGCAGATTCATCCCGAACTGCTCCCAAATTTCTAGCTCCCTCACAGCGTTACTCAGAAAGAATCCGGAATTTTTATGGGGGCCTGAACAACAAAACGCCTTCACTAAACTCAAAGAGTTGCTTATTCATGCCCCAATACTGCAGCATCCCGATTTCACCAAACCAATAATTTTGCAAACTGATGCCTCCAAACTTGGAATTGGCGCCATTCTCAGCCAACTAGACAATAAAGGTCAGGATCGCCCCATCGCTTTTGGGAGCCGCACATTGAAACCCGCAGAACGCAACTACCCAATAACTGAGTTGGAAACCCTTGCAGTAGTTGAGTTTATCAAGTATTTCCGCCCCTATCTTTTCCAGCAACATGTTATAGTCCACACTGACCATACTGCAGTTCAGGCAGTCTTACAGAAAGAAAACCCATCCCCTCGCATTGCCCTTGGGGATTAGCCCTCTCCGGTATTCAGCTAGACATTTGACCTAAGAAAGGCACTGCTAACCGCAATGCAGATGCTATTTCTCGTTTTCCCTCAGAGACAGCGAAGCAATCCTTTGATATTGAGCAACTAGAAACCCGCCCTGAGATATCAATCACCAATTCTGTTCTTGAGGCTGAAGCAACTGAACAAGAAAAGCAACAGAAAAATTTTGCTGAACTTCAATGCACTGATGCAACTGTCAAAAATATTTTAGCAAAAATCGCCAAAAAACATCAAATTCACAGTGCATCAAAACATCCTCTTTCGTATAGTCAACAAGCAGGCAAAACTATACACCTCCAAGTCACAAGTCCAGCATCTCATCGCCTCACATCATGACAGCAAATTCACAGGTCATTTCGCTGCCCGGAAAACTCTACACTTGCTCAGGCAAAAATATTTTTGGCCCCAAATGAGCTGTGATATCAAATGGTATTGCAAAACTTGCCACCCATGCCAGACACAAAAAGCCCTCTGGTACAGAATACATGCGAATCTGGTACTAATTCAGCCGACTGGCCCATTTGATAGAGTCAGTGTTGATTGCATGCGGCGGTTACCCCTAACTGAAGACGGCAACTCATTCATTGTTGTCTTCGTCAATTATTTCACCAAGTATGTGGAGGCATTTCCGATCCCTGATATCACTGCAGCCACTATTGCCCAATTATTTGTAACCAAAATTGTTTGCCATCATGGTTACCCAAAAATCATCCATTGTGATTGTAGCTCTGATTTTGTATCCGATCTCTTTTCATGGATCAATAGTTTATGCAATACTCAAAAAATTCATACCACCCCATACCATCCCATTGCCAATGGGGAAGTTGAGCATTGCAACCAGACACTAGCCACCGGTATCTGCATGTACATCAATTCAAATCACACTGATTGGGATACTTATCTCCCCTATGCCGTTTTTTCGATTAACATTCATAAGAATGATAGCACTTTATATCCCCCATTTGAATTGCTCCACAGTAGACAGGCTAATCTTCCATCAGACGCAGCCTTAAATTTTTTCCCCATGTCCTACATGGTTGATTTAAACGATTATGCCCTTCGTGTAAAATCTCACTTTACAGAAGCACTCTCAACCATACAGAAAAACTTGCAAAAAGCCCAAGATCACTATACCCTTCAGTATAACAAACATGCTCAGAACATCCATTACAAGGCGGGTGATCTCATTCTCTACAAAAATCATTCGTGTAAACAAGGGCTGACTCCCAAATTCCTCCCTCATCAAAATGGGCCCTATACAGTTACAAATTTCATGTACCCCAATGTTACACTCAAACACCCCCACAAGAATATCACATTTACGGTACATGTAAATGAGACAACCCCTTTCTACCCTCGAGAAACACCTATCGAAACTATCCCCACCCCTCCTTGCCCTCGAAACCCTTGAATGAGGACGTTCAACTCGGGAAGGAGGGAAATGTAACCTACCTGCTAACACAGTACTGTAAATATATAGCATACTGTATCTGATAGTCATTTATTAAATATTATTTCATTTTCATAATTTATCATCTCAAGGATGTCTGGCATTCACACCCAAATATTCCTGTAAAATTACGTGAAGTACTTTATTTTGATCCTTCCACACCCCGGTAGCAGCTATTGACCCAATTAAGACGCCCCAATTAAGTTTCACAAATGGCAGCTGGTCCCCTAGAACCTACACTAAACTACACATTCCATGGCTACCGTAATTCCTCATAAAAATCGTAAACAACACCTGCACACAGTAAAAAGTAAAAGCCCCCCCAGACAGTAGTCTCAAGTAGGACCATAGCGACGGCCCCACAAAACATGTGTACACAGAGAAACAGATACAGAAATCATGCACAGAAGCACAGAGGTGTGGCTAAGCCCACCGTAGGAAGCAAGCAAGACACGAAAAGCATGCCGTACTAGAAAAGCATTAAAGGGCGTGACCAAATTAGCAAGAATAATAAAGCAGGAAGCAGCGATTGGCGGAAGAAGATGGACAGAAGCAAGACCTCCCGCAACGCCCAGGGAGTGGCCAAAAACGTCGTATTTAAAGAGAAGCAAAGCGTGATTTTATTTTTATTCATAGTTCTCAGTTTTCGATTTTCGCGATCGTTTAGTTTCATTTGCAAGCAGCCGTTTTTTCGAAAGCAATTAAACGGAGTCGTTATTATATTTTCAAGTGAGCGCGCGGTTCATTTTTTGTGTAATCGATTATCAAGCAACCATCGACCATCCTTTTATATTATCGTTGCTACCACGTCCCGCGTCCCTTTATCCACCGTAACGTCCGTTGCTTCCGGATCAAGTAAAGTGCTTCTCAAAACTGGTCGTTACATCATGCTTACTGGGAAGGGTGTCGAAGATTCGGCGCTGTCTGGGAAACTGAACTTTTTTAATCAATTTATTGAAACCAAATATTCTTGAAAGCATTTTTGTAGGTCGAAAAAATTCATCAATTGTTTGAGTTTCGTTTTGACACTTTTTCCGGCTTAGGTTTAAGGAGCAGTAAACTCAAAAAATCAATACATTTTTTGGGTTATCAAATTGATGATAATTTTCACTTCGCAATATGCTTGCTTATTGACAATTTTCACCTGTCCTGTTTGCCGTTCACAGACGATAATGTTTTCTTTTAATACAGTAATAAGCATTCTAGTTTTTCTCCATCGAATATTTCATAGGATTGTTGCATTTCCCGTTTCAAAATGAATAGACTGTATGTTCATATCTTAGTCATCTGAAAATGTTGTAAACTGTTCCAAATTTTGCATCTGAAACATTCAAATGTCCGCTGCACACTATTGCGCTGTTCTCTGCACGTCTATAAAGAACTAAGTAAGATTACAGCAAACGCGACAAACAAAACAGATGCAATAAGTCGCAGAATCTGATATTTCGAAATATTTTTCATACATCAGGACACAAAATGTCCAAGTCAATTACAAAAGTGATGCATACTATACTCCATTTATTTTGAAATAATCGCTGCAAGGTTCGGAGTTTGGACAAACGCAGCCTTATTGCTAGAGATCAGGAAATCAAATTCAATAATCTTGAAACGGTTGAGTGACCATCAAACAGCGCGTATCATGAAGAAAAAATTTATTGAATGGAGTCAACGAGCCTTTCGTAATTCTGAATAAGCGTTCGGCTGCGACATCGCTGCATCGATCATTTCGAAATGAATGAAGCATAACAATAAAAATTATTCTTCGTAGCAAACCAATAAGTGCCATCGAAAGTACGAGAATAATAACCATGAAAAAGATTCCGGTCGTAAAATTCTAATTTTGCCAACTCCCGACGGGAGCATAATGTGATTCGAAAAAATGAAATATCTTTGGCATTACTTGATTGAAATAGTTCTCTGTTCTTAGAGTAAATATGTATGTGAACCATACGCCACATCGTTCGTCCGAATGAAAAATTTTCATTTCTTGGAATGGCATTCATCATCGTTTCTTCCTCTTTTTATCTTCAAAATTTTAGACGTTTTTGTTGAAAAGAATAATCAGTTTCATATAGCTCTCATCTGGGCCTAAATGTCTTTCCTTTATACATACATCTTCCTCTACGTTAATAATGCTCGCCACATTTTTAAAAGTTGAGGTGTTTTATGTACACGCTGCTACCATTTTGATTTTAGGTATTACAATTGGAATCTGCATCTTTATGTTCGTCGACGGCAATAGAGAAAGCTTGTCTCTCGAAATCTTGGGCACTAACTGTCGATTTTTGGCGCATGCGACGTTGATCCAAGAAATGGATGGTGTAAAAAGCTCATACTTCCAAAGGCAGGCAAGCTAGAAACATTCTTTTCCATCAGAAGTACAATTTACTGTGATTACTGTTTTCATGATTCCTGACTGATAAGTATGGAACTTCACTTATTTACAGTAGACTACCGCATCAAAATATGCTATTAGCAAAGTCCTGTTCGTTCTAACAACTTTGTTACTGCATACGATGTTCGGTCACATACGCAAAATGCTCTCAGGAAAAGTGTTCTCAGTAAGGCCCTCTGAATGTCAGAAATGTTATGATCATTTTTGCGATTACTGTAGTCTGTTTTTTATGATGCTTGTAAATTGAGAAATGACAGATATGAGTGCTGCAGCGAACCGATGAATGTAAGTTCAACACAGTAGCTTATTACTGTAATCAGTATGGAGAATTTTCTCGTCCACGGTCGGAAAAAAATGAACTTACAGTTTTCTCTAGGTCAAAATCTCACAATGAAAAAATATCTCCAGTAATCCGTAGGTAGTAGATGACCGTGTATCGTAAGCCAAAGTATAATTTTTACAAACTGTAGACCTAACTGCTGCAGTCAATCTGAGAAAAAATACGACCTCGTACGCGGGACAAAGGCTGTTTTTCATTTCCATAAGTATCTTTTTTCTTTCTGAGGCTCATTTAGAAAAAAGTGGAGCATAATAATTTCATGCGCCGCCGACGGCTGCCGTTTAAAAGTAGACGGCCTATAGTTGAAACTTGCAGGATATTCGCTAATTTCAAGCTCATAGCAGTATGATAGAGAAAATCCTTTCATTGTTTTCCATTCCATGAAAAGTGCATACCAAATTGAACCTACTTTTTGATAGTCGCTGCGTCCGTCCTTTTAAATTAAATGGACTATAGCTGAGTTTGCTAGAAATTTGCAGCTCTACATGACGGTAGCAGAATACAAAAATATGAACTGGTGTTGGCCATCCAGTTTCATTTTTCAGAAGTATCCCAGGACATGCGCATTCAATGTCATTATTAGATTTCAGTCACAGTCAGCAGATCAGAAAGCGGAGTCAAATAGGATGAAATCAGCTTTTTCTCTGCATCGAAAACTCTCATAGTTTTCACAGAAAAAGAGTGATAATTTCGTGAAATTTCTTGGAAGTCAAATCAATTTTAAATTTCTACCGTGAAATTCGTTTTTTCACAGGTTTTATGAATCTTCGGTCGTAAATTATGGTTTTTTGGATGACTGGTGTTAGATCATTTGATTTCAACTTCTTTGGAAACGATGCGGCAGGTTACGACGCCAAAAAATCTGTCACAACATCCGAAATGGACATGCGAGAAGTTTTGAGCCTTTTGAAGTAAAAATTTTTTAATATTACGGGTATAAAGTTTGGAATGAATAGAAGAATTCATGCAATTTCGTTTGTAACCGCTATTCAAGAATGCCTCAGCTGAACATTAAATTAGGATCGTTTGGATACAGTCACCGTGTGATTCTATACCTCATGGCTTTTAAGCCCCACGATTTTGACCTTGTCTTTGATATTAGTTAGCCACCGAGTCAATCTGGCTATCATGAACACAGAATCATACAGATGAGGCATTATAAGGCATCGGATATGTTTGCCCCTCGGGGGGGGGGTAATTAGAATTTACAATCAAGAGAACTGGTACTCGATCTTGTTCCTGAGATATTGATTATACAGCTCAAATAATTTGTGTCGACAATGTAGGATGAAATGATGCAGTGGCTTGGCGAAGAATCATTTGCGAAAAAATGTTTTTTGCTCCAGAGTCATGTAGTTCTCTAGATCAATCATAGTAGTAATAACACCTAGTAAAATATCTTTTTCGTCGCACTGGACGCAAAGGAACCATTTTACGTTAGATTCATGAACGAATAAGTCAGTAAACTAGAGTGATGTTGATTTACTTTTTGAAGCCGTAATTTTGGTGTACGATACGTATATTAATAAAATTTTGAATATGCGAATATCGACTATATTTCATTCATTTTTCGAAATGACCAATGCTGTGACCCCATGAAAGTAAGTTCAATACGAAAAAAGGTAGTAAGCTTATTACTGTAATCAGTGAAAAAGATTTCGTCAGTGAGCTACAAACAGAGCAGCTTATAACTTCCTTCAATAACCAATAACTTAACTAAGTGATCAAAACTCCTCGGGTAGCACTTTGTTAAGGGAGCAGTTCCGCTTAAACCGACAGTGGATAAGTATAGTATGTTTTCAATGATTTAGCTTTTTCCATTCTCATAAATAAATTTAGCGTATTTCTACAGTATAAAGTCGGCGCATGAAATTAAACGTACTTTTATGGTTTTCGCCGCGTTCCTATTGTTTTAAATTAAATTGACTGTAAGGAATACGTTCCAACATATCAGCATTGATCGTTGATGATACTATATAAAGATTCAAGATCGACCATGCTCCCACAAAACTCATAAATTAAATTTCGCAAACTTCATAATGGCATAGTTGAACACTGGGTTCTTCAAACAAAACAGGGGAAAACATAACAGCAATAAAATAATTACTAAAACGACTTGTGGCTGCAGACTTCAATTCCTATTTCAAATTTTGTTAAAAGTAACGATTGAACAGTGTGAAATTCCTATACTAAATTTATTTTTAAAACAGCATCGGAATGCAAAAAATAAAAACTAATCTGAAGGCTGGTGATGCATTGCAAGTCAACATTTTCTATTTTCAAGTACTAGTCTTAATTGTTATAGTCAATTTGAGATAAAAAGGTGGCCGTGTACACGGGTAATTTATTGCTTGCATGACCATCTACTTTCTTTCCAAGGCCGTACTTTTTATAAAAAACGTCGGCTTTTTAGCCGGCAAGCAGACGACTTATCAAATTTTTTATATAAGCTTCCATGTTGTAGCTTTTTATGGGGCGCCTCGATTGGTAAACCCTGCATGCAACCTCGTTTTCTGTACTCTATTTTTTCTAAGTGAGACTTGGAATGCAAGAAGATGCTTGGTGGAAATAGCAACATACATTAGCTGGCGTGTATTTTTGTAAATTGACTGTAGCACATAGGGAAACAACTTGAGTGAGGACAGACGTCACATGTACTGTGGAATTTTCGTCAGAAAAATCATTCCTCTACGTTTCGAGTCCAAGTTTTAAATAAATGGGATATATATATTGTTTTTTGATAAAATTATGATAGATTGAGAATAAAAAATATACGTCAAAATTTTTGTCTTCAAAATTTTAAGTTTCACTCCATTTGCGTATAATTCAGAAATGCTGGATAACATTTAAGCACAAAAATAGTTGTGTAGCCGTGTTTTTGCGACATCATTCTTCCATAGAACTCTTTGTTTCCCCTTACTACCACGACAGATCCTGATATCTCAATTTTCATGTCCAAAATTTTTGAGCAATGAAATCCCCATTGTATGTAGCTGACTCATGACGCAACCGGCATATTTCGAACCCTCTTGAAAAGGGCTGTCTGAAAATGCCATGAAAAGTACACAAGTAAAATTACAGGAAGAACGCCAAGGCAAAAACTTTTTCGAGAGCATAGCAAAAACTTGGGTAAAAAAATCACGGCTTTTCAAGGGTAAGCGCATGGTGTTAAAATTTTCCGAAAGCGCATTAAAGCACAGATACAAAAATCATGGGCATAAAAGAGTGAGTGGGGCAGTCTGTATCTCAAATGGAATTCCGCAATCATTGCCAAATTCGTAATCTATCGTACTTCCACAAAGGCCAAGTAATTCTCCGGCCCCTATTAGCTTCCGAAATTTTTTATTGAATACCGACGTGTTTCGTTAGTTTTGAATTTTTTCTCTCATACTTTAATTTGAGTCTTCTTCCACATCGACTCCCATTTTGGAGGGAGATTCTTTATTCCATACGTTCAAAAATATGTAGCATTTGCTAAATGTTATACTTACATCATGCCATATTTTTTGTTCTCTGAAAAAATATTACCACTAATAAGCTTTCAAAAGACCTCATTTCATTGAGTAAGCCGAGGTTGTTAGCTGATAAGCTTTTCATAGGTCTCCGAACTAAGTTAACTTATATAACACACACAGACGTATGTCCCATTTCTCGCCAAAGAGGCATTTGTGTGCTTACACATCCATATTGGGCTACCTCGAAATTTCCCCCTTTCTCTTTCTTCGCAATATTCTATTAGTCGTTGTTAGAATTCTATCTATTGTGAAAAACAGTGATGAAAATTTACTTATTATAATTCAATATATTTATAAATCACATTTTTAACATCTTGTCACCCAAGTATCGTATTTTTTGCTCAAATTCAAAATTTGGGAGCAAAAATTTTGAGCGACTGTGGAATGAGCAACACTCCCAACAGTAAATTATGGCACGCACGTCAAAGCGTAGGCGATTTTTCCGAAGACGAAAGTCGTCGGGATTCCCATTTGAGCGTTGCGTCGACCGTTTCGTCGCTCATGGTGCCGACGGCGGTGGTTGGTGGCGGCATCGGCGTTGTGGGCGGGGCTTTGGGCTACAGTGTCGGCGGCCAACAGCAAAGTGGCAACCCGAGACGCGGCAGTATTTTCGATTTGTTGTTTTTGTTGCGAAAATCGTCGACCAGCCGCAAGAATAAAGATAAGAAAACGACGAAGGAAGAGATGGCCAAGACAAAGTATAGGGAACGCCAAATGAGTGTCGGATAACATTAGGAACCACACATCTGCGTGGGGATGGGGTTTGATTATATCCATAAGTTTTCGTGTGATACTGATCGGAAAATATTAGAAAAATATCAAGTTTGTAGATCGAATTGACATACAAGGACATTTCTCCAACTATATCTAAACCACGCTTTCTGATAGAATCGACTGATAGGGTGTCTTAAATCTTGGTAAAAAGTTTTTTTGGAATGGAATGAAATCAAACAAATCATCAATCGGTGCATCTCGTTGAGACTTATACAAAAACATTAAGCATCTGGACAATGTATGATTTAAGAACAAATTCAATTGCCATTACTGCCTTAATTGACACAAAAACTCATGATATTCCTTTCCTTGTGATTTTAGTGAGGCGCGAGAAAAACGGTTGACATTTTTCATTGACGAATTCAGTACTTGTCATAAGAATTTACCATAAAGCATGATAAGATGGCCGTTGTAGAGAGTTTCTGAAAAATGACATGTACCGAGACCTTCTGCTAACTCATGGTGTCGGACGATCGCATCCGTCCCTATCACAGTATTAATCGGTTTCCTTTTTAGTCTATAAAAATCAATTTTGGTTAGAAATATCGTGTAGAAATTTTTCTCTTCATGCATAAAGCTTCTACTTTTATGCATGTCATTTTACATTTTGTTTGTGATACAGACAGTCTATTAGCTTTCTCGTTTCGTGTTTTGACCTCCTCTGGGTAAACAGCGTGGTCAACCTTTTTTAACGTTCCTTTATAAACTACTTGACACCAAATAAAGAAGAAAATTATGCTATTAACATTTCAGGTTAAAATAATGTCTTGAACATCAGTATGAAAGCCGTCTTCTGTAGAGCGTAGTTACTAAAGTTCATCAATTTGGCTTTTGTTTTGACTCTGCCACAATAATACATGTTCAGCACACAATTTTCTCACTAAAAATCGTGAAAATGTAGTTCGCAGCATCCGAAGTTTATAATTTTGTTTTTCAGACCATATGAGCGTCGTCATGATTTTTTTAGCTCTAGAAACTACACAAAATATTTTGAGGAGCACTTATTTTTGCAAGTTATTCAAGCGTTGTAGGTATTATGAAAGTTCGGTTGATTTCACACCTTGAACGAGTTATTAGGATGCAATGTCCGAGTCGGCCCTACTCAAAATTTTTCAACCATGGATGGAATGTGTTTGTCTAAAAAAGAATCTAAATCCTATCGTATCTTCGGATCAGTCTGATATATCCAATAGGTATTCACCAAGTTGGCAGTGTTTCACGAACTTTCCAATGTGGACTCAATTTTATGACCTATTGATTAAAACCGATTTATTATTCAATACTGTAAGAAAATTCTACAAGTTTTAGAGAAGCACGAATGTTCACCATTACTTTGAATAAAATGATTCATCGTCCGTTCTCCTGTATGTCAGAACAGAGATGTGAAGCCATCAGACTGAGTTGAGCTTATTTGATGTGAAATCCCACTTGTACGATTGGCTGAATATTACGTGATGTATTTTGATATAAAACGGCGATAAATAGATATTGTGGATAGTTATTCAGTTGGTTAGAGTATGAATATTGTTTTTTAAAGATGAGCTTGTCTCTTCTGAAGAACCGTAGTTTTATTTAAAACATTTACTTATTCAAATTCCATAGTAGTAATCCAATCCGCAGTACCACACCTGTGTTTTTGCACATTCATTGACTCTGCATGACATGCAGTGAGAAAGACACTTGATGAATTGTGCATACGTGCTGCTGACCGTTGGATATCACCTCATTGCTTGGGTTTAGTTTGTTTTCGATTTTTAAATAGTTCATTTTTTCAAATACTCTCTGTGATACAAAAAATTTTTTGATAAATATTGTATGGAGTTTAATAAGCGGAGCTCACTGCTCTTGTTGGCCATGATATTTGTAAATTTCAAAAAGTTAGAAAAAAAGTAGATACCATGTTCAGACTTCTAAATAAAGTTGAAGTTAACATTATTTCATCATTTTGATATAGATATAATCCTACGTAAGATCATTTTATTTCTGAACTTAAACTTTACAGTTATGGAACAAAAAATGTGCATTATCCAGATTTTACAAGGTCCTTCTACGTAAATCGTGTGCCTTCTATTGTCTTCGTAGTTTGTCATTTACATACTATACACATTGAGTGAAGTATGATATCAACATATTCATGGCTCCCAGGCTATATTTTTGCATCCTTACCATTCATCTTTATTCTCCGATACCTCTTTTTTAATCCCCTTCGACTCTGTCACCAACAATAGTAATAATTTACTCCCACCAACCTTTATGTTTCTTCGCAGCTGCACCAATTTTCACAATTTTATTCTTGAGGTTTTTCCCCAAGAGACGCGTTCCAGCGAAAGATTTTTGAAAAATAGTCCAACCTTTCTATCATTCCCGAGATATAGAAAAAGAATAACCTTCGGCGATTTTTTTTTGTGGAAATGTAGCCAAAATGACGATATTTCATAGTATTCCAGTCATTTTCTAACCATCATATGTGCTGCATTTGACTTTGTTCTTTACAAGTACTACTCCTATCCGCGTGACCTGTAGGATAGAGCATGGAACAACAATGATATGAGCAAATTCATTACGAGCCAAAAAAAGGCGACCTGTGCGGACTTTCATAGCTTTCGAATGGATGGTGCTTTTTAATGCAGTTTGCCGCCGTCGATAGATAAAATATCTGGCACAAAAACTGTAAAATTTCAGCCAGATTGTTCAAATACGACTGACTAGACTAAACGTCGATTTTTTGCAAATAAAAAACGTCACAAAAATCAACATGTTTTATAGCAGGAAACAGCTGAAAACTAAAAAATAGCTGTTCAATGTGTCCTCCTTTCTGTTTCACCATAAATTTTAATCGTTTTTCAAACTGGTCAGTTGATTCTCGTCGCAACCTAACCTCGTCCAACAAATTTCAAAACAAATTGGCGAAAATTTTGCCAATATTGGAACAAGAAACTGATAACTTATAATTACGTGTGAATTACAGATCTGGTTGATTTTTAGTGTATTTTTGTGTGTAAACAACTTCACAAAAAATTTTCACAATAGGACTAATTTTACTTTGATTTCATAACTTTCAATTTTTAAAAAACGACCACATTTACTAAATTTCTGTTCAGGTGAAAACCATAAAAACTATAGTCTGTTTTTTATAAAATGCCTCCAAATAGAAAAGTGACACAAATCAGTAACGAGGTTACAATCGTTTACATAGAGCTCTTACTGTAAAATTTTTCACTCGAAAAATTGTTAAAGGTTAGGGCAGTATGCTCACAAATTTCCAGTCCTATATGATGTATTGTTTTTCAGTAAATCGTGAAAATCTGAAATACTACTTGCTTTCCACTTTCACTACTTAGAAGCTTTCCAAGAAAAACAGACTATAGAAGCATGAAACTTGGCTCTAACAACAAAGACAAGCAGGGAATTCTAATGCAGCATTCCGCATTAAAAAAGCTTCATCCATTCGAAAGTTATGAAAGTTAGCACCAGTCGCCTTTTTTTGCCTCACCCTGTATATCTTGGTAACAATGCACTCTAATACTAAAGCAGACCAAGTGATTCAGTCCATGAGGAATAAGTGGTGTGTTAGTATGTATCTGTCATGCAAGCAGTGAACTGATCGACAGGTTTTTGATTTTATTGTCCTTTTTATCAGTGAAGGGGATTCGTTCCTCAATGAAGCGACGGAAAAAGACGAGGAGGAAAGGCCTATGAACAAGCAACAACTGTTGGCTAAAATTCGAGAGAAAAAAGAGGTCATAGAAAAATTGCGTTGCCAGCCATGGCCGATGAGGCGAAAAAGACGAACTTTAAAGTTAAGAATTCATCAGTTTTTGATCAATGTATAAGTAAATTTTGCTTGCAGACTTGCTCAAAAATATCTTCAACGTTATGAACCAGAAGTTTCCAGGACACATGCTTTTATGGAGGCGCTGAGAACGGTAAGATTCGCTTGACGATGCACTTCTAAGTAGTCCATGTATATCAAATGAGCCTCGGAAAACGAAATCCATAAAAACCGGTAGACAGACAATAAACTTGTATCGTAAGCCGAATGAGATAGACATGGTGTCAGCAAGATTGACGCAGAATTACTTGAAACAAAAAAGTTGTAACTCGTATCACGAGAATCGTGAAAAAAATCCTTTGCATTTCCCGATAAAGCAAACTTTTTTATCTATGGTATATATCGTCTGCAAAAAAAAACTGCAATTCAAAAACGGAAATATGCATATATTTGCAGCTAAGCAACTTTTTATCATTATGTGATAATATCAGACTTTGATCACCATCCTGTAGAATAAAAACCTACGAGTGTGCTTGGCTAACACAGAAACATTACTTCGTTACCCAGATTGCGAATCGCTTGATTTTTATTTAATTATAGTTGATCGACTTTTTTAGAAGTGGAAGCATATAAAATGGCAGTTGTTGGACTTTAGTGCATATTTGATTCCATGGGAGTCGAAAATTAAAGGAATCGAGAGTAAGATTGTTGTTATAGTACACCAAGGGCAATCAATGCACGCTTTTTCGATTATAAATATGTGAAAAGAACCCATTTCAATGTTCTAATTGATAATTTGCAAGAATCTTTATTCAAATGTAATCTATGTCTAAAATTTTAAAATCAATCCGCAGGTCGTTTCGGTTCAGTTGTTTCGTCGTACTTTATTTTTCTGCGATGGATATTAGCACTAAATTTTGTCATTTCCATGATTTTATTGACATTCATCGTCATTCCAGAGGTAAATTTGTATAGAAGTGAAATTGCACGGTATCATAATCACATAATGCCAGCGGTTGTGGGAGGAATTCGTTATTTCTTACACTTAGGTGTACACGTCAAGAAAAGAGGTTTTTCTCAAGAATGTTTGCGGGACATTTTTTTAATTTCAGGTTTTAGCCGACAAATTAACTGAACGCATGTCTGATCCGGATAAGGCCGAACTTTACAGGCATAGGAAAACATTGTCGGAAGCTAAAGCTAATAGATCGGATCAGTTACAAGTGATTTGGGATTTCCAGGTAAACACTGTTGCATTAAAATGCAAAACACCATTTAAGACAAATTATGAAATGCTAGCAAAAATCGAACAATTTTTAAGTATTCGTGAAATACCTGAAATTATCATCGTTCTAAATCAGGATAGCTTAGTGCAACTCAAGATGCCGATTCTGATTTTGCGTTTTGAGAAATGTAAACAGTTCCCCAAAAAGTGTTGGCAATCGCAGTTGCTAGTGTCAAAAATTTAACAAATATAAAAGAAATTCTACTAGCTTGAGTCAGACAGTTTTTTTTCACTCTACTTTCCTGGTGTGAGTTTTTTCTCAAACCTTATCAGATTTGTATGTCCGTCTCATTAATTGTGAAAACTTTTATTTGGACGAAATTGTACATTTTTTGCATATTGCTGGGAAAAGATAGTTGATGAAATTTTGGGTAGAACAGGATGAATTACAATCGGAAACTGAAACCGAAGAAGATTTCTACTACTAAAAAATCTTCCAAGCATGTCAAAATTTGTGAAGGCTATGTATACTATATTGGTGTAATTCAAATGTGTCACAAGCTACAACTTGTATATTTCAACAACTGAGCTTCAAACACTTCTGTGCCATTGGTTTCACAATAACTTGAACTAAATTTGCTCCTAATTCCAGGGAAAGCTAGCCAGATCCCCACTTTTCTTGGGCTATTACAGCAACGAAACTTGGTTGACAGACGAATTCAAGTATCGTTTACCTCTAACCTACTTCTTAGTCAACATTTTCCTATTCGGTTTCAGTTTTTTCATCGTTTTACGAAAGTGAGTAGAATTTTGCGCGAAATATTTTTCGGTTAACTATGCATCTGTTTCCTTCATTGTTTTAGGATGGCGACCAACGCCAGATTGAATAAAATGTACAGTGATAAGACTGAACAATATCCATTCGCCTGGAAATGTTTCACAGGATGGGATTATATGATCGGAGTTACGGAAACGGCGTCAAACGCCATCATGGCCAATGTTATGAAGTTCAAGGTATCACAATCTTTTCTGAAACACCTAAGATCGTGGTTTACTTTTCGTAAAATTCTGAAAGTCCAGTGAACTGATCAATGTTGTTTCTGAGGTAGTAGTTAGGCCATATTAGAGCACGACTCCACTATTAATGATTTAATGATTTCATGAATAGTCCGCACTGCTTGGAGGTTACTTCTGCTGCTAAGGAAAATCAACGTTACAAATTAATACTTTTCGAGCATATATTTGCATGGCGTTTTCCACCAAATTCACTTGCACGATCTCCTCGATACGGTTACCTGTCGCAAATACAGATGAGGCTTGAGAAATGAATGAAAAAAACGTCTTTATGGGAACAATACGAACAAATAGATTTACTCCGAAAAACGCAATCCGTTTGTTATTGAAGAAAATACCCGATTCAAAAAGTCTTGAACACAATATCTCAAATTTTCTTAGGAGTCAATGACCGGTCATAAGGAAAAGCAAAAAGAAAAGTTTCAGTAAGCACTAATTGCTTTTTACCATGATAAAGATACCGTACAATGTCGTACATTTCAAGATGGTTATTATTCTTTCGGCGAATATTGGCCAACTGCATAATTATTTCAATGATCATATTCAGTACGTTTTTGATAAATCACGTTGTCGAACGATCGGTGAAAGTTGAAAGCGAAACTTATAATGCTAATAGCTTCGAGAAAAATGAAGTATGTTCATAAAGCGGTGATCTTCGCGATATTATGAATCCATGTCAGTATTCAATGCTTTCGGATTCATTCTCTATTTTTATTTTCATCAGGTGCCAATAGCTGTTTCCATCATAACTCTGGTGTATCCGAATTTGTTCGAACTGTTGAGCAACTTTCTGGAACGTTTTCATCCCAGGATCGGGTTACGGCTGCAACTTGGCAGGTAAAAAGAATCGGATAAAAAGCTCGGTTTCTATCTTTGTGAGGACCAGAGTTTTGTACTTCGGTTGTTTTGCCTACATATTATTTGGCTGGGGGAGCCGGTACAGCCAAGCATTCTTGCTTTCTGCGAAAGGATTTTGTGGTGGTCACAAAAGAATAGTGGACACCAAGCACGAATCAGAATTGAGAAAATTCATTTGTATTAGTTGAGAACTGGTGTTGTGGTCTTGGCCTTGATTTATGAAAATAAATCTCTATCTCAAATTTCTAGTGTCATCTACCCTGCGCCTGTCGTTACCCGACGAAAGGTCAGGTTTTTTCGGATCCTATATCTTGACAAACATTTGTATTGACGGAAATTTGATGTGATATCAATAATGTTAGAAAAAGACCTTTAAATTCATAAATTTTTCTAATATGCGTTTTTACTTTCATCATTTTTTTCTTGTAATCGTGATTTGTATTGCCTTCGTCAAGGGGTATGCCACTTGCTTAATATAAGGTCTTTCATATCATCAAATATACTTTCTGATCGGGTGAAACTGACCTCGAGTCTTCGACTAATATTTGGCAATTTTTAGGATTCTGGCCCTATATCTTCTGAATTTTTATACGTTAATTTTCGCTTTGAACAATAAGATGAAAAAATATCGGGCCAAACAGGAAGCTTATAATACAAATTCATCCCTCAAAGCTCTCCGTGGCGAAGTTATTTCCCCCGCTGCATTGTACGGTAGCGCGAATTTCGGTGACCTTAATTACAGTAGGATAAATTTGGATGAGGACAATTCATTAGATCATGCGATCGAGTTTTTATCCGAAAACGATTTTCAAGTCTACAACGAACTTTTGATAAATACCGCAGAATTATTCAATAGGACCTTGAGTCTATTGCCTAGGACGGCGTTTTTCACTTACCATTCTGTACCTCTATTGTCCGTGATCAACATTCTGTACAGTAATGTTAATAATTTGAAACTCGACGATCAAAAGAGAGTCTCGATTTATGAAACCGACAATACGGATTCGGTAGCTAGTACCGATGATTACCGATTCGAAGGTTATGATGATGACGACGAATATGATTATAGAAATGCTGAAGAGACGACGGACAACGATATATTCGATCTCGATAGGGAAATTGGAGTAAGGAAAATATGTATGCTGGCGTCCTAAAGTGACCTTAGTCCAAATGTATAATTAAGCTTTCTAATCTTACTATAGCCTGTATGTATTTTTATGAGATGCTCGTAATCTTGAGATTGTCAAAAACAAGTATTATCTTATAAATCGTTCAGACGTACATTTTACTGCAGATTTTTTGTAAAAAAATGTCAAGCGGCGAAATTTCTCGACTTGTAAAGTTCTAGCTTGACATGACCTTGCTTTCCAATTTTGATTTTCTGGAAAAAAACTGTAATAATTGTGGGTAACAAAAGCAAGAATTTGATTAGTGTAAGCACTACTATACTGCAACTACAATCGAAAATATAACTCCTGCTATCATTACCACCACCGTGCTCCTATTTACTACTACTACTATTACAAACTACTATTACTACTACTACTATTACAAACTACTAGTATTACTACAGCTACTGCTACGACTACTACTACTACTAATAATACCACTAATACCAATATTAATACTAACACTAATACTAGTGCTGCATCTTTCACTACAACTGCCGCTTACTGTACTGTATTTTTCCAAGTGAGACTTTGTACGCGAAAAATGCCCAGACGAATAAAAAACTGCATTCGTGGACACTTTTTTCGCAAAATGACTGCAGCAGATAGGCCAACAACTTTAAAGAAAAAGATGTCCACATGCATTTCTGAGTCTCATTTGGCAATAAATAGACTTTGTTACTACTGCTGCTATTATGTATAATGCCGCCAGAATGACTGAAACTTAATGCCATGACTCATCTTTGCATTCTGATCGGGGAGAATTTTGAGGTATTTGGCATTACCGGATGTCACAAGTTCTTTTCTAGTGGTTAAATAATACTTGACCACAGAAATAACAAACGGAAGGTCATGGCAACTTTAGAATGAATTTTTACAATAAGATTCAGAAGTTGTTCAACAGTTACTGCAACTACTAATAAAGTTAGCCTGCTGTATTATGAAATTTTATTATGGTCACTTTTTTGGACCACACAAGACTAGGTTTATGTTCGGCTATGAAAATTAACTTTTAAGATCCAAGACATCGACAAAATGTCTTCGGCTGAAATGGACGACTTCTTACAAAAATTACGTCGAGGTCGTTTCGAACGATTAAACTACGATTCGGTCAAAAAACAGGAAAATCAACCGGAATCGATTTCGACGCTTCTTTCCGTTACTACTATAAATCCGATTTTTGGCAAAATCGGCGTTAATAACACTTCTGCCCGCGTCAAACACAACGTCACCCGCGAAGAATTGCGCAATCTGCTTCTTTTAGAAATTCGGGCTAAAAACGGCGCCTTCCGACGTTCGAACGGTCGCCGAGGCGGAACAACCACGACACCGACGTTCGGGGCCGACGGGAAGCCCGCGGTCGTCGAGCGACCGGTTATTATACCGTTTGTGGGGCACGTTTTGGAAAAAATTAGTTCCGCGTATAGGACTTTGAAAGACAAACACAAAAAAAAGCCGAAAACCGAATCGAAAGGAAGAACTGATGGTTCTGTAGAAACTAAAAACAAAACGGCAACCCTGGAAGAGGTGGAAAGTGAAGTCTTGGTTCCGAATATTCCTGGCGTCATGAATGTTATTCCTCAAAAACCGAAGGTGGATAGAAAAGGTAAGGTTAGGACCATACATACACAGCATGGAAATTATGCAGGGGTCAGCCTGGACAGGGGGTGGTATAGGATTTTTTTATTCTTAATTACCAAAAGAAAGGTTTTCTAACATCCAACCAGCAAATTCTAACATCCAAATTAGTCAAATATGTGAAAATATTAGCTCGGCCTGCTTTTTTAAAGGTTTTAGTGTTATTTCCGATTGGAATTATAATGCTTTGTTCAGAAAAATCGTTAAACAACAGCATCATTTAAATTCTCATCACGTCTTTCTCTTCTTTTCTCTCTCATTTTCCTTCATCGGCTCATTAATCAATGCTGAGGAACGGAATCTGCTGGGGGTCAGTCAAAACCTGCCCAGACCTCCCAAACCCCCATGTTCTTCCGAGCTTAGGACGAGGAATCGAAGCGAATATTCACTAGACTGAGAAACGTGTCAGTGACAGTCGTTCTGACATTTTTGACCTAGGGGGAACTTCCGATTTCTACAGTATACTTTAGACTCAAGTCTTCGTATTTTCAGCTAGGCAACCACACAGAAAATGTAGTATTCGTGTCTGTGGAAAACCCACTCAGATAATAATCTATAATTCGGTGTATATATTAAAAAATCTTATGTGAACTACCATTATTCGTTAGATCCATCGGAATAGATTCAGTGCTAAATCCTTTTCTGAATATGGTCGAGATATTTCGGATTCTGAAACTCAATTAAATTTCCTTAAAACTTCATCATCGAAATTTTATAAAGCGGTAAATTTTTCTGGTAACTTCAGCTGATGTTTTTATGTAACGTATGTCATAAGTTCTATTCGAAACTTCGGATTTCTTACGTACGTATAATTGACGGAGGTTCGAAGTGTCCTGAGAAACACCAGAAATTTATGGCCCAACGTATAGCCATGCGGTGACCCACAGATTTTCCCAATCGTTTTAATGCGTTAATTAGCCATGGTAACCACTGCCTCATCGAATAAAACGAAGGAACTGAAAATTTCCGTACTCTGTTTACAAATAACTATTTTCAGACAGTTTCTTAAAAGTCAGTTTTTCCGGTGCTTTGCGCGCCTTGAATATTCATGATTTTTGTCATCTTAATTCTGGATTTTCATACTAATTTTTTAATCTTTTTTCTGACACAAATTTTGATTTTTTTGTCTCCAACAGACTACCATCCTAATAAAGTGTAGAGAGTTATTGACCCGCATTTCAAACCTTTGGCCCCCTAACTCCAATGCTGTCACATGTAGGGTATATCATCCATTTCCTTTAGCCTGTTTTTCTTGACATGTTTCTAAATAATGACAGTGAAAAGCACGAACAGTTTCATACTAGTTTATTAGAAAATGCCCCGATGGAGCAGAAAAAAGAAGAATATACTTGCTTGGATAGTTGCCAAGCTAAAAAAAGGTTTGAACTAGACTTTTGAGAACTTGGGTTGAAGTTGGAAAAAATTCACTTTCATTATATTGGATTTTCATTCTTTCTCAAAAAAAAATTTCTATGTCTGTGAAAAAGTATATTCTGCAGAATCCTGCATTTTTCCTTCCCCTGGCATACTACAGTAAAACTTTTCTATATGAAAATTATATCCACATGATTTCAAATGTAAAGAAATGGTAAACTAATAGCTTTCTAACTCCCGACCGATTCAAAACTCCTGCCACTCACACTAGCTGAAAAATAGTGAGGCGGGCATATTATAGTCCTTTTCAGAACTATAAAGAAACCTGGGGTTAGTTGCACTAACCCAACATGAGGATAATCTCAACATCGGGAGTAAATTGATGATCCTGAGTTTGAGCTTATCGTAATGTTCAAATTATTCTCTTCCAGTGCACAATAAATACTCACTTCAGGATTAACTACTACTGAGGTGTAACTTCGAGTTTGAGAATCACAGACATTTTTATATTTACTTGCCTTAGAGATAAGAAAATTATGTGAAAATGTTAGTTCAACCTAACAGCTCGGGTTGGGGGTAATCTCGACATTGAGCTCGTTATAATCCTGATGACATCAAATTATACCGAACTTGATATCAAACCGAGTCGCTTTTTTGTTCAATATTATTTTGAGCTCGAGCTCAGACCCCTTCAGTGCAACTGGGCCTTGGTTACAGTCATTGGGCACCGATCTGCAAATGGGAAAACAGGGTAACGCATACAAAAATGCTCCTAATTCAGCCGTGCCTGTATTAGGGGTGTGCGCCAAATCCCGTACCCGGTTCTCCCGGGCTCTACTCGCACTCTTACGGTAACGGTACGACTTTTTTGAAAGCAGGACCGGAGCGACAGAGATGGGTGAAATTGCTTCCCATCTGCGATCCCGCAAAAAGCGCTCTTTCTGCAAATTTCAGTTTAAATCTAAAAGCTGTGAATGATGCCATTCTGTTGAATAGTTGAATAGATGAGAATAAATCTGTTTATAGCTTATAATCAGTACAATTTACAGAGTAAATTCTATGTGATATGTTATATAAAATGAATGAATTAAACATATCTTACACAATCGATTTAGTTCTGAGAAGACTTTGTGCTGTAGCTTTTTTTCTAAAAAAGCTGAGTGGAATTTTATGTGCTGCTTTCCCACAGTTGATTCCTGTTTTATTGACATTAAATTTAACAAAAAAGTTCAACGCAGTTAGAAGCACACATGTGTGAGGGAGGAAATGGAGGTACAAACTACCCCAAAGGTTTTGAAACTGAAAAAATTGCTATGAAAAAAATTTGTTGGTCAACTTTTTTTGAATTTTTTGTCTCAAAAAACGTCAAAAAACTAAGGTTCAGCACCGTACTCTCTTCGGAGATTCACATGTTTGGTTGGGAAATGCTTTGATGCACTCAGCTGCAGAATATACTTTTTCACAGACATGGAAAATTTTTTTTGAGAAAGAATTTTAATCTTATATAACGAAAGTAAATTTTTTCCAACATTTACCCATGTTCTCAAAAATCTTGTTCGAACCCTTTTCTAGCTTGGCAACTATCCAAGCAAGTATATTCTTCTTCTTTCTGCCCCATCGGGGCATTTTCTAATAAACTATTTCATCTCTTTTTAGTGGGCCTGAACCATGCTTGAAAATCCTCATAGAAGCGCATTGAAGTTTTAAATTTGGTCATTTTTACATTAAAAAAAACAATAAAAAATCTTACAGCTACGAATTCTCACTTTTGGTGAAAGTTAAAGATGTTCAAACCGCATAGAACTTAAACACGTTGTAAACAGGGTGTAAAGTGATCATTTTCATTGAGTTTCCCATAATCAAGAACCTCTCAACCCAAAACCCCGCAGAAATACCTTTGTTTACACACAACAATTTTGTGTGACGTGATTGTGTCCATTGAATTCTGCATGGTCAGAAACCTCTTCCCTCAAAAATCGCAGAAATACATTTGAAATACACTCAATATAATTTTGTGTGTAAAGTGATCTCATTCATTCAACTCCCCATGGTCGAAAACCCCCTATACAAAAAAATCACGAAAATAGTCTTGGTTACACCCGAGATAATTTTTTTGTGTAAAGTGACGCATCCATTGATTTCCTGCAGCCGAAAACCTCTTCCACATACAAATCACGAAAATAAGCTTGTTTACACCGGTAATAATTTTTTGTGCAAAGTGATCGCATTCAAGTTTGCCATATTCAAAAACGCCTCCCCCAAAAAATTACGATAATACGCTTTTTTTTAAGTAAAGTGATAGCATTCATCAAATTTCCCCTATTCAAAAGCCCCTCCCCTCAAAAAATTACGAAAATACGCTTGTTTACACTCGGGATAATTTTTTGTGTAAAGTAATCGCATTCCTCAAGTTCCCATGGTCAAAACCCCTGATAATTTTTCGTGTAAAGTGACCGCGTCCATCGAATTCCCAATGGTCGAAAATCCTTACAGCCCAAAAATCCCAATAAGGCTACCGGTTCAATTGAAACTGCAAAAAATTTGTAGTGCACCATACTGCAAAAAATTATTTTTTTGAAGCCATAAGTATTATATAATAAAAATTGGGGAATTTTGCGTTTCCCGGGACTTTGGACCACCATATAATTGAATTGGGGCCATATTTTAAAAAAATAAAAAATCGCATTTGAGATTGCACCCCCAAGATGCTTAGGCCGAAGTATGAAGCTTGGATATGCCACACCCATTGTGGGGCATGGTGGGACTGGGGACCCTCAAAAAGTGCGTTTTTTGCATGTTTTTGAGGCCCCACCGAGGACCACTTGCAGATAGAGACGAAATGACAAAAGGCACCCCATAGTTTGCCCCTATGCCCGAAATTATGCAAAAAAACCGAAGGTTCTAGCTCTTACCGTTTTGGCTCTAGGGTGGGGGGACATGAATTTTGGGGGCCAAGTATATTATAGGTTGACGCTATCGCGCCACCTATAATTCTTTCGTTTTTCAGCTGCACCTGCTACATAGGACGGAAACTTTGTGAGCATACTCAACTAGGCTTTTAAGAATTTTTTGGGTAAAAAGTTCTGCAGTTTGTGTAAGATATTTGACGGCACTACTGATTTTTATCATTTTTCGATTTACAAGCATTTTATAAAAAACATACTATAGATGTCATGAGTTGCCCGGATATTATCACCGCTGCTAGTAAACAATTTTATTCCACAATAAGGACAATTTTTTTGATTGAAATGCTGCTGATTCAAATGATCAACAACAACGCAACATACCAATTTAAGCAAAAATCCGTTAAGAAGATCATATAAAATTATTATATACGCCATTCATTTTGAAATGATCGATGCAGCGAGGTCGCAGTCAAACTTTTATTCAAAATTATGAAAGGCTCGTTTATGATGTTCAATGAATTTTTCCTTCACGATACAGACTTATTGACTCTTTTCAGCCATTTCAAGATTATCGAAATTGGTTTCCTAATCTCTAGTAAGGCTGCGTTTGTCGAAACTCTGACCGTTGCATCGATCATTTCAAAATTTTCATCAGACGTGTTATAGAAGGTTAATTTGAGAAGTTTCATTCGTCATACTGCAGCTTTATTTTATATTGTGGGGGTTTCCGCGGATATTTTGATACTTCAATTCAACTAGATGTTTCGGATTTTTCTATAGAACCGTAATAAAATATTGATTACTCCTTTGGAGCTTAACAACAAAAAATGTGTTGTCTACTGTAGTTCATTGGAATATCAATGAAATTTCAAATTCACATATTTCAAAAATTGTTGAGGCTGTAACTAATTGTTACTTCCTCACCACTCATGGAAATTTTCAACTAATTTTAAGGGCGCTATGGCAAGGACAGTCGCTTCTCTAGGACCACTTCAAAATTGACCCAGGAAGATTATGAATTCCTTTGCTGGGAAACTATGGTTGGTGAGGTATATTGTACAGTGCAATTATCATCATGAGAAATTATATTGATCACTAATCTCAAAATTTGAGGAAGTATGCAAATTAATAACCATGGATTTGGTCATGACCATTGTTTCCATAATTTTCGTGGATTTTTTACGCGGCCTGTGGGTGCGATATTGCGCCCGATGGTGGTGCTGGAATTTAGAGACGATTTTTGTAAGGTTATACACTGCTTCACAAACGATTAGGTTCATGTTTTTGGTCGTATCATCTCAGCCAGAATACGGAGAATTTAAAGTGGCCGAAAACGTGCTTCATTTGATTAATAATCAAGGCATGATTTGGCTCGGTTTATTTTTCGCGCCGCTGTTACCGATGCTGAACAATGTCAAGATCATTATTATTTTATACGTTAGGGCGTGGGCAGTTGTCACTTGTAACGTTCCAGCCGGTCAAGTGTTCCGGGCCTCCAGGTAGCCAAAAATCTTTTCTTTTCTTTTCTTTTCTTTTCTTTTCTTTTCTTTTCTTTTCTTTTCTTTTCTTTTCTTTTCTTTTCTTTTCTTTTCTTTTCTTTTCTTTTCTTTTCTTTTCTTTTCTTTTCTTTTCTTTTCTTTTCTTTTCTTTTCTTTTCTTTTCTTTTCTTTTCTTTTCTTTTCTTTTCTTTTCTTTTCTTTTCTTTTCTTTTCTTTTCTTTTCTTTTCTTTTCTTTTCTTTTCTTTTCTTTTCTTTTCTTTTCTTTTCTTTTCTTTTCTTTTCTTTTCTTTTCTTTTCTTTTCTTTTCTTTTCTTTTCTTTTCTTTTCTTTCTTTTCTTTTCTTTTCTTTTCTTTTCTTTTCTTTTCTTTTCTTTTCTTTTCTTTTCTTTTCTTTTCTTTTCTTTTCTTTTCTTTTCTTTTCTTTTCTTTTCTTTTCTTTTCTTTTCTTTTCTTTTCTTTTCTTTTCTTTTCTTTTCTTTTCTTTTCTTTTCTTTTCTTTTCTTTTCTTTTCTTTTCTTTTCTTTTCTTTTCTTTTCTTTTCTTTTCTTTTCTTTTCTTTTCTTTTCTTTTCTTTTCTTTTCTTTTCTTTTCTTTTCTTTTCTTTTCTTTTCTTTTCTTTTCTTTTCTTTTCTTTTCTTTTCTTTTCTTTTCTTTTCTTTTCTTTTCTTTTCTTTTCTTTTCTTTTCTTTTCTTTTCTTTTCTTTCTTTTCTTTTCTTTTCTTTTCTTTTCTTTTCTTTTCTTTTCTTTTCTTTTCTTTTCTTTTCTTTTCTTTTCTTTTCTTTTCTTTTTCTTTTCTTTTCTTTTCTTTTCTTTTCTTTTCTTTTCTTTTCTTTTCTTTTCTTTTCTTTTCTTTTCTTTTCTTTTCTTTTCTTTTCTTTTCTTTTCTTTTCTTTTCTTTTCTTTTCTTTTCTTTTCTTTTCTTTTCTTTTCTTTTCTTTTCTTTTCTTTTCTTTTCTTTTCTTTTCTTTTCTTTTCTTTTCTTTTCTTTTCTTTTCTTTTCTTTTCTTTTCTTTTCTTTTCTTTTCTTTTCTTTTCTTTTCTTTTCTTTTCTTTTCTTTTCTTTTCTTTTCTTTTCTTTCTTTTCTTTTCTTTTCTTTTCTTTTCTTTTCTTTTCTTTTCTTTTCTTTTCTTTTCTTTTCTTTTCTTTTCTTTTCTTTTCTTTTCTTTTCTTTTCTTTTCTTTTCTTTTCTTTTCTTTTCTTTTCTTTTCTTTTCTTTTCTTTTCTTTTCTTTTCTTTTCTTTTCTTTTCTTTTCTTTTCTTTTCTTTTCTTTTCTTATCTACCTTGTTGTACTTAAATCCTTCAAGCAAACTTTTCAGGTCGAGTAACTTCTACTTGATTCTCCTTCTACTTATGCTATTCCTTTGTACGTTGCCGGTAGGGTATTTGATCGCCACTACAGCCCCATCCAAAACGTGTGGCCCATTCGGGTATTATGCTTTTCAAATTCTAGTATAAATTTTACATCTTAGTTCAATTTTTAGTGGAAGGGTAAAATTTTGGTCCGTTATCACCGACGAGTTGCCAGCTGAAGTTTACCAACAGTTAGATCATTTTTCGTCGCCTGGTATCGTTTTACCTGTGTTTGTTCTTTTGGTGTAAGTCACCCGGTAGTTTTCTCTGCGTCATTGTGTCATTTGCAAGGAATTTCAATTTTTGAATTCTAGGCTCATTGTTTATTTTCTGGTTTCGTTGATTCGTGGCCTCAGGGAAGCCAATGAAGATCTTCAAAAGCAATTGATACTGGTGGGTTACGTCGACAAAAGTTACTGTAGTTTTATTGCGTTTGAAGTTCACAAAAACTGTTTCTGGACCAACTGTTCCAAAAATGTATACCAAAAGCAAAATTTTCACGCCAAGGAAAACTGTATACTGTATAAAAACGCATAATTTTTTCATGATATTTGGAAAGGTCAAAATGATATTGAAAAGTCAACATGCTTGTCTACAGTCACTTTGGACAGAACTGCGTGGACACCTCGGTGGCACTCGATAAAGTTGGATCACTTAATTGGGTTATGGAAGGAAATTTTCAACTGTTCTGTTTGCTGCTCAATGAGGAAACTTTTCTTTCATTGATTACAGTAATAAACTTACTAGATTTTCCGTACTAAACTTACTTTCGCAGGATCCTTGTATCGATTGTTTCAAAATTAATGGAGTATAGATTAGCATGGCGATTAATAATATTTTGTTCTTTTAGGAAAGGACAGAAGAAAAACGCAAGGTTTACCGAATGGCAGGTATGTCAACGGAGTACCGGGGCTAGATTTTTCAATCGTTAAGGCTTTTAATAATCTTACAGAATTGAGAGTGTCAGTCAAGAGTTTTGTAAATTAAGCCTAAATTTGAGAGATGGCCAGTTATTCATATTCGTGTATTTTATGGGAAACGATCTAACGTAATCTGATGAGGGCATACAGTAGAAAGATGCTCATACTGTGTAGTTAATTGTGTTTATTAAGTATTTTTGTGATCCTAGGAACCCCGCGGTAAAAAGAGACGGTAAGACAGAAAAATATTCTGTTGGTTGCTTGAATTGCTCATTTTGATTAAATTTTTCCAGCAAAGGTCATGTTCGATCCCTCAGGAAGACTTTTGTTACAGTTAAGGCGCACGCACAGTTTGATGCTTTTGCAGCAGTTTGATAACGACTATGAATATAAAATTGGACCTACACATTGAACTAACTTCGACTAACGAATGAACGTCGATTGAAAAAGCATAATCTATTCTGTCTGTTTTCAATTATAATCGATTTATTTTAAAATGATTGGTCCATCAATCCCATGAAAGCAAGTTCAACGCGGTAAAACTTGTAAAGCTTATTATTGTAATCAATGATGGAAATCTCCCGTCGATGAGCGGTAAACTGAGGGGCTTAAAATTTTCTCCCATTGCCTCGTCAAATGGTCAGAATTTCTTAAGTACCACACAGGTGTCAAACGTAATTCAATCCAAATCCTTAGAGGGTAAGCGTCGTGGTTTTTCTGTGATTTTGATTTTGTTCATGTGAATTTTCATTGCAGTAACAAGCTTTACTAATTTCTCTGTGTTTGTACCTACATTCATGGGATTGATCATTCCAAAATAAGTAAAGTATAGAATTTTAATCTGACAGACACTTCACGTTCCATCGTTACAAAACTCCAATTTCTTGGCTGCCTTAACAAATTTGTATTATGGAACCTGCAAAGGATGTTTTTGAAATGAGTTCAAAACACTCTATTTCAGATTTGGGCAAGAAGAAATACAACGACGAACGCGGTTCCATGGCTTTGCCTAACACCCACCGAGGGGACGGCGGCGAAGGCGATCACGACTCACAGTCTTCGTTTGGCATTGTGCGGCGCGAAACTTGGCATCCGGTTCGTAATGCTGTTTTAGCCAAAGTGGAATTCAAACGAAGCGCGCCGACAAAAGACAGTCAAGCCGGCAGAGTCAGATTGGCCGACGAACCGCCCCGAATCAGCCCGGCTCTTGCCAAAAAGCGCGTTCCGGTTGACACCGATTTGGAGCCGCAGATACCACTGTTGCCGCAACCGCCACCTCCTACAGCGGTCACCGTTGCGGGTAAGCACAGCGCGACGCCCAGCGTGCAGTTGTTCGTGCCCATGCTGAATTGCTTGCCGGAGGAGAGCAAATCGGGCGGTAGTTCGGAACAATCAGATAATGAACCGTCGCCACCCCAACGCAGAGTAAGCTGTGATGTGACCAATACGCATATTGTAAAATTAGATAATTTTTTTCTAAATTTAAGGTAACCGCGGTTGATAGGAAAATGTCAGATGCAGCCACGAATCTCCTGGTCAATATCTTCAAGTAATTAATCTTAAATTTTGTGAAGTTTGTGGGTCTATATTATAGTGTTTGGTTGGCAAGAGAAATCCACAGTACTACTATTGGTTGCAGGAAATCGTTGACCGACCGCGACGTCCAGCCAAAAGAACCTCAATCCGCAATTATTGAAATGGCTGCTTTGCCTCGAAGAATGAGTCTGGTGACTCCGGGGCTCGACTTGGCACCGTCGCCGATCATACGTTCGACCCACTTGACTTTCGATTTTAATCCTAAAGATTCCATGATGACGCCTCCTCTACAAGCAACCAATCTGTATCAGACAGCCTTGACCGGCTCGTCGGGCGCCAGTGCGACGGAATACGACAGCGGCCGTGCTACAATGGAAGGCAGCACGAACGCAGGCTACGGACCCCCGGCCACGACTAGCGCCACGGAAACCGATACAGGAACCGAAAGTGAAATGGAACAATCGTTGATAAAGAAGAAGTCTTCCACGCAATATCCAAAACCAAGAGGTGAAAATAATTGGTTTTCAATACACTTCGTCTCGTAGTGGTACCTTGGGAATTTTATCATGTACACCCCAAAAAGTTCTATCGGAAAAAGTTACTTATTTTCTGATTCATTCGGTAGGGACGTTTAAAACAGCAGTCTAAAACTCAAAAAAATCTTGCGTGTTAAGCAAACTTTCAATTTGCTGCGTACTTTTTCCGTTTACAGTAAACTTTTGAATGGGACTGTCCAACATAGGATTTTATTCTTATAACAAAATCGCTGAGTACCGCAAGTTAAGAGATAGGATTTGACCTGATTTGAAAAGCTATTCATTTTCTGTCGTTAGTGGTTGCTGCAGTTCGGAGAGTTTTCCCAGGCTTGAGTTACATATATGCATAATCGAAGATGATTATTTTACAGTTACTCATCCTTCCTCGATTTTTCAAAGAATTTCACTGTAAAATTATGTTTCAATTTTGCATTTTTAAAAATATTGGCCTTCTATTCTTAGTTCTGTTAGGTTTCGCTTATTTAAGATGACAGTTGAGGATTCAATATCGATTTTCATATCGCATTCGGGAATCGGTTTCCATATTAGAATCGTACTGACTTGATAAAAAATTTATTTTTCTATCCTTAGATGAGTTTCCAAAATAGATCATGATCAGAAAAAATGACTTTAAACAGAAAGATTGAATTACGCATACTCTTTGAAGCATCACAGAAGAAATAGAAATTTTTGATTGCAAATTAAGATTGCGAATTCTGTTTTTCCCGCTTTCAAAATACAAAATTCCATTTTTGTACTTCACAACTTGGATTATCTTACGGTATTTGTTGCAGGTTTTTATAATCGTGTCGATCTCGATGAAGAAGACGATGTAAAACAGAAAACGTCTGCTCACTTTGATCCCCTGCCCAACGTCCGCAAAGTTCCTATTACTTCGGACAAAAGCTTGGCAACGCGTTTTGCACCATGGCCTTCCATTCCGGATAATGGTAGATCGGATTTACGCCCGATTGGAGCGCTTGGCGTGGGCGTCGCCGATCTTCCACCTCCGATTGCCGTTCCTTTACAATCCGAAAATCAACAAACTGCTCCCACTCATAAACCGCTGCCACGTTTCAAAATCTCTGTTTCGCCTGTCCGAAATCGACAAACGTTGAGCAGCAGCCCAGAGCTAGAATCTTTAAGGCGGCCCTACATCATCAGACAATCGTCCACGAGCCGCACGCCGAGTCCCGGCCCGGTCCCGAACGTCGTCACCTCACCTATGAGCCAATCAGCATATTCGGCGCCACCGGCGGAACCTTTATCGGTCATCGATGAAGGCTTATCGTTCGATCGTTCCCGGGCGTTCGTTTCACGCCCCAAACGACGTGCCGTGGTCACTTTTTCACCTAGCGGCCAGCAAAACTTAATTTTTTTCGATCCGCACGACAAAACAAGCCAGCAAAGGCCGGCTTCTTTGACTGTTGACGATAAAGATCAGGACATTATTCGTAAATCGGAGAGGACTAATGTTTCTGGTGCGGACGCTGGACCTTCTGTTGGCGATAGAGATACAAGAAGTGTGACGGACAAGCCGAAGCACAAAACTTCTAAAGAGACGGTTATATGATTTTGTTGTTCAAATGGAATAGTTCTGTGATGATAAATATAAGATGTGGATCAATCAGTACAGTGCAGTCCTGAAGGATTGTTGATTTTCTCCTTGTTTTATCGAACGTCAGAAAATTAAGTTGAAATTTGGATCAAAACATTAGTTGGTCTATTAAGCAGTTGTGCTTAAAGTTCAGAAGGATCAACCTAAATCTCCGGTTGTGCCCTTTTTCTAGAAATTATTTTTGCCATTTAAAGAAAAAATTTGCTTTTCCTACTTTCGCAGTTAAAAGGGTTTTTTGGTTCCGTGGATTTATTTAGTGGAAACTGTACCTTCGACAGTTAAGAACAGTCTGATCAGAATTCATGTCCGTGATTTTTGATCGGATTTAGACAGTCTGTAGTCTATTCGCCACGTTTAGTATTTGCTCATGAACATTAAATTGACATTTCACAGTAGTAATGATTCATTATTTTGCCATATATGTTTACAGATTGGAAAATGTCAAAAATGAATGCCGCTTCCAAAGTCCTATGCACACAGATTTTACTGTAGCATTTTTTACTCAAAAAATGGTGGATTGATTGATGAGAAAGCTCACAAATTTTAGTTCTATGCGACATACGGTTTAACGAGAAATGGAAAAAATATGAAACAGAATATGGTTTCCACTCTTGATATTTATGAGAAATTCATGAAAAACAGACACATAGATAGCGGATCAGGGCCCAGGCAACATTCCCTTTCCGGAGGGAACGTTTTTGCAACCAGTTTCGACCCCTAGCCAGTTGCTAAAATCAGCTTGTGAAAAGAAAGATGCCGGCTTTTTGACGAGGTCACTGATTTGTTGGGCTTTGAAGTAAACCTCAGAACTATTTTTCAAATTTCGAGCAAAATTTTCTTGTATGGTCGGAAGTCGATTTTTTTAGCCGACATCACATCCTCATAGAAATAGAACAAGCTCGGTGACTGCACAGTTAAACTTTTTTGAATCAAAGTTTTCGAACAAGTTATTGAAAGGTTGGAAAATACAGGAAATTCGACACACATTCTATAGAATTGTGACGTCTTATCGCCTTATATGTCATTTGTGATACAGTTCAAGTCCTGCAAGATATTACTTCAACTTATTAGATTCTTTTTGTAGATCCTCACTTCTCCATTCAGACCCAAGTTCATACGAATATTTGCACCTTATCTGCCGGTCCAAAATATTTTTGTACATAGGTATCGAAAACGAAAGTTATTGATGCAAAATACGATTCTAATGTTTAGGTCACGCACGGTAAGCTACAAAAGCGGCTCAATTGCTCGGGCAACAGTAGTACGGGCCAGATTCGAGCGCCCGGCCAGTGGCGAAGCAATAGCTAAGCGGCGGACATGCAGTTGGTCTGGAAGCGTTGCACATGATATAAGCTTTATCCTCTCCATCTACCTTGAAATATGGTTCGATGTTCATTGGGCATAGAAAAGCTGCTGTTCGTCGACGCAACGGCGAAACCACACGAGGCACGTATCGTTGTTCCACTGAAAAAATGTTCGGAAACTTCGTTGTATCAAACTTTGACTAATAGGCTGAATTTAGATTTTTTGGACTGACGCCTTCCTACCATATTTTTTATAATCATGGGTTCACCTGTCAACGATTTCTAAATTTTTTAACTATTCAGTCGAAAGTCTTTTAGCACCCATCTTTCCATACTCAATTTATTTGGAAATGATAGGTGCAGCCATCTCATGAAAGCAAGTTCAACAAGAAAAAATTAAGAAAGCTCATTACTATAATTAACGAAGAAAATTTCTCATCCGCGAGCGGTAAACAAAACTATTGAAATTTTCCCGTCATAACCTCGATAAATTGTCAAAATTTTCCGAGTAACCTCAGGTGTCAATAAACATTCTTATCTAAATCAAAAGTGGACAAGCGTGCTGGTTTATCCATGATTTTGGCCCTCCCATTGTCACCAAGCAACAACATTTTTCCACAGTATAAAGTTTTCCACTGAGTGAAAACTGTGAATCAAATTGAATGTTTTTGTTCCGTTATCGCCGCATCTATTATTTCTAAGTAAATAGAGCATAGTAAGTACTTTTTTATTGCTCTATTTCCACGTCAAAAAGTCCAACTTTCTAAATCATAGCTTGGTTAGCATACCTGCACACGGTTATGGATTTCCGTGTGCATAAAGGGCGAAAATTGACCATAGCTGAGAGTTTTCTTCAAGACCTGAAGAAACACTAACATCTGGGGTATTACTGTTAGTTACGCTGTATACGAGGATCAGCATTGACCATTCATGTTTATTCCTACGTATTACTCACCATGCTGCACCTCCGGTGTCAAATCGGTAGCTTTTTGCACTAAAGTAGTCGTCGTTTGTTGGTCCATGTCGTCAACAATAATCCTGGGACTTTTTATTCTGATTTGATGTGACAGCACAGGGTTTTGTTCGCCAACTTGTCCAAGGTGTGGTGCTCCAACGCATCCACCGTTGTGGATAAATTTCCCTCGTGGACAAGTGCACAAGCCTGTATTCTGGTCGCAAAACGAACCACCGCCGCAAAATCCTGCATCGTTGCACGGTTTGCCTACAAGATTTACGAGGCGTTGTGTGATTTTCTATGGAGACGATTTTGTGAATTGACTATTTCCTGGTTCAATTATTTACCGCAGATTTTCCTTTTAATGAACAACAATAACAGTCAAATTTCACAATAAATTTGTTTCAACAAAATGATTATCGAAAAATTACAAAAAGCAGTTGTATCAACTTAGAAAAATATTTCTCTAAATAGTCCAATTATCTTCAAATGGCCGACTTAACGAGAACAAATTTGACAGTCGCAGACATATTCCAGGTGAAGTCAGAACCAATTTAAAAAAAAATTAGTATCCAATGACTCTTGATCATGAAGAAAAAATTTCTCAAACACTGTCAATAATAGAAGTTTGGTTGCGTCCTCGCTGTATTCGCCATTTCAAAATAGACTATAATCAACTAATGTGAACAAGATTCCTATTAACAATGCATAAAATCAACATTTTCTACTTACCGGCTGAAACAAGAAAAGTGAGATTTCCCTCCTTGAATGATCTTTTCGCCGTTGTGAGACTAGACCTAGCCAGCGGTGACGAACAAACTCCCTTTTCTGAATCGAAAATTCGACCAGGACGACAAACACAGACATTTTCTCGGCATAACGATTCCGGAAATACACTTGAACACTGGCTACTTGTGCGACAAAAGATGACATTTTGACGCCGTCTGGGTGATATGGTGGAATAGCCGACGTTTTTCAGAATATGTTCAGAGGTCACTTCGGGCTGCCAATTCCTGTAATGAATAAAATAAGAATATGGTGTCTTATTAATTCAAAGGCCAACAAGCTGTAACTCAGATTCAGAGTATCGGATATTCAGCATGACATTACGTGTTCAATAAGTTGAGCTGTATCACACAAAAGAATGAAAACAATTTTTTCTTGGCACACAAAAATGAAAAAAATGAACACGCGTTCCATGAGTCTCGTGTTGCAATATTCTAGACACGATTTCGTCTGAAAACAAACACTGCTCTGTTTCCATCGAAGGTGCTTTTCAAAGTAAACTGTGAAGAAAAGAGCTTTGAAGTAGATTTTGAACCGATAATCGCTGGGAATGCAAGTTTATAAATCTTTGCACCAAGTTTTTATAGTCAGTTTTTCCATCAATGCTTCTAAATTATGAATGTGGAAAGCAAGTAATATTTCATATTTTTAAGATTTTCTGCTGAACCATAAATCACATTGGACTTAAAATTTGTTAGACCTTGAACAAATTTTTTGAGTAAAAACCTTAATGTAAAAGGTTCATGTTAACGATTCTGACGACAGCACTGGGTCTGATCATGTTCAAATTTAGAAACATTTTATAAAAAAGTTGAATACTGCCTGTATTATTCCTAGAAAGAGAAAATATAGGTTTGATAAGCAATCCAAAAATTTTCTTAGTCTCTGAATGCGAGTTCAACACATAAACTTGTAGGCTTATTACTGTAGTCAAATGCCAATGAGCGGCAAATAGAACAACTGAAAATTTCGTTTTTTATGAGTTTAGTATGAAGAAATTCAGCGTTTTTATTGCAGTCTAAACTTTTTTATTGGGCGAAAATTGTTCGTCCAACTGAACTTACTTTTTTGGTTGTCGCTGCGTCTATCGTCTAAAAATTCATGAAGATGAAACAAATTTCAGATTAGATAAAAGGATCCTGTACGCACAAGTAGTCCATAATGAACATCAAACTTTTCAGTGATAAAAAATTCTTTGAACTGTGAACCCTTTTCGTTTCTTCTATTCCTTATTTTACGAACTTGCATCCAGTTACAAGCGGACTCACCATCATTGAGTATATTTATGCAAACTTTAGTGTAAACATCGTAATTGAGCCTTGAAATAAATTAGTCAGTGTACCTCAGAGAGCAATCGAATTTGCTGTATCTGTAATTTCTGGATTTTCACTAGAAAAACGTTCCGTCGTGTGACTTGAAAGAAGATATCAGGAAACCAGACTATACAAATGCCGCACTACTATTTACTTCAACCCTTCTATACTGTTACTGTCGTACGAACTTCGACCCCTGGGTCTTTGCCCATCGCAAGTTAGATGGTTCGATATATAAAATAGAATCAATAAATTTTGGATCATGTCTTTTATTCGTAGCGAAGTAAAAATTCTATTCGAATGTATTCATAATAGTACACGACCCGCAATATTCATTAATGTACCCTCGTACATGTAAGAGGTTTCAAAAGCGGTTTTATAAAGTGCTTTCATAACGAGTAAATATTTATACTTAGATTCGGAACCTTGAGCAAGTGCTGGATACATAAATTAATAGGGAAGGCAGTTTCTTAACGCGGCCATGAATAGCTTAGAAGATAGTTATCAAGTCGTTAATCATCCTAAAATAGAAGGTTAATCGCTTGATATGGTCATCATACGAAAAATAGGTGCAGATTTAATCGTGAAATATGGGTGAAAAGCAGAAATAGATTCCAGAACATTAGGGTGTCAAGCTAGAACATTCAAAGGGTACCCTAACAAGTAGTTCTATTTTTCAAAGAGTATTCTAAGAAGTAGTTATATTTTTCCGCAGTTTCACTGCATCACACACATAAGAGTCGATTTATGTAAGGACTGACCCGAGTCCGTCAACTCAAATCACAACCTGACCCAAGCAAAACTCATGTTGTTCAGTTTTTGACGTTGAACACGATGGTTTAAACCGTTTTGGGCAGCAACTTTTGTTTTTTCGGAGAGACGTAAAGTTTTCTGCAAAATCAGGATTATTGGCTCACTGTACCATTTCGATTCTATCGAATAGACTTGTTTTTTCTGAATTTTGTCAACATGCCTCTCGAATCGACGAGCCAAGTTGGACTTGGGACTTATTCTCTACGATGTGATTGAGCGACAACCAATTTTTTTCTCTCATACGCTAGACACTTCGGCTGACACATTATAAACAAAATATGAACAAGATGAAAATACATTTTCGATGTATTGCAATTCATTAAAATTTTCATGATTACTCCATTATATCTAGTTCAGCCTGGTAGGAGGTGAACCGAACCACTTTATTTGCTGAAACGTAAATTAAGACGTGTCTATATATAGACGGAAAACTAGAAAAATTATTGCATTATTCTCTGAGATTCAGCCGATATTCTAGCTGTCAAAAATAACATTTTTCTTCCGATGTACTTTGTCTCACCGATTATGCATCGGTATACCGGATGGTATCCCGAATGTATCGGTATCCCGTATGTGTCAGTGTTCCGAATGTTTCGGCATCCCGAACAGTGTTATACTATAAAAATGAAACTGCTCCGTATACCGAACGTATCATTATATCGAATATGTCGGTATTTCGTACGTATTGTATCCCGAATGTATCAGTATTCCGAACAGTGTTCACAATAAAAAAAATTCTCTGTAGACCGAACGTTTCGGTTGTAACGGTTCTCGCACACTGGGTGGTAGCTTCTCTAACCACCGACTGCACAGCTCTGCATCGCCTGTTGCGACTACAGCGCTGCCCGTCTCTAAATTTCAGGTCTGAGCCCGTGACTTGGATGAGCAACGTCAAGTCTACGGGTTCAGAGGGAAATACACGATGGCACATTTTGCGCATCGTCACATTCTCCTCTTAGGGAAGTGTGACGCCCTCGTCACAACATTCCTCCCCGCGCTGAGGCAGGCAAGGGGCCCCCTGGTACGGTCACCATGTGAAGGTTCTCGCACAAAGGGTGGTAGCTTCTCTACCACCGACTGCACTGTCCTGCATTGCCTGTTGCGACTGCAGCAGTGCCCGTCACAAAACCAGGTCTGGGCACGTGACTTGGATGAGCAACATCAAGTCTACGGATTCAGAGGGAAATGCACGATGGCATCTTTTGTGCATCGTCACACGGTACCCTGAATAATGTGTAAGTCTGAGCCTAAGCCTAAGCCTAAGCCTAAGCCTAAGCCTAAGCCTAAGCCTAAGCCTAAGCCTAAGCCTAAGCCTAAGCCTAAGCCTAAGCCTAAGCCTAAGCCTAAGCCTAAGCCTAAGCCTAAGCCTAAGCCTAAGCCTAAGCCTAAGCCTAAGCCTAAGCCTAAGCCTAAGCCTAAGCCTAAGCCTAAGCCTAAGCCTAGGCCTAAGTCTAAGCCTAAGCCTAAGCCTAGGCCTAAGCCTTAGCTTAAGCCCAAGCCTAAGCCCAAGCCTAAGCCTGCCCCACACAAATTTTTAGACAAAATGAAGGCGGGACAACGTAGACAAAAAATGTGTATTCGGGATAATGAGAATCAGTCGATGTGACGAAATAAAAAATATAAATTGCGTATGTCCGGGATACCGATAATTAATGCATCATTCGGGATAACGATACATTCGGTATAATGATACATTCTATATATACTGATACACTCGGGATGCCGGTACACAACGGTCTCTTCTACACATCTAAAACTCCGTTTAATTTTGTCATAACAAATTTCTAGCACTACACATCTAAAACTCCGTTTAATTTTGTCATAACAATTTTTTTACATTTCGTTCAGAAAAATCGTTAAACTACAATATCAATTTTCATTTCTATGCACATTTTCCTTCATCATCTTCTTGATCAATGCTGGGGAGTAGAATCTGCTGGGGTCAGCAAGAATCTGATGCGGGTCAATAAAAATCTGCTGGAGATCCAAGCCCTCCGAACCCTTATGCGCATGAATAGTTGCGAGTATACATGCTGTATGTGTAATGGTAATATAAAAAGTAAGTTAGAATACCAATATAAGCAACAGAAGAGTTTTTGTCCAGATTCATGTTGACGACAATTTGAGTGGGATTGGGGTTAGATTGATCTCACACAGAAAGTATACAATCTCATTCAGGACGCTTTTGAGGCCAACAGGAATTTCTAAGAAAAATTTTTCCAATAAAATTGGGGGATGCTGGTATATCTGAGCTTTTTTCATTTAGAGGTGACATATCAACATATCTCTTTGACTGGTTCCACTTCTGGCAAGCTAAAACTTCTCTCTTAGCTATCGGCATAAATTTGACACGAATCGGTAGATTCCATGATTACTATAGCCCATGTAATTTAGAGTAATAGACGCAGCGAAAACCGATAGACTAAGTTCAATTTGATACACAAACTTCACTGAGTGGAATACTTTATACTGTAAAGAAATCATATTTCTTCATCGGAATTGGAAGGCCAAAATCAGTAAAAAGACGTTATGCTTATCCACGAGCCATTTGGACAAAGCTATGGCGATACCTGAGTGCCACTCGAAAGAATTGGACTATTTGACCGGGTAACAGAAGAAATTTTCAACTGTTCGATTTGCCGCTCACTGGGAAAATTTTTACATTGATTACAATAATAAGCTTACTGACTTTTTTCGTATTTAACTTACTTTCATTGGATCGCTGCATTTCAAATGAATGAAGTATAAAAAACGTCATTCGAAACGCTATGTTTCTAGGCACAATAGAATCATTAGTTTTTGGAATTTGTAAGGTTTTGGTTGACCACCTATTTTTCGACTTACATTGGCATTTAATGTGAAATATGCACAGTCGTCGTCCTCGCATTCTTAAATGACTCCATTCAATTTACAGATTAAAATATCAGCTCGGCAGTTCATTTGCTGGCAGCAGAAACTTCTGTCCGAAAATTAGGACTCATCGTCAGTGAATTATGGCTTTTGGATTTCAATTTAACATTTTCAAGTCTGTGCAGAGAATGTACGCCGGCAGCAAGTACTCTATCCTGTTGTGGATACGGTTCTTGTAATATTTTCTGCTGCAACTGTGACGAAAGATGGCGGCAAGGCGGCTCTTGTCCTTTTTGACCAAAAGATGGCGGTCCGATGCACTTTTAATGGTAATCCAATACTGTTATTTGTCGGTTAAAATTTTTCTATTTGATCATCAATAAAATTTGCTATCTACAGTTCATTTGTTGTACTTCGTATCTAAATGAAACGTGAGACTCATACAAAGATAAATGCTCAAGCCTTGGCTAATATATCGACTTAATATCCGCTGCACTTTCTTCTTCAAATTTTTTTTTACCCGGACTATTGATTTGTACTCTGAATTCGAAGTTTCAAGCTCTAAAATTTTACGAGTTGGTTCGTATGGCTTTTTTTGTAAGGTCCTTGTCCCAAGCTCAAAATTTCAACCCCAGCCGTAAAATTTTCTCTGGGTTACAAGTAATGTAACTTCCACGAAAAAGTTCTAATGTAAACGTTTTGAGTAAATTATCTTCACGGCATCATTTACGTTTGTCATTCTTTATTTACAGTCATTTCATAATTGAGAAGCTGATTCATAAACTCATATTCAGTCAGTTGAGCAATATCGCATGCTTCCACATACAATACCAAGTCTCTACTACTACTTCCTATCGAACTGCACATTCTGTAAATAACTAATTTCTAAAATTAGCCGTTAATGTCAGAAATCTTCAAAAATCTGTAGTTTTGAGCACGATAAGTCACAAATTGACATTTCTAGCTAAGTTTGGCTCCTACAAGGTCATTTCCGATCGAAGCGCAGGTACTTTCGTTGTTCCGTCAACAAGGATGGGTTTTCCAACGAAAGATTTCTGAGGGTCCTGTATCGCACCCAAATATTATTTTACATCTTTTCGAGGAGTGCAGCCAGAAGAGGCTCGCGACTTCGTGTGCAATTTTATGTTTTTCGGGACTTATCAAGACCATGGAACGACCAAAAGTTTTCGGCTTGTAACACCATTCGGATCATAATTTTGATGAGCTCGTAACGCAAAAAGATACTTTGCAGGAGTTACATGGCTTTGATAGTTGCTATTATTTTCCTCAAATGATTTATATCTGTACTAGGTTACGTTATTTACACACGCTGATAACAGGAAAGAACATGCATTATTGATTCGAGTTTGTTGGCTAATGGCCAAATCACAGAAGATGGAGCAAATTAAGGGTATTCGCAAGAGCAATATTGCAATATCTGCTACAATTCTCATCCTTAATCGTTTTGCTCATTTTGTTATATGTCACGGCACAAAGAAACATTTAGCACTTTTGAAAAGAAGCTTTTTCTTGATATTCTCCGAACTTACTTTTCACAGTCTATTATACCACAAAGTTTGCCTTCCATAAATTGTTATCATTTTGCTCTAGATTTACTTCGACATTGATCCAAAACTGCTCTAATCTTACTTTACCTTTAATGATTCCGACCTTAAAGGTAGATAAGGAAGCTGAACATTGGCCCCGAAAACAGTACTGATCCTCCCGAATGACTTCATAATGGGCGAATAAGCTCAACTTCTATTGATGAAGCAGTAAATTTACTACTGCAAAACTTCGAAATAAAAATAAAATAAAACTACTTCAAAATCTAAATTTATTCAAGTGTCAGCTTTTAATGAAACGATCGATGCTATAAGAAATGTTTATTCCAGCCTCTTATTTGCACACTGAGATTTTTGCGTTCATTGCGAGAAATTTATAGTAAATCTGAAAAATTACCTCACAAACAAGTTTAAAATTTCGAAAATCTGTACACGATAGCCGAACTGCCAAATATATATAAATGGAGTCAGCAAGGGATTGTGAAATCAATATCATTTATACATGCTTGACAATTTTGATAGAAATAATTATTTGTCAATGAATTTTTCATAAACTGTGTGTCAGATTATTATTCACGAAAATTAATTTTTCTAGTTCGAATAAATGAATCATTAATGGAATATACTAACAGTACTGTGTTGGTTTATTTGGTTTAGCTTGACACTGCTAAGTTACAGGAGCTGTTGAACATACAACGTTCCATTTTATAACCATAAATTAAATTTTCAGAGATGAATCATTGAAATTTAACCAAATACATTTGCACCGAGCGAACATTTTGTGCCATTGCCTTTCGGGCACGAAGTACAAGGCACACCTCTACGACACCCAGTATCACAGTGGCAGCAAAACATATTGCAAGGCCCGTATCCACAACAGGGTGTGGGTTCCGTGCAGTCGTCGCATAGATCTGAAAGACCAAAAATAATATTTCATTTGAACATAACTTTTGAACATTCGATCTCATACTTTTAGAATTTAGTTCGCTAATTATTTTTTTACCTTTAATTTTTTAGTTCTCGCGTTGGCTCCTTACAAAGGCATTCCCTACATATAGACCGCCGTAGTGTCACGAAATAAGTCATATGAGAGCCCACTTCATATGAACGTTACCTCTTTACTAAACATTAGGCACTTCTACTTATTTGCTATGATATCGTTTGGTGAATAGCTAATGACTGATCAACGACTATCAACAGAAGCAGGATTTGATTCTTCGACCACGTTCCCGAGTAGCTTCCTCAGATTTGAGTTTGTAATTTGAAATGTGTCATTGATAAAATAACATAGTACATTGACCAGCATCAATGCAAAAGATCTGACTTCAAATGAAAGTTCACCGTAGACAGGACAATGTTTCGCAGAACCTGGATAGAGCCTAAAATTTTGTTTGCAATCATCAACAAGTTTCAGTTGAAAAATGAAATGATGTGTTCAGATAAAATTGTGCGCTTTAAGGGCTCTGCCCGGAGAAAACTTACGTTGAACAACTAATAGAATAGTAGAGAACAGTTTTTCATGATATACTTACAATCTGGTTTCTCATTGCAGGTGCACCCGGTACGCCAGCAACAATCGCCATGGATGCCATGATATGAGATGAATGAGAGCAGAAGAAAAATGATAAACTTCATAATGAGCATTTAAATCAAATGAAACTTCTGCAGTTGGAAATATTCGCATGAAAAAATCGCAAAACTTTTCACGGTTCATGGTCAGTTCAATGCTGTGTGCCTTCGCAATGTCGTACAGTCAATCATGTAGAACGGTGCAAATCTACATGATTGTGCAACTTAAGATTGATTTTTTCGGAGAAGTTTAGAGAATGCATGTTCATAGTTCATCAAATCTTCGTGTGTGCGTGTGAATTTAAAAAATCTCCAAGTGAAAGAAAAAAATAGCGAAGATTAATCAGAAAATCTCTATTTCCAACAAATACTTGACCCGAATATATTAAATTTCTATTGAAATAAAATGAAGCATTCTAGATTAAGAAAACAATATTATACAAAAATGTCTGCACATGATCTAAATCGTTGTAAATGATAATTTATTGGATGATAAGTTTTTTATATGCCACGTTTATTCGCAAGCCTAATGTCGAACATACAGGGATATAGTTAGATTGAAAAAAATAAATAGTTGTGTCGGATTTTGCTTCTGACCTTACAATCTCAGTATATATGTATAGCAGCCAAAGTCTACTAACTAGGATAAGGATTCATGGGGGTATAATTTTTCTACTATATCATTCGTAGAGTATTTTTATTAAAATATTTTGATCCATTGAGAAATTCTATTGAAACTTTTAGTAAAGGATATACAAGTCACGCACGAGTAACTATGGCCGGCCTTACGAACAAATATGTTTTTCTCATCGTCCATGTAGTTGAGTTTAATGTTTGTTGGGTTTCTGGAACAAACGATGAACAGCCAATAAGTTTCTTGATCGATAGTTGAATATTTCACATTTAATGTAACAAAATTGAAAGTTAGATGAAGTTTGATAAACTTCGAAATATACTTGGTGTAGATATCTGCTGCTCGTCAGCCAGAACTATAAATTGAATCAATTCCCTAAATTCGGTAGTTGAAATCTACTACGCGTCAGCCAAAGTTCTGCATCTCAGCCCTTTCAACTAATCTTGAAAAATATTTTAGCGACACATATTCTACTGTGAAATTTTCAAATAACTGTCTGGAAGGCAGTATTAGTTAATTTTTATGTCGCAGCCATTTTGTAAAAGTAGATCATAGTTGTCAGTAATAGGCCCGTACAAATACGGAAATATTATCACGACCAAAGCACGGCTTCAATTTACAATGCTGCGAGAAGCTTGAAACAGCGAATAAGAGTGGTTGTTCTACAGGGTGAGCCAAAAAAGGCGACCGGTGCTGACTTTTGTAACTTTCGAATGGATGAACTTTTTTTAATGTCAATTGCTGCATTAGAATTCCCTGTTTGCTTTGTTATAACGCCCAATTTTTATGCTCTTAGCCTTTAGGGTATCTGTACAAACAAAAATTTTGTAAATGTGGTCATTTTTCAAAAAGTAGAAGTTGTGAAATCAAAGTAAATGTTGTCCTATTGTGAAAAAAGTTTTGTAAGCCTGTTTATACAGAATAATACTTTAAAAAACCCAGATTTGTAATCTACACGCAATTTAAATTCATCAACTTCTTGTTTCAATATCAACAAAATTTCGCCAAAATCGAAACAAAATCAATTTTTTCATCCACCAGTTCGAAAAACAATAAAGATTACCGGTGAAACAGAAAGTAGGACGCACTAAAACGATTCTCTTGTAGTTTTCAGCTGTTATATAGTTTTTATGATTGGATCTATTTTACTTTTTCTATTGTAATTTTTTCAATTTTTTTTATTTGCCAAAAAATCAACGTTTAGTATTTTCAATTCTAGTCAATTAATATTTGAGCAATCTGGCAGGAGCTTTTTAGTTTTTATGCCAGATGTTTCATCTATCGACGGCAGCAAACCGCATTAAAAAATCTTCACTCATTTGAAAGCTATGAAAGTCAGTACTGGTCACCTTTTTTTGACTCTCCCTGTATAATGTGCTCTGTATAAAATACTTTCAAATAAAAAAATGACAAGTCGTACTGTCGTCAAAATCACTTGCACGAAGCTCTTCAAATGATTGAAGGTTATTTGAGCAAACTCGAAGAAAAAAAGTGTCTGTATACCCAGGATGTTTCCTATTTGCATGAATATCGTTCTGCGTGCATCATTATAGTTTAATGGAAAATGTTAAAAATATAAAATAATACTTAATTTTCACTTTTGTTTCAAGATGAAATGACTATAGAACTCCATCCTTAGAAAACGAGAAATATTCTTCACCCACAGAAGGATTCTGTCATGCCGTTTGAAGAAGTGAAACCTGATCCTGTCATAGTGAGAATGGGCCTTAAAGTTATTCCACCCATCACAAATACTCTAATCCTCCATGCGCCTCAAATAGCAAATTTATTCTGCGATCCTTGAGTTATACTGAATTCTGTTTCTACCATGGGCCGTAGGGCCGTAAATCAACTTAGGGCGGATTAGATTCTCGCTTTTTTCTTCCAAGGAGCTTTTCTGAATGAGATAGTTTTGATCCAACTAGAATAAACACGAAAAATTAAACCTAAATTTATAGATCGGCGATAAAGAAAATAAAATTTCGAACGAATTTTTTAAATTTCTGTACGTATAATCATGAAGCTAGTCGTCTTTCTTCTGTTCTTGGTCTTCATGTACTTGCAATCCTATCAGTAAATGATTTTAAAATTTAGGTCATAAGATTTAAAGTTTTGTCATGGCCAGTTCCACCGGTGGGTGTTGCATCTAAACACAACACCCAAAAAAGATAGCTACTCGTACCACTGCATCGTAACTCGTTAAGCCCTATTCAGGAGTGACAAATCCTAGGATTTTTGTCGGCGACGGTCAGCGACTGCACTTCTCAATTGGGATTTACGGTCTCGTTGCTCTTCGTTTCATTTAGGATAATTATTTTCACAAATAGGGCACCGTTTATTATTTTTTGGGTCTATTTGGTGCACCATTTATTAGAGGACGTTGCCTATTCGAGGGCGTCATTTATTAAAATTGTACACTTCACCATGCCACTTTTTAATGCCATCTTGTTTTATCATTGTTTCATGGAATTTCAACCAGTACTGCTTCATCATCAAACAGGCACACATTGTCTAAATAAAAATACGAATCAATCAAATTTTCATCTTTTCAATACAATAATTATTGAGAACAATTTTCGAAATCGAGTTTTCTGACTGCATGAGTCTGGTCTTTTCAGCTAATAAACATCTTCCACCATGGTACTTGTTACTTTCTTTGAAACATGCCTTCTGATCCCTCTGGAGATACCGATATGCTACAAATCTTGACGAACATAAGGTTTTTCTATGACACGACTGGAAGAAAAAGGAAACGACTGCCTCTTCTGTTCTGATTGATATGCAAAAGTGTGTTTGATATGCAGATTTGCCAACAATTTTTTGTTGGAGTGGTCTAGAAAACGACCCGTCTAAAAGTACTATCATGCGGTATTAGAGTGGTTCCCACCAAATACGAGAAAGGCCACTTGAAAAATATTGTTATGTTCGAAGGTAACGATTGTCTTCAAGTGGCCCCTCTAGTATTCCGTATTCCGTAGGTTCCCATCTCTCGCGTTTGATATGAAAGTTACGATAGTATCACGTCAGAGTTTCATTGATGATAAAAAATCACAGACTGGTTGGTAAGGCCTACAAGGCAAAACCACTCGTTTTGGTTCACTTGGATTACTTTTCGACACATTAAAAAATCAAAAAATTCTAAGGCAAATGTTACTGTACAGTTCAGTTCCGAAGGAAAATGCTCAATGTGGTGCTTATATATGATAAACTTATTGTCAAGGAGTGTTCCTTGTACGTTTGCTCAAAAGACAATGGCATGAAACGGTTTTTTTCGGTGATAATTTTTACTATGATTGAAGAATATACTTCGAAATTATAATTGAACAGTGTTGGCATGCAGTTGAGTGTGTAACGTACCTGCTAAAGCAGTACTGTAAAGATGTAGCATACTGTATGTAATAGACATTTATCAAATATTATTAGATTTTCACATTTTATCGTCTCAAGGATGTCTGGGATTCACACCCAAACATTCCCACAAAATTACGTGAAGTACTTTATTTTGATCTGTTCACACCCCGGTAGCCCAATTAAGATGCCCCAATTAATTTGCACAAACGGCAGCTGTTCCCCTAGAACCTACACTAAACTACACATTCCACAGCTACCGTAATCCCCCGTAAAAATCGTAAACAACACCTGCACACAGTAAAATATGTAGAAGCCCGGCCGTACAGTAGTCTCAAGTGTAACGGTAGCGGCGGCCCCCACAAAACATGTGTATACAGAGAAACCGATACAGGAAGCATGCACAGAAGCACAAAGGTGTGGCCAAGCCCACCGTAGAAAGCAAGTGAAGCACAGAAAGCATATGGTACCAGAAAAGCGTTAGAGAGGCGTAACTAAGAAAGCATAAAAAGCGTAGCCGGAAACGACGATTGGCGGAAGAAGATGGACAGAAGCTCGACCTCCCGCGACGCCCAGGGAGTGGCCAGAATCGCCGTATAAAAGAAGAAGCAAAGCGTGATTTGATCATTCTTATTCTTGTGGTTTTTCCGTTTTGACTTCCGCGCTCGCCCCGTCTTTTTACACATTTGCAAGCGGCCGTCTATTCGAAAGCAACTTAAACCGAGGCCCCCGTCCGTATTTTAATTCGAAGCGCGTTTATTGTCGACGTTCAAGCGACCGTCGATCCCCGTTGTTTTATTGTAATCGTACGCCCGCGCCCCCGTCCCGTATTTGTCCCCGCCGTATCGACCGATTGGTTAGAAGTAAAGTACCTCACACAAATCTGGTCGTTACATATTTTGGTGACCGTACCGTTACGTTAACCAGTGGAACTTCCTGCCCCCAGTTAGGCGTACTCTTATCCGGGCGTTTAGAAGCATTAGATAATACAGTAGTAATCATTTCCTACAGTAAGACAGTATTCGTAGAAAGCAAACTGGAAATCCCCTCCAACGAGACATTAAGCGATACATTTAAACGAATACAGCGTGAAGCAAAAATTGAAGCATTTAAGCAGAAATCCCATCGTAAACCAAGAATGACCCACCAAACGCAAGATCATTTAGGAGAAATCGTTAGAGAACAGATAAACGATTTATTTTCAGAACATTTTCGTACCCTACGCACACAATTGAATCAGAATACAGTAAACCCTACCCTAATAGACAATCTAAGAACAGCAAACATTCGTAATAACATGGCAAACAATTTCTACGCGAAACCTACAGTATTCACGGGCGGCGTGACCCAACATTTTGGTGAATGGAACAAAAGATTAGAACAATTCATGGCACTCCAAGGCATGAAAGATACAGACGTACAGTTAAAGTTGGCATGTTTAGAAATTCATTTAGGAGGAGCCGCGTTAGCAAAATTCAAAAGTTTAGCAAATTCCGAAAACCCTCCCCACACATACGAGCAGTATAAAGTCGCATTACAGGCATTTTTCCCAAACAATAGAGATAATGAGCTACATCAACAATTCTTACGCGAAAGAAAACAAAAGCGTTCAGAAACAGTAACGGAATTCTTATTTGATCTAGAACATCTCGCAACCCTCGCCTACCCTAATTTTAACACAGACGCACGAGAAATGATCATAAAACCCCTCTTTGTAGAAGGCATGCAAAACGAAATCAGGGAAGCAATTAAGTATAGAAGGTTCGCAACTCTAAAAGGAATGTCAGACGAAGCAGCTTACATTGAACAGCAAATTCTTAGAAATGAGTTAAAATCTAACGTCCTTCCCTTCATACCCCCAAAACCCGAACCCATCTTTTCCCTAACCAAAAATACAGACCAACAGGATCTTTTGCATCAGTTAGAACAACAAGTAAAAGATTTACAGTTGCAGATCAAACAAAAATCTCAACCCCCACCACAGAGTAGCTACAACAATTTCAGTAACAATACTTTCAGCAGGAATAATGCTTACAGGAACAATACCACCCCCAGGCAACCCACATGCTTCCAGTGTGGACAAATCGGACACGTAGCTCGTAATTGTAAATCAGTAGGCACTCGAAAATCATGCGAAATCTGTTTCCGTAAAAATCACAGTACACGTGATTGTAAAAGCCGATGCATCCACTGCTCCCAAACAGGACATAGATCAGATAACTGCCTTTCGAAACCCTACTCAAATTTTCAATGTTTTATATGCAAGCAGAGAGGTCATACAAGCAGGTACTGTCCAAATCAGCAGAGTCGTAATATTCAAAATTGCATTGAGTACAGGCAACCCCAACCCCTCATGGACATTGATGACCCCGCATTTTACTCAAAATTACCCACCATAACTAACGGCCCTCAGACTACTTTAGGAACTATCATGCCCAACATCCACCGCCGTAGTGACGAATACGTCCTTGATCTGGACGTACCCGATTGGTGCGCCATGTCACCACCCCCCACGCCCGAAGCCGCAAAAATCGAAAAATCGCCGCCCACCATCCCCGTAGGCTACAAAATCCCCGGAAAGCAAGACACAAGGCCGCCCACCGCCCCCGAAACCCCATCGAAAACAGGTCGCAACTTATTGTCCCTCTTACACGGCCTGACCCCTGAACCCTACCAATTTCGCCCCCGCCAAACATTGCTACCGACCCCCGCAAGTAAGCAAGTCCAAACCCCATCCCATAACTCAACTTCTACAGTTTTACAGAATGTTCAGATTTCAAACCGGCCACCCCCCCAGCGCAAAACCGCAAAACGACAACACCAAAAGCCCCAACACCAAACCGGCCACAACGAAAAAACATAGTGCCCCGCCGCCTCCACTAAAACATTCTATTGGCCGATGTTTTGTATTTTTCTTTGTATAATAATCCCCACATCGTGTAGTGCCCAATTTCAGATGTGTGGAACTTCATTGAGCGGTCACTCAGTCAGCATACCAAAACTTGTATCATGCATGCCCCCTTCCACAGTAGACAAACCCGTACAAACATTTGGAAAAATCTATATCCCCTCCACTAAGCCCCACATTACAGACGCATACAAATGCAGTGTTCGCAAACGTACAATTTGTACTAATACAGGATTTTTTGGATCAAAAGGTATTGTCTTCGACCAAACCGAAATGCAAAATCTAACCCCACATGTTTGTAAGGCAATCGTTATAGACAAAGAACACAACGGTCAAAAATTATACGAAACCCAACCAGGATTTTGGTCAACAAATAACTCCCTAAGCGTAGAATACACATGGTGTTGTACAGACCATTGTACCTCGGTCACTAACGTCATCATAGAAATAGGACAAATAGCATCTTGGAATGGAAAATCTATGACAGGTACATTAGGCGACCTAGGGTCATGCAAACCGACATCAGGTCATTGTGTCACAGCCGACGGATCCATTATCTGGAACGCAACAGCATTTGAAAACTTATGCCCCTTCGAATACAAAAATACACATCCCATAAAACTCACGCCAACCCACATGATAATAGAAGAGCTACAAGGTGCATTTTCGGTTAAAAACACACTCTTTGCAAACCCCAATTGCCCAGAAATCCAAGACAGCATTCTAACCGAACAAGGCATTATTGTACAATTAGACAAAAGCACACCACATCGTAACGCATTTTTAACGCCAAAAACCAACGAAACTCATACTACACTATACGATTTTGATGATTTTGAACCCATCAATGCAAAACTAAACTACCTAGCAGACAAAATACAGGAATTCGAAATTCAAAATTTCAAAAATGTATGGAATGAATTATGCAGACAGGCACAGCGTCACCTTGATCTCGTATGGCAAATTTTACGTCTCGATGCAACCCTTGGAGCACGTGCATTCCTACAGAGAACCGACATCATAGCAGAATTCACAGGAGAAGCCCTCACAGTCTGGCCCTGTAAACAAGTAAATGCATCTAAAATCTTTTACAACCACAAAATCAACCAAACATGTTACAAACTTTTGCCCATCCTCGTAGGAACTGAACTCATGTTTTCAAATCCAGGAGGCAACGATTTGACCCCTTTCTCACAAACCATTGACTGCCATCACATGCATGTAGCCCTTTACAAACAGAATAATACATGGGTCAGTGAAACAGGATCCCCGCATGTCACAAATTTACCTTTAGAAATCGTCTGGAACCAAAATTTCTCCCTTTTTCATTTTAATACACTCGCCATTTTTCATGATCAACTTGCAACTATTTCAACCAACTTACTCTTTTTGAAACAATACATTTACAAAACTCACACACTCGAAAACATTGTCAAAAAACTCGTCAATTACACCGCCCAAATGTCTCTCAATTCCGATACAGTTTACAACATGATCTCAGGCACTGGCCAAGCACTCGGAAATACACTCTCTGGCGCCGGTCAAGGCATAGAACATGTAATAACCGGTACCACCCAAAGTATCACAGACGGATTAAACAATTTACTCAAAGGACCCCTGCAAATCATTATCAATCTCGCCGTTATTACTGTAGTTATTGCAGGCGTCTTTTATTCGTTTCTCGTTCTTCGAAAATATTTCCCCTCTCCAAAGCGTCATGCCACAAACGAACATGCATACGAAATACCATCAAACAACAGACATTTACATGAGACCATTCCCCCATCATTCGGCCATGCTCTCTTAGAATTAGCTAATCGTCGTGGGGCACAAACACAGCAGAAATATGTCCTTGTCGATATCGATACCCCCCGAACTCCTGCAATCGAACTCATTAATCAAATTCAGCAATCTGCATCAAATAAGCCACCCCAAAACGTACCTGAGAAACATACCCCTCATATTCCAATCACACTTAACGGCAAATTAATGACAAAAGGCATGATTGACACTGGTGCAGTTTACTCACTCATTGATTCCCGAGTCGCTCAACTTCTACAGTTAGACATGAAACCCCCGCTAGTCCAAGCAAAAGCAGCAAATAATCTTCCGATTCACTTTGTAGGGACCACTTTTGTCACAGTGACAGCCCAAACAATCCAGGAAACAATCATGGTCCATGTCCAAAAAGATTGCACAGCAGACATCCTTCTAGGCAAAAACTTTCTCAGTCGATTTTCGGAATACACTATCAACAATCAAAAATCACAGGTCAAATTTGGCAATGTTATACTACCTTGTGATGGCCTAGAATATAGCCCTCTTTCAACTCGTGGTGGAACTTATTTGGATGAAAAATTAGAATTACCACCCCGTACAGTAACCGAATTTACTGTCCCCTTGCCCAAATCGTACTTACAGGTCAAACAGCTTGAATTCACCCCGAAACCCAAACAGAACTCTAAAGTCCATTTCGCAGCTTGCATCTCTGAAAATCAAAACAGTCGCATACGCATATCCGTCTTAAACACACAAGAAACAGCCCAAATTCTTTATCCTGGAACATGCATTGGTACAGTCTCATGTTACATCCCAAAACAAAATGCTCCCGCTAATCTAACCCCTTCAACACAAAACCAGCCCAACCGTTTTGATACATTCACATGGTTAAAAGAAAATGTCAATTTGACCTCCAGTGACCTCACAGAAACCGAGAAAATGCAACTCCTACGCGCCCTATCGAAGTACCCTACATTATATGCTAAATCCAAAATGGATGTAGGTAGAACCACCCTTGTTTCGCATACAATTGACACCAATGGCTCCCAACCCGTACGTAGACAACTTTATCGGACTTCCCCAAAAGAAAAGCAAATCATACAAGCAGAAGTTGAGCAACTCGCAGCAGCAGGTGTCATAAGCCAAAGCAATTCTCCATGGTGTACCAATACAGTTCTAGTCCCCAAAAAAGATGGAGGCCATCGTTTATGCATTGATTTTAGAGGCCTCAACAAAGTCACCAAAAAAGATACCTACCCCTTGCCCCGTATAGACGAAATTCTAGACACCCTCCGAGGAATGAAATATTTTACGTCCCTTGACCAATCCAATGCATATTATTCCATTCCCATAGCACAAGCAGACAGAGAAAAAACTGCATTCAATTGCTCAGCCGGCCAGTATCAATTCAATTACCTCCCCTTTGGACTCACCAATGCCCCAGCCACATTCCAAAGGTTAATGGATGTTATTCTTTCGGGTCTGCAATGGAACACATGCCTTGTATATCTCGACGATGTTTTGGTATTCGCAGACTCCCATGCCCAAATGCTGGAACGTTTAGACACTATTCTTGCCCGATTCTCACAAGCAGGCCTCAAGCTAAACATACAAAAATGCAAATTCTGCCAGCCCCAAGTCCAATACTTAGGCCACGTCATTTCTCAGCAAGGCATTTCACCAGATCCCCATAAGGTACAGGCCATCTATGACATACCCACACCCAAAAGCTCAAAAGAAGTTAAGTCATTCCTTGGCCTACCCTCATATTATCGCAGATTCATCCCAAATTGCTCTCAAGTTTCTAGCCCACTCACATCGCTACTCAAAAAGAACTCAGAATTTTCCTGGGGCCCTGAACAGCAAAATGCATTCACTAAGCTAAAAGAATTACTCCTTCATGCCCCAATACTGCAGCACCCCGATTTCACAAAACCGTTTATTCTGCAAACCGACGCCTCGAAACTCGGAATTGGCGCCATTCTCAGTCAGCTCGATAGTAAAGGTCAGGATCGCCCCATTGCTTTTGGGAGCCGCACATTGAAACCCGCAGAACGCAACTACCCGATCACTGAGCTGGAAACCCTTGCAGTAGTCGAATTTGTCAAGTATTTCCGCCCTTATCTTTTCCAGCAACATGTTATTGTACACACTGACCACACAGCAGTTCAGGCAGTCTTACAAAAGGAAAACCCGTCCCCTCGCATTGCCCGTTGGGGATTAGCCCTCTCTGGTATTCAACTCGACATTCGACCTAAGAAAGGCACTGCTAACCGCAACGCAGATGCAGTTTCTCGATTCCCCACACAGACAGCAAAGCAATCCTTTGATATTGAGCAATTAGAAACCCGCCCCGAAATATCAACTATCAATTCAGTTTTGGAAGCCGAAGCAACTGAACAAGAAGAGCAACAGAAAAACTTTGCCGAACTCCAACGCACTGATCCAACTGTCAAAAGTATTTTAGCAAAAATTGCCCAAAAACACCCCCTTACTCTGATCAAATTCGCAGTGCATCAAAACATTCTCTTCCGTATAGTCGACAAACAGGCAAAACTATACATTCCCAAGTCCCAAGTCCAGCATCTCATCGCCTCACATCATGACAGCAAATTCACAGGTCATTTTGCGGCCCGGAAAACTTTACACTTGCTCAGACAGAAATATTTTTGGCCCCAAATGAGCCGTGATATCAAACGTTACTGCAAAACTTGCCACCCATGCCAGACACAGAAAGCTCTTAGACACAAAGTGCATGCAAACCTGGTACCAATTCAGCCGACTGGCCCATTTGATAGAGTCGGTGTTGATTGCATGGGACCGTTACCCCTCACTGAAGACGGCAACCGATTCATTGTCGTTTTCATCGATTATTTCACAAAGTATGTAGAGGCCTTCCCGACCCCTGACATCACTGCAGCCACTATTGCCAAGCTATTCGTAACCAAAATTGTTTGCCATCATGGGTCCCCAAAAATCATCCATTGTGATCGTGGCACCGATTTCGTATCTGATCTTTTCTCACGGATCACCAGTTTATGCAATACTCAGAAAATTCATACTACCCCATACCATCCTATTGCCAATGGAGAAGTCGAGCGTTGCAACCAAACCCTAGCCACCCGTATCCGCATGTACATCAATTCAAATCACACTGACTGGGATACTTATCTCCCATATGCTGTTTTTTCGATCAACATCCATAAAAATGATAGCACATCATATCCCCCATTTGAATTACTCCACGGTAGGCAAGCTAATCTGCCGTCAGATGCAGCTTCAAATTTTTTCCCCACGTCCTACATGGTTGACTTAGACGATTACGCCCTTTGTGTAAAATCGCATTTCACAGAAGCACTCTCAACCGTGCAGAAAAGTTTGCAAAAAGCCCAAGCCCACTATACCCGTCAGTATAACAAGCATGCTCAGAACATACATTACAAGGCAGGTGATCTTATTCTTTATAAAAATCATTCGTGTAAACAAGGGTTGACTCCCAAATTCCTCCCTCGCCAAAACGGTCCCTATACAGTTACAAATTTCATGTACCCCAACGTTACACTCAAACACCCCCATAAGAATATTACATTTACGGTGCATGTAAACGAGACAACCCCTTTCTACCCTCGGAAAGCAACTATCGCATCTACCCCCACCCCTCCTCAACCTCGAAAGCCTTGAATGAGGACGTTCAACTCCGGAAGGAGGGAAATGTAACGTACCTGCTAAAGCAGTACTGTAAAGATGTAGCATACTGTATGTAATAGACATTTATCAAATATTATTAGATTTTCACATTTTATCGTCTCAAGGATGTCTGGGATTCACACCCAAACATTCCCACAAAATTACGTGAAGTACTTTATTTTGATCCGTTCACACCCCGGTAGCCCAATTAAGATGCCCCAATTAATTTGCACAAACGGCAGCTGTTCCCCTAGAACCTACACTAAACTACACATTCCACAGCTACCGTAATCCCCCGTAAAAATCGTAAACAACACCTGCACACAGTAAAATATGTAGAAGCCCCGCCGTACAGTAGTCTCAAGTGTAACGGTAGCGGCGGCCCCCACAAAACATGTGTATACAGAGAAACGGATACAGGAAGCATGCACAGAAGCACAAAGGTGTGGCCAAGCCCACCGTAGAAAGCAAGTGAAGCACAGAAAGCATACAGTACCAGAAAAGCATTAGAGAGGCGTAACTAAGAAAGCATAAAAAGCGTAGCCGGAAACGACGATTGGCGGAAGAAGATGGACAGAAGCTCGACCTCCCGCGACGCCCAGGGAGTGGCCAGAATCGCCGTATAAAAGAAGAAGCAAAGCGTGATTTGATCATTCTTATTCTTGTGGTTTTTCCGTTTTGACTTCCACGCTCGCCCCGTCTTTTTATACATTTGCAAGCGGCCGTCTATTCGAAAGCAACTTAAACCGAGGCCCCCGTCCGTATTTTAATTCGAAGCGCGTTTATTGTCGACGTTCAAGCGACCGTCGATCCCCGTTGTTTTATTGTAATCGTACGCCCGCGCCCCCGTCCCGTATTTGTCCCCGCCGTATCGACCGATTGGTTAGAAGTAAAGTACCTCACACAAATCTGGTCGTTACAAGTGATACAAATTTAACGATTTAATTAAGACCACGATACTCAGCTATATAAAAGTACAGTATTTGTGAGACCATCTGTAGTAGGAATTTGAAAACTACAAAGGCAAGGAAACTACAGTAAACACTGCTCCAACGGCTTATTTATCAAAAATAATCGTATAGAAATGGCGCATATTATGTCAAATTGAATATTGCCAGAATCGTAATATTCTGTGCTACATTATTTGTTTCCACATAGCTACAGTAATCCGAAACATTTCTGCATATTTTGAATAGAATCACTTCCAAAACATACTGTTCAGCTTATTGATCCGGTTTCATGTCCTGTCCGGTATGTCTAGTCCATGATGTCAAAACAATTCATTCTCTGATGGATACTTGAAGCTTGTACCCGCTATGAGAAGAAAACATTGACATTTCAGTTGAGGCATAGTTTCATGGCATTTTTCATTGCAATTTTCGAATGAACGGATAAGCATGACAATTATGATTGCGATTTTATTGTGTAGCTCAGCGAATGATCATCAACAATCAACTAAAAATAGAAATCCAAATCATTTGTTATGGCCATCGTTACTACGACAAGTTCTGTTAAAGAAAACGATTTTGTTTATAAATAAATGAGTATTAGCAAGATGTAACTTCATGGTATGTTTTGTGTTTGTAAGTCAGAAAATGATAAAAATGAGCATTGTCGTCGACTAAAAACTCAGAGACAAATTTATTTTTGCCATTTTTACACATAACTATTTTATTGGAAAAATTCAAATGTAGCAAATGGTTTGAGCTTGTGCCGCTTCGGGTAAACAAAAATTACTTTTACGATTCCAATAAACTTGGAATAATAAATTATAGTTGGAAAAAACAAAAAGCATTCTTCAACCAAATTTTTCCCAGGAAGAATTAATCTTTAGATTATCCCTCACTGTTTGATGTAAACACAAAAAATTCAACTTTGGAAAACTCAGAAATTCAAAAATGAACAATGAACTATGTTCGACACGGGCTCTGTGAATTTACATGCGTCGATTCATGTTTGCTATTTTTTGATGCCAATCATATGCTGTGAAAACAATTTTCAATGGCACGAAGAATTAATTTTGTATTGTTCTGCACGAATAAACACGACGCAAACATGTGTTCGAATCAGTAATTATGAAAATCGAACATAAATTTTCCGAAAGATTGTTTCCAATATCGAACTATTCATTCTACATATTTGCTATGGAGTTGGTGGTTTTTCTTCTGTTTCCGCTCCTATTACAAGGAAGCAATGGCGATTGTTGCGCCGGTCAACCATGCTTTTGCGACACAATAAATTGTAAGCACGTTATTAATTAAAAAAATAAAACATTCTTAGTGTTACAACATGATTGTCGTAGTTTCTATTTCTATTCATTCTATTTCTATATTGTATTATTATATTCTTTTATTATATTCTATTTATATAGTCTATTTCATACTAAAATGCTCATATTTAACTTATTTTAATGCCAAGCTTGTAATTGCTTCTGCTTTAGGTTACTGTATTTTCAGAAAAATTAGCAACGGAGTTCATTTTTTCACTGAAATTTTCTATTTATATTCTAAATATTCTAAACATTTTTATATTTTAAAAATTTATATTTTCTAAAATATCTGGGTGACAAATTGAATTCATTATGAAGTTTTATAATTATATTAAATTTTTACCAAGTTGGTCTGAGAACTCAAAAGATGCTTATGCAGATATAGAAAAGGTAAAAAGCCTGTTGCTTCACAGGACATCTTTTCTCCAAGGTTGACGGTCGCAATCAGTAACTAAACTAATACAGAGAAATGATTGGTAAATACAGAGAAATGTTGGTAATACTATGCAGGTTTATTATTGGCATTCCGAGGCTCGCTTGGGAATAGGTGGATTAAACTATAAAATTTGCTTTGACCTCTGACTCGGTGGCTGAATCGAAAGACAAAGACTTCTATTCCAAATGGCTATCCTAGAAAGTGTCCGTTGCGCCTCTATTCGTATTGGTGCCTTCGTATAATTCTGAAAAATTGGAGAGTGGAAGTGACATGCAGTTTTGAGATGAAGCTTTCACTTCCAATGATGTTTTACAGTTCTATGTGATGATTGCACAAGCTTTGTTGCAATTGCGATAAAGGATGCCAACAAGGCGGTGCTTGTGGTTCGTGCTCAAAAAGCAATGGTAAAAAATGCAAATTTTACACTCCCTCATTTGCCGGTTGATATGCCGTATTAACTTTGAATTTAGGCAATTCGCAGCTGTAGAATCCCGTTTTAAAAATATGATCTGTCGTTTAACTTCGAGTAAAGGAGCGATTTAATTTGTCATTAAATTGCATTCTTTTTTACTTTTCAATCTCAATTTTACAGCCAGAAACGGCTTCCGAGTACGGTAGTAAGCTATCAGAATGCTAAAGTGATTATGCGCAGCGCTAACCAGCACAGAATGAACTGCCTTGCAACAGGATGTCTCTGTATAAGAGCAAGCCAAATTCCGATGAGATGGTCTATATAAATTGCGAAAGACACCCGGAAGGACCGGGGCCGGTTTCATCAAAGAAACTTAAGCTCCAGCTGAGCTGCAGCTTAAGCTGTAGCTTAATTTTATATCTTATACCATTGTCGTTAAGCTGCAGCTCAGGTGTACCTTAACTCATGCACACAAAACATATCTGTAAAGTTAAGCTGCAGCTCAGCTGCACCTTAGCGACAATGTTATAACATACAGAGTTAAGCTACAACTCAGCTGAGCTTAACTTTCCCGATATGTTTTGTATACATGAGTTAAGCTGAGCTACAGCTTAACCGCAATGTTATAATATATAGAGTTAAGCTACAGCTTAAGCTGCAGTTCAGCTGGAGCTTAAGTCTCTTTGATAAAACCGGCCCCAGTTTCTTTCGCTGAAGACAACTATGCCAATAATACTGCATCGAACTGATTTTTCGCTTTACTAAACCGATGTAAAATTCTGCAATCTCTTGAATAAAAAAAAACTTCTGACTTCATTTCTTACTTTCACTATATTTAGGTGAATATTTGGCGGTTTTTCACATTTTTTGTGTGGGAAACATAATCTTGATGCTCTTTGTTTTTCACAATTGAAGCTTAAAGATTGTTACATATTGCATGTGTAATAATTGATCATATCTAAGATCGTAAATTTTGATGCCAAAGTCCCTGCCTAAAACTCAACATGATGTTGAAAGTAACTCATCTTGTATAGGGTACAGAAACACTTTAGAGCATCACATCTTTGAATGGAAAAGTAAATGGAATGAAAGTTCGAGCGTCAATATACAATATGCCCACGTATTAAATTTGAAAATCATGATATTTGGAATTTCGAAGAAAGTCACGCTGATTCTTTTCATCCCTTTTCCAATTGCTGGTGGAAAGGTTGTATTATGTGTTACGGCAAGCAGTTCTTTTCTATAAAGAATTGACGCGAGGAATGTAAAGATTTCTGACTGAAAATTGTAATTTTAACCTTTCACATGCGCCACATTATCGTTTGTATCTCAATGAGTAGCGTTTGATTTATTCCGCGATAGTTTATAGGTTACTGAATGAAAAAGATTGCTCTCAAGACTGAGAAATAACTTTCAAGCGGCTGCTACAATTAGAAAATTGGAAATTAGAAATCTTTACATTTGATTAATTACTGCACGCGCAATAGGACCAGTAGACTTCAATCGCTTACAATAAAGACCATAAAGTTTATTGTGCCCTGTACAAAAAAACGTGGAAAACCGTCAAATATTCGCCTAGTTATGGCGAAGGTAAGAAATGAAGTCAGAAGTCATCCTTTTTCAAGAGATTGAACTTCTCATCAATGTAGTAAAGCGATAAATCAGTTTCATGCAAAATTACTGGCCTAGCTGTCTTCAGTGGAAGAAACTAAATAATATGTGTCCTTTCGGGTGTCTTTTGTGATTTTTATAGATGGCCTCATCGAAATTTGGCTTGCTATCATTTAAAGACACCCTATTGCAAGGCAGTTTATTTTGTGTTAGTCAGCGATTCGCGTAACCATCTTAGCTTTCTTATAAGCTTACTAACGTTACCGTTTTTGTCTGTACAATTTGGATTGTAATGTCAAAGGATACGATTTTGTTATGCGAAACTCTGTAATAACTACAGTTTTTACAATTTATCTTTTAGTATCGATATTCCCGTCATTTTTTGAAATAATGTGCATCCTTATTACTGTAGAAATCTTTTTTGTTGCTTCGCAAGATTGGCGTGTTGGCATGAAAAATCATAATTTTTCTTCCAAAAAAATCAAGTTTGGTGATCCGTGGAATGCCATTACTAAACACAGGGTCGATGGTTTTTAGTGTAAACTGTTGTTGGCTCATCTGACCACTATTGGACACAAATTAATGAAGCTATCATATTCGCACAATAATAGGTATATAATGAAAGAAAATGTACCAAAAGTTACAAAAACCGTACAATTCCGACTTTCACTTTACCACATAGATTTCACACTTTCAAGCATAATGAATGTCAGATTTGTTCTCAGCGTCGAAAACTACTCCTCATTTCTTTTTTTGAAGTACATTTTTATTTAGACTTATCACAACAATGCTAAATCCTCCCAGAAATTGTGTCCTGTCTCCACTGTACTTATTTTTCTCTTGGGTTCTAAAAAATAGTTTTTCGTCCCATATTTTTGTTATGTCATCTTTCGAAGTGAAGTTTTATTCTTATATGAGGCTTTCTCAAACACATATGCTGAAGAAAATGTAGTCTACTTATCGAGTAGGCCAGTTCAGCAAGTGCATTTTGTCTTACTGACTATAACAGTTAGCTGAACAATTCGAGGAAAAAAGATTTCGACATCAGATGCAGTTTATCTACCTTGCACTCTGAGGCACTTTTGAAAACAGTCAACTATAGACAGTTTGAAGCAATTCAACAGACCACAGCAGTCGTAGGAAGTATGCTTGACAAACGGTATCTTTGCAGGACCTTACAAGGTCTTTCTAGGATTCGAAATAAATAAAAACTTATTTACAGGGTAATCATTGAGCATCACCAATGTTCATCCTCTAGTGGAAAAAATACATAAAACCACAACCACGCTGTCGGGCATCTGTTGCTGCAGATTTGTTGTAGTGTGTTTCCGCCGATTTCGTGGATTTCATAAAAGTTGTACACGGGAGTCACCGGACTTAATGGGAGAGAAGTATTATAAGGGGGAATTAACCCGAAAACGAAATGGAATAATAGCTTTTTCGCAAAAAAAACTGTTCAATGAGATTGTCGAGAAAAACGATCAAGTTTTTTCATCCAATATGTTGAACCAAAATTTAGCACTTCACCTTGAATTTTCTCGCCATTTTCTTTTGCTCATAAACCTAACTTACAAATAAAAAATGGAAAATTTTCCGGAAACACTACATTTTGAGTGAAAAAACGCCTTTTTTGTTGTTTTATTCGAAAATATGGTTGATAGTATTAAGCGAAAATTATTTTTCCCATTTGATTCTCCGTACGAAATAATACTTACTATAAAACACTTCATTGAATCAAATGGCGTCACTTGAATGGCGTCACTGATGTACATCAATTTGAATCAAGTCGCACTTGATTCCTTTTTTGGGGTTATGCTCCACACGATTTTTTAAAAATCTAGGTAAGCTTGATTTCGTTTGTTTTGGAATAATTTCCTATGGTTAATCGTGTGCGCTTTCTACTGGGTTTTTCTGTCTACATCTTGAACTTCGCGATGTGAACTTCGATATATGGAATGTTCTTTTTTGATAAGTCAGCGGGAATTTCACGAGAATTTTTCAAGTTTCGCATTCGTTTTTTTACTCTAGAGTTCCGATTTATATTTCATTTTAATGGAAGACTTCTGCAGTCAAAAAATGCGTTCAAAGTCGTTTTAAAGTTTTTACTGAAGAAGTTTTGTTTAATTAATTATTGAGAAGAGATGATTCAGGAACAATCTTCTCTTTCGATTATTTTATTAATCTTCGTTTTATTAACCTTCTCGAAGATTTCTGGTGCAAAGGCCTTCTGAATTAAACCTTTTAAAAATATTAATGTTTTTGCACACATTGCTTCTAAAATTAAAAGCAACGCAAACTACAGTACTGACCTTCGTCCCCAATGATTTTATTGAAAATTTTCAAAAATATGATCTTGTGTAAAACATAATTTTAGACATCGCGACTGAGCAATTCGTTCTTTCCGCACGTTATCGACTTCCCGTATCGACAAAATATGTAAAAATTTACCAGATCAGCGTGGTGGTGAGTAGCAATTCTTACTGGGGTTAAGGTAACTTACTTTGGCACAGCTTTTGTAAACAATGTAAACTTTGAAACGCAATTATATTGAATTTCTCAAAGAGACATGAATTCTAAAAAGAGCGATGAATGATGTGTTTTCTATTTTAATTCCACCACATATGACGCATTACAGAGTTCAAAAAGTGAGTTTCAAAAAAAGTTCAAAAAAAGTTCGAGTTCAAAAAACACGGATCAGGCCGGAATCGGCTCGCTCAGCCCATTGTTGGACATTTTATTACACAACCTTACTAGTTAATTTGTTACTGCAAACACAAGTCGTGATCCCGCAACTGTCAATGTGCTCTGCAATGTGCAGAAAGAGAGAAGAAAAACGGCAAACATCCAAAAAACGCTTGAAGTACTTTTGAACGAAAAAAATTATAAAAAAGCTTCGGTAATTTTTCACAGACAAGAAATCAACCGTGCCTTCTGTCTTGTTGTGTAGTAGGCCATGCAAAACGATAGGAAGCTCTAGGGAACTTAGCCTGAAACTGAACGAAACAGAGTGAAAAAACAAAATTACAGGCATATCGGTTGGAAACATTCAAAGCAATATATCCACTGTACTTTGTTTATTTTAAAGTGACAAATGCGGGAAAGGCGCAGAGAAGGTTTTGTTCAAATTAGTAACACACTTATTGACAGTTGAAGATTAATGATAAATGATTTTTTTTCAAATTTAATGAGATTGAAGTAACGATTTTCTGATTTTTAATGTTTACTCTTGCTGTATCTTTCATTTTAAAATAAACATGAAGAAAATTCTAACTGTTAAAACAGAGCATGCTCTGACCACGTATCTGAGACTCTAATCAGATAGTTTTTGACCCCATGTCGAAATGATAAAGCTCCGTTGCATCAAAAATCCAGTGGTTCAATGGAATGGACAGGGATCTAAAACGCATGCTAGGCCCTTATCTGTCCGTTGTGCTCTGTCCGTTGTGTTTCAGTGGATCCACAAAGTTTCAATCAAAATATCCGTATTTGAGCCATATTTCTTTCTTCTTGTCATACGGAATTTCTTCTTCTTCATCTTCTTCATGGTACACTTTCTCGGTTCGAACGTGTTCGGCCCCACTTCTTTTTTCAGGAAGAATATGTAATTTTTCTAGAATGTACTTCTTCCTGTAAAAGTTAAACATTCATATAAAACTGTAACTCGAAGGCCAATCTTGGGAGATTCAACGAAAAGTCTGAATTTGGATTGAAGATGCACCATTGCCTATCTTTTATAAAGCTCGATTTAAAATTAGAAAATTAAAAACTAAAAGCTGACGACAAATAGCGCTGTCGCAAAAATCGTTCATAAAAACTTTTACTGCAGAATTTTTTGCTCAAAAAATCTGCTTACGAAGTTCCGGCCCTATGGTGACATGTGGTTAAGTAGAAAATCGTAAAAATATCAGATGGTACTAGCTTTTATTTTTTTTCTGTTTTTCAGAACAATTTTAAGAAAACTGTATTATAGGTATGTTGGAATAACTCGATGAAAGGGTAAGCTGAAATGGTCCGTTTAATCAGTTTTTATCTAAAAGTTCCAATTCCAAATTTTTAAAAATGAACAGTTTAAAATTCCAAGCCTATGGTTTTTGGAAACATAGAAACACATCTGGTGCCAGCAAGACGCATGCATTTTCACGGTGTGTAGATAACGTGACTACGAATTATAGTTTCCTCTCATTACAATAAGTCGAACCACGCGCCGCCTGAAAAATTGTAAATTTCCGCAACTTTGAAGAGGCGAAATTTTCAAGAAAAATGCTTTTAAAAAATTCACACCCTTTTTTCTAAAACGCGATTCTGATTGGATGACATTTCTTTTGGTGCAAAACCAGAAGTATAGGCGTGTCCGTGTGTTTCATGATTAGCTAATTGTCTTCATGGAGACTCCGTGCTGGCGTAATGAGGAGCCTGGTGTGTCAACTTAGTTATCATATGTCATTTCAGCCACTGTTTTTTTGTACGGAATATCGATTCAGACACTGTGTTGTTTGAGGCAAATCTCAGCCACTGAGTTTGACTCTCCACACTAAATATACATGAGGAATGTGAGTCAGAAGATAATTGTAACGCTGAATAGATGCAACTTACAAAGAAACGGACTTCGATCAATGAAAGAAGTTAACATTTGATGTATCTTGAGTTAATGATAAAAAAATTAATTTTCAGTACTTTTCCAAAATTCTTTACCAGCTACACACATATCCGAAAAAATTTATTGCAACTGGGCTGTTCTATTTTTTGATCTAAAATTTACTCATAAATTTTTACAAACAACAATTCGTGCATTTGATGAAATACCCTCCGACTAGAAGTTTATTTATGCATCCATCTCAAGTGGATATAAAGTCAGGAAAGTGTTTGTTCTTTTCGAATAGTATTAGGATGAAAATTTCAATATAATCGAAATGTTCATGGTTGATAAAAAAAATCTCATTGAAAACATTGCATTTATGCAAAAATTTCAGTTTTCCCCAATGTAGACAAACCACAAGCTTTTGGTTCTGTGCATGACATCCTCAGATTACTATGTCGAATCTTTCAATTTACTTCCAACATTATACTACATCTTCTCTTTCCTCATAATAATCATAAAAATCTGACGTTATAGGATAACACATCAGACACCATCGGTTGATCGTGAAATGCAGGAGAATGATTGCTTTCCAAGAGTTTTTAAGCAATATTTTCTACAGAAATATAATTGTTTTGCGAGTCCTTATTGTGAACAAAAGCTAATTTCAGTAGGCTTCAATGAGATTTTCAAGAAGCCTGTATTGCTCCAATGATTGAAGGATTCAAGATTTCGAAGAATCACAATTTACAGGCGATAGTTCGAAAAACCAATAAGGCACTGACTCATGCAGTGAGCGCAGGTCAACTCAACACCAGCTACCATGTCAGTGAAATCAAACGGTGGACTGCCCAGATGAGAAAACTCAAACATCAGCGTTTTATTTCCCACAAAACTCTACATTTTCGACCAGAATTGTCGCATTGAGTCGTTTCACACGCTTCCCCATTCGATAAGATTGTTTTCTGACAAATAGCCAATCACGTTATACGTAGATGCGTCCACTTCCAGTTTTGCACTATTGCAATGATGTTATGTGATAAAAAATCATGACCAATCATAATTGTGTTTTAGAAAAAGGCGTTTAAATTTTTTTGAAAAAACAATCCTTTTTTTAAATCAGAACTTTTGAGCATTTTTTCAGAAAAATATAATTTTTTCGAAAAATTTTACTGCTTTTTCTCAAGTGGCGGCTCTCGTATTCCACAAGGGACATTTTACTTTTTCATTATAACTTGAAAATCTGAGAGCTGAACTTGAGAAATTATCAATGAAGTATCAAAAAAACGTATATCACGAGTCAAGTTTGGCATTAAAATATTCAAGATGTCGACCAAAAGATCAACTCAAAACTTCATGCATGAAATAAAGATTGACATACAAAACTTAAGATGGAAATGATTCCGAAATAGATAAATCGGGATACAATTTAATTTCAGAAAAATAAATCAATATGAACCAGTTAAAGGATAAATCAGCTTGATTTCTGATGTATACATCCAAAACTATGATTTGCAACGACGGTAAAATGAAGATTTAATGCAAACGAGATCAGGATTTTTAACGCACTTGATGTCAAGATTTTGGCGTAAAAAATTGATATTTTAAACAAACTAAGTGAAAGTTCCACTTTTGTCCAAAATTAAAGTTTTTATTGATTTCAAAAAAATAAAGCCCGTCGACTAATCCACTTGATTCAAATTTTTTCGAACAGCCAAACGAAGTTTAGGAACTGCCAGTCAAAAACCTATCTAAGGGCCGTCTTGGTCTAGTGGTTATCGCCTCTGACTGCTAGTCTCAAGAACCAGGTTCGATTCCGGGTGTAACCCGAAATTGAATTTCTGGTAGCTGGCCCAGGCAGACACAGCCTTTCATCCTCTCGGGGTAGATAAATTGTATAGACGACCTTGGAACGCTGCTCACTCAGCCCAGTTAGCGGTCCACTCAGCCCAGTTAGCATGTTGGCGATAGTGCGGCGACTGAGGAGGTGGGCCTATTCAATTATGAGGTAGGTAGGCGATCAAATCCTGCTTGTCAGGCAGACGCCAGCCTGTGGAATGTGGCCTCCACTAGGCGGTTAAAAAGCACCCGAAGGGCGCCTCTCATACAAGGTGGCACTTGTATGACCGTATAGTCCTGTAAAGCCTGCCTTTCCGGCTATAGGAAAAATGGGTAAGTGTACCCGCAAAAATTAAAAAAAAAAACCTATCTGCTTCCATATCAGGACTAATGCACACACTATAGCAGCTTTCTAGGTAGGGGGTGATGTTTTGATGCTACTTTTCTATATTTCATAATTATTTTTTATAGATCGAACGAATTCATCAGTGCGAATTTAACCATGTTTGATCTGTAAGGCTACAAGGCCAGGAATGATGAGGTACTTAGACAATTTCTCTAAACAAAGCATACTTGATTCCAAAAAAGTAACATTAAAACTTTGAAAAGTGCAGTCTAAGCAAATAATTCACACGTCTGACTAATATAGGTTGAAGAATATGCTGCTTGGATGTTAGAAAACATTTTTTTTCGTTATCAAGAAGGAAAAAAATTTTGTATTCCACCCCCTGTCCTGGCTGACTCCCAGCAGAATTGCTTTGCTGTGCATGTATGGTGTGGACGCGTGCTTTTTTGTCAGATGGTAATATAGCTAACCTCCAAAATGATAGTTTTCTAGCACTGTGTAAGGATAAATAAGAAGTCCAAATGGCTATCTTAAAATTTCGAAGTATGAAGTGCTCATTTTCCTAATATTTTTTTGTGGAAAGTACTTCAGAATTTACAGTTGTCTAATGATTTTTTTGAACAATTCTAAAGAGGAAAGAATGACACCCATAGTACAGCTAATAATTTTTCTCTTGGAACTATCTATGTCTTGCTGACATCTAAGGTTATCTCCAACAGTATGAGAATTACGTCAGTACACTGTAAATTTGAACCTTTTCTTTCAGTACTTTATCGCTTATTTTTTCATCGGCATTTGAATATTGCGATGCAAAATTTGATTTATAATGTGTGTTTTTAAATAATTAATCGAAATGTTGTGATTGTTCAAGTTCAACATCACATCAATTGATGCCGCTCGTTGCTGACATAAAATGCTGTTCCATCGTTTTAATGTATTTTTCCTATGTCATGGGACACAGAGGTGCTACGAGTTTACGTTTGAGGGTCGATTTTCGGTTCAAAAGGATCTTTATGTTCGGGAAGCAAATTGTAGACCGGACTGTAAAAATTGTCTCTGGTTCGATCGTCGTCGGTCACTTTTCGATTCAAGTACAAATAAATCGGTGAATCTTTTTCTTCTTCGTTTACGTAATCTGGCATATTTTTGTCGACAATAATTGCCTTGAGAAATTTCTCTCCGATCGCTCTCAAAAGAAAAATGGTAAAATCTAATTAGGAAATCACTGCTGAGGCTCACTTCTGAACAGTCTCCGTCTTACATGTGTCTAAGACACCTATGTCCTACGATACATGTTCACAAACGGTCCTCTGATGTACAAGTTTACCCATCCAGCTGTTAGAGAACAATATCACTATAATAAGCCGCAGAATATCAGATCTACTTATTTCGATTCGGATTATTCTGAATTTCGGTGGTGGGAATTTTGATCAATTGATCGATTTTCATTCTACACTTTCTGCTACAGTATCTTTCTCTAAATAGTCGATTGCACATGAGCTTAGAACAGAAGAAACAGAGCAAAAGGCAACCGCAATACAATTACTTACCCCAGTTTCACCACCATAATCAATACAACCATAGAAAACATTTCCGTACGATTTTTTCCAATGAAAAACAACAAAAACAACGACAACGCATTTAAATTCCATCAAAAAATCCATCAGTCATCATAGAAGTATTCCGATTCTTTATCTGGATTTTGAGTCGTGGTAGTCGTGGTGATTTTTATTTTCGGTGTCGTCTTGGATCGATTCCTCGGTTTTTTCGTCTTTTTCGTTTGATCAACAATTTTAGAAAGTGGACGATTAGTGACTATAGTTGTGAACAGTTCATTTTTCCACCAAGGTTTGCTCAAATTACCATTTTTGGCCGGTACGACAAGTGGAGGAATGACAGACGAGTATGATCGATTCGGGGAAAGTTTTGACGTGTCATTTTTCGACGGCAGAACCACAGGTTTGCTCGTCTTCGTACTATTCTTCGACATCTCGTCGGTACTACCGTCGTCCTTTGCTAACGACTTGCGAACTTTTTGATTATTGGTGATCGTATTTTCCCTTTCAATAGATTTAGGCGGAGAAACGACGTTGCTGAGCATCGATGGACTTTCCGAACAGTAAAGTTCGTCGCTGCCGTCCGGGCAATCTTCGATGCCATTGCAAACATCGTCCCGCGTTACCGAATGTTTTTGATCTTCGCACAAATATTGTTTTTGGATAGGGTTAGCTGAGAAGTAATGATCAAAGAAAGAATGAGAATAAATGGATCGTGAGTAAAACCTGCAAACGAAGAAAATCCATCATATTTTTCTGACCTCAATTTGTCTTGTACTGATTTTGCTCTCTGAGTTCTTACAGAAAATTGGACGTGAGCGAGATGTTGCATATACAGTAATTAATCTGTTGCGTATACAATAATTAATCTGCTACCTCGATTTTCCTATTTTCATAATACGAGCACACTCTTTGTCTCATATCTCTGTGCCTTCATCTCCTGTGCTGCAATTTTGTTCTTCTGTAAATCGCTTCTGATTCAGGAAAAATTACGGATAACAATAAAAAATATAAAATTCTTATAAAAGAAGAAAAAAGAGAAACATTTTCTGCAGTCTATTTCACATAAAGCTTCTAAAATTAAAAATAAAACAGAGATAAACTAAGTGGAAAATCGTCTACAGGTTTTTAATGTGGAACTTTTCATTCAAAAAGTTTCTCAGAATTAGTTGGGCGGCTTCACAAGTTTTCAGTTGCGCGTGATGATCGGCATGGCAGTAAAAACTAAAAATATAGAATACTACATTTACTCATTATTGGAAACCTTTGAAAGACAGTCAACAACAAGTTTTTCCATAATTCAACCAGAAATATACGACGTCGTCTTGGAAATAGAAGATATGTAGCGAATGCCACACTCAAGTAGCACTACTACAAGAGTAAAATGTGACTCTTTTGGAACTATTTATGGCTGCAAAGTAGTAAAAAGAAGTGGAGAACAACAAAGCATGAGCATTTTTTTCGATGCTTAAACTCTCTTCGGAAAAATGAAATATAAGGGTACAGAAACGCATCCTGCCAAGAAAACTGAAACGAATATATAAAAGAGATTAAATCAACTTACAACAAAATAGTTCATCTTCGCCGAATCTGCAGTCTCTATTTCCATTGCAGCGGTTCTCCTTGTCCATACACTCTAAACTTTTCCGGCACCAGAATTTACCACCCCCGCATTCTGAAAAACAGATATAATTATCTTCAAGAATGTTTGATATAAGTATTCTCCATAGTAATTAGAAATGAGTCGGTATTCTTGATTTTCAATATTTCATGGTTCATAGCGGTTATGAAATCTTCTACATGAAATGTACGATAGGAGTTCAAAAAGTTCTGGGACTCAGTTGAGACCCAGTACTTGAGAGTGCCACAGCTTTTCTTTTATCATGATTTTCCAGAGTAGTCTTTCAAAAGTTCAATACACTTTTCATAACGATATGTTAACATTTGATTCAATCTGAGGTTTGACAGTCAAAAAATCTTCAATTCCAGTTTTCATTTATTATCATTCAAAAATATTTTCACACGCCAGTGCGTCTTCAAATATCCAAACAGGAATGAGTCAGAGGTGATAATCCTGGCGAGTGAGGAGGGTGTGGGATTTCGGCAAAGTTGGCTTTTCGGGTGCCAGCTTGGGCAACGATGAGTCGACGCATTGCCTTACAAGAAAAGGACACCCAGTTGCAACTTTCCCATTTTTCTTTGAGTGATTCATGGACTCACTCAATTAGGTACATGGTTTTTCACTGCTGAAAGCATTTTGGGCACCCATTGAGTTGACACCTTGGAAAGGCCCAAATTTTCGTGTAAAATCGTTTCAATACTACTAGTGGAAAGGCACATCTCTTCGATAATTTGATTAATATTAATTTGATGACCACTCGAGAAAAGCTTTCTAACAGCTTCACAATTTTTCTCATAAGATGTGTTTATTGGTCGACCAGGGGGAGGATCATCTTCAGTTGACTACCTACCGTGATGAAATTCCGCAGCCCTATGGCAAACTATTGCATTTGAAGGGCAGTGATTCTTGAATACACGGTTCATTTTGTTTTGGATTTCGTTAGGGGATGAGCTTTTCTTTCTGAGGCATTTGATGACTGAGCGTAATTCAAATTTTTGGAAATTCACTTTTCGTTGGATTCGCTTCCATTAAGGTTGATTTATGATTATATTCCCGAAAGATGAGATGCTGTGTGTAAGCATCAAATGAGTTAAGTTACGAACACACAAAGTTTCAATAAAAAATCTCTATGCTATCTACATGAGCCGCAGAACTTTTTGAACTCCCTCCGAATGACACTTTAGAATCCGAGAAATCCGAGAAAAATAAAGGTGTAAGTGACTCCCCTTGACAGAACTGCTCATCGGTGCCATCTTTGCAATCTTTGGTACCGTCGCAACGTTTTTCCAGACTAACGCACTGCTCGGTGGTTGTGCATGGGAATTCGTCGACCGTGCAGCTAGCTGAAAACAAATGTTATTTGCCATTCAATCCATGGCCAGATCAAATACAGCAGAGCACATGAAGTTAAAGTTTTAAAGAACTTGTTTGAAACGAATCGCGACTCTAAGATCACGAATTGATACGCAGGATAAAAGCGAAAAGTTTTGAGACAAACATTTCCGTTGAATGTGCGCGCAAGGATGCGAAAGAGAGAGTCCATAATTGTGGATACGAACACCAGAATTCCATTTTTTAATCTTTGTTTTTATTAAAATTACTGGATGCGTATTGGGCTCAAAAACGGACGGGGGGTCCTTGATTGTTGAGTTTTAACATTTTACTCCGGACGAACTTCGAAAAATTAGTGAAAAATCGTTTGTTTTGATGTGAAATCAGATTCGAAAATAAACCTGCGAAAACGATTCATTATATTCAGTGATTGGATTTCGCAATTTTAATCATGAACCGATATGGATATTCGAGACATACTGAAATATCAGTCAGCACAACTTTAGCTTGACTTCATTTGATTTCATTAAAGATTTCTGGAGTCAAAAATAATCGCTGACGATCTGGAAATTTGCAAAAAAAATTTTAAACGTTTGTAAAACTAGCAAAGTCGACTTAAAAAATTAAAAAATCGAAAAACAAGAAAACTAAAGAGATATTGCCATAGTTGAAAGTACGAGCGTTTCAACATTAAGGTTCGTTCGAAATTAAATCGACTTTTTGATGAATTTGATATTATTTCTCACGTAGTCTGACTGTTATCATGATCTTCATTTGAAATCATACAGGATTATCAGGCCATCAAATTTGTTTTTCTACCCAACAGGTGAAACAATCAAAGTGTGGCGAACCTTACCACAATTTTGTTCATCTTCTTCAAGGGAGCAGTCATACTTCCCATCACATCTTCCTGCTAAATCGATGCATTCTTCCGACAAGCAGCATGCGTACTGTTCGCTGGTGCAATCTGAAATTTTGACAGAAACAGGTTATTTTCAGAGAGCCATGCTTTCTTTCGAGAAAATTTTGGAGTTTAATCCATTGATCTAAGACAATTTCAAAATTAATAATATCTGAAAATGATATAATTTCGAGAAGCTTTACACGCTGAGTATTGTCCTGATATTCATTTCGCACATCCCAAAGTCCTTAAAGTTTTTAATTTTCATATTCTTCGACTTTTTTCGGTCCATATACGCGTTTTGAGATATCACAGCCAAAGAATCAAGTGACTTTGAAGTCAAATACAGAAGACAATACTATAGAATCAAATATGATAAACTTTTTCTAATCACGCACTTGACACTTTTCAAGTTGTTTTAAAATGTCAAAAAGGAGGTGTAAATGAGCTGAAAAAGGGATTTGGAGCCTTTTCTGGGAACCTTCCTGTAGGATGCTGCAAATTTTTTGTTTCAATTTCTATAGTCACTAATGCCCAACATATTGTACTGAAAGTTTTAATCAGATTTGAGTACTGTTTTAGGGGAGTTGTGTGTCTTTGCAACTGCAAGTTGATACAAAAATGCTGATTGCTCAACTTATGCTACAAATAAGACGCAGGAAACATTTAATGCGCTCAAACTAGAGGAATACACAGTATCTGAGCTGAATCACTAGATAAATTTCATTTATATATTTACAATGGTTGTGCAACAGGGTGTCTCGGAAGAGATGCCATAAAAATTACCATCTTCAGTAATTTAATTGAAAAAAATCGAAGCTAAGAGTTTAATGTTACACAGCTCGAGTAAATCCTTTCTGTTTACCTCCACCTTGTGCTGTCAGCTATGAAAAAGTGCTCGACATTTGGGAACACCCTTTTACACACTACGTAATGTCAGCCAGTTCCAAATGGATCAAACATCGTAGATTGCAGTGTCTTTTCGTATTGTTCTGCAACCATACAAGCTAGGTCAATAAAACTTTATCAGGGCATCGACCAAGATTTATTTTTGTAGTGTGTCTGGTCCTGGTTTCTCAGAACATTGTTGACCGAAGATTCAGCGTCAAAAAACATATTTGAATGACAACGCAGTGCGTACAAATTTATACAGCTTCCAAAACGGCAGGCAAATCGGATTGAAATTTTAAGACAATATATTTAACATTAGTAGCTACAGAAATGAAGAACAAAATTCTGCTTCATCTTATGGGAGTGCGATCAAGATAACTCCAAATTATTTCTTCGGCTTTTTTCCCATCCCTTTTTTGACACTTTAAAATAGCGTGTAAAATGTAAAGCACTGATCCGTCTGCTTCATGGAACAAGATGTATATTTGGAATCATCTGATATGTACCGATGTTAAACAAATGTTGCTCATGACTTCATTGATGTAGAGGAAAATGTGAGCTCTAAAGTTATTCTTCAGTCAGGAATATACAATTTGAAATTAATAATATCCCAACTACAGTGATTCAGACCCCATCTGGCAAGCTGACACGTAGAGCTGTGAAGGAAAATAGAAAAATTAGGTACTAACATACATAAATCTCTTGAGTTCAGACGATATGTAGCTGAAGTCACAGTGTTTTCTTTCATGTAGTTGAGTTAGGTCACAACTTATACACAACTATTCTGAACGTTTCTCTTCGGCTCACTAAAAGAGTCAATCGATAGTGTTTCTGAAATCGTATTTTCCTGAAAAATGAAAAAATTGAGGTACGATGAAGAGTGAGTTTATATCTGGTACTAGTCACGCATGGTTCAGTGTGCTTGGTTTCAGACCAACGTCGGCGAGACACATCATCAAAACTGTTGTTTACATAGTTTTACATATTTTTGAAGTCAGAATTTTTTTATACAATGGAGAGAAATGAAGCAAGCTACAATTAGACTATCTTCCGACGAGATTATGGGATCTGACAGACGCTACTACTATAGCTACAATTCTTTTGATTATCTAACGGGTGAATGAGGTACCAAACGACAGATCGCGAAGAGATGTGTCTAAAAATTCTCACAATTTGATATGCAATTTTTACTGTAGAAAAACGCTAAATTTCTCCTTGCGAATAGTAAAAGAAAAAATCATTGAAAAAATATCATGCCTAACCACTGTTGATTTGGACAGCGCTGCGTCGGTACCTGAGTGCTACTCAAGAAAGTTTGACAACTATTTAAGGAGATTTTCAGCTGTTCTATTTGCCGCTCAATGATGAAAAAATTCTTTCATTGATTACAGTAGTTTTTTCGTATTGAATTTAGTACTTTCATGTGACCGCTGCATCGGTCATTTCATAACGAATGTAGTATAGTGCTAAACTTCCACCTTGTACACTAATGTCCAATAAACAGCACATTTTAGCCTCGTCCCTCACCACATTGTTTATTGCCGCATCCGGCCACATTGAAATTATAGTTGCAATTTTGCGTGCCGCTAGTATCGAAAACCAAGCCGACACGACAAGACTTCCGATAAGTTTTCCAGCCGACGATGGTCAATCGGCAATGGTAGAAAATTTGATCGCATTCGTAGCCCAAAAATTGACCCAGAGCCGTTTTGGACAAAGCGGCGTCTTGTTGCAAGTTTGTGTCGTTACAGTAATTCGGATCCCACGGAACGTTGTCTTTGTCTCGATCGCTAGCGTTCCGAGCTAATACTGAAAAAGGGTCATCAGACGATCGAAATTGAAAATTGATATTGCCCAGATATTTCAGTCACATATTTGGCATTGTGTCTGCAGTTCTCCTTTATTGTGACACTTCTGACTCGACTTCTCACTTGGAGAAATTTCGAGTATGTCATAATTTTCTGGGATTCTGTAACTTGAAGGAAACTTCTCCAGCCAAAGCGCTGAATCCACAATGACAGAAAACAGTGTTGCTGCTCTTCTATATGAAGTCCTGGCAAAGCATATCTTCGAAACGCGATGGTGAATGCTACTAAACATAATTCTTCTCCTAATCGGTATTCACCATCTTGTCTTAGTACTAATCATATCTAAGAACGATAGTTAAACCTGACTAGAAAACGGTATTGGACTAGTTATGACTAAAAATTGCCTTCATTTAGTCAGCGATGTTAAAACAGTGGAAGCTATTTTTAGAGACATTAACGCTTTTTTAAATCGTTTTCTGTGATAATAATTTTGAGAATGAAAATTAGGAACTCGCAATCGGTACCCTCCCAGCCTTGCTAAATGTATCACTTTAAGTCTGCGAATTTACTTAGACCTATTCTACACAACCGAAATACAGTAAAACAAAACTTACTGCACTCAAAAAAACAGTCGTTTTCAAAGACTTACAAGATTGTAATCAGCTGGAGAAGATGCGGGTTCAAGAAGGCTCAATTGTAAAATGTTAAGAAATGGAGCAAATCAGAAAACTAACCTCCACCTGCGGTTTTCATCATCCTCAAGTCTATCGACAAACTAACATACGACTTAATGTGAAGAGAATTTAATTGAGAAACTTGATGATTCTGCTTAAACTTACTGTAAAGATGAATTTTGAACTTCATGTGAAAGTACAGCTGACGGAACAGTGATACCTCAAGAAAAAGAATGACATCACCAATAAAAAAGTAAAAAGAAGTAAAAAGGGCATTAATCGACTACAAACATGAATTGTGTAGGTCAATTTTTGATGGAGCAGAAGCAGTTGAAGGTTGGTTAAAATTTGTTTTTTATCAAATTTTATTCAGTTTTCGTACTTGTTTTTTTGCAATTGTAATCTATTAACGTAGAATTTTCCGTTTTTTGGAACCTTGTCCGAATTAAATTTTTATACAAGATCAAATATGTCGACATTTCTACCCCATTTTATTGTGTACTCTCGCATACAATCACAGATATAAAAAGAATTCAAAAATTTCATGATTTTCATTACGGATCTCAAGAAACTGGTTGTAACACACGTCTCCTATACTCCTATCCTGCTCCTAGCAGGAGATGGGGGTACTCACATACTCATAGAAAAAATGATTAGATACCACCAATATGAGCTTATCTGTAGCAGGATTTAGGAAGTCAGGGGTATTTCATCCTCCTAGACTCCTAACTCTTGAACTCCTAGCCATCTGCAATAAATCCGGAAGAATGAGTTGGTTTAAAAATCCATCTAGAGTGCATTAGATGCCGAAAACATTACCTTCATTGCAAATCAATGCGTGACCAATAAACCCGTACAAAAGTACAAAATTCAGAAGATCGCCACCAGTGTTTGTCATGTCAAGAGGACGATGTTTAATGTACTATAAGCATAAACCTTTCAATATGTTTGAAAAGTAAATATTGGGAAAAAGTAGTAATTGCGAGCCATCACCATCAGTACCAAGATCCTGAAACAAAGTTATACAACTTTTCGGAAGCATACAAAAAGACCCCTAATGTTGAACAATGCGAATTTCTTAAAAACAAAAAATATTCCAGAATTTTGTGTTTTTGTCAAAATTCGTGTTCCAAAGTGAATCATTTCGGTATGCATAATTTTTTTTCGATTAAAATTCGTGTCGAAACAGCCTATTGAACCGGTTTGAATGTAGTATTTATTTCTAGCCATGCTAAGATAATTTTGTTTTCAATAGATTCAATGAAATACCTACCGCCATAAACAGGATGACGCAGTGAGTTGCATTCGGGGGTGATAATCAAATTGTCAGGTACGTATGAAGGTCTATTCCCAGGTGAGCGATTCTCAAGTGAGCAATTCCCAAGTGAGCGAATTCTCAATAGGGCGATTCCAAACGAGCGATCGAGAATTTAATAACACTTTCTTCATATTTTCCTTCTTTACCTAACATTTTTCTGTGTATGTATTTCTTTTTTCTTTCGTTTTCTGGATGTATTGTTAATGTTTTCGTTTATGTATGTTTTAACGTTTTCATCTTTTGTCTCTGCATTCTTTCCTTTTCGTTTTTGTTGTCATCTATTTTTTATTTTTTGCTCATGAAACAACACATTACAAGTTGTCATTTAAAATAACCTAGTCTCATGTATAATTCTTGTACAGTTCGACATGCTTGAGTCTTTCATCGTTGTAAGTGTGAAAATCTTCATGAAAAACATAAACAAAAGAACGCTGAAACAAACAAAACATAAAGAGAAAGGAAACGTCAGCAAAAGGAAGACAATGGCAAGAAAGAAGAAGCAACATAGAGAAAAGAGCAAGAAAGAAAGAAAAACATTTGGAAAAAGAACAAAAAAGAAAGAATCAAGAGAGATTGAAAGCAAAAAACTAAGATGAAAAATAAAGAAGAAAGAATCGCGAAAGATAAAATTATGTATAAAATAGAGCGTGCCGAATTGTATAAGAACTATAGGGGGACTACGCTTATTGAAAATGAGAACTTTTAGTTTGTTGTTTCATGGGCAAAAAAGATAAAAGTAGATGAAAAGAAAAAGAAAAATAAAAGAGAGCAGAGACAAAAGATGAAAACGTAAAAACATACGCAAACCAAAACATTAACAATACGCACAAAAACAAAGAAAAAAGAAATACATACAAAGAAACATATAAGGTAAAGAAGGAAAATATGAAGAACGTGTTACTACATTCTCGATCACTCGTTTAGAATCGCCTGGCTTATTTGGAAATTCGCACAATTGGGAATTGATCACATGGGAATCACTCACTTGGGAATTCGCTCACTTGGGAATTCACTCAATTGGGAATGACTCATATGAGAATCGCTCATTTGGGAATCGCTCACATAGGGATACCCCCGTATGAAAGGAGCGACACAAGTAACATGGAAGGCAGTCCAGAGACAAGTTTTCTAAGTAATGTAGACAGCTCGATTTCAATATATGAAACTCATACTGCAGTCCAATTCTATTCACATGGTAGAACCGCAAAGTAAAGCACCAATTTATCTATAGATGCTGAACTTTTCCTCATCGAAGTCAATAGACAACATATAGACGGCATCATTACGTAGTTGCAAAACATATCAACACTTCTGGAACAGGAGTCCGATGTCCTGACAAATTTATAAAAATGGTACCGTAAAGCCAGCTTCAAAGCGCTGAGATTGATTCCAGTTTTTAATGTCCGTGTTCGCTGTTCTAAATTTTTATATGGTCAGTCGGACTTCATCTGACTTGCAGCCTGTAGGCACTAATTTCACAGTTTTCTCACATGTCCTATAGACTTTGAAAGCATCCAAATCATTCGGCGGAAAACTAATGTAAGATTTTGATCAAAACTACGGAACACGAGAAGGGCCACTTGAGAAAAAATATTTACTACATGAAAAACATTTGTTACTATCTTAAAAAACATCGTTACCTTGGAACATGATGCACATTTTTCCAAGATACATCGCAAAAATTTCAAGATGCATCGTAAAATAATCAAGATGTGTCGCAAAATAATCAAGATGTAAAAGTTTTTCGAAGTTTAACTGTCTTTTCAAGTGCATCACAATATTTTCAAATGCATCTCACTTTGTTAAGATTATTTTGAAAGTATCAATATGTCATCTTGAATCAAGCAAGTATTTTTGACGTTTTTCTTTGTATGAAAAAATTCGTGTGAAAACCAATATGTCCATCGGATTCCCCGTGCGAAATTACCTCCACCCTCTGTCATCTTCCGTAAAAACCAGGGGCACCTTCCGCCAGCTAGCCCTGACCTCAGAAATTCACTTTGTAGGGTTCCAGTATATATATAAACATAGGGAGCTGAGCAATGCATTCGATTGGCTAGTTTCAGAAATTTTCATTCTCTGATATAGCGTCCACCTTGATTTTTCTCAACATAGGATTTTGATTTTTTTCAAGATGGGATCTTAATTATTTTTGAAAAGATGTGATCTTGATTTTTTCTCAAGACGACATCTTGAAAAAAATGGGATGTACTTGAAAAAATTGCGATGGACTCGAAAAGGAAGTCGAACATTGAAAAAGTCTGTATCTTGATTTTTTGTTATGCAGCTTGAAATTTTTGTGATGAATCTTTAAAAAATGTTGTGGATCATGTTCGAAGGTAACGATTTTTCTGAAGTGGTAACAAATTTTTTCAAATGGCGACGATTTATTTCAAGTTCCTCATAATCCGGCCTTCTATTCTGTATACAACCGTAAAAATGAACGATTGTGAGCAAAAAAATGATAAAGTTCAGTTTAGTCTGATGTGCATGAATCGGAATGCATTTCGTGTAAGATTTGCCCAAAATTGATTGAATTCTGTATCACATTCAATATGATATTGAAAGTCAGAATTAAGTTCCCAAGACAGTTTACAATACATCGCAATAGTACAAATTGAACATTGTTACTCGGCTGCAGACAGTATTCCAAATTTATAGGAAGTATATATATAACAGAAAACCATTTCTCATGAGAGATTTGTGGCGCATTATGATCCTCAAATGATGCGTTTTCGAATCTTCCTTTCAGCAGTACGTTTGGAAAAAGATAACGCTACACTCAAAAATAGTCTGATTAAATTGGTGATTAGATTTTACAACGGAAAAAATTCAGGGGGAACGTACGTAACAACAGTACATATCGACTTTTCTCGCTGAGCAAAATTTAATCCATTGAATGATGGGCGATTAGTAACATGAAACAAAAACAAACAATATAACGAATACAAAATCAGTCAAATTTCACAAATGCGCCGCGAAATCGATTTTCAACGAACGTCAATTTTCAGCCAGTTTTGGGCGGTTGACCACCGCCGGCTCCACCGAGTCCCAATTTGTCCAAGCCCTGAAGTGAAGTAAAAGTATCAACAATCCAAAATGAGGTGTCAGTCTAGATATATTGAATGGAGCCACTAGTTTCGTCGACCATGACGTGTTCCGATACCAAGTTTTTTGGTATCAGAATTGATCACGGTAGGTTTCCAAATGTAAATTCTGATATTATATGTGCTACAGTTCATATGATAGACCACGGTACTAGAGTAATGTTACACTGACCAACTTTCTATCGAATGCACTATAAAATGTATTATTTCAGAATTTATGTCTGGAAACTTTTCCTCGTGATTTCAAAGACTTTCAAAAGTAAAGGTGTTTTACTCCTTGAAATTCCACATTTGTTCCGACACTCCTTTGACACGAGCTATCGATTCCTCAACATGAACCAACTTACGGGTATTTGTCCGCCTTGTTTATGATAGATGAAGGCTCCGACACCGGCCAAAATCAACAAGAAAAGGATGACGATTCCGGCGCCCATTCTATCGTTCTAACGTTCGTTTGCGAGAGAAAAATTGCTCGTCCGCTCCGTTGATCACTTCAAGAAGTCTTCGGGTACCAACGATTGTTGCTGCGGATGTCTCGGATGACCGACCAAAACGATGTTGTCGAGATGAAGGTGATTTTCCTGAGCGAGAGCAGTGGAAAATACGACCGCACAGTGGACGAGCAAATTTGAAAATGACTTTGCTGGTCGGGGTTCTGTAGATTAAAGTTGGATTTGTAAACGAATTTTGTAAATTTAACGTCATTTCGAAAAGTGACCATCAAAATCGTTATCTTGCGTTTGACAAATTATGCTTTTGTGACATGCTTGTGAATTTTTAATGTCGAAAGCAAGAAGTTCATTTTGATTCAGAAAAATTGGCTTCAAAACTATGAACATTTTAATGTAAAACTTATTTCAACATTACTCAGGTTGCTGTGAACTATCGGTTTCACATCTTCAGAGACAATGTCTGAAAAAATGAAGGCTCTTATGCAGAGAGCTGTGATAAGTAAAATATCAACCCTACCTCAAGATCACACAGTTGGTGTAACTTTATGCGCTAGGAACGAAAATGATATTCATTTCGACTGAAAATCAAAATTCGCACAGTACTCTGCGTTGATACCACTGCT